>OZ024746.1:66088799-66098799 GCA_964016885.1 Eledone cirrhosa | reverse complement strand
ATTTTACCTCAGAGGATAAAATAATGCTGATCTCTCTCGCATTCAAATCCCTCAGCAACATGTATGGTATCTTTTTCCTATGGTATACGGCAGAACTTTCTTTAAAAAATATATTTTCCATTGAAACTCGATTCATATCCATGTGCTAAATGACCGTTTTCCCATCAGTTGCCGTTAATCTTAACCAACATAATTTATATGATTGAAAATATAATACTTATTCATGTTATTTGCATTAGTGGTTTAGTATATTTTTCACGGATATTTTATATGACACAGGTTTTACTAAAAGTTAATTTTTATGTACAAAAATCCCCACACGTGAAAATGAATGTTAAATTATAAAATAACTGCGTATGCTCTCACGTTGTAGCATTTTGATGTATTACAAGCTTCGATAATTTGTTTAAATTTTAATAGGCAAAAGTGATGTTAAATATATCAGACAAATATATAGAGCCGATTTATTTTAATTTTGTTTATTCATGTATGTGGAATTGGATAATATCTCATAGCTTATGAGAGGTCTTGTTTTATATTGTAGGCATTCTAACATTTGTAGTGT
Source organism: Eledone cirrhosa (assembly GCA_964016885.1). Taxonomy (NCBI): domain Eukaryota; kingdom Metazoa; phylum Mollusca; class Cephalopoda; order Octopoda; family Eledonidae; genus Eledone; species Eledone cirrhosa. The sequence goes on along the minus strand of OZ024746.1, from coordinate 66,098,234 downwards.
TCTGCTAAACAAGATAGGAGCTGGAAAGTGTAAGTGTTGGTTCATATCGAAAACATTAATCTACTTCTCTAATCTATGTTATGAAATCTAGGCAGCATTGAATTTCGAGGGTAACAAGTAATCTCTGCTGAACTAAGATGTATAGTTGCCAATTAGGGATGATAGGTTTCTATAATGAAATTAGCAGACATAGACGAAATAATATCACTTTGATGCTACGCCAGAACAATTAAGATGATTCAATGCTGAACTATATATTTTCAAATTGAGAATTCTCTCACTAAATATATATGATTGGATATCAATTATTTTATTTAGACTAGTGCATATTCTATTGCTAATCCGTTCAGAAACATTTTGAAATATTATGTAAATTTAAAATCATATAATTTCAAATAATTGTTTCTACTTTAGGCACAAGGCCAGCAATTACCCAGTGCATTACTGGTACTTTATTTTATCGACCCCGTAAGGATGAAAGGCAAAGTCAACCTCGGCGGGATTTGAACTCAGATCGTAAAGGGACGTAACTATGCTGGAAAGCATGGTGTCCGACCCTCTACCGATACTGCCAATCCACCGCCCTTATAATTTCAAATAATGATTGATAGAAAATGAACAATGTTTGAAAATACAAATATTAAATTTTTAAATATAGAATTTTAAAAATATAGGTTTCTATTTTTTCCGTTCATAATAATACTAATAATTCCTTTCAGAATGCAGAACAGGATTATAATAATTCTGAAGAGAAAAACCGATACAAGTATTAATTCTCTTATAATTCAAGCAAAATGGCTATTTTAACAACAGTAATTATAATTATGCCTTATTATCTTCATGTCCTCTTCCTCTCGTATTACTATCACGTCTTTTTCTCTCTCAATATATATATATATTACGTGTGTGGTGTTGAGGCAAATAACTATGTGTATACTCTGGTAATGTATCTTACATGGCCCATTGAGTGCGCTGAGATACAACCGGTACTGGCATTGATAAATATGCTGGGTCCGTCAATGCTTATTATATATATATATATATATATATATATATATATATATATATTTAGAAACACACAGATACATGCGGACACACACATATACATGAATGCATCCGCACCCAACCGTGAGTTAAGGGTGCCAACTTCACCGATGTTGCTCAATGAATGACTGGGACAGACCAATCCGGTTGAACTAGACTGAACCAGTATCAGAGTTAAAAATACATTATGAAGAGACAAGAAACATTTAGATATAATTAGTAATAAAATGTATCATACCTAAACTGCTCCTAGATTCCTCGACTACGTAGTTTCGTGGCATAAACAAAAACAATACATCATAAAGATATAGAGTCCCTGCGAGGTCTGCCGACTTATCAAGAGGATACCTCATTTTACTAGTCTCAAGAACGCGTCTACACGACGTGAGAAAGAATCCCAAAAGGCGGAGGGGGAGATAGTCACGCGATATAACGGTCGAGAAACAGAGCTAAGCCTCTTATAACCCCGAAGAAAATACCACGGAGGCGGAGGGGGTATTTATATCGAAGCCGTAGAAGAGGTGGTGAAGGAGGAGAGAAGTATGAGTAATGGAATAAGTCGGCAGTAATGGATTGAGTAATGGGATAAGTCGGCAGACCTCGCAGGGACTCTATATCTTTATGATGTATTGTTTTTGTTTATGCCACGAAACTACGTAGTCGAGGAATCTAGGAGCAGTTTAGGTATGATACATTTTATTACTAATTATATCTAAATGTTTCTTCTCTCTTCATAATATATATATATATATATATATATATAAATATATATATATATATATATATATATATATATATATATACATATATGTATATATGTGTGTGTGTAAGTTTGAAGAATAGAGAGTCAAAATGTATCCAATCTTTTCTTAGTCCGTAGAAATTATCTCAATAAATAATAATTTAAACGGAATTAACTTTGAAATCTAACTTTGAAGAAATAACAGATAACTCTGTGTGTGTGTGTGTGTCTGTGTGTGTGTGTGTGTGTGTGATTTTTTTTCTGCGTGGCCAATGATTATACTAATATATAGTTAAATATGGATATTGTCGATTGATAGACAAATACATACAAATACAATGCTGTTCTAAATTATACCAAAAACATCATTCAATGGTGTTCATTATAGCGAAATATAGACACTTCAGCTCTTTAATAAAATCTTTAATAAAATTAAAGATACATATACATTTAAGTACATTTAAACACTGAGATCTTATCAGATTTGTTTAAATCTAAGGAAGTTATTACAGTGTATTCGTTTTTAGAAGAGAAATCTGGTGCCCAGATGAAATCTGTTTAGTGTAACATGAGAAGAAAATGAAATTACAAGTTCAAGTAGCTAGATTCTCAAATATCCATGTGCTACATTTCAGCGTGATCAGCAATAAGATACTGGCGTCAGCTAGCTTCAAACACATAGCAATCTGTTATAGATGCTTTATATACAATCGAGTAGGAAATTGTATGCACATACATCTGGAGCCTTATAGTGCTTTATTACTTACAACACGTTCTTTGATATATTATATGTCTGTATATGAGTTTATTTGATAGAATCCGCTTAAAACAATGAAAGGAGAAACGTGCGTATTGTTCGTTACTTCAGCTATTATGACATGATTATAATCTGATGATGTTCGTAAATGTTTGTCAAATTAAACGCCGATGCAAATATACTTGCCTGCAATATAATACTTCCGTAGAACATATTTTATTATATGTCAAGGGTAAATCCATTGCATATTATACAAATATATGTAATATAAATCTATCTGCTGAAAGGTTGACAGTTTAAATCACATTGTAGGAGCTGAACTGCGACAATGTTTATAACGTTCAAATCTCATTAACCTAGTTAATTAGCTGTATGTATAACTTACAAGAAGGTTAACGAGTGAGGTTCTATAAATACAATTACATGTCTTTTCTTACATTGACATGTTCATATAACTACCTAATTATTACTGTCGAAATATCTACGTACCTTCATCTAAATTGTTTTTTTTTTTATAATAGAAAATACTGATGATCTAATATTCTTCCAAATATTCACTAGATTTAGGGTTCGTTAACACTAATGGCATGTAATATCCTATTTCAGTTGTATTTAGCCACTAACAAAGTTATTATATTTCACTTAAACAAAGTTATAAAACAGATGTATTAAATTATATTAGATCTTAATATTGGAATTATAGATTAGATAACGGTATTAAAATATTCTATAAATGTTTTGGTCTGACAATTAAAAATGGCATTAACAAAGCGTGGTTCATGCGGTGTACATTGAAGTATATATGATACGTTCATGTATAATAAACATACAATAGCTTCTAAATGATTTTTATTTTCAAGCTGTATTTTTGTACAATCGCCAATGAATGACTGCTACTGAAGTTCGATTATATTACTGCTCTGTCCTTTCTATCACTTCATATTGAATACAAGATCCTGGCGTGCGAATAGGTTACGAAAATTTGAGTTGCAAAGTAAATGTAACTCACACTTTGGACATTAGTCAACCATCTTTTAAATCTTAATTTTTAGTCTCATGTTATAAGAAAGTGTAACGTAAAACAGGGCGCAAAAATAATGCTGTTCCGAAAGCTAGATCCTCAATGCCCCCTTAACTGATTATTGTAATTCATCGATGCGTTATTAAAAGAACAGTCTACAAGAAATTGATGCTAAACTATTTTGAAATGAAACGGCTATCAGCAAAACAAAATAATTTCTGAGGATGGCTCTCAACCATTTATTGTCTGTGGTTCAATATAATGCTAGATTGTCATGGCAAAATAAAAAATAACGTTTGGAACTAAGACTGATAAGAAACGTATGCTCGAATGTACATAATATATTAAAGGGAAAATATGTCCTTCTTACAAGCAGAGCAATCTTGTTATCTGTGTGCATAGTGCAGTCTACGGGCTATAACATTTGACATAAAGGTTACAACAAAATATATTTTAGATAAAACTAGTCACATCTCGGTCAGTTTAATGAAGCCAGAAAGTTGCAAAAATTGGAAAATACCGGAATTAGTTTTGCAATGATGAATATATTATTTACAGAATATATCATGTTTCATATATCATACGTGTAACGATTATTTAAAGTAAAAGAAGAAAATAAATATTAGTCAGTTCTTATACAAGTATAGTCTGCAATAATTTGAGACACTGCAATAAACTCTATGTCAAATGTATGGGATGCAATTATCTATAGATGAATTATTAGAAACTGTGCAATAAAGCAAATGAATTCCTAATATTAATTGACATATTTAGTATTTAAAAATCATTAACCCTGATGGGAACTAATAACTAATTCTATTTTGTATCAGGTAGGGTTTATATTTATATTGATTGAAAATTAACAATCGAAATGAGTTTCATAAATTATTCACGTAATAAATGAGATTAATTCATGGGTTTATGATATTAATAAATTAGTTTATAATAGTGTCAGAGTCATTAGTTGTTTAATTGCAATTAATTGGTTTCATAAACAAATTGAAAATTCGTTCTAGTTTTACACAATTCTAGACAATGTACCACTCATGTGGCTTGTGTTGTTCTTGTTGTTATTATTTAGAAACAGGCCAGTCTCCGATTTCTCATAACTGTGAACAAAGTTGCCGAACCCATGCACATCTCGTACTTTGTATATATCCGGGACTACATTATTGAACGTGTCGTTTTCCTTTTAAAACAGTAGTTTCTGATATGAGGGAATTGACTGTAATGTCTTGTATATCGAGTATACGGCGTTGAGATTCGTCTCACTCATGTTTTATGTGACAGATACATTTCTCCGATGTTGGATAGAAGAATAGTTGGGCCTCGCTAAATTTTAAGTCAGACTACAAAACTCTATATCTAGAAAGTGAAACCTTACTATATATCGGCCTCTCAAATGCTATTGTCATTTAATACAAACCATAACGATTTCTTATTTAGAAACAAAACCTTAAATGTGAATGACTGAAAGAGGCAATTATATAAACTCTAAAATTTGACTTGGTAGGATTTGAATTGAGAATGGAAAGAACTGCAACAAACATGATAATACATTTTCTTCGAGGCTCTACGAATTCTAACTCACTGATAAGTTTAATAGCTATAATCGAGCCATCGGGGACTATCAATGCAACATAAGTTTTTCTTTGCCGTTGCATTATATACCTCTTGTTTTAACAATACAACCAAATCAATACGAGCGTTAGTTATAAGCATTCGAATAAGAATATGGGTTATGTTTGACGTATATCCTGGAAAAAGGATAGTTTTTTCTATTTTCAGACTGGGCAACAGTTTAATATTATTCTCCTAATAGAAAGGTCATGGGCTATGCTCCATCCTCACTGGAATAACTTCTAAAAAAGTGAAATAAGTGATATTGAATTTTTAGGCCGCTAACTCGGTATTCATCTCCATTTGTACAACTATATATATACTGTAATATCAAATCTTTCTACAATATTTCCCCTACGCATGGTGACTTGATGCTTAGTCAGAAGCAAATCTTTATACACGACGTCGATCATCATCATGGTGATGAACTCAAAGGTGCATATGACAATGATAAATATATATAATTCTGTGTGGCATTCCGATAAATTCCTCCGTAAAAGTGGAAGGATTACAATCCACTGGAAAGTGTTTTTCAGTGAATGGCAGCAACTGCCTTGACATGGAATTTAATACACATATAATCATACACACACATATACGCACTCACAATCACGCTCCAGCGTACAATTACACATGCACATGCTTGTATGCAATCGTTCATAAAAACACACATTACATATGAAAACAGACACACATACACACATGAATACTGACACTGGTTGCAGAATGTGTGTTTATTCAAAATGGGAATTAAAATATTTTTATATTTTTTTCGTTGTATTAGATAAATAAGCACATCTTCTGCTTGCTCAAATTGAAGTCAATAATACAAAAACGTTTTCCTTCTTTCTGTGAATCAAATACTGTCTTCTTCAACAGCGAGTTAGTTTTATTTCATGTAAATATTGGTAGGTTTTCACAGTTTTATGTAAACAAGGAGATTTGCTGAGATCAGAAAAAACAGCATATATCTTTTTTAAAGGATGAATGTATAACGACAAAAAATAATAAACACGTGAAATACATTCAGTAAGAAGTAAACAATAGATTTTGGTGAAAATGAGTTCTTTGTTATTGTTTTTTTTATATATATAGATTGAGAAAAATGGTTAACGAATGGAGTAACAAATATAACATCTTAGCCTATAATAAGATGTATTACGATTAATATTTATATTATGGTATAGTAGCCAACCTATCTAACTGGTTTGCTATTCAACGAATCAAAACACTACGTTATTAACATGCTCCTTTATCATTGGAAATATATATATATTTCTCATGTCACTTGCATTGATATTGTGCAGTTCAATCGAGTACCAGAGAGGTATAGAGTCAGGATGAAGGGAAATAACCCAGAAACATGTTGGCTGTTCGTCGATGCAACTGTTGAAAGACGGATGACAATAGTCCTCAAACAAAATTTGACTGGAAGGTGGCAGTTTGTTTGCAAACCAGTCAAAAGTCATTATTATTATTATTATTGTTGGTCTAAGCGGACATATTTTGCTCGCTCCCACTAAGTCGCTTTATTTGCCTGTTAAAATTATTTGTTGTTAAATATTTCTTGTTGCGTAAGGGATATAAGCCCTTAGACTTTGCCCTGTGGAGGGGAAAGTATAATATTTGGGCCTTTTGGCCCAAATATTTGAATTTTTTTACATGTTAAAACATTTACGGAGAAAAAAAAAAACATGGCTGAGCCACGCCCCCCCCCCCCCCCCCCCCAGCGAGATGTCTGCTATCGTGCGACAACGACGTGGAAGTTGAGAGGAGCGCTACAGCGAAATTAACACAAATTGATAACCGAAAAAAAACCACAAACAATGTAAACAAAGACACCAATGATACCAATGAGAACACTAATTTTGAATAAAAATGACAGTAACAGCGACAACGAAAATACAGATAACAAAAAAAAAATAACAAATACAACAATATCAACACCACTAACATGAAAACAAATAGCGACAACACCAACAGCAACAATACCAACTGCACCGAGAACAACGGTGATAACAAGAATAACGACAACAACACCCCCAACGAAAACAAGAAGAACACTTTCGATGCGGGAGCAGCAAAAAATAGGCCATGCTTCAACATGGACCTCTCAAACAAAGATGTTGGCCCAGGCATGGAAGCGCATCAAGCAAGAGCAAACCTGGGCCAACTAACTGTCCTGGTAGAAGGTATTGAGGCAGTAAAGCGCAGAACGGTGCACTATAGATGCATCTCAGCACAAACCAAAAGGGCAGCTTTAATCCCACAAGAAGATGTCGAAGTCGCGCCGAGGTGCATCAGAGGAGACACCGAATACATAAAGAGGGGCAGACTGTACGGCACCATTTCGGTGTTGTTCAAGTCATAAGCCCTCGCTATGAAACACGCTATGACTCCTTGCAAAACCAGCAAGGTCATAATGTACCCCTCCCACATGGGAAAAAGAACGGCCCGTCTCCGCATTCCCAGAATCACACCAGGACTTGACATGTGGAGGCTTCTGGGATGTATGATTGTGGAGGGGACGGATACCGTCCCTATAGAAGTGACCAGAACGGCCAGAGAGGACTGGTCCGGGTTTGACCTGGAGATCCTTCTCCAGATCAGGTCCCAGAATGTGAAGACAATCCCGGACTAAATCCGCATTCAGAATGGGACGGTCATTCACATTATGACCTAAGACAAAAGGCCGCAGTGTTTTGTTTGTCGGGAAAAAACCCATTTGCGAGCCTTCTGCCCTCAACTGCTGAAAGAGGCAAGGGGTCGAAAGGCTCCACTGCTGTCGACGCCGGGGCGAAGACCACAACCAACACCGGCACCGGCAAATCCACCAACAACACCAATAGAAAGACCACAACCAACATTGACCACCCAGGGGGGGGGGGGGGTAAATCTGTCAAATTCCCCCTCCCCCCAAAACAAATACACACACCAATAAAACCCTAAACATACATACAGACACACTTACAGACACAGACCCCTCATCTACCAGTAGTAAAAATGAGGGAAAACCAAAATACAAAAAAGGAAACACAAAAAGAAAAAAAAGACTCAACAAAGCACAAAATCACCCACACAAAACCGCAGACACCACCACGCAAACATCTCTCCAATAACACCAACACCACCATCACCATCACCAGAACGCAAACAAACTAAACAGACGCAAGAACACATATACACACAAACATCTGAAACCACAGACACCGCACTCACAACAAACACAGATACAACCGAAACAACACCACCAAAATCATCACCACCGTAGCCACGCAAACATATAAAATCACACCAACAAAACATACAAAACTTCGTGCTCGTGAGGACGGCCAACAAGGAACTGATGGCCCTCGTAGCACGAAGTGAAAATATACAAAAAGAGGGGGACATTTTTAAATCGAGCACATTTCGCGTGCCGGAAGATTTGGTTCTGGTGCGAATGTCGCTCGATATATTCAAAGAAATACGAGACAGCTTTCCTCGGGACGTGGGAACCCCGAACGTAAAACCCACTTCAAGACTTTTAAGGGGTTCCCAAAAGAAACCCCACCAAATATGGAGGTCGAACAACCCGACCTTCACAAGAGCCCGGAAGGTAAGTAAACCTTCCTCTCTCTCTGTTTAACCTGCCAACATGGCCGTATTAAGAGTAGGATGTTTAAATGTTCGAGGTCTGGGATCGTCATGGAAGCAGGGTCACCTGCTCAACGACCTCAGGTCTATAGAAATGGATGTAATTGCCGTCAGCGAGCCGAGGATTTCCGACACGCGCGCACTAGCCCCCATTTTCGACGACTATCAGATCTTTGCATCTGTTAGCCGGCCGGGAATGGGAGGCGGGGTGGCAGTGCTGTTTAGGAAAGGCCTGGATCTCGAGGTAAGGTCAATCTTCCGGGACCCGGACGGGAAGTTGGTGGTCCTGGACGTGAACAATAACGAAGGTGGTGCCTTTAGACTGGTGGCCCTCTATGCTCCTACTGGGGCAGGACGGCCGGACTTCTTTAGACGCCCGGAAGCTTATCTGGGTACGTCTCGCCCTTTACTGTTAGCGAGGGACTGGAACGGCATTTTAGACGCACGCTGGGACTCTGTAGGTGTATCCGATAGGAGCGGGGGGTGCAAAAGCCTCAAGAACCTGATCAGCCAGTTCCAACTGCCTGACATGTACCGACTAGATTTCCCTTATGCGCCAGTGTGGACCTGGGCTAACCGCATAGGGTCATCTATATCGTATATAGACAGGATATT
>OZ024746.1:66081299-66083799 GCA_964016885.1 Eledone cirrhosa | reverse complement strand
TCTAACGTAAAGGCTATACATTTTATCCGTGTGAAAAAAAATGGCAAATGGTGGGGCATACGGAATTGATCACTTAGATTTTGCAGACAGATATCCAAACCATTGAGTCAACACAAAGATAAAATAAGCAGTTAAACCATTTGTGAAATCGTCATAACGTTAAAGTAAATTTTCGCAAATATGAGTTCAGTTAGAAGTTTAGAATTCATGTTTGAAGCCAATTCTTTGAAAATCTATTAACAATCTTACAGATTGTATGATTGCCACTCATTTGACATTTGCTTTTATTTCTTTTTAATTATTTCCACAAGAATGAAGGGGCTAATTTGGCATTTGGTAAAAGGAAGGTGAACAACTGGGCATGCGATATTTTTATATTTAGATTGTATTTACAAATTATATTCAGTTTCGAAAGTCTGCTTGTAGTTTGTTCCAGATTCAGATGGATGAGTGCGGAATTGTAAATCAAATTCCCCTGCATAATATAATTGTTTCTACTTTTGGCACAAGGCCAGCAATTATCCCAGTGCATTACTGGTACTTTATTTTATCGACCCCGTAAGGATGAAAGGCAAAGTTAACTTCGGCGGGATTTGAACTCAGAATGGCAAGGGCCGTAATTCTATGCGTCAAAGCATGGTGTCCGACCCTCTGCCGATACTGCCAATCCACAATGTTCATGTGGAAGATTTCATTTGATGGCTGATGGGTTATAATTAGTGTATCAGGATTAATTTATTTTGTGCTTGCATAAATATCAATGTATTAAGTAGGTGATCAGTTTCGCAGGATGTTAAATGTGATGATTCATTATATACCTGTTTTTCATAGCCAAATTTCCCAGCAAACGGAACGAACTAGATATAAATATGTTTCTTGCACTTTTGAACAAATCTCATATTGGTCTTTTCTATTTTGATATACATCAAATGTTTGGTATATTAACATACATAATTATTCATGTGTAGGGATTTGGTCGCGATCTACATGTTAAAATATCATTCATATATTATAGACGTTCGAAAGACCCTAATAGAACTTCAGTGGCTTATACTAATTCACTATGGAATTTAACCAATGGTGATTAATGCAAATACTCTTAGAATATGTATCATGATGTTGTCGTTTCTATATCTTTGCTTCCTTGAACATACATTAAGGTATCCAAGAAGTAATAAAATATGTAAGTTAATTATGCTTATAGGTATTTTCTAAATATGGATTATAATTTGTTCTACTTTAGGCACAAGGCCAGCAATTACCCAGTGCATTACTGGTACTATATTTTATCGACCCCGTAAGGATGAAAGGCAAAGTCAACCTCGGCGGGATTTGAACTCAGATCGTAAAGGGACGTAACTATGCTGGAAAGCATGGCGTCCGACCCTCTACCGATACTGCCAATCCACCGCCTTGGATTATAATGCTAATATATATGGATTATAATGCTAATTAATATTGGTGCTTTCTTCATTGACATAAGATTGTACAAATGATTGCGCCCGCTATATGTATAGTTACATTTTACTTTAATTTAAAGGTATACTATCTATAATATCATAACCATTCTACATATATCAGATGGAACAGTTATATTTAGTAAACACTCCAATCATCGGTATAAAACGTATAAACGAAAACTACATTATTTGCGCATGAAAATCAAATGGTCTTACACTTAATGTGTTGGAAACATGTTGTAACGACCTGTCATTCTATTTACATTCTACTTGACATTGTTGATATGTAAAATCATAGGGAAATCTTTCCGTGTTGGTATATGACTCATTTTAGATATAGTTATTTAAACTTCTTTTGTTTTTGCATATCTTATATATAAGATTTTTTTTTAAATTTATGAGTAGGGGCAGCATATTTCATATGTATTTATTAATATGAATATAAGGCCTTTCATCGTAAAGGACAATATATTAATTCAAAATATGTTTTCTTTGTGTATTAAAATTCCTTCAATATCAAGATCCCGACAGGTATCAAATAAAAAACTGTTTTTTAATTTATGATTTATGCAGTGATGTTAACAACCAAATCCATTGTCACATTTTAAATGTACATGTTCTTAATTCCACATCACATTATGCAATATCACATTAACAATTCTTCTTTAAAATGTGACTGTGAGAATACAGACTTAAGACTATGGGCTTATCAGATATTCTACGCCTATAATTTATAGGATTTGATCCAATTTGATTTATTTGTTGCTTAGAATTCTTAGCTTCAGGAAATCCAATTAGATTTATTTGATATATTAGCACTACTTCGTTCCTTGCTACTATGTATTACTAGAATCTTTCGGACTTAGTTATGAACGATTTCTGGAAGTGTACATCTCCTTGCCTGGCAGCTTTAAATGTAACGTATGAACTCTGTATTTCATTTTGCAATTACAAGTCCGATCCCAAGTAAATCCTTGTTTTACATGTTCTCTCATAAATGGTAGCTATAAATATTTTTAGATACTCGCCTCTATCAGTTA
>OZ024746.1:66073799-66076299 GCA_964016885.1 Eledone cirrhosa | reverse complement strand
TTTAAAAGCTAAAGTCATTAAGGTTCTACTACGTGACAAAGGTCTAGAGAATTCTGCAGACAGATTCAAAATACTGAGTGCATATCTTACTATTATCTTCGAACTTCTCTTAAACTAATCAACTATATGCCAAAAATCAACAGACACATTCACAAAAAAACAAAAAAACACATACTCACTCACACACTTATGCGCAACCATAAACACACACACAAACACATATACACACATAAAAACACACACACATATATAAAAAATATATAAATATATATAAATATAAATATATATTCATGTACACGCACATACATACACACATACATACATACATACATATACAATACATATACACATATACATATATATATATATATATATATATATACACATATACATACATATATACATATACACAGATACACACACACACACACACACATATATATATATATATATATATATATATATACACACAGATACACACACACATACACATACATACACACACACACATACGTAGATACACAAGTAAATACACTCACACGCATACATACAAACACGAGTATACATATGTATAAATATTTATACACACATACACACACACACACATATATATATATATATATATATACAAACACATATATATATATATATATATATATATATATACACATATACATATATACATATATATAAAAACACAAGTTGGTCCTCTTCGCAATCCCCACACAAGCCAGATCACTGACGATCCCAAGGAATGCGCAGAACTCATTGCTGAGTATACTCGTGTTTGTATGTATGCGTGTGAGTGTATTTACTTGTGTATCTATGTATGTGTGTGTGTGTATGTATGTGTATGTGTGTGTGTATCTGTGTGTATATATATATATATATATATATATATATATATATGTGTGTGTGTGTGTGTTTGCATCTGTGTATATGTATATATGTATGTATATGTGTATATATATATATATATATATATATATATATATATATATATATATATATATATATATGTATATGTGTATATGTATTGTATATGTATGTATGTATGTATGTGTGTATGTATGTGCGTGTACATGAATATATATTTATATTTATATATATTTATATATTTTTTATATATGTGTGTGTGTTTTTATGTGTGTATATGTGTTTGTGTGTGTGTTTATGGTTGCGCATAAGTGTGTGAGTGAGTATGTGTTTTTTTGTTTTTTTGATTTTTGTTTTTTTTGTGAATGTGTCTGTTGATTTTTGGCATATAGTTGATTAGTTTAAGAGAAGTTCGAAGATAATAGTAAGATATGCACTCAGTATTTTGAATCTGTCTGCAGAATTCTCTAGACCTTTGTCACTTAGTAGAACCTTAATGACTTTAGCTTTTAAAGAATCTCCCTTTTCTTTAATTCTATCGACCCTGACTGACCCCCCACTGACTTTATAGACATCTGTTAGCTTAAGAGAAACTTATTGACAAGGAATGGTATGCCATCCGGAACCTGTTTATAGAATTCTGTCTGCCTTTGTTACTCTAAAAACATAAATAAATATAAATAAAAATAAAAATAAACTATAGCCTTGTAGAATTAGCTTTTAATGAATTCCCTTTTCTATCAACCAATGACCTGCACCCATCCCACTCCCCACCCTCTCCTACCACTTGTAGAGACCTATAAATACCTTATTTATTTTTTGATACCCAGATTCCTGATGATTTCTAATGAATGAAACAGTTCTAGTCCTGTAGAATCTCTTCTATATTAAAACTGTTATACTCTGCCATGTATTGAGTACCTTACTTACTGTGGTTACCTCCGATTCAACCCGGAATAACGTACATTTTAGCACTCTCTGTGCCCCTTATAACCATCATCAAGAAACCATGCTGACCAAACTCGACCTTGATATTTCCTTGAAGAACATCCCTATCCCTCCAAGGAAACTATACTTAAAAACACTCATCAGACTTACCGACGAGTTCATCAAGCGAATTAGATGGAGGGCCTTCTTCCTAGACAACCCTGATGTAGCATCTACCAATGATGAGAAGTTCGGCTTCAAAACGAATAAGACACCACCCACCAACAGCCTACTCCAACCATTTGAAGAAGACCTCTTCAAGATGATCAAGGATATTAAATTCCGTAGAGCCACCACACCATTCCAGGCCTACTTAAATGCCGAATTACGGAAAATAAAAAAATCTCCTAATCTTTATGTCTCCTCCGATAAAACCAAAAACGTTTATGAGGTAGACCCACAGACCTACAACAAGCTGGCAAAAAATACCATCACGACCACCTACAAAAAGGTAATAGAGAGGGCGCTGACTGAGACAACCGCGGCCGGAAAAGAAATCGCCAAGTCCCTTAAATTACATGACCGAACCGAACCTTTAAGGGTAAAGACCCCGCACTTTACCCTGAAGGACCATAAGGGAAATTTCCTCAACAAACCATCAGTCAGACTTATCAACCCCACTCGTTCTGACATCGGC
>OZ024746.1:66053799-66068799 GCA_964016885.1 Eledone cirrhosa | reverse complement strand
AATCGAATCAATCATTGAAATAACACTTCAATCGAGATTATAGAGGGAAGAGTGAAATCAGTTCAAACAATTATGAAGCTTATTACGAACAATCGTGTGTTTATTACCGTAGTTTTTACACGTGTATTACGATTTCAATCAGGTTTTATAGTCATTGTTTGCTCAGGATATTTATTTGATGAATAAATACGTTGTAATATCACTCGTAATAATTATATTACTACGCAAATACACACACGCAGTCAGACAAACACACACGCACATGCACACACACACACACACACACACACACACACACACACACACATATATATATATATATATATATATATGTGTATGTGTGTGTGTTGTATAGAGCTCTTCTCATTTATTTAAAATGTCTTGCTCAGGATTGTTGTTCTTTGCAGATCTATACGTTGTGAGGAATATAATGCTGGGGTATATTTTTTTGTTAATGCCTTTTATTAATGCCCTGGTATATTTTTTTATTGTTGTTAATACATTTTCGAAAAGCTTAATATCATAACTTCAGCTCCAACTATTATTCGCCATGTTTTTCTGGCTTTGTACCAAAAGTAGAAATAATTATTCATCCTGTTCTCAATTCAGTAGTCAACAATCTATCTATTGCAATGTCCAATGTTTCTCGCCCTCATTTCGGGAGATGATTTGTTCATGAGGTATCTAAATTTCTTATAGAGTACATATATTTTTTCATTATTATCGAGGGGAGGTTAACTTTGCCTTTCATCCTTACGGGGTCGATAAAATAAAGTACTAGTAATGTACTGGGTAATTGCTGGCCTTGTGCCAAAAGTAGAAACAATTATTATCGAGGGGAATTATATCTGAACGGTTTATCTTTATATATTTGCCTATGTATAAGTCCCGGATAATTGTTGACATGGTATGGACATGTTGCTCAAATATGTTTATCAATTCGATTATATGAGAAGGTGATAATGCGTTCCGTGCAGTGTTGAGAAAATCTGGAAGGGTGAATCGGAGAGCGGAGAATGCAGGCAGAGTAACTGGACATTAGCCGAGCTCTAGAAATTACCGGATGGATGCTGATCAGGGCATCGTGGAATTCGGCTTCACCGTAGTTAGCGTTTATTTGCTCGGACTTGGATGTGTTGATATCGGATCCGAGGGGCTTTAGAGCTAGGATGGTTTGTCGAAGGTCCATAACTACCGATTCAACCGAGCCATCCAACGTTGTATTGTGCAGAGAGGGCAACCGTGCAGGGAGATCAACGTTGAAGACTGAGCGCAAATAGAAGTGTGCTGAGTGGGTCTTATTTGTGGAAACCGGTAGCGGAAATAACCTTGTTGTCAGCGGCCATGAATATACTGGGTGTATGGTGAGTGTTCCATAGAAGAGTTGAGCAAAAGGGAATATAGCAGGGGCTTGTTTAAGGCATGTCTATAAGATGTAATCCCGCCTAACTGTATCGAAATCGTTTCTCCTGTCCAGCATAACTAGGACGTTGGGTGACGAAGAAGGCGGGTACTCTATAAACTCTCCGATCGCATGTGCTGCCATCTCACATACACATTGCTCTTCCACTTCAATTTGGACAGAGCTTAGCTCCTCGCTCAGGTCATATTTGCAAGCATATCTGCAAGTGCTCGGAAGACGCTACACACTGCGATGGGACAGGCACCTCAATCATTTATTCCCAGATAGGTCAGACTGGCTGAGGAGAAAATATTGCAGGTATGTCAGAGCAGGTTAGCGTGAAGCAAACAGTTGGTGAGAGCTGTGATTGATTGAGACAAGCATGCTCCTGCCTCAACAGCGTTTGGCGAGAAGGTCGCTGAGGTGGCCGGGTCGCAGGCCGTCTACTCTGTCACTGCTGCTCAATGGAAAGATCCCAGGGTAGCTAATACATCCTTACAAGACGCCACCAAGGAAAGTTTACCGGCCGGGGCTTAGATGCTCCTGATCTCAGCTGGGGCGTCCGCGTGTATATGACCGAGCGCTACTAGGACAACCGGTGATTATCGGGGTATAGTGGCGCTCAGGCTCAGCTCACAAACCTTAGCTGAAATGTCGCCTTGAATTTGTTTGAGGTTGACTCTGTTGTGGAGACGTTTCGTACAGTCTAGAGTGGGCTGGCCGCGCTGATTGGGCGTCGGTGGACTGCACAGGATGGCTTGCGACTCGCGAGAGCAGGGATGCAGAAGGAAGTGATATTGCCCTTTAAGCCTAGAAGTTAGTGAGACACCCGAACACTCCACCACCGCTGGATTCCCTGCCATGAGTATCCAGACTGCAATGGTCACAAAACTAAAGAGTTTGGTTCATAATGTAACTGCAATTATATTATATTCAGTCAAAATATTGAACGTTATTGTGCGTATTAAATTCTGAGTAACTTATAGTGCATTAGTTTATAAAAAGCTTTTTATTTTCTGCAGACATTAGTTGATTTTCTACACAGTCGATTGTATTAGACAGTACGGAGCATTGATTGACAATGTTAGTTGAATAATTAATTTGCTCTGATGTCTTTGTGATATAATATTCAATATAATTACATATAACTTTCTTAATTATTCCATATAATATTCATGCTGTGTATATAATAGTGTGTCATTTATTGAACATGGTTAGCATTGGTATATTTTGTATTACATTCAGTTTTAATATCGACAATATATGCAAATATCTGAATATGATTGAAAATGTCTCATAACTTAAAGTGCATTTCTAGAAAAAAAGAAATCCCTCAAACTACATGCAATTATTTGATTAGATAATCACTGCCAACGGCGGACTGCCTTGAGATAACGTCCTATCAAAAGTGATTGTGTTTTATCTTTCATACGGTTGAAACCAATCATCAAGGCAATGTCGCATTTAAATATATAATTTAGAAAATATGCATAAAAGAGAACATTTACATAATGATACCACGAAACGTCTAAAATTCATAAC
Source organism: Eledone cirrhosa (assembly GCA_964016885.1). Lineage (NCBI taxonomy): Eukaryota > Metazoa > Mollusca > Cephalopoda > Octopoda > Eledonidae > Eledone > Eledone cirrhosa. The sequence continues at coordinate 66,065,855 of OZ024746.1, read as the reverse complement.
TATGTTTAACTTAGCTAAAGGAAAATTATGTTTGGAAGTATTCGCTGTCTGTCATTTGCAACTGTTTTATTCCTCAAAATTTATATCCTGCAGTAATTTATTTTCCACCAATGCACACCATTTTTTTATATTTGTACTAAAAGTCTAAAGTGATATAATGGAGAAAATCTTTCGATTATAAACCGAAAACGAATTTAGTTCGGAATAAGCAGACATCTGAAACTAACTTTTTTATTGCATTTATTATTTTATGAAATATGCAGACTATGTAATAGAATACGAGAACATGGCTATCAGAATATATGATTTTAAGAGATGTACTAGACTCATTCGTTAGGGAAATTTGATTGTAAACTTTTCAAGATTTTATATCACTTTCTAAAAATTGTCTTCGAAAGATAAGTAAGATTCCTTAAGGAGAGCTACGTGGAATATCAATCCTCTGAGACACGAAAAAATTATGATACAAAATTGTATAATAAAAATGTCATTTAAACTATTCATTTAGAAAATATTGATTGAATTGCTGGAGCTTATCCTGTTATAGTTCATGCATTCGTAGACGATGTAAAATAAGCACCATTTGTATTAGACATTGAACCTATTTTGAGAACAAAGACTATTATAATGTAACATTGCTATAACGTATTTTTCTGTCTGAATTAGAATATCCTTTTTTCTTAGTATTACAAGAATCATAACCTAAAATTTCCTTTACAGTTTTACATCGAATATTATATCTAATGTCCGCTGTATGGGGAGAAAAAAATCAATACTATACCTTTGATTCAATAATATTTTCATTTCGTTCTTCAAAGAGTTCTTTCAAATCCTTTTTATTCACTCTCAGACTGCAATTGGTGACATTTTAATGCTTTCCATTTTTTTCTATTTGACATCAATCTGCAGAATATATAGAATTAGAGAATATGTAACTCACTGAGATTAATTTTGAAGTTTGTGAATATGATAACTGAACTATACTTCCATTGAATCATTGAATATCATTGATAGGATTTAATAGAAAGACACGCACACATATACGCACGCACACACAAATATATATATGTATATGTATATATATACATATATACACACATATGCATATATATATATACATATATATATATACATGTACATATATATATATATATATATATATATATATATATATATATATATAATTATATATATACAAACATATCCATATATATATATATATATACATACATACATATACATATATATACATACATATACATATATATACATACATATACATATATATATATATACATGCATATACATATATATACATACATATACATATATATACATACATATACATATATATACATATCTATACATACATATACATATATATACATACATATACATATATATACATACATATATATATACATACATATACATATATATATATATATATATATACATATATACATATATATATATATATATATACACATATATATATATATATATATATATATATATACATATATATATGCATATATATATATATATATATATATATATATATATATGCATATATACATATATATATATATATATACATATATATATATATATATATATACATATATATATGCATATATATATATATATATATATATATATATATATATATATATATATGCATATATATATATATATATATATATATATATATATATATATATATATATATATATATATATGCATATATATATATATATATATATATATGCATATATATATATATATATATATACATATACATATATATATATTTAACCATCTGTTGGTCTTATATTATTTATACTCCAGTCCTACAAACTGTAGAGTGCTACTTATCCGATATTTGCATTGCTTTATTGTGCTACAATAAAACTCACCTCCTAAATATATATATATATATATATATATATATATATATATATATACACGTACTCCTATTGCTACTATAACAAATCTCATATATGAATACATTATATGTGCACCTATATACAAATATGTGCATATACAGTATATTTGCCGAATCTTGTAGAATGCATATGCAAACATACATGTAACAGTTCATTTGTAAATTTTAATATTAAATTCTCCATATGCATGTATCTGCAATACAATATTGTGTTCGTTTTTCTATGCCTATTTATATCATTTGAGGTATAGAAAAGTCAAATACATTAACAACGTGTTTGGATATATATATATCTGTTAAATTTTATCTAAATTATTGTTGCTGATGATGCTGTTCCTGCAGGTATTGCAGATGTGGTTGCATTTATGTTGTTGTTGCTATTGATATTGATGGTGTCGTATCTTAGCCAATATTAAACGATTCACAGCAGGCATATAGGGATAGGCAGCCTTCAAATAGATTATCTAACATATTATCCCATACAAAGTTTTAAATGTTTTGTATAGATTTGCGAGAGCTCTAGGTGAAATTTCTAACAATTGCAGTGACATGGTAAACATACCTTCCATGGCAAGATGTTCTATACATTATTCACATTGAATATTTGATATAGATTGTAATGGTGATTTGAAAATATATTCTACGCCGTTATCTCTTCAATCCCATTTAGCAGAAGTTTCTTGCGCAGTATGTGAGTGTATCTGTGTGTTTGTATGTGAATATTGGTGCAAGAATATTTATGATATGGTTGACAAAATCCATCGAGGTCGTTGCCCCCGCCCAACGGCAGTCCAATGACTGAAATCTATAAAAATATCGATTCATAAAAATATGATTAATATATATATCTACGAATATTTCCTGCTATTCAAATGCAGGAAAACATGTGCATTATGACATTGTTTGAATGTTTAACTTACTTTAAAATAACCATGAATCAGTCTTCTGGTGAAACATGACGGAGAGAATAACGAAATTGTATTTAGATTTGTTTAGGTTCTTATATATAGGATTATGATTTAGAAATTGTAATTTAACCGAAAGAAATTTTATTTTATATTTTCTAATATAAATAGGTATTATTTAAACATCATGGTCACCAGCAAATTAATATAAGGTAAAATTAACTGTCCATTTAATTTAAAATAGGAACGGATATTTCTCTACTTGGGCGAGGATATAAAACTACATCTCTGTAATATACAGCCAAATTGGATGTGAAACATGTAAAAATTATTCCAATCTTTTTTGTTCATAGCAATGTCTACCATGCCTAGACTGTAATTATACTTTTATCAATAAGTATAACAATAATAATAAAGTGATAGATTACCGCCGGGAATCGAACTCATGAACATGAACCGAATACCGTATGCACTAAATTCACATTTATACAAAAAGAAAGTTTTGTATATAAAACCTATAAATACAATATGATAATTGTGTCATAACTGTTTCTACTTTAGGCACAAGGCCAGCAATCACCCAGTGCATTACTGGTACTTTATTTTATCGACCCAGTAAGGATGAAAGGGAAAGTCAACCTCGGCGGGATTTGAACTCAGATCGTAAAGGGACGCAACTATGCTGGAAAGCATGGCGTCCGACCCTCTACCGAGACTGCCAATCCACCGCCCTTATAATTGTGTCATAACATTATTCACTTATAAGGATTAGTAATATTCCACCGTTGTTAATATATATATATTAAAAGCAATTCTATCAGCCTAGTGTCTCATTATAAATACGATGGCAATACACTTGAGTGAATTGCAATATTAGCAGAGTTAAATTAGTGTTCACCCAAATTGCAACTTCGGTACAACGGTGACCAATGATTAATGGATACCTAATCCCTAAATTGATGACAAACAATGGAAAACTGATAATTAAGTATCGTTAGTACCGAAAATATGACGATACCTAATAGTTAAGGAAAGGAAAGTAGGTGTAATGTCTTTTATTTCGCACATATGTATTTCTTTGTATTTGACACCGTCCACGCACATTTATATTTTACTGTTTTGTTTCTGCTAATTATATATATATATAAGAGAAATAGAACACATACATCTATATATATATATATATATATGTGTGTGTGTATGTGTGTATATTTATGTCTCTGCCTGTGTCTGTGTGTATATATATATATATATATATATATATATATATATATATATACATAATTGGGGAGGGTCATATTTGTGTAATATTGCCAGAATTAATAACAGAACACATTCACTGTTTGGTTGGTTTTCGCTTTTCGCTTCTGTGTCTTTTATATCGGTAATTTAATTTATTCTGTTCTCAATGTTGCCATTGACTCACCAACACTCAAAAACCTCGCCAAAATAATTCATCGCCGTTTTATATATATACATATATTATTAATTATATTGGCAGTATCGGTAGAGGGTCGGACGCCATGCTTTCCAGCATAGTTACGTCCCTTTACGATCTGAGTTCAAATCCCGCCGAGGTTGACTTTGCCTTTCATCCTTACGGGGTCGATACAATAAAGTACCAGTAATGCACTGGGTAATTGCTGGCCTTGTGCCTAAAGTAGAAACAATTATTAATTATATATACATACATATATTATTAATTCTCGCAATATTACAAAAATATGACCCTCCCCAAGTATAGCAACACACATACATATATATATATATATATATATATATGAAGCAGTGTGTGAAGCAGTCTGTGATTATATCTGTATTGGAATAGCTGTTTGTCTGTACGTGCATGTGTCACACCTTTTACATTTTTAATATTACTATGACCTATAAAACTAAGGAACTCCCTCAAATGCTCTGAACGTACTAATATCACGATTTAACAGAAACATTCCATTCAAGATTTTCTGCTCAATTACATCAGCATACTCACTAACATGGTGATGTTATTGCCAACAGAATATTTTCTATATTTAGACAGAGATCAGCCTCCTATTAACCTACACGCGGATCGGTTCATAATATATGTTAATATCAATTGTTTTCCTTATCTCGTCTTCCTCACGACTGCCGTTGTGCTGTCCAGATATGAATCCTACTGACATTATATACATAGGCACACACATACATGCAAACACTCACACACACAGACGCGCGCGCGCGCACACACACACACACATATATATATAAAACGTGTTGTAAGGGACCAGATGGACCATAGCGCACCAGAGTATTCAATACTTGGGGTAGTATATATATATATAAATATATATATATATATATATATATTTATATATATATATATATATATATATATATATATACGTGTGTGTGTATGTGTGTATGCATGTGTGTATGTGAGTGTTTATGTATGTATATAGATTAAAAGTACCAGGCGTATCTATATAAAATTGAATGGACGATATTTAAGTCGTACAATAGGGTGTATATATATATATATATATATATATATATATATATATATATATATATATATATATATATATATATATTTATATATATATATACGTGTGTGTGTGTGTGAGTTTTTATATATGTATATAGATAAAAAGTACAAGGCGTATCTGTATATAATTGAATAGACGATATCTAAGTCGTACAATACATGATGAAAATATTTAAAGCCCTTTATGTTCTCAGTTCAAATCCCACCGAGTTTAGATTTTGCCTTGCATCCTTTCTCCTCCCCATAATTGCTGGCGTTGTGGCTAAATCAGAAAAAATGGTTACTGTTATTAATATGTCTATTATGAGCAATTTGTAAATCTATTAATTTCTCATTTATTTATGATATATATTATATAATGGCAAAATAAATTAAAGTGGCCATATTCATCAAAGTAGAGTAGTATAATCTCCTAATTATGTTGAGGATATTATATCACAAAATGAATAATCACAATCAAGAAAATACACACAGACATACAAATTTATACACTATCCTTAATATTTGACCTTCGATTATTCTCCTTTCATGCCAGACAAATTTTTATTCACACCTATCTTTTATCTGTAGGATATCATTCTTCTCCATGTTCTTTTGATTCTTATCACTATAATTTGTCTATCGCTCTGTAATTAAACACATACAAATGAACACACACACACACACACACACACACACATATATATATATATATATATATATATATATATATACACATACACACACACACACATATATATATATATATATATATATATATATATATATTAATATATAGCCACCCGTAACTCTTTCGGTATGCAAATGAGGCTACCCAGCCGATATATACTTAAACAAATACTATATATTTTCAACTGTTCAACACATTGGCAGAGAGGTATACAGCCTTGATGAAGGGTAATTACCCAGAAACATGTTGATTGTTCCTCGAAGCCTGTGTTGATCAAACAGGTGACGAACGGTCACCGGCACAGCACAGCTACTAATCGGTCTAATTTGTTTACAAATCTATCGAACGTTATTATCAATGTTCGATATAACACATACGTACATATGTATATATCGCTTGTAGTTCTAAACAAATTGATTTAATGTTATGATATTATAGTATTATGAGTTGGTAGATCTAGTCCTTTGTTAACTTCGTTGGGAAGATTTTCAAAGATTCCTGGTTAACTTACCTGGAGAACTTTCTCGCATTCGTCGAAGGTGATTGTCAAACTGATCTCAGTTCGCCAGGGTGAAAAAAATACTAACTATAACCATTTGATTTGCCAGACTCAATTTAAAGTAATATATCAAGAAAAAGAAGAACAAACCTATATTGGGCAACTGCCTGAACACCCAGACAGCTTTGGTAGCTGTCGCAATTTATTTAACGAAGTAAATTACCAATTTTGTGCTCTTCAGTGTGTGTAAAAATTAGTAATCCCTCCATTTCTAAGTATATCAGATGACTGAATAGTGTGCAAATATGAAATAACGCACATGGCATCATAACCTAGCGAGTCTCATAAACATACGCTGCTAAAAATAGCAGTCGAGTTTACACGACAAGAAGGAGCCGATATTATCAGAGGTATATATTGAGTTAGAAACTCAAAACAGACTCTGATATATATATATATATATATATATATATATATATATATATATATATATATATATATATATATATATGAAAAGTATAGAAATTATTGTGAGCAAGAAGCCAACAGTATTTCATAATATATAAGTGACTATAGCGTCAAAATGTATATTTATATATATATATATATACATAGGACAAAGAGACGAACGGTTGTTGGATTGGAGAAAACAAGCATTTATCAACTAAGCATTCGAAAAAGGTGGGATTGAAATGTTTGCGGAAAAAATGTTTTCATCAAGATGGGTGAGGAGGGCAGGCAAGTATTACCGTGGGTGGAAGGTGTAGAGCCAGAGTCTGTAATTAGAGCTGTTATGTGCATGTAGATGGGGATATTTCATATGTGTGCGTGTCTTAGATTAAATTTCGCCTTCATGGTTCAGCTGTTTGCTCTGTACCGCCATAGAGACGTACCATGATCTACGTAGTTTTTATTACTGCTATCGCGAGGAAATGAGGCAGTGATACTATCATATTCGCCAAAGCCCCACTCTGCTACAATAACATCCTTCTCCATTCTACCCGCCGGCGTCGTGGGGTAGCCAGCACGTGGAACCCTATGTGCTCCTGATAAAGGGAGATGGGGAGCGCGAGAGAGATGGATGCGATGACAGTGGGACTTCGGCTCTTCTGTCTTCGGACCCTGGTGTGCAGCGTTATTTGTCCGTAGGGAGGTAGTGATTCATATATATATATATATATATATATATATATATATATATATATATATATATATATATATATATATAAGTATTATATTGTTCTCTATCATTTCACAAGTTACTTATAATGTGCACTGTCATGAAATACTTTTCAGTAAACGATTAAAACATGGGGGGAATAGGAGATAAAAAGTATCTTTGACACGTTGAAAATGTCAGATATATTGGGCTAACAAATATGGAGATCACCAGGAATGATTACCACTAGAGTGCAGAGAGAATATAGCCACCAAGGCGCTCAGACTACAACAAGTACATTACGTACAAAAGACATTTAATATTTGATTGATTCTACGTGTGTGTGTGCATGTATGTTGATGCGTAATTGCCTATACATGAGTATACATTCCTTCGTTGGTGCTCCTTCGCCCGCTACCTCACACCTCTACAAGCTCACTGTAACTAGGTGTGTTTTGGTCTAATGCACATACATTCGTAGCTTTTCACATACATACAAACAAAGCAATATGAACGCACACACATACACCCATATATACACAGGCACACATACGTACAAATGTATCCACTCAAAATATACAAAGATTATTTCATTTACAAAATATCTTAAATGTCCAAGTTACCCATGGAAAAGCATTTACCGAAAATTGCTGACTGGACACAAATATGCTCTTTCTTCAGAATATATTTTTCTGCTCCTTCCTTCTGTCACTCTCGTCTATCTTTCTATTTCGTTCGAATTCTATATTCTGCCCAACGACTGCTATATCAAGTTTTATAATAATATGTATCCTCCAATTACTCTATTGTTTACTTCGTTGTTTTCAGTTTACGTCTTGCATACAAACACACACACACATACATACATATATATACACACACACACACATACATACACACACACACACACACACACACAAACACGCACACACAACATATATATATAAGGTCGTTTTGCTTGGCCACAGCCAAAGCTTCGATTTTACTAAGCTTCCACTTGTATATATATATATAAAGAAAAAAAGATGAAATCGAAAATGCAACTGGAGTCTTATTTTTTTAAAAATATATATATTTATTTGGTTCCTTTACCGGTTTCGCAGTTCTTCTGCTTTTCAAAAGTAGAGTCGAGATGGAGGGTCTGTGGTTTTTCTCACATCTGGTTGGTCACTGAATGTTACTTGTTTTATATGGAAAAAAGTGGCTCGAAATGCCAGGTTTTTAGAGAAGTAATTTAATTGGTTGGTCAAAATTATAATAAATTTCGCGCCAGTTCGCGTTACAAAGTTCTTCAAACAAGGCGGAAGGGGCACGGGCTGTTTTTTCATATAAGAATTTATTTTTACTTTAAAAAAGGGGGGCTCAGGAAGTCTTTATTTTAATAAACGTAATTTAATTGGTTATAAATGAAATTATCGCTGTCACGTGAACAAGTTTTCATTAAATTTTCGCGCCCTTATTTGGAAATCTATTCTGTAGCTTTTTTTAGAGAATGTTATGACAAGCAAAAGATAATGGTCAAGAGAAATGGGATTGGAGAATTGTTCTGGTTCAGTGAATATGGTTAGTTCGCTGGGGTGTCAGAATTCAGATTTTCTATTAAAATAAAGAAAGTAAAGATATGTATGTTTATATCATAAAATTCTCTAAAAAGGCTACATAATAGATTTCCAAATAAGGGCGCGAAAATTTAATGAAAACTTGTTCATGTGAAAGCCATAATTTCATTTATAACCAATCAAATTACGTTTATTAAAAAAAAATCCTTCGTGAGCCCCTTTTTCTTAAGTAAAGAGAAATTCAAACACACACACACAACACGCACGCACAAGCACACAAATAAACATACATATCTTTACTTTCTTTAATTTAATAGAAAATCTGAATTCTGACACCCCAGCGAACTAACCATATTCACTGAACCAGAACAATTCTCCCATCCCATTTCTCTTGACCATTATATTTTGCTTGTCATAAAATTCTCTAAAAAGGCTACAGAATAGATTTCCAAATAAGGGCGCGAAAAATTTAATGAAAACTTGTTCACGTGACAGCCATAATTTCATTTATAACCAATCAAATTACGTTTATTTAAAAAAAAAAGCCTTCGTGAGCCACCTTTTTTTTAAGTAAAAAGAAATTCAAACACTCATATATGAAAAAACAACCTGTGCCTCTTGTTTAGAGAATTTGTAACGCGAACTGGCGCGAAATTTATTATAATTATTGACCAACCAAATAAATTACTTCTCTAAAAACCTGGCATCTCGAGTCACTTTTTTCCATATAAAACAAGTAACATTCAGAGACCAACCAGATGTGAGAAAAAACACAACCCTCCATCTCAACTCTACTTTTGAAAAGCAGAAGAACTGTGAAAGCGGTAAAGGAACCAAATATTTATATATATTTTTAAAAAAATAAGACTCCAGTTGCATTTTCGATTTCATCTTTTTTCTTTATACTTTCACTCGTGTAGGACACCTCGGTTATTTTTCATTTTGTAAGAAAACCCTCACTTTCTAATATATATATACATATATATATATATAATTATATATATATATATATATATATATATATATATATATATATATATAGAAAGGCATCTACAGGACTAGAACTGTTTCATTCGGGAGAAATCATCAAGAGAGACGACTGTCAAGGTAATATGGTGGTATTTATACATTTTCTGATGGTAGCAGAGAGTGGTGATTGGGATTGGTGGGGGTCATTGGTTGACGGATTTAAAGAAAGGGGATTATTTAAAAACTATATTTAGAGAAAATACACAGGCAATCACACACACACAACCACACACACACACACACATACACACACTCATATGTATTTTCTCTAAATATAGTTTTTTAAAATAATCCCCTTTCTTTAAAGCCATCAACCAATGACATCCTCTCATCCCAATCACCACCCTCTCCTACCACCAGAAAATGTATAAATTCAACCATATTACACTGACAGTCGGCTTTCCTGATGATTTCTCCAGAATGAAACAGTTATAGTAATGTAGAAGCCTTTACTTTATTAAATATTTATACTCTGCTATGTATTGAGTACCTTACTTACTGTGTTTACCCACGATTGAACCAAGGATAAACATATATATATATATTTATATATATATATATGTTTATCCTCTCTCTGTATTTCTCACCTTCTTTCGCCCCTCTGTCAGTCACACTTTCTCTCGACTGGCCTCTTCCTCGCACTTCTACTCACTCACTCTCTGCTTCTCCCCCTCTCATTTCCTCCCGTTTGGCCTGTGTGGGGTCCTTTCTCACTCACACCTCACAAATGTCGGATGGTCTGTATATCTCTCTCGCCCATGAAATTCACTCAGCTGAAGCTGAATAGATATCATGTGCTTGTTTCTTCCTATCTTTCCGTTGCTATACCTTATATGTTTGTTTACTTGTCTCGTTCGCTTTACGCTATATTATTTGTCCCAATAGCTGTATTTAGCTATTGCTCGCACCAACTAGAGGTATATGATTTTTAAAGCGATGAAATACCAATGAAAGTTAGAAAATCACTAATGAAGGATTAATTTTATATATATATATATATATATATAATAAGGGTTAACAGACCCAGCATATTTATCAATGCCAGTACCCGTTGTATCTGAGCGCACTCCATGGGCAATGTAAGATACATTCCCAGAGTATACACAAAGATATTTGCTTCAACACAACACACGTAAAACGGGTGCCTATAAGGTTCCCGGACTCGAGTTTCTGCCGCACTAATGCAGCAGTAAGGTGCACTGCACCTTCTGTCTGCATATATTATGCAACAATGCACAATCGGCTTTATATATATATATATGAGAGAGAGAGAGAGAGAGAGAGAGAGATAGAGAGAGAGAGAGAGAGAGAGAGAGAGAGAGAGAGAGAGAGAGAGAGAGAGAGATAGTATGTGTGTCCGTCAAATTATATTTCAGTTAAATAGATTAGGTTACGAAATATTTCTCGAGAATACATTAGATTTTGTGTGAATCATATCCACTGAAATATTTCGTCGCAATAAATGATAGAAACCATCAGAGTTTTTGAGGGAATAGTTGAATATTTATGAACCATAATTTAAAAAAAGATTTAAGAGACATACACCCAACCACTATGTATAGAAATATATGCGTAACAACATGAAAGGACAAAATCATCTGACGAATATTATTATTATTTTTTTTTTTCTTTTTATAAGAACTGATTTCTTACCTCAAAAAATTCCGTTCATCTATCTATTGCTAATAACCATCTTCCTGTCAAAACTCATGATAATGTTGCTATCGTTGTCACTGTGATGTGATGTAGGATTATAATTGATT
>OZ024746.1:66036299-66043799 GCA_964016885.1 Eledone cirrhosa | reverse complement strand
AAACGGCGATGTGTGAGAGATTAAGAGATGAAAACAGCAACATGTGAAATTTATTGCAAAATATTTCTGAACATTAGGCATGTGGATATACACGCCATAATACACACACACACACACACATGTGCGCGCCCAGACATAGATGTCTATACATATGGAGAACTTTACACGCACACCAACACCCGCAATTATATGCACACATACTCCCACATCCACACCCACACGTTAACCTACATCCGTATGTGCTCTCATACACTCGCACTATCATACATATACTTGTGCTCTCATACACTCGCACTATCATACATATACTTTCACTCTCATATACACATCTATACACGCACGCACCAATTTGCAACCACGCATAATACATGCGTGTGTACGTATCAATCATATATTAATGAATGCAAATGTATAAATAATAGGTTAAATAAAAATAAATATATAATGAACAGATATTTGAACCGCTTTATCTAAAGGAGTTAGAGAGGTACACGAGATATATTGGAATCTACCTAATATATGTAATGTTTGCTATTTGTTTCTTATAGTGTTCGTGTATAGTTAGTAATGGTCCCACCACGTTAATTACTATTTTATATGTGAATATTTAAATCGGTAGATTGAGTTTGTTTTTCTAAACCTAACCACGCATCCGGTAATTATCTCAATACTTTTGTTAATTAACTCCTTCTACTGCTTGATTATAGCTAAACATTAGATATTATGCAAATTATATTTACCACCCCCTCTTCACAATCTTCTATGGATTAGCCGCTCAAATTTGTAACTAGTTTAGCACGTATTTTAGAATCTCTTCATTCCGTTTCTAAACTACATTGTCGGTAGAAGTGCGATGCCTTCCATCTTTATTTTAATAGTATAAAATTCGTTAAACTAGTTGCCGCATTAGTGTCTATATCATAAAAGGTATTTGTGTTGCTATTGCGCATTAGCATATCTTATTTAAAGGGTATTGATGTGGGGCTCTATCATTGCAAATATAGATGCCTGCATTATTACTAATAGAATTATTGTCCGAGTTAGACAAACAACTCATCATGTTTATGAAATTATAATCTATTAGATGCGTCTGTTCTAGTTCGAGTATTCGCTGTTTGATATTAATACCCTGTAGTGTTCTTCATTTGTAGCATTTTCCTGATAATTCCTGCTGTAATAAACGCTACCTCTGATGCAGGGGGATATATTATTACCTGATAAATATGTGGTAATATTTACGGGAGAGTAACATCTAAGACACTAAACAATGTGCATGAAATACTAGCGACTACATTGTTTGCGGGCGGGGATTTAATCAACATAATATTTCAGTAATGCAATATGTTCTTAGTTGATTCGTAGTTGCGTTTCATCTGTTATTCGCATTATTTCAGGAACATATTTGATTGTGTATATATATATATATAATGGTAGTATCCCGAAGTTAATTGGGAAATAGCCAGAGTTAAATAAGGTACTCGATACGCTAGTAGAGAATAAGAATACATATATATTTATATAAGAATACAAATACAAACATATATATAGTCCTGTAGAAGTCATATATATATATGTATATATATATATATATATATATATATTTATATATGCGTGTGTGTGTATGCATGTGTGTATATGTGTGAATATATATATATATATATATATATATATATATATATGTGTGTGTGTGTGTTTAAAGTTTAGACCACCTTCGGTCAAGAATAACCATGGGATTGGTATCTAGAACTTTCCCCTCTGAAGCACACACTCAAGCAAAGTGCTTTTTTCTGGAATTAAAACAGTCACCTATGCATAACTGTCTCCCTTTTCCACGCAACCGATTTATTCCAAGGTAAAGGAAAAAGCTGTAACTGATTTCTACGGCTGATTGAACTGAAGAAACACGTTTTGCTGTAGGACACAGCACATCGAGCGATCCAGAAACGAACGCAGACTCACGACAGACTCCCCAACCACAACGCAACGTGCCTTCACATATATTTTTGGGTATATTAAAGTGAAACAAATGCTATAAAATGCGTATACATATATTTATCGAGTATCATATACAGGAATATAATGTCAAAATTCGATCACGTAACGTTTGAAATCCAATAATTTTCAATCAATCAAATTAAACCAAGTTAATTTATATAAATACAAACATAATCAAGGAATGTACTAGCCTTTAAAACATTGCCAATTTAATACATCTTATTATTAATATTATGAGGTTATTAACGTGAAAATACCTTAATGACTGAAACAAAGCAGAAAATGCTATTGTAGTTATTTGTTGAGTCTGCTCTTTTTTTTCTTTTCATTTTATTATACATTTAGTGAAATTAATTTCAAATCATATCACGCTTTTTTCCAATAAAGTTTATCTGAAAGCATATTGGCCTTTGTGTAATTACAAACACTTTATAATCTTTCCATACGTGTCTTGTTTTGTAAATTAAGATTAGTATAGCATTAAGATATCAAAAGCATTATGTTGCTGTTCTTAATCGTATACAATAAATAAAAAAATAAACGCTGTGATATATAAACATGTAATTTCCTGTGGTCTGCTTTTAAATTTTTAACTTATTGAAATTAATATATTATTGTAAAGTGATTAATTTCCTCTTAAATACATATGATTTGCTATATTATAGTTATGAAGGTGTTCCGTTTGAATAAACGTAACGCATCACGGCTGAATTTCGCTTTTGTTTCAATCCAATAGAAACATTAAATTCTAAATGAATTAACGGTAACACCATTCTTTTGTAGTAAATTTGTAGTGATTATGTGGAATTGTGTATGAACATATTATTTAAATATATTATGTTATATCATACTATATTATATTATAGGACGCCATGCTTTGATGCATAGAGTTATGGCCCTTTCCAATCTGAGTTCAAATCCCGCCGAGGTTAACTTAGACTTTCATCCTTACGGGGTCGATAAAATAAAGTACCAGTAATGCACTGGATAATTGCTGTCCTTGTGCCAAATGTAGAAACAATTATTTTATATTATATTATATGAATTATTATCGCAATTACTTACATGAGTCCGAAATATTAAATGAATATTTAAGATTTGGAAATGAAAGTACATCTGGATAATCAGCACTTATCGCGGTATGCCGTACAACATAAAGATTAGACAACGTCTACTGTCACTGAATATACATGGACAATTTTAAAAGTATTTATAAAACTAAAATGTGGGGTATTCATACTTAAAATTCAATGTAACATTGTCAACTATTGAGTATTTCAGAAATCGTTTGGTTGAAATTGCCAATCTGAAATTAATTTCGATAATTGTTAATAGCTGGTGTTGGATCTCATTAAAAAGGAATATCTGAATAGAATCTTTCCAATTTAATAAGGAATTTAGAACAGAGGATATCAGACCATAAAAGGAGCTAATTAACTAAATTTATGTGATACATCGTTTAGAGCCTATGTACTAGATTTGACATCCGCAGTAGTTCTGATCATTGTAGATCATTCTAAATCATACGGGATTTTCGATCATGGTTACCTATCCTCTGGCTTAAGAACAACTTGTTTCAGTGGAACCTTTATATGTCTGATTAACATAATGAACAGTAGCGTCTGCTCGATAGTATAAGTAAACGGTTACATGTCGAAACTTCTCAAAGATATGTCCTGGGGAGGTTGCGGCTGCCAGCGGTGTCAGTTGAGAAGACCGAATAACCAGCTTCGTATAGCAAGCAACAGACTCCATGTTTCATGGGTCTTGTTGACAGTGGTTGTATTTGTTAGGTTCGAAGACAGAACGTTACCTTTCTGGACAAGCCTCATGAACGTCATTGAATACGCATTTAACATGAAGAATCGAACGAAAATGGTGGTACTATCTTTCAGTTATTGCTATGTAGATTGTTATGGTTAAATAGATAGATAAAATGAGGCTATAAGGGGTTGAAGAGTACCTACCAATAAAGATGTGGATTTCTAGTACTGTTTATTTGTTTCAATAATTCATTATTGTGTCTGAGTACATAGCGTTGCGCTCCACTATTATGTAACTAACTATCTAACGACATCTCTCTCTCTCTCTCTCTCTCTCTCTCTCTCTCTCTCTCTCTCTCTCTCTCTCTCTCTCTCTCTCAGCCGAAATATCTATGATCCGCAGTAAACAGCTGATAAAGGGCACCTTTTCTTCTCTTGTTTACATCCCTATTATCTTCTTACACTATATATATATATATATATATATATATATATATATATATAAACTCGAGGCCTCAATTATTCCATACATATATATATATATATATGTAGGAGGTGAGTTTTATTGTAGCACAATAAAGCAATGCAAATATCGGATAAGTAGCACTCAACAGTTTATAGGACTGGAGTATAAATAATATAAAATCAAAAGATGGTTAAAAGAGTTCTATGTATTTTATTATGCGCATTTCAAAAACAAATATCATCCTGGGATGATATTTGCGTTCTCATGAGATAAAAGAGGGAGACATGATATGAAGCTTAAAAAACACTTGCGAGCAGTGAAATGTTAAATCAACATATGAAAAATAAAATAAGATGGATATATGAGATTGGAAAAAAGGAAAGGAAGGGGGGAAGGAAAAGGTAAGGAAGAGGAAGAAAGAATATAGATAGAAGAAAAAATATGATAATAACGAAAGGATGACGGAGGAGGAGTATACGAAGGAAGTCTGAGGAGGAGGAGAAAATGAGTGAGAGAGAGAGAGAGAGAGATAACCTTTAATACTGAAAAACACTGTCTCACAGAGAAAAATAAAATAAAACGTTGTAAGATAATACATAATTTAAAAAATTAAGAAATGAAAAGTTAATGAGGTTTATGAATATTGATGCTTATGATTAAAGAAAAAGGAATTAAGAATACTATTTATTTAAGGTTTATATATTGAAGGGTTTAATAAGATGTGCGAAAAGGAATTTATTAAAATGTATTATTAAAATAAAATATATTAAGAAGATAAGGTGAATGAAGATAAGCTTAAATGAATTATGAACTTAGAGGAATTAATTAGGCTCCAAGTTTGTTTCTATATATTGTAATAGGAAAAAGTAAATAATAGATTTAATACGAGCATGGAAGGAGAGAAGAAAGAAAAAATTCAAGGAAGAAAAAATATATAACGTCAAAAAAATATGTTTACAAAATTTCTCTAATGGTAATATTAGAATATATAAAAAAATAAAAATTATCCTGGAATTCAACAATGAATATATGACTATAGCTAATACTTCCAACAATTTTGATATCACAATCGGTTCGTCGGATTCAGTGCAATTGACGGACGTGATTGGAATCTTTATTTTGAATTATTTAAATCGGAAAATTCCTCAAGTTCGCGGTGGAATTTATCGTGACGATGCCCTTTTTACTGTCTTAAACTGTAACTTAGTTAACGTTAATATAATTAAGAATAATATACTTGATCTATTTAAGGACCATAAATTAAAAATTGAATTTGAAAACAACGTCAAACTAGCTAACTTCCTGGCTATATCCCTTAATCTTGACACCGCACTATATTACCCTTACCATAAAGACAATGACAATCTAAATTATGTTAATTTTAAATCTAACCACCCTATTAACGTTAAAAATACTATAGTCAGTAATGTTGAAAAAAGAATCTCAAATCTATCTTCTACTAAACTTATCTTTGACGCTAAAGCCAATTATTACAACAATGCGCTTTCCAGAGCCGGTTATCCTGAAAAAAAAATTAAATACAGTAAAGAAACCAATCATAGAGGAACTTATAGTAATATAGTTAGTTATAAGAATTCCAATAGCTTAAAGAAAAGACCTAGATATAAAAATATGATTTGTTTCAACGCTCCTTTTTCTCTATCTAAATAAAGAAATCATTATTAGTAATATTCCTAAACTACTTTTTAGGGCCTTAATTAAATGCTTCCCTCCTTCAAATATTTATAGTAAGATCTTTAATAAGCATACAATTAAATTCTCTTATTCCATCACGTCCAACATCTATAACATTATCTCAAAACATAATACTAAAATATTAAGTAATAAATCATATCCATCGAACACTGAGCGTCATAATAATTGTTTCTACTTTTGACACAAGGCCAGCAATTACTCAGTGCATTACTGGTACTTTATTTTATCGACCCCGTAAGGATGAAAGGCAAAGTCAACCTCGGCGGGATTTGAACTCAGATCGTAAAGGGACGTAACTATGCTGGAAAGCATGGCGTCTGACCCTCTACCGATACTGCCAATCCAGCGTCATAATAATAACAATAGTAAGCCCGACGTCAATGTTAACTCTAGGCTAGATTCCGTAAATTTAAATACGACGTCAAACGTAACTTTGTCGAATGTTCATAATACCAATCTAAATCAGGAAACTTTAGCAAGTATTGTAAGTAACTTCTCCAAATCAATTTCTTCTATAAATAGTTGTTTCTACTTTAGGCACAAGGCCAGCAATTACCCAGTGCATTACTGGTACTTTATTTTATCGACACCGTAAGGATGACAGGCAAAGTCAACCTCGGCCGGATTTGAACTCAGATCGTAATGGGACGTAACTATGTTGGAAAGCATGGCGTCCGACCCTCTACCGATACTGCCAATGCACCGCCGTATAAATAATACTGGGTCACTTGCTAATAACTCTGGTAATTTCTCTAATCGTAATTGCAATTGCCCTATTAGAACTAAATGTACTCTTAGTAACCAATGTCTTGATAAACATTTTGTGTATGAAAAGGTTATAACTGGTACTAATTCTTTTACCTATTTTGGTTCCATTTCCACTTCCTTTAAAGCAAGATTTTATAATCACAAGTCTTCTTTTAAATACCAACTTAAAAGAACTAACACAGCACTCTCAGAACTCATATGGTCCTTAAAGGACAAAAATATTAACTAAAACATTTCTTGGAGAAAGGTTTGCAACGCATCTTAAATCTTCCCTATCCAGAACATGTAATCTCTACCTATCGGAGACATTTACCATTATCTCTAATTTTAATTAGACGTACGGATTTATTTTCGTTCTCCTTGCATGAATCCCATAGAACTTTCCATAGAGTATACAGCTAATATCTTACTACCTAATTAGTTTAAAATCTTTTTTCTGAAAGGTTTTTATATTTTTTACAAATATACCCATCTTTCTACATTACTTCAGTATATTATAGAATGTTACTCATACTATGTCATTAGCGGTCCCCTAATTTTCTTCTTCTTTATTTATAATCTTTAATCTTCAACTTTTACTTCTCAATTACTTCTTAATTCATCTTATAACTCACTATAGCATTTTCCTTATATTCTCGACCATACAAATTTTATTTGTAATATATACTAATATTACCATTAGAGAAATTTTGTAAACATATCTTTTTGACGTTATATATTTTTTTCTTCCTTGAATGTTTTCTTTCTTCTCTCCTTCCATGCTCGTATTAAATCTATTATTTACTTTTTCCT
>OZ024746.1:65983799-66033799 GCA_964016885.1 Eledone cirrhosa | reverse complement strand
TCAATTTACCATCGTATATGCAGTGGATAGCTTGACGTATATCAATTGATATATTAATCTTTGTACATGAATAGACAGTAATTCTTTGAATTCTGGCGTTTGAAAGAAAACTCCACGTAGGTAGTTTTGTAAGTAGTCTAACAATGCACCGTGTTTGTACTACCTCTCGTTATATATTTGATTCCATTTAATGATGTTGACTGCAACATATTGTTTAGTATATATTTGGGAAAAAAAGTTAAATATGATCAAAATAACTAATTAAAAAAATGATGAGCTTTCAATAATCGTAAATTTATTAGCGAGATAATTTATTATGAGGAGAGATATCCAGATGGAATATTATACTTCAGATATCCGGCAGAGTTAAATGTCTGGCAGAATGATAATTTTATTAACTCAACAGCCAATGGTGATGGCGTTATATATATATATATATTATAAGACTATGTATATGTTGATGAATACATACACACACACACACACACACACACACACACACATATATACACATACACAGACATATGTATATATATATATATATATATATATAAATGGAAAAATTAGCTTTTTAAATGATTTTAATTCATACATTGAACTATTTGAGCTGTGTATTATATGTTTACACCAGCTCTATCATTCCTCCCTTTCTCTCTCTCTCTCTTTCTCTCTCTCTCTCTCTCTCTCTCTCTCTCTCTCTCTCTCTCTCTCTCTCTCTCTCTCTCTCTCTCTCTCTCTGTCCTTATGTATATATATATATATATATATATATAATTATAGAGTAAAATTACAGTAGGCCGGTTAACATTGCAGAAAGACAAGTTCTACCCAGTGGTGAACCAGCCAAATTAAATGTATAAATATATATATATATATATATATATATATATATATATATATATATATATATATATATATATCTTTCAACATCCTCATTGGTTGTTGGATTAATGAAAATATCATGTATATGCGCATGTATGTGTGTGATGGAGGGTGTAATCCATTTTGATATTGACTCTGTAATATTATTTGGTTTGGTCCTATCCGAATTTATTATTGAATCATTCTCTGGTTGATACAAGTTATTCTCTATATTTTAACAATTTAAAGTAGTTTTAACATTTTTTCAATCATATATCTATATAGCAGATGATTTGAAATATAACATTATGGTTCATGGTTTTCATACATAAATATTTCTAATCTCAGAACAAGCTGGTGTATTTCTCTTCTTTCAAAACAATTTCTAAGAAGATAGATTTTACCTTGTTCTACCACTGATTATTGGTATACGTTTTCTGTATTATCTAATTCTTACATCTGTCATGTTTTCGATATTGTTACGTTAACAATAAAGATTAATATTTTATCAGGAATGGCGGAAAGAAATGGTTGAGCAAACGTTTCATGAAAGGAAGTGGGAAATAATGTTGCTCCTGTGTAACATTAATGTAGCTGATGAACAGATTTTCTATGAAACACAAATATAATTGTTTTTCAATAGAAAAGTACAGCAAAGGTGATTAATATGTGTAAACAGTGTAATATACAATAAATTAGATGTAGAAATGATCAAAGGCCTAATATTATATATCATCTAGCGAAATATACACAGAAAAGATATATATATATATATATATATATTTATATACATGTAAATATATATATATATATATGTATGTGTGTCTGTGTCTCTCTCTCTCTCTCTCTCTCTCTCTCTCTCTCTCTCTCTCTCTCTCTCTCTATCTCTATCTCTCTCTCTCTCTCTCTCTCTCTCTATATATATATATATATATATATATAGAGAGAGAGAGAGAGAGAGAGAGAGAGAGAGAGAGAGAGAGTATATGTTAGTATATACCTTAGGATGCAGATTGGACCAGTCGACGAATCGCGCAGCTTGGTTTGGTTACTCCGGAGTAATGTAAAATAAAATAAATATGTCAAATGTTTAAAACTTGGCTTAGTTTATTACTGCTATATATATATGTCGGTGACAGCCATCTAAACATTGCGTCTTTTCTGTGTGTATATGTTATTTTTATTTCTATGTTCTCTAATTTGCCCTTATGTCCTATTTTAGCATGTTGGTGGAGTACTGATGAATATTTTCTATCTTGGAGCTAAGGCCAGAGGTGAATTACCTTACAAATTTAGAATGGCCCTAGATAAACTTAAACTAAATATTAAGATAGTAGAAAGACCAGGTACCTCCATAAAAACACTTATTAGTAATACATACCCTTTTCAAAGAACTCTCTGTATAGATAAGAAATGCATAATCTGTAAACTAAGCGCCCATATTAACCATAAAACTAGAAACATAGTATATAGCATAAGATGTACTGAAGGACAATGTAAAGATGAGAATATAGTTTACATCGGTGAAACAGCTCTTGTATAGGAGAACGATTAAATGAACACTGGCGAGAGCTTCAAGATAGAGAAGATTCATCAGTACTCCAGTAACATGCTAAAGTAGAGCATCAGGGCAAATTAGAGAACATAGAAATAAAATTAAATATACACACTGAAAAGACGCAATGTTTAGACAAATTACAGAGGCAATAAACATAAAAGAACTCCAGCCAAAATTAAATAGAAAACATGAATGTAATAGCAACATCACAACTTACAATTAAGGACACAATGAAAACACACACACATAGAACAAAGAACCAACCAGTAACATGTAAATAAACTAATAAATAAACAAATAAAAAACACACACAGACACCCGGATGTAACACATGCGCAAACTAAGAACACAACACACACAAAAACTAGATGGCGTAGGACAGAACAAAGGAGAGTCATAAAACAAATAAAAGAATCCCCTTTTACTGAAGAGGTCACAGAATGTGTGACAAAAAATCTTTGACAATATATGAACAACCGTCCGGTTGTGGAACTAACCAACCAACCGGAAATTTATAAATTCTTAAATTTATGAATTTAATTTATAATAAATTGAAGTGAAAGCACTTGGTTCGTGTGTTTCGTATTGGCAACATGACCCTCCCAGAGTATAACAATATCGGTTTCAACAGACGTTTTCAGATAAAGTATCTTGCTAAACAAATTCAGAAACGAAATATATATATATATATATATATATATATGTGTGTGTGTATATATATATATATATATATATATATATATATATATATATATATATATATTAGTATGTATACGTACATACACATATGTATACAGACGTACAGTTGTATGTATACATATATATATATATATATATATATATATATATATATACATACATGCACACATATATATATATGTATGTACGTATACAAACTTATATTTAAGTAACAGCCGTACTAAGAGTGAGAAATGAAATTTCGTTTCATTTTTTTCCGTTTATCGTTTTCGGTACCCCGGCCGATTAACTCACACGATATGCAAATTATGCTGCTCAGCCGTTAATATGCATAAGGAAAGTATATACTTTCAGACGTCCAATCATCTGGCAGGAAGGTATACGTTGCTGACGATAGCTAATAAGCTTGAAAGTAGTACAGCGTTCCTTTGTCAGTGTTGAACAAATGAGCAACGATGGTTGCCAGACATTGTACGGCTTAATACGGGATGTTTCTTTACAAACACACCGAGCATTATAATAAATGTTCGGTGAATCCATACGTATAAATATATATATATATATGTGTGCATGTATGTATATATATATATATATATACATACTACTGTACGTCTGTATACATATATGTATGTACGTGTACATACTTATATTTAAGTAACAGCCGTACTAAGAGTGAGAAATGAAATTTCGTTTCATTTTTCCATATATATATTTACATATATATATATATATACATATATGTATATATATATGTATGTATGTGTGTGATTTTTGAGTGTGTGTGTATATGTGTATATATATGTATATATATATATATATGTGTGTGTGTGTCATTTTGTATATTACGTTGTATTTATTTTACGGAGTTCACATGGTGGATGCTACAGAGGCCGCTGTGTTCAGCTCTGAAATCTAATGCAGCGTATATGACAGAGCTCATATCCATCCAGAAAAAAGTATATGTTTAGAGGTTAGTCCCGAAATACGTAAAATACCAAAACGTAAATACTATAGAATCCCTAGCAGAAAGAGAACAAAAAAAATGTTGGAAAATTTAGTTGGATGAAATGTAAATTTCAATAACTACTGCAGCCAGAAAATAGGAGCAACAAGAAAAATAACAAGACAATTCAACATTGCAATCATTGATACGCCAATAATCACTCATTTATCGACATCAGTTTTGCTCTGAAGAAATATATAAGTGTGGTGGTGTAAGGGTGATGTGTTGTTCCGTAAGTTTGTCTCAAAAGAGCTGGGACTCCTCCTAAGTTCATTTATAAGAATGACACGACCTTAGTATATTCTGTAAAGATATACGAAAGCTAGAAGGTTACATATATACTACATAAGCAGATAGATGTAAAGACACATATATTTGAGAGAATATCTATATATAAAGACACACAAACACATGTACACAGACATGGGCACACATATGACAACCTGCTTTAGTAGCAATATACAAAGACTAAAACATGCACATACACACCTATGTTTATAGTGCACACATACAAACCATAGAAAGAACCAATAAAGCATATCAATGTGGAGTAATTAGAAAAGTATCAAACCCAGGTGTGGACAGAATGAAACAGTTTTCGATAATTGTTTCTACTTTAGGCACAAGACCAACAATTACCCAGTGCATTGCTGGTACTTTATTTTATTGACCCCGTAAGGATGAAAGGCAAAGTCAACCTCGGCGGGATTTGAACTCAGATCGTAAAGGGACGTAACTATGCTGGAAAGCATGGCGTCCGACCCTCTACCGTCGATAATGCTAGAGAATTTGGTGAGTAAGTGAATTTACAATTAAATAAACATCCGATTACTAAATCAAACGTTGAAGGGATGAACTGATTAGTTAAATGAGTAATAATTGTTTCTACTTTTGGCACAAGGCCAGCAAATAATCCAGTGCATTACTGGTACTTTATTTTATCGACCCCGTAAGGATGAACGGCAAAGTTAACCTTGGCGGGATTTGAACTCAGAATGGCAAGTGCCGTAACTCCATACGTCAAAGCACGGCGCCCGAGAGTAATAATATAAACCGAAATGAAGTAACATTGTGCCTGTGTTTATATTAGCAACATAAGCCTTTCAAGTGATTCTCTGTTTCATGTACGATTTCGTATCAAAAATCTTGCAAATGTATATTATCTATAAATATATATATATATATCCTTATACTATATATTAGCCGTCGAAACGGCTTGAGCTCAGCCGTCGGGGTCTTACTCGTTCCTATATATATATGTGTGTGTGTGTGTGTAGGAAAAGAGTCAGGACTCTGACGGCTGAGCACCTGTTGAAACGTCCAGAGCTCAGTCGTCGGGGTCCTGACTCTTTTTTTCTATTACCCACTCTACTACACTAAGTATTCTGGAGCGTTATGGTCCACCTGGTATCTTGCCCCACACTATATATATATAATTATAAATATATATATATATATGTGTGTGTGTATGTATGTATATATATATATGTTTTTCTTTTTGGTAAATATCATCTTGGTTAAGAGAGTGGGAGTGGCTTTGTGCAGTGCCTTTGCTCACTATAAAAGCTTCACGGCACAGGCATTGCTTTATATCTGGAGATCTCTCTGCACTTGTCACATGGTACCATGGGCCCAGCACTATGTGTCAATAATTGTCACAAGTGTAGTGTTTGTACCAGAGTTTTCAAGTCGCTGGCTGGACTAAAAAGTCACACTCGTTCAGCGCATCGGTAGGGGCTCTCCCCTACATGGATATAAAGTAGTGGCCGTACTCGAAAACGAGTTGGCAGCCACCATATGTATATATATATATATATATATATATATATATATATATATATATATATATATATAGCGAGGGAGAGAGAGAGAGAAAGGGTGAGAGAAATAGAGAATTGGAATAGTATACACGTGTATTCTATGCATGTATGTAATGATAAAAAAAGTGCCGTGTACCCAAGTCTATTCGAGGAATTTCTTCATGTGTGACATAATATATTGGCAATTGCAATAGATTAAACAGAACTCTAGGCAGTTTGATTACAATGCACCATTTAATAGCTGTCTATCGCAGAGTTATTACGCTTCCTTTATTTTGAAATAACACATCCATTTCAGTGAGCATATGAGTGCATTCACCATAATTCATCTTCTTTACCACATTGTTAAGGAATTAAGATGTTCTATAGTACTATAATTGAAACCCTTCGAGCATCGTCTCAATTTTTATTTTTATTTTAATAATTCTTTTATTTCCTTGCATGTTGCTCTCATGTGGTAATGGATTTCGAAACACTTGCATTATATTTTTTCATATAGAGGATTAAGTTACAAAATCTTACATAAGTTGTTTTTTGTGTTATTTTATTTTAGTGTGAAGTAATTCTGTTTCAGCTTCCCTCCACTTACCATTTGTAGCGTTATGATAGCAAGCATTCAAAAGTCGAGATATATTGAAAGGCACTATATTGATTTATATATTAATCGTAAGACCGTGATAAATTATTGCTATTGTCAAATGCATGATCATGTATGCATGTATATGTTAAAATTATATCATGGTATCTTAAATACACACGCACACATAAACACCCCCCCACACACACACACATATGTATATATATATATATATATATATATATATATATATATATATATATATATATATATATATATATATATGTATGTATGTATGTATATATGTGTGTGTATGTGTGTTTGAAGAGAGAACGAGATAGTGGATAGATAAATGTATATATATAAATATATATATATATATATATATTTTCATGTGTGTATTCATCCACTTGTGTGCGTGTGTGTTTTTTTTTGTATTTTTGCCCATATGTGAACATATATATGTTTGTCTTAAGATAATTGAAGATACTTTGCATGGAATATGGATAAACGAATATCAATAAGAATGTATGATAAATAATATATAGTCGCTGATTTAAACATTTTGAAGAAATGTCAATAGAATAGCTAATTGGAGAATAAGAGAATACTTATTGGATATTTTGCAGTATCAATTTGCATTGAATAAATGGTAAGATTGTGCTACGTGATATTTGAAATCAGAATCGAAGGAAAAGTAGTCACTGTCATATATTTAACACGATGATCTAGAACTTGATATGATACGTTGCTTTTTAACATTGTAAAACCAAAGCCACATACTTTTGTGTGTAAGAGTATAACTGATTAAATGAACCACCGAAATTAACTGGCGTATATTCACTCCGTAATAAGGAAATGTAAAATCAACCTCAGGGAAATGTTATTGCTTAACGTAAACAGATGTGCCTAAATGCCAATAGATATTTCCCGCAACTCTCATACTATTCTGTTATCCACATCATATGGTATATTAGAATTTCAGAAATTCTTCATAAGTTGATAATAAAAATAACCACAAAAATAATGAAACTCTAGTTTGTAGAGATTTCATTTACGAATTAATAAATAATTAACAAAGAACGTTTATATTACTTATATGAACAGTTCATCACAAACTTAATTAACATCTCTTGCCAAACTCGGTTATATCGGTGCGACTGGTTTTCGGTTTGAAACCGTATTTATGGAAGTAAAATAATCAAATATGCAATAACTAACATTTGTGAGGAACGAGTTGATAGAGGAAAGTATTTTGTGTGGGGTGTTAAATAGAATGTAGTATAAATAACTAGGAAAGTAGAGATCCGTGTATTTATTTTACCATGATGATTGAGTATGCATCAGTATAGTTTAGACGATCAACTTCAAAGTCAAACAGCGGTGCGTGGATCAATTCGGTGCCCTCCTCATCAACCGATACTCTTCTTGATGAGGATTACACATGCATCGGAGGGGAAAAACGTCCAAGCATGTGTCATCCACTTAAATGCCATTGTGGGGCAGTCGTTGACAAATTTAGCCTGCAATCATTGTCCAGCCGCGAGAGCTCTGGCTTATTCACTCAACACCCCGCTCTCAACGACATATTGAGAATGATCCTGGACACAGCTGGCTTCCTATGAGACTGAACCAACAGGCAGCGATCGCGGAGATGGCAAGCGCCAAAACGGAATTACCCGCTTCACATACGAAGAAGGTATATCCCTCATCTGGAACACCACATGTGACACGTTATCAGCCTCCAACTTAGTTGCTTCGGGCAAAAACCCCGGTACTGCAGCCAGTAATGCAGAGGAAAGGAATATAAACAAATATCGGAGATTGTCTGGTCGCTTCCTCTTCGAACCGATCACCGTCGAAACCGAAGGCGTCTTTGGACCACGGATTGCCGAGCTCTCTCACAAGATCGGAACCTCGACAGCCCGCTGAGGAAGGATCCCACGCGAGGTGGGGTGGCTGTTGCGGCGGGTGTCGCTGGCCATCGTCCACGCGAAAGCTTTTGCAGTTTTGTCCGCCGCACTCTAGGCCTGGAACACGTCGCCATCCCCCCCCCCCCCATCCGTTTCTTCAGTGGCCCTAGATTTTCCCCTCCTTTTCCTCTAAATGATGGCTTTTGTAGTCCTTTTTTCTACGTTCCAACGCAGCCACGTCTGCTCTTCTTTCTTCTTTCTGCATTAGTAATTTTATTTATACAATTATAAATGAGGAATTATTCTTTTATAATAATAAAAATAAAGTTTAAGAATATTAGAGACTATGGTATGAGATATAAAGGTAATAGGGAACCAAGAGAGCATACATCTAGTCTTATAGAAAATGCCTGTTGTTGCATGATAATCGATGACTTGAATATGTTACTATACTTTGAACGAGTGAATGAAAAGGCTGAACATAGCGATGCATGGGGTAGTGTGTCAATATATGTATTGTGTAATACTCCATATAGCTCTTTCCTGTTCCTCTTCATGTTATCATTACCTATAAAATAGGAACAAAACCGTAGAATGAAGACATTCTTTACAATATGCAATTAACTTGCAATTGATCATTTCTAACGTGGACGACAATTATAACCACATATAATGTTTCAAATTATAATAAAGCTTTCATCTAACTGTACATTTGCATTACATTGATCCCACTAGGAATGTGCATTGCGTTCAGCAATGCGCCAATATTCAATATCTGCGTAATGATTGAAATAATCTAATCATGATAAAGAGAGACCATTTAAAATGCTAGGGAAAACTGACCCAAAAATATTAATTGACTTTAGTGATAAAGATAGAGTTGATATATTTAGTTTCCATAAATATTCATATACCTAAAATGCAGTGAAGGAGGTTAATGGGGTAGCAAATGAAAAACTTCCATCAATGTAAATCAACACGTACTGCCACATATCTATGTATATAGGTATAAGTAAGTATCTATACATGATGTATTCAAAAAATCGAAAGAGACCTTCAAAGTTATCAATAGGAAAGCTCAATAAATTATCTGATTGCATTCGTCGATCATAGACATTCAACAAACGCCTTTATATATTCGATAGGAAAGAAAACCGATAAAACCGTACATAAAGCATATACAAAAAAAAACAAACAAGCCCAAACTAATTAACTAGGAGAATTGCTGCTGAAATATAGGAGAAGGGTCTTAGAAAAGATCTAAGGAATTTGTCAGAATTTATAGAGTTTAGAATCTATAAGAAATATGTGAAGTTAATGTGATGCTGTCCATAATTGTAATCGACTATTGCAGCACATCGTTGTGTTATGAACGAATAAATCAGAAAAGTGTATGCTGTCCTGTTAATTATAATGTATGCATATGTAATTACTGGGATTAGGGTGTTAAGGAAAATGTGAGAAAATGTTATACCTGTAATTTTGTGTCAAATATTGCGTCTTGGAAAATTGAGGTAACAATATTTGCGCATGGAAGAAAGCTTAGGAAAGCAAAATGCATTTAATCAATCGATCTTGATTTATACTTCAATGGCAATGTTTTCATTCTCTACACCCTTTCGTGGAAACCGTATATATATTCTTTGATAAGAGGTACTGAATGAAGGAGTAGCTAAGTGTACCTGATTTAAGGAATTCTGCAAACTACATTTAGAATATGTTTCAATTAAAATGATTAACTGATTTGAACAATGTTATTCTATGTAAATGTTGACATTTTATAAATAGCAAATATATGCTAGTATGATTCATACGAAAATGTGTCCTCCCAGAGCTTAGCCATTCTGGCAAGCTCTTTCCTTCATTCGAGATCTTATTCAGTTGCTCAGCAATTATCCCATAAATTGGTTTCCTTCTACACAGGATAGTTACGATATCAGTTGTTATCTCCAGTTATCCCTGTTGATTATCTCCTACGCCACTTCTTATGTTAGTCAACCATTCCACACTTCTATTTTGCTATTTCCCTACACTCCAGATAACACTTCAAAACTTCTTATTTTCATCCGTATCAGAGATTACTTAATCATTCCTACCCATACCATTTAGCACCTGATAGATTCTCTACTGATATTGTTGGAAACGTACATTGTGTTTATACTACGAGATCCATTGTTCATACATCTTACTTTGTCACGTTAGCAAGTCCCTGACATACTCATAGCATTTATTGTCTATATACTTTATTTTGAGAGACCATCTCTAGAGAGTAAGGTAAACGAATTTAAGGGGCCTTCGAACTTTAAAATTGAATTGAGTTTTCCTGCGCTGGTCACCAATCCAGAAATTTCATAATACGCAGTTGGAGATTTTAAATATGTTTAGATGGCCCTTCCCCCTCCTGGGTTCCTCCGTACATTGACGGGTTTTGCTTTTAATCCCGCAAGGTGTACAAGCATCACCCACTCGATACGCTACCTTGGTGGCGTTGCCAGTTTAGTCGCCGACGCCATACAGTGAATTTAATTTTCAAAATGTTTAATTAGTGTTTTTCCGTTTTACATGTATGGCATTATAATATCTAACGTTTTTTATCATTGATTTGATCTATATGTCAATTGTGTGATATGACTGTAACAAAAGAAATTCAGGATTTCATTTATAACATATTTTGTATATGCAGTATTAAATACTGTCTCTTTTATGAAATGATGAAAATGTCCATTAAAACAGATAAATACGTCCAATAATCTATCTTCAACATACCTGGATAATTTCACGCTCTTCAGCAGATACTGTATATATTTTGCAGTTAAAGTATGATTGCTTGTCACGTTATTCCCCATTTTCAGCTCAACATTCCAACACAATTTCTATAATGACAGGCCAGCGTAATTTTTCTCAAGGATGATTGTAAAAACATACACTCGCATTCGATAACAAAATTGGAAAACAAATGTTGACTGTTGAACGATCTCAGTCATATAGTATTGAACTTAATTTGAAAGTTTCATCCTCGAATACAGAAATAATTAAGAAGCGTATAGGGCATATATATATATATTTGAAAATTGCAAACTCGACTGTCACCACATATCATGAAACTGAAGATTGCGAAAGCATGAAAGTACTTGTTCAATTAACACTTAGAATTTAATATTCTATCATACTATTTCATTATAATACCATTATATATATTTTAAAGGATTGTAAATAAAACGAGTAAATCAGACGAAGTTGGAATTCCTCTTATTAATATAATCTTCTATACACAATCATACACACCCGTGTATATTTGCCTATCTATATCTATCTATCTATATATATATATGCAAAGTTTTATTTAAAATTGTTGCGATACAACAAGTAAATATTTTATAACTGATATAAAGCACTCGAAAAGTTTTTGGAGTAGATATACGATATTAAATAAATGATATTAAACGATATTAAATAAATATAGTTTCCATTTATTTAATATCGTATATATATATATATATATATATATATATATATATATATATATATATATATATATATAAACACATATATTGTATATGCATGTGTACACATGTGTGCAATGTCACAGTTCATATACATATTTATTGTTATATATATATATTAACTAAATCCCTTAAAATAATCAGCACATGGGTGATTAAAACACATATGCAAAAGGTGTATACAGAAGTAATTAGAATATAGAAATAAAAACATTTAAATAACATTAGCAAACATCAGATAGAAATGTCTGTTGATAAAAGATAATGGAAATAATTCCTGTAAATACGCAATCACACAGTGAGACATAGTAATTAGAAACATTGGTAATAATTAGGTTAAATGTTAAAGTATTCTGAGTAGTCGATGACATAAAACGTAAAATACAATATATTTTTTCATTTGGCCAGATTTACTTGAATATTTGCCACACGTTACGGCAATAAAAGACAATAATTAGCTATGACATTCACCCAGTGTTTAATGTTTCTAATGTTTCGGCAAGCTGTTTGCTGCACGGGAAATTCGATTAATACTTTCCTTCATTTTACATTATAGACGAGACTGTTGCTTGATTTAGCGTTAAGCTTTCATTGATAGAGAGCCTTTAAATCAAACATGAAGTAAACAAATAATAAATAAGTAAATGAATAAATGAATGTAGAAAGACATAACGAAAACTAAATAAAGAAAAAAATGGATAAAATCTACAGTAAAACAAGAAATGCATACTATGCCAATACGTCTTTGAAGAATAACCAAATTCAAAATCTTGTTCTCTTGCCAAGAACGTAAAAGGAAATGCTTACCCATCTGCTTGTATTTAATATAACATAAGTGACGTACAGTCACTAACTATTTATCTTAAGCCACGTGGAATGTTTTCTTACTCTTTTTCTAACTTTATCTCATCAGCGAGTTCCATTTATTTTTTTGTTATTTTTCTCAATATTTCCATACTAATAGTCAATTAGCTTCTGAACATATATGCCTTCAAAGAAACCATATATAAACAACTACTAAAAAGAGGTAATTTCAAGACTCTTTATATTCTAAATGCTGCAATAAAATATACAAAATACAACGTTGGGAACTATACATACAACTATTGCGTATTAAGAGATATACAGAAAAATAGGTGGTTTCAAGCACGAAAGATTGTTTCTTGATTTAACGGATTAAATTACTCACTCAAAGAAACATATGAACAAATACAAAATAAATATACGAATCCACGCAAAGACACACAAGCTCACTTACACACACACACACACATAGGTATAAACGGATATGGTTAAATAAAGTCTATTTTTGTGTGAAAAGGTGAACGACTTGATACCCATGAATAGAGAGTTTCGATACGCATGACATGTATATATATAGGTAGATATAAATATTCATATATTCTACATACACACACACACGGACACGGACACACACACACACACGCACACACACACATATATATGTATATATATATATATATATATATATATATATATATATATATATATATATATATATATATATATATATATATATATATATTAGGATTAGTGCTCTGAAATAGCGATGTATACATAAATGTATGTAGAGTATATTTGGCAAAATACCGTATGTTTAATTAAAAACAGTTAGAAGACCATACGCTATCAGTTTTAAAGTAGTGACTATATCGGTATATTGCAAAATATACTATAAATATATTCACATATATATATATATATATGTATGTATTTATGGATGATGGATGAATGGATTTGTGTGTGTATGGATGTATGTATTATTTATTAAAGCCAAATCTAAGTCGTTAATCTTATGCTTTCACGTGAGCAGAAGCCCATGAGAAACTCTAGAGTAACTATAAAAAAAATTAATAAAAAATATTAATCTCTTATCATTTTGAATAAACCCATGTGCAACAATCTGTCCTAAACTAATTCTGGCTATTTCTGTATATATATATATATATATATATATATATATATATATATACAGAAATAACCATCGAAACGGCTCGAGCTCTGCCGTCGTGGTGTTGAACATTTTCCTATATATATATATATATATATATATACATATGGACATACACACACACACACATATATATATATATATATATATATATATATATATATGTGTGTATGTCTGTATGTACCTGTGTGTGTGTATGTATATGTGTGTGTGAGTGTGTGTGTGAGTGTGTGTAAATGATCATCAAAGTCTGTCAATCTGTGAATCTTTGAAAAAGAAGATAAAGAAATGAACTTACCTGACCAGTATATGCACCCATGAACTAATTGAATTGCCATATTTAAAATCTAAATAATCTACTTTTTTCTTTGTGTAAACATCTGATATGAGCGGGGCCACAGAATCATCATTTATTATCAGAAACATTTCCTTAGTGTTACTTACATTGAGAGAAATGTATGTCACTGGTGCGGTGCATACAGTATAGTGAATCTAGATGTCTACAGAATATGATTGTTGATGTATGCCCATTCCAGAGAATAGCCCTACTGTGATTGATATATTTTACTTAATCTCATACACCATGGACATTCCACTTTATTTTAAATAATTTTTAATACGTATTATCACCACATTCTATGTTCTTTATATCGAATATATAGAATTATATTCTAAAGTGTTATTGTATTAGCCGATCAATTTGAAGAGTATATGTTGTATGTGTAGATTATGTATTGTATTTTGCTATTGAATTGTGTTATTTTAATAGGTTTATTGTAATCCTAGACCATGTTGTGTACGGAGAATTATGCTATTCAATTGATATCATTTAACATAACGCTGTGAATCATGGTAATATATGTATCCCTTTATTCAGATTTTTGTTATTATAACTATGGCTCTAAATATTAGTATTAGTTCTTACATTCATGTCTATCTTTCTGATTATTTTAGTTTTAAGATACAATCATTCCTGATATATTCAACACCTTTTTAAGCTAGAGTTTTATCTACAAAAATCTGCGTCCAATCCTTGGGGATAATATTTAGCTTTAAATTCATTGTACCTAAATATGACGTCTTCCTATTCCGCTTTGAGTCCAGAATTTAAGTTGATGTAAACTCTGCTTGATGCGGTCCTTATTTCATACACGGAGCCTCCTCACACTCATCGAACGAACGATTGCCCGACTACATCTTCATGCACATGTACATTGCTTGCAACCCGGGAAATATCACGCATCTGTTAGAAGACCATTACCATTACTATGTAACGTACAGCTCATCTCCGGGATATCAGTAGCTGGTTCCTCCTTTTCACTATTATTAACTCTTATTTTCCACTGAACTCCTCATTTCTTCAAAGATTTCCAGGTTTGTCCATCAGCTCTATCACCTGTAACATTTCAAATCTCTTTCCTGATACATCTAGCGGAAATTTTACTCTACTCTTTTATTTCCTCTGGCTTGCTCCCTTTCTATCGGGTTTTGGTCAAGGAAAGGTTATTCTCTCTTCATTTTAAAATTCCGTTTAGATATATTGTTTTTCTATGTGTTGAACATGTCTCGTCTATAGTGCTTATACCAATATTTCTCTCCCATGTTGTTAATATCCGGTTTGCATTTCATTGTTTCCTTATATTGTGACGAGCATATTTTTACCATGTTCCTGCCATGCACTAATCAATTTCGCTTTACTTCTAAGTATTTGTCTAGTTTTACTAATGTTATTTCGTAGTTGTATTTTTATGAGATCATGTCTTCACTGTGTGTAGACATACGATCACTATCATCAACTTCGGATGGGGAGCTATTGTGTACATACATACCTACTCTTTTGTTTCTAATATCGAGTTAATTTATTTCTAATATTATCTCGATAATATTATGATAGTTCATGATATTCTTTTTATAATATTATTTTAATATTGCTTTGATTATTTCTTCAGTAAATATTCTGTTTTTCATATTCTTTTCTATTTTGTATTTTTCCTGTTTCATATTCATGTCTGGTAAAATGTTTTATTTCGGAGATTGTATCTAATTAAAAGTTTTCGGTCTCAGTACTGTCCATATTTGCATTGTCATATAATGGCTTTGTCGTGTCTGTCTATACCTGCATTCGATTTGGTTAAATTCATGATACATTTGAGCATGCTTTCCAGATGAATATTATCTCTTGTAGATATATTTTAAAATATTCATAAAGAGAAGGCAATTTTTCCTTTGTTTGTAGTATTTATCACATTTAGTGATTTCATTCATTTGATTTCTAAATGAAGTCAAAAATAGAACCAAGATCTGGAAAAGATAGTGAAGCTACATAGAAGATATCTTAACCTTTGTTAGTAATGAGGTTGATTTATTGATGCGGTGTGATTTAAGTGCACAAGATTATGATATATTATGAAGTATATCTTACCGACCAATCATGCTAGAAATACTTTTCCCTTCCTTGATATCTTCCATAATAAACCATTCACTAGTAGCTTTTGCGTACATCTTTTCAGATGTTCGCATGAACATTTTATGTCGCTCAATTGAGTCCAGGGTAGTGCACGAATCTAAGAATTTGGTAAAATGTTGGCAAGCAGGTTATAGATATCTAGGCAGAAAGGCAACTGCCATTTATATTTTGGGAAAATTATATTCCTTTTTGTTTCAGCACCCATCCATATGTAATTAATTGTCTAATTAGCCAATACATTGAATGCTGCCGGCGGCGTATAACCAAGGGCACTAGTCATGTGCTGCAGTCAGAAATGTTTACGTTGTTAATGTCACGGGTACCGTAAGTGTAAGCAATTGTTAATGTGCTGATGAGTTACAAGCTACTTATATGGCGACACACTTCAGGTATTATTAAGTGTCCATCGTGTTGGACCTTATTGTGCTCAAAGTTATGTTCTTTTATTCGATCAAATTATGCATGGATTTCCATTCAGATTGCTGTCTTACAGTATTCTGTTATTGTTTATTTTCCTTGTAGTGTCCCGAAAAGATATTTTGGTATTAGATTGAAATATTTGGTTCTCCCTCAGGAAGCGCCCGTGCTTTTCAAATCATCTTTTCCTATAAGCTTTTTATAATACTATTTGTTTAAGTAATTCATTTGCTACCACATTGTATTCTGTATTATTGATATTCCATATTGTTTTATGATTGAGGGATAGAGGGATATATTGCCAATAATGCTGAGAATGTGACAAAATGCCAATAGCCATATAATTAATTGATTGAATAAGGGGTATTTAACTAACTGATTATGTAAGTGATAATTCATGACAAATTAAGTACAAACCGAATATCAATTTTTGCGTACTGTTATTTCCAACTTGCAACGATATCAATTTGAATACAAGGTTTCTCCTCACGAAACCTGTAGAGCAAATAAAATAACTGGATGCATATATATATATATATATATATATATATATATATATATATATATGAACATATATATATATATATATATATATATATATATATATATATATATATATATTTATATGCACATATAAATATATATTTATATGCACATTTTTATATATATATATATATATATATATATATATATATATATATATATATATATATATATATATATATATATATATATATATATATATATATATATATATATATACATACATATATATATATATACATATATACATACATAAATATATACGTACATATATATATATACATATATAAATATATAGGTAAACAAATTTAACCCCGCCGGCAGAGCTCAAGCCGTTTCGACGGCTATGTCCATAAATAGCCGTCGAAACGGCTTGAGCTCTGCCGTCGGGGTTAAACTGTTTCCTATTACCCACTCTGCTACCCTAAGTAGTGAGTACTCTGGTGCGTTATGGTCCATCTGGTTCCTTACCACATCTCCTTCGTTATATATATATGCATATATATATATATGTATATATATATATATGTATATGTATATGTATATATATATATATATGTGTATGTATGTGTGTATGTATATATATACATATATATATATAAAACGAAGGAGATGTGGTAAGGAACCAGATAGAACATAACGCACCAGAGTACTCAGCACTTGGGGTAGAAGAGTGGGTAATAGAAAAAAGTTTAAGCCCGACGGCAGAGCTCAAGCCGTTTCGACGGCTATTTCTGGACATAGCCGTCGAAACAGCTTGAGCTCTGCCGGCGGTGTTAAACTTGTTCCTATATATGGTCTCCTGAACACTGTACGGCGTAATTCGGGCTGCTTGTTTACAAACAAACCGAGCATTATAATAAATGTTCGGTAAAGCCATATGTACATATATATATATATATGTCTACATTTATGTATATATATATATATATATATATATATATATATATTGGAATAAATGCTCTGAAATAGCGATATATATGTGAATATAGACATAGAATATTCGAAAATATTCTGTATGTTTATAATAAACATTTTGAAGACCTAATCGCTATAGAATAGAATACGTCACGTATTACAATTAGATTCTCGATAAAAGCAAGGGAAGTAATCTACGCGTTTCATTCTTATTAGAAATCTTCAGGACCACATATCCAGTGCTTTTATCGAGAATGACACAGCTAGAGACTTATAGAATACTTAGCTGTGTACAGGAACTGGTTTGAAAGAGCGGTTGCCGGTCCGGCAGAAATTAGAAATTGGAATAAATGCTCTGAAATAGCGATATATATGTGAATATAGACATAGAATATTCGAAAATATTCTGTATGTTTATAATAAACATTTTGAAGACCTAATCGCTATAGAATAGAATACGTCACGTATTACAATTAGATTCTCGATAAAAGCAAGGGAAGTAATCTACGCGTTTCATTCTTATTAGAAATCTTCAGGACCACATATCCAGTGCTTTTATCGAGAATGACACAGCTAGAGACTTATAGAATACTTAGCTGTGAACAGGAACTGGTTTGAAAGAGCGGTTGCCGGTCCGGCAGAAATTAGAAATTGGAATAACTGCTCTGAAATAGCGATATATATGTGAATATAGACATAGAATATTCGAAAATATTCTGTATGTTTATAATAAACATT
Source organism: Eledone cirrhosa (assembly GCA_964016885.1). Classification (NCBI taxonomy): domain Eukaryota; kingdom Metazoa; phylum Mollusca; class Cephalopoda; order Octopoda; family Eledonidae; genus Eledone; species Eledone cirrhosa. The sequence goes on along the minus strand of OZ024746.1, from coordinate 66,014,810 downwards.
TTGAAGACCTAATCGCTATAGAATAGAATACGTCACGTATTACAATTAGATTCTCGATAAAAGCAAGGGAAGTAATCTACGCGTTTCATTCTTATTAGAAATCTTCAGGACCACATATCCAGTGCTTTTATCGAGAATGACACAGCTAGAGACTTATAGAATACTTAGCTGTGTACAGGAACTGGTTTGAAAGAGCGGTTGCCGGTCCGGCAGAAATTAGAAATTGGAATAAATGCTCTGAAATAGCGATATATATGTGAATATAGACATAGAATATTCGAAAATATTCTGTATGTTTATAATAAACATTTTGAAGACCTAATCGCTATAGAATAGAATACGTCACGTATTACAATTAGATTCTCGATAAAAGCAAGGGAAGTAATCTACGCGTTTCATTCTTATTAGAAATCTTCAGGACCACATATCCAGTGCTTTTATCGAGAATGACACAGCTAGAGACTTATAGAATACTTAGCTGTGTACAGGAACTGGTTTGAAAGAGCGGTTGCCGGTCCGGCAGAAATTAGAAATTGGAATAAATGCTCTGAAATAGCGATATATACGTGAATATAGACATAGAATATTCGAAAATATTCTGTATGTTTATAATAAACATTTTGAAGACCTAATCGCTATAGAATAGAATACGTCACGTATTACAATTAGATTCTCGATAAAAGCAAGGGAAGTAATCTACGCGTTTCATTCTTATTAGAAATCTTCAGGACCACATATCCAGTGCTTTTATCGAGAATGACACAGCTAGAGACTTATAGAATACTTAGCTGTGTACAGGAACTGGTTTGAAAGAGCGGTTGCCGGTCCGGCAGAAATTAGAAATTGGAATAAATGCTCTGTACACAGCTAAGTATTCTATAAGTCTCTAGCTGTGTCATTCTCGATAAAAGCACTGGATATGTGGTCCTGAAGATTTCTAATAAGAATGAAACGCGTAGATTACTTCCCTTGCTTTTATCGAGAATCTAATTGTAATACGTGACGTATTCTATTCTATAGCGATTAGGTCTTCAAAATGTTTATTATAAACATACAGAATATTTTCGAATATTCTATGTCTATATTCACATATATATATATATATATATATATATATATATATATATATATATATATATAAAGTGGGCGGGAGAGGTAAAGTGAGATTAGAGAAAATATTGTTGTGACAGTGTGCTATATTTGTTTTTCTTTTATTAGGAAACGAAAAGGTAATAATTGAACGGCTAGACACTTAATGTATCTGTGTTGTAGGATTTTTCAATAACCTTTATGATTGATACATGAATTACATTTAGCTTTATGAAAAATCAGAGATACTTTCAATGACATAATGCCATCATAATCCACTCAGGATGTGAAGCCGGAAACACCAAGGAAAATTACATATATTTTGGTATTATTATTCTTTCTGGTTTCATGATACATTGGTAGCTGAAATCCTCAAAATTGTTTAGGTAATCCATGATAAACCAGAGATCAATCTCCTAATAAATATTGTTTGGTTTTCGTGTAGATATTTTAAGCAATACTGAGGAAATTGTTCCTTGTTACACGAGGAAATCTATCTATACGGGTATCGTTATATTTATTTAAGCTCATGCGTTTATGTTTCTCATACCACCACCATCTATCTTTCTTTCTTTCTTCCTTCCTTTCCTAATTTATTTCTCAATACACACAACCACCTAAATGTGTGAGGGAAGAGGAAATATAGAAAGCGTGAACAAATGCCACATACGATTAAACATATATTTCCGTGTGAGTCAAATAAATATCATTAATTTATAAATTGATGTGATTTCATACAGGCGAGCACACAACGGAGACCGCGTGATCTATTCTACGAAATCCTATAAATTAACAGTTATTGCCGTAGATCTGAGACTTTGTCTAAGAAGTTACCGTAAATATTGATGAACATTAACTGCTCATTTTAGACGGGAACCGTTATCATATTGGCCGAATACAGAATATATTAATAATGACGATTATGACGATGTAAAATATTATTTCACTATGTGTCATCCAGAAGGATTTCTGACAGGTAGTCTAGTAATATTTTATCCTCAATATCTCTTACTAATTTCCCACATTTAAAAATCTAATGAATTTACAATCAATCTAGGATTTATTTGCCTCTGAGGATATGAATAAACGTGACTATATTTGTGACCACCTCTGAAAACGCCATTGAACACCGTTTCTATTATAAATTCTTCAATTAGTCTCAAACGAGTATTTTTTTTTTCATTACTGGAGTACAATACGGATAATGTTGTGTTTGTTTAGTTATGAGTGTTTCAATCTTATCGTTAAAGACTAAATATGTTTGCGTTTGTTATTTTACTGTTAACAATTATGTAACTTATAATTATTGTGTGTTATTTCAAATGGCGTTCTTGAATCAATTATAATTTCGTGATGTGAACTTGGGATACAGTCAGTGTACCCAGCATTTGACACAAGTACTAACAGTTCATACGAAAATGATTTGCTTTGTTAGTATGCGAACACAATTGAATATACCGTAATAATATATTTTTTATAGAATAAAGAATTGGTTTTCTGACTGTTGATACACAATATATTAGACGGACACTAAACTACGTCTCAAATAAAACAAACAAGAATAGATGAATCATACAAATTGTTCTGTTGACAGTTTGAAAGTTATTAAATGTCAGACACAAGTTGTCAGAAAAATATGAAAGAAAATTAAAAATAAAAACTTGAATAATAACTAGTATAAAATATGATAGGTTTAAATGTGTATTATCTGAAAGCATGATATTGATATTCTAGTAAGAACTACACGACAAAATAGGATTATTTTATACAAAGCAACTGATGTCATTATTTCATGATAATTTACCTGCATGACAATGATTGATAACGTTTTTTCAGGTTCGAGTCGCCAGCAAATAGATACAAATAACGAGCGGTTTAAATGCAATTTATTTGTAACATTTAAATTGCCCTATATAAAATAAATAACGTAATTCACGAAATAATATTCAGAATAAAATAATTCATGTACATTATAATTTCTTTCATTGGGTATTTCAAATATTAGTTTCACGACAATGAAAGTAAGACACTATCATGGGGAATATCCTTAAATGTAATACTAAATAAGTAATTTAAGTTTAACATCTTCTTTTCTATTGCTGCAGGATAATAATATGATAGGAGTTGAGTGGAATGTGTAGAGACAAAATAATATTAAGATAGTTGCTAAGATAGATTGCCATAAGCAGAGTAGTAATCGCAATACAATTCCGAATATATGTGTGCACATGTCTGCTGTATTAGTAAAAATTGTCACCGGTTACTTATATTCCCAAAACTAGAAATAAAATGCTCAGTGGCCGGGTCTTCCAAAGAAAGAAATTATAACATAACTATTGATTCATTATATGCTTCAACTATTTTTTACCTTTGAACCAGTTAATTTGTTGTATGAGAGAAGGTTAGCAATATTTCATCTAAAATAGAACAAAACATAAAGTGACACTGATAATAGTTTTTATAATGGCAGAATTTAAGGACAAAATTTAAATATAAGAGAATTAAAGACATGAGATCTGTGTTGATCAGCACTCTGGAAATAGAAATTGCGGAGTTAATGCTCTGTTTTCAAGCGTAACTAAGAAAGGAAGGGCGTTTATTTGTGGAAATGTTTATGATAACAAAAAAAAAAACCAGATTTAAATGTTTTCTTTTAATTATTCATTTTTGTTATTATAACGAGTTTTTATTTCTATCATTCATATAATTTATTTAAATGAATGGCTTAATACTATTAACATATCAGTCCTAGTTTTAATTTAGTTTCAGTTCAATTGCATATATGATGTCTATGCTAAATACTTTAACTTAACTAACACATCACAATAAATCATTATTGAAACAAAATATCGGTCAATGAATCTGTTGTGAGTGTGCATGTGATCAGATACATATTTCCATGTGTAATCAGTCAAAATATTTATATATGGAATTGAGTTAAAATTCTGGGACTAAGAGAATATTAGTGTAAGCAATGTTTCAAATATACATAAAGTTTAATTAATTAACAATCATATTTCCAATGTTTATGAACCATAATATATGAACACTTGTCTGTATTTCTGGACAAATATTTTCATTACATGTTTAGAATGATTGTATTGCTGTAGATTTTGCTGACTTTTATATTAAATCTTATTTGATCTGATTTGTCGCCTTTATTTCTTTTATATTTCTTTTCTCAAGAATGGTACTCATTACAAATTGTCTGTCAGCTGAAATAGACAGAATGTACTTTGGCAACATCGGCGATAATGGAATGTTATGTTTTTTATGCTTGTTTAACGTCTATTCAATAAATTGATTTCGCCCCCACACAGTTGTAGTGACTTGGCAAATAAAATTTAGAAAGTAAAGGGGTATTCGAAGACAGTTTTATCTTAAGGAGGTGACATGATTGTAAAGTGACAAAAGATATTCTTAGAATGTCTTTAGCCATCAATTGTTTAAGAACAGAAATTTCAAACATTTCCTCTACCGGTTTACTTCTTATCCAATCAATTCCATTCTATCTACTGCTAGAGTATGCATGTCTAAACTACATCGATCATCAAACAGTGAGCACTTTGATCGCAAGGCGGAACATTTTGCCAAGAAAAGAATTGGAACAGTATCCAATTTAGCCAAAAATAAAATTGTGCAGATTTTGTATATATCAAATATCAATATTCCGGTCGTAAATTAACAGTTCAGAAAGTAGTGCCGTTTCAGATCTAATCCAATTCAGGAATATACAAATATTAAGGGAAAGATACCACGTCATAATATGTTTCTAAGAAAAATTATTAGATGACTATTCCAGATAGGGAAAACCGCGATCGCAACAGGCGAAATATGGTCTGGATCTCTGTCAAAAACTATCGTTGAAGAAATGAAAGTTCCTCGATATTTTGGCTGCGTCTACGGGAAAGAGGTACTGACTCTCATTTGAGGCTTTTTCAATAGTATCTCTATAAAATGTGTTTACTGATTTTTACTGTTTTGTGAATATGATGTTATATATATATATGCACTGGAATGAAATATATTGGCCTACATGGTCCGAAACTGTGGTGACTTTAAGAGGTTCACTGAGGAGATGGGACTGTCCGCCTATCCAGTTTTTTAACATAGTCTGTGTACTGTATATATATTTATTTATTTATATTAGCTAGACATCATAATAGTATTGGCAAACAAATGCATGTGCAAATGTTTATAGTTTGAACATATAGTTTGGCTCGGCATACATTAGTTTCATTGGCTTTTACACACACTTTGTATAGAGGATAATTGCCATCAACTGCTTTGCCATGCCGAAGCTCCTCTATATCCTTCGCAGCGCTCCGTGCGACACCCACGAATCTCTCCTCGCTGACCTCGATAGTTGTTCTCCGAGCAACAGCCGAGGAGATATGCAACGTCAGCTTTGACGACATTGGATGGTAACAGGCCACTTTACCTGTCAGGTACGGCGGCCTTGGCCTCCGGTCCCCGATCTCACTGGCTTTGCCGGCGTTTCTTTCGTCGGTAACCTCATGCCGCGTCCTCGTCAGCAGGGTTCTCCAAAACACAATGGAAACCTCTGTGATCAGGGAACGTGAGGCCGCCTGTCAGACGTGGCATCGACTGGGACTTATCCCAGTAGACGTCCCTCCTATTTCTCCCCCTGCTGATGTCAAGTTTCCCCCAAAGCATTTGGGATGCCATCCAGTGCAGCCTGGCTTCAGACAGTCAGCTCGACCAGCACCGCTTTGCCTGTTTCCGTGCGGCCTCCAAACCCACGGTGGTGCCTGGCTCCATGTCTTGCCCTCCTTCTCCACTGACACGCAGCAGGATAACACTAGCCTGCGCATCGGCGTTTCCTTGAGGCTTGGTCTCCGGATCTGCGAGCAACACCAACATCGCTGTGGATCCACGGTGGACTCTTTCGGCCTCCACCCGCTTTCCTGTCGCCACCGTGCTGGCCGCCTTCCACGCCATGCTGCCCTCAACGAAGTCATAAAGCATGGATTGGACGCTGCAGGCTTCCCTTCCCAGCTCGAGCCGGTGGAGCTGGACCGAGGGGACGGCAAAGGGCCAGTTGGCATGACCATCTTCCCGTTCCGCGGTGGAAAACCCCTCGTCTGGGATGCCACTTGCACCGAAACTTTCTCCAGCCGCAACCTGGTGCAGTCTGCTGCTCGGGCTGAGGAGGCCAAACTCATCAAATACCAGCCGCTCTCCGACAGGTTTGCGGTTGTACACTTGGCAATGGAGACATCTGGTGTCCTCGGTCCTAGGGCTACCTCCCTACGGACCATCATAGGCGCGGAGCTGGCCAGCCGCATGTGTGAGCCTCGCGAGCGGGAATGGCTTTTTCAGCGCGTCTCTATTGCCGCCCTCCGGGGAAACGCCTTCTCCATTCTGTCAGCCGAGGTTGTGGCAAGGCCACCAATATGATTGACTGACTTTTCATTTCATCAGTCAGATGTTCTAATGATTCTCTATATATATATGTCTGTGATTTTAGTAAAGGTGCGCTATGCTGGACACCGATGGCTGTATGAAAATTTCAACAAATATATAACTGTAGCGCTAAAGGGGCTTTATACATATTTAATACTAAGTGGCTTTTGGTATGAAATGAATCTGTTAATTGTGTTTTATTAATGATATACTTTGAAACATTAGAGAAACAAAATAAATGTTATATTTTCAGAGCTGTATATATTCCTAAAACGGGCTGAAAAATTATGATTCACAATCTATTAATGGTTAAATGAATTTAAACTAAAAATGAAAGTATCGATCTTTTAAGTTACATCTGAAAGATAAAAGAGGGAAAAAATACCTTAGGTAAAAATAATTCTCTACATTCGTATATTTTAAGAAGTATTGAATAAAAGGTAACGTGTACTACATTCTATAATAATGATTTTGTTTTTCAGTTATTTTATACGAAATACGCTTTTGACCTCAGCATCTGCACCTATCTAGCCATTCATAACGAAATTTAATTTCCTTTTGCCGAGAGGCATTTCCTGTGTTATTTTATTATGTGTCAATATATTACATATTTTGAAAATATTGTGTGTAATATTAAGACCGTGAGTTACAAAACTGAGATTTATGGCTATTGATAATTATTTAAAACAGTTTCTTTCGCAAAACTTCGTAAACAGATAAAGATTCCATAATATATACGAAGTATTGATGAAATGATATACGGAGTATATTCATAAGTCTAATCTAAGTGAATATTACGGTGTGGAAATCAGTTTCATTTTAATTTTTTTAAATTTATTTATTTACATAAATAGCAGTGTACGTCAGTGTCTATGATGAATAAAAGAAAGGCACATTAACTAGAAATTAGCAAACAACATTCGCGATGTTTTAAAGCTATCCAAATACAATATTTCATAGATATTTGTTGCACGAACAAGAATGAGAGTCGGGTGGTGTCGTGGGAGAGGACGAAAAGGAACTGCGAAACAGGGGTTCGCGGAGGTTGCGGGCTCGCTTAACAGCAGTAATGGGTGGGTTTGGAAAAAAGCGAAAATGACGGGGGGGAGGGAGAAGAGATGATACGGAAGAAACGGAGGATATGTCGCCGGTGTGGTAGGGTGATGGGGTAGTAGGTGAGAGGGAACGGAACACGAGTGTTGGGAGGGCGCGGGTGAGGTGAGAGGGCTGTGGTATGGTCTGTTTCACGGGCGCGGGTGAGAGCAGCTTGTATCAGGGTGGGGAGGATATCAACGCTGGATGAAGCAGGAAGCCATGCGAAGGGAATGGGTTTCGAAATCGTCGTCCTGACTGCGGATATAATCCACCAGTGTGGATTATATATATATATATATATATATATATTGAAAGAGAGAGAGAGAGAGAGAAATAATAGGGAAAATGAGATCTTGGCTACGTGATGGGTTAAACATGTGATATCATCAAACAGCAGCTTATGTTATATGGTGACATTTTCGAGGCAATCCAATCTAAAGACAAAGGGATGTAGAAAATGGTGTTTTCATAGCGGAAGTCCTTAACACTTCATCCACTATCTGTCAAAAGATAATGTGGATGTCTAATGTTGTTAGTTATAGAGAAGCCCATACGCATATACACACCTGCAAATGTCAATACCCAAACGTAAAGTGAAAAATCGAAAATATTATTACAAATTGTACCGTAAATAAGTAGTGACGTCCAAAAGGGGTGATGTATTCACTCTTTATATGAAATGCGAATATATGTATATCAAATTTCCAGAAGCTCTGTATGTCTGTGTTTGTAGCACATAGTAAATAAGCTGTGTGTAATTTGTGTAGTAAATATATATTCAAAGATTTTGTAGAATATTTCCGGCGTATTTAATGTATTTGTTGTTTTGAAATCTCTTCAATTATTTAACTATTGAGTATCTATGCGGTTGTTGTACGTGCTAGAAATAGCAGCCATATATGTTTAACACTGAATCTCTAAAAATGAATGTTCGTTGGATCATGTAGTTTTAGATAAGAGGTTCGTAAAGTGGGTGGTGGGGGTGGAGGTAGAGATGATGAAAGAGTATATTAAATACCAAATGATACATATATGTAAATATAGGAAAATAAAAAAAATATATATTTATTTATACAAAGTATATTTTATTTTATATATCATATATAAATTAACGATTTGATTTACTATATATTATTTACAATTTGTATGTAGATAGGTCTCTCCGGAAATAGGGGGGCACTGAGGTAATTACGTGACCGTGATGGGGTGTTTACCCAAAACGTTTGAGAACCTCTGTTCTAGATATACAAAATACGGTGGTGTTTCACTGTGACGCCTTTGATATTGTATCAAAGCTACTTTATGACTGAAAATTAATACCAGCAATACTTTTACGTCTTACATCAAGCATTGAATCAAACGATCATATTATTAATCAATATTTATGACGATAGAAAACAACAAACTTACTTTTCTAGAAGCCAAGTTATCATATATCACATTGAAAGTGCAAAAACATATACGATGTTGATTTTCAGTTTCCTACAATATAAGTATATTAATGTAACGTAAAGCAATATGCCAAATGCATATAGAAAAGCCTACGTGCTAAGATTGATAATACAGGCCTAAATTATTTTACACATTATTCTAACTACTTGTATTATACACACAATTTTACGTAGGTGGAGTTAAATATTTCATATAATAAATGAAAAATGGAAGTGGATTCTGCTTCTATATTCACATGGCAACGAGATGTCTACTTAGATATCTTCGTTTGCGTAATGCTAAATATTTATGTTTTTCTTTTCAATCATTGAGGGAATTTTTAAAACATAATACTACCACGTTTTTAAGAATCCAAAATGAACTAAGACCCAACATTCAGATAAAAAAATTACAACTCAAATAAAAATATTGTAAAGTGCCTCTAGTTGTCAATTTATGCTGTCTGTTTCCTCAAGGTCGGTGGATCGGAACTGCAGAAGATGTAATTGCCGATGTTGTTATACTTGGTTGACAATTATAACGACATACTGAAGATCGGTGAAGGTGAATGAGCATGCGATTGATCGCTGTTGTGAGATATATGCAAGCCTCCTTCATATCCCTTTAAGCCATAAAATCGCGAAGCCTTATTGGGTAATGTAACCTAATCTGGGTACAAGGAGACTAAATGTCGAGCATGTCCAACGCCAGACACGTCATTTAACATACGTCTTCTTAAACAGCATTTTGATTCTTTATATCTAGACGCTTCTATAATGTTGCCTCAACCTGTTGTATATATATTCTTGTAAAAACACTAATTTACGAATGAGATAGAGGAAATAATATACTGAATGCTAAGTGCACATGCTATCATAAACCTCTTTCCCTCTCACTCTGTTTCTCACTCTCTCTCTATATATATATATAAATATATATGAGAGAGAGAGAGAGAGAGAGAAATACGGGAGGACAAGGAAAATGTGAAGTGATATTACTACTGTAGTTTGCATTATTATTATTTCCGTCGGTGGCATCGGGAGGACAAATTATGCATGTCTCAAAATAGATTGTCTTCATTGTTAGCTGATAAAGTTTTGATTTACGTGATTGAATAATAGATGTTTAAAAAAATTTTTTTTTTTCCTGATGCATAAGTTTCAATTTCTTGAAAGTGCCGATCTTATACCATATGCTATGATTGCCACTGACATAACTGTGTCAACTGTTAACCTGTCACATATGTATTAATCACCTACTTCTATGATACATATACATATTTAAGTATATTCCGAAATTGTGTCATATATTTAAAAATACATTAATAATTGTTTCTACATTTGGCACAAGGCCAGCAATTACCCAGTGTTTTACTGGTACTTTATTTTATCGACCCCGAAAGGATGAATGGCAAAGTTAACCTCGGCGGGATTTGAACTCAGACTGGCAATGACCGTAACTCTATGCTGCAGAGCATGGCGTCTGACCCTCTACCGATACTGCCAATCCTAATAATTGTTTCTACTTTAGGCACAAGGCCAGCAATTAACCAGTGCATTACTGATACTTTATTTTATGTATGTGCATAATATTCATATACCGTGAACTAATGTTGCAACGCACTGATTTAATTATTGAAACGCAAAATATTTTATTTAAACAATCATATGAATAGAATGATTAAGACATACATATATTTCGAAATTACAAGTATACTTGATCGAATACGAAGTTTGTTTCTCCGAATGTTAATTAACGATGATTTCTGATTTTGTTTTTTGTTATAGTAACAATAAACTCTAGGTTAATACTAATAACAATCTATAAGGAAAAATACAAATACAGATTGTGTTTGTTTTCTTTCAATAATAATCGATGATACTAAATATAATTATACTGAAGAATAATTCATTTCAATTAAATATGATCAACGTAGACTTCAAAATTAATGATTATTGAATTTCATTGCATTGTATTAAAATCGTAGAATAAACTCCCTGCTGTCTTGAATGGAGATTAATTTGCCTTATATATTACTTAACTTAGAAACAATTGCGTTCATAATATTAAATTATCATTTGGATATTTTTGAAAGTTATATGGCATTATAATAAGGTTCAGTGTTAAATACTCCGATGAACTATCCTATTTCACTATTTAATCAACATGATAATCGTATATTCCGGTCTTACGATATACTGTAATTAATACTTTTAAATAATACTTTCGGATGAGCGTGACATGTTTCAGCTTTTCTTGACATTCTTTTAAAATTTACGTCGAATCCATTGATATTTGCCTGGAATGCATTCAAATAAAATAATTAATAGTAATTTTTCTGGAAATATTTAAATATGTTTTTGAGCCTATATCAATATAATTATTTTCAAGAGAGACAAGAACTTATTCACATATATAAACATATCTTTGATTTCGTGAACTTATAAGTATGCAAGAAATGGATATTGTATGTGAGACAGAAATCATCAATACCCATTAGATGATAATTATGTACATTGCCTTATATTTATACATTGATCTACACCCTCATCTACCCATGACTTCCTTACTTCTAAGATTCAAAATTAACTATTCATTGCTCAACAATTCACATTCAAACATGAAATCAACCTTTAACATTGTTTCGACGAGAGCTGGTTTGACTTAAAGCGCACTCAAACTGTGATTTCTGTTTACTCACGCACGCGATGGAAATCTTTTACAAAGCAGAAATCTATGAGACCCCACGTTAAATACCGATGTTTCATGTCTCATCTAATTTATTGCATTTCAATGCTCTAAATAACCAGGAGAGTTATAGCCAGTTGTTATAAACGTATTTAAGTTACATTCGTATGGCTGCTAAATATATATGATAATGGGTTTTTCAGTTGCTGTACTTTTAATATTAAGACTGAGTATATTGAGAGATAGATATCATATATGATACGATTCATTTGAGAAGCATAACACATAAGATACGCTCAACATAACAATAACGTTCCATAACGAATATGAATGGTTAACTAAATATATTTCTGCAAATCCTATTAAACTCTGCGAATATAACTCAAAATATTCAATGAAAATAAACTTTTAGCTTCAATACAAAGAATATGTTTAAATAGTTTGTGATGAATAGAATATTTTTGTTACTAAGTTTGAGAATTAGGTGGCTATAGAAATATATTCTATGCTGTATGATAGGATATAGCAAGCTAAATTGTGGGAGTTAGTTGTCAATTCGTAATATATTTTCATAAAATGATTGATTCGCTGAGAAATTGTTACATGAGACCCGTGACCTGTAGCGTTATTTCTTCTGACTAAACAACCAGATATTTCTCTACTAGCCAACTAGGAACCTTGTCTTCACATGAACCAACTGCCAATGCTTTCATGATATATTCCCATTTTCTAACCCCGGATGTTGCCTTGTTTTACATTGAAATTAATTGGGGGAGAAGAGATAACACGTGTCTCTCTCTCTCTCACACACACACGCCCACACACACATACACCCACACATACCCCTAGCTCCCACCCCCCATACCTCCAGACACACACTTATATATATATATATAATTACAATTGGTCTTTGCCATCCTGCCAGTGTTCCCAATAAAAAGGAATATACGCATCATATGATGTTCACTTATCTTTAGTAATTATTTGTTAGTTTGTCAAAGTTCTTTCATCACATATGCTGTACCTTCTTCAACGACTATCTTTTCTTTTAGTGTCTCCTCTTCTTTCTAGTTTTAGTTTGTTACTGTTTCTTGTCTTTGTTATGTACTACATTACGTGTGATATGTGCCTACGCATAGATATGACAAACAAAAAGAAACACACACAAGAAGCAGGAGCAAACGAATACGCATATAGGATTCTCGAAAAACGCAACAACAAAAAAAAAGATGATACGGATTAGAACATATTAAAGATAGAAAGATGAGGAAGGACAAAAGAGAGGAGATAATCGATGAACAAGTCACAGAATACGCGATGAAAGACCTTTGACATATTAACCAATAACACAATAAATATCAGATGAAAACATGTGGTGCGTGTGTTTCTTTTTATATTGGCAATACTGGCCACATGATAATCCTTAAATATAATTATATATATATAATTAGCCGGTAGTATTCCTTGTCCATAAATGAATATATATATATATATATATATGTATGTCTGTATGTATGTATGTATATATATATATATATATATATATATATATGTATGTATGTATGTATGTATGTATATATATATATATATATATATATATATATGTAGCCGTGTGGCTGAGTGGTTAGAGAAAGAATTGGATTCGCAATCGTAAGGTTGTGAGTTCGATTCCTGGACCAGGCGATGCGTTATGTCCTTGAGCAAGACACTTTATTTCACGTTGCTCCTTCTACCTGGAGTTGCGACCGATAGATAGTATTAGCAATTGGAAAGACCAACGGAAACATTGTTCCCTCGGTCCGAGTTGACGAAAGTCGATCGTTCCTATATATATATATATATATATATATATGTGTGTGTGTGAGTGTGTATAGATCAGAGAAAAAAAGAGAATCAGTGTTGCGACGAATGGGATTTGTTTGACATATTACAATCGTTTGTCTGGCGACCAGTTCGAGGCACGATCGATGTGATGATCGAACCTGACTCTGGAAATCGCAAGGTCCTCGGATACGTTTTGTTTCTACGAAGCAGATTTCCCTATGTCCTTTTACGTCGATATACTTCGCTTGTCGGCTAATATCCTGTTGTTGTCATTCTATGAGTGGTCGAGAATTGTACACGTCATCGGTATTTCTAGCCACTCATCTTTGTCCACTATTTGGTTCTTTTCATTCTCCACCTGTCAATCGAAATTGTTTCTTAGGTCGGAATTACTACTGTAGTAGGTAAGGGGTTGTTGTATGCTTGAACTGTTGGCGGCACTTCGACGTCTTCACTATCTTTAGGCGCCCACTTCTACACCGATGGCGTACACACCATCAACTGTATTGTATGTGACGATCACCGTAAATAATGTTTGGAGGGAATTTTTAAATCAAATTAGAAAAATATTAGAAAAATATTTATCATAATGTTTCAAGAACACAGCCTCAGAATACCTTAAAAGATACATATTTCAAAAGGAAAAAGAAAAAAACTCTGTACAAGAAACGTTTTTAAATGAATGCTTGGAACAGCCTTTCAAAAAAAGTTATTTCGAAGGCATTTTTGATAAATATACACATATCTACACTCACAAACTGTACTCAGGGAAGCGTGTACATTTGAGACGCTGCAACTATATATATAGATGAAGAAAAAGAAACATCTACACATAGGCATTCATACCCTCACATAGGCATGTTCATACAATTACATCCAACCAGACATGTACATACGCGTGCGCATGGAAATCTGCGTGGATGCACATACATACATGCGCCCGCGCACGTTCAAATCGAGTGCGCATACTTGATGAATACCCTCCCATCCGTACACACACGCGCAGCTGTGCACATGGTGCACATAGTATTATATGGGACAGCCTTCTTGAGGCTTGGACCCAGCCCGATCATGTGGCGATATAAGCCCGAAAGTACATGCACAATATGCATAAATGTTATAGCCGCATATTCTCCTTGCGCTAATCGCATACAAATTTGGGTGGCACATAAATATATATTAAAAAATACCTTAATATACATAAAATAAAATAATATAAAATAATATAATATAAAATAAAAATAAAATAAAATAAAATGCTTGAAAAAAGGAATGTATACATGACAAGGATGCAGAGGGGGACCGGACATTATTGGGGTGTGCGTAAAATCCCATAAAATACTTGAGGGCTATGGTGCATATGGTTATATAAATGGGGACTGCTGATCTATGGAACTGGGTAAGAGCCTGCACACGATGCAGCTCTCATGGCTGGTGGACAGATGGAGATATTGCGTGCGTACACAAACAAGTTATATATATTGTGGATGTGCAATAACAAAATGCGTACTCGGCCGGGGAGATGAAGTGCAAGCTATGCCTGTCAGAGGCTATGGAGATAGTAAAACATCGGTGTAGAAGTGGGCGCCTAAAGATACTGAAGACGTCGAAGTGCCGCCATCAGTACAAGCATGCAACCCCTTACCTACTACAGTAGTAATTCCGACCTAAGAAACACATTTGATTGACAGGTGGAGAATGAAAAGAACCAAGTAGTGGACAACCATGAGAATACAACATAGAATGACAACAACAGGAATTAAGCCGACAAGCGAAGTATATCGACGTAAAAGGACATAGGAAAATCTTCTTTGTAGAATCAAGACGGATCTGAGGACCTAGCGATTTTCAGAGTCAGATTTGATAATCACATCGATCGTGCCTCGAGCTGGTCGTGCCTTGAGCTGGTTAAAATATAAAGATGTGATGTTATAAACATGAAAATACTGAATATATACATATATGTATTGGTTAAAATAATAAATTAATAAATTGGAAGTTATGTTAGAAGTCAATAGAACACGATAGGATATAATGGAAGAGGTGAAATAGATTTAGGGAAACAGAGAGAAAGAAAGAAAAGTTAGGTGTTTTTTACCTTGATTCAGTGATTAGTTGAATTATTGACAGTTAACAATTCTTTCTACTTAATAATTGTTTCTACTTTTGGCACAAGGCCAGCAATAACTCAGTGTATTACTGGTACTTTATTTTATCGACCCTGTAAAGATGAAAAGCAAAGTCAACCTCGGCGGGTTTTGAACTCAGATGGTTAAGGGACGTAAGTAACTATGCTGGAAAGCATGGCATCCGACCCTCTACCGATACTGCCAATCCACCGCCTTTGACAGTTAATAATAATGGGTTATTACAATAGACTCAGGTGGTACAGTTTGAATTATGGAATTGTTGGGTTGAATCAAGTTGGTTTGAAATTAGCGAATTTAGTAGCTGCTTTATGCCTACAGAAAATTGACCGTTCTATTTTGCTGTTAAACAGCATGTTGTCATATTTTTCCGATGATTTGATTAAGCATACATTGTATTTAAAATTGAGTGGCACAACTTCAAGTGATTAGCAAATTTTAGACAACTTAATCAATGAAACAATTGTTAATACTGTATATAAAACCCTTTTTGCACTGTTGACGATGTTATTCTTCACTCTTTCACTATATATATATATATATATTTACTCCGGAGTAAACAAACCAACCTGCGTACTTCGTCGAGTGCTCCAATCTGCATACTGAGGTCTCGGTAAACAACCAACATATACTCAATATATATTTATCTATTTATTAAAATACTATATATATTTATTAAAATAACAGATTAAAGTTTAAGCAAATAATCGCTGCTTTCATCCTTAACGGGATCTTCTGAAACTAACAAAATCAATCTGTGAACGCAGAAGTAAATATTTCGAAAAACGTTTCAACCGAAGGAAATCAGGAAGACGATATTTTGGTTCGTGGAGGGGGGGGGGGGGTTCCCTGGCAAAGAACGGAACAAAGCGAAGATAATACGTCATTATTTGGCGCGTTGGGAACAATTACACGCAAAGACAAAACCACTTTTATAGTATAAATGAAGTCGTAGACTAATAATCTATTTAGGTGTTTCGTGAAGACTTTCCCTGGCAATGAACGGGAAAAAATCGAACCTCTAAATAGTGGTTTTGTCTTTGCGTGGTTTTGTCGTTCCCCACGCTCCAAATAATGACGTATTATCTTCGCTTATTTCCGTTCATTGTCAGGGAACGTCTCCATGAACCAAAGTATCGTTTTCCTGTTTTCCTTCGTTTGCAAAGTTTTTCGAAATATTTACTTCTGCGTTCACAGATTGATTTTTTTTAGTTTCAGAAGTTCCCGTTAAGGGTCAAAGCAGCGATTCTTTGCTTAAAATTTAATCTGTTATTTTAATAAATATTTGCTCTAGGGTTTTTATATATTTGATTTATATTTATCCTTACCGATCCCTCCTTCGATTTTAGTCTTCAAATTTATTATTATTACTATATATATATATATATATATATATATATATATATATATATGTGGGTGTGCGTGTGTGTGTGTATGCGTATGCGTGTATGTGTGTGTGTATGTGTCAGTGTGTATACAGATCTAACCTGACTTTGCATTTGCAAGTTCCTCAGATAAGTTTTACACTGAATCGGATGAAATGATTTGAAAGCGCAATACCTATCTGAGGAACTTGCGAATGCAGAGTCAGGTTCGATCTGTAACAAATCCTGCCTTGAGCTGATCGTCGGAGAAACATATGTAATATGTTAATAAATTGTGTTTTGATGCATCACTGATTCCCGTTTATCTATAATATATATATATATATATATATATATATATATATATATATATATATATATATGCATGCATGCATACATACATATATATTTATCTGAATGTAAACATGTACATGTTACGTGTGTGACTCTATGAGCATGTGTTTATGACCGGGTATTTGATATGCGACATCAGTCAAATATACTACATCAAGTTTACATTTCATTTAATTCATATGTGAATACGTACTTAGATTTGAATGTGTGATATGTTGTAAAAGTTTGAATGTTTATACTTTTTCTCATTGGTGTATAATCAACATTGATATGAAGATTTATTCGTTACATGTGTTATGTTGATAG
Organism: Eledone cirrhosa; assembly: GCA_964016885.1. Taxonomy (NCBI): domain Eukaryota; kingdom Metazoa; phylum Mollusca; class Cephalopoda; order Octopoda; family Eledonidae; genus Eledone; species Eledone cirrhosa. The sequence goes on along the minus strand of OZ024746.1, from coordinate 65,997,085 downwards.
ATATATGTGAAATTAACTGTTTTTCATTTTTATATTTCTTCTCGTAAAAATCAGCACAATGAGGCACCATCACTGTATAAGATATGCTTCAATCGAGGAAGAATACCTCATACTAAAACATCGCGAAAATGGAGTATGATAGTGTATTTTAATGGTTATTTCAGTATATCTTCTTCAAATCCAATTAAACGTTGAGCGCGTATCTCGAAGTATTCAATTAAAATATGTTTGCAGCTGCAATAGAATGAAGATATTTAGATTGTGTGTGCTGAAAGAAATAATATTGTTTTCATTCTCTTTATGGAATATGTTAATTAGGTAGCTATAGAAAAGGCTGCCGTTGCAGCAATATGTTAGATGATAACAAACTGAATTTTTTTGTTTAGTTGTCAAAACAATTAATCTGTATTAAGTAAAATGAATAGCTCCGTTGTTCGCCAATTAATGGTTGTCTTTCCAATTGCCTTGGGAATGTTATTAATATCTTCATAAATACGAAATAACAAGATGCATTCTTAATGTCAATTATCACTAATACATGGCGTGAAATCGTGACATATTTCAGTGTTGAATATATAGTTGTGTTAGATCCAGAATTAGATTGCTGGATTGCTCCAAGATATAGAGGAACACTAGTAATATACACAAACTTAGGGTTTCATGAATTAGATGTACAATCAACCTTAACCTCTGACCATTTCTACCACAATATTTATCTTTGGATTAAATTTCAATCGTTTCTAAATATAATTTATTTCAGTGCTATTTGCTATACACCGTTCTTTCATAAATGTTCGGGTTTTGGTACATTAAGTTTGTTCTCCGGAAACACATGGAAAATATCAGCATGTGTATTTAACTGAAATGTGCATGAGATGTCTACCATAATATATTAAGTATTTTATAAATTTACAATGATTGTGTGAGTATGTTCGAAATTATGAGCGTTAGAACATGATACATTGTAAATATAATACACTGTCTATGTTTAATCTACACGTACGCTTATCTACAGCACACTTACTGACAAAGAGACTGAAATGAAATGTAGTTAAAATGTTTTCCATTTGAAAATATACAATTGACTATTATGTGTAATACAGAGACTTTCTTCCCACTAATCACATGATCCCGTCGAAAGGCACATTTAAATGCAGATAAATAGATATACGGATGTATGTGATATTTAAGGCGAGGAAATAAGACAAAAATTAACAGAGAAATGACAGATTAAATGTTTTGATCTCAGAAACCTATAAAGCCTGTATATGTCTTATGCGGTTTTATCATATAATAGACAATAAAGAATTACTTGCTAAGTTACACCGTAGATTAAAAGAAAGAATGATATCTTGATCAAGTAGTATCACAATATGAAAAACAAGTCTTCGATACAATAACATTATAACTGAAACGGTATAAACGGTATTTTAAACGATGAATGAATTGTTTTAGGATATAAATGTACATTAAGTGAATACGTTGATTTATAGGTGATTTTCGCGACTCCTAACTTTTCCGAAGTATTTGATTAAATGCATTCATCAGTGTCAAATTATACCCCTGCTATAAATAGTGAAACCTAGACATAAATATCATTAAAGTTCCTTGCATTAAACAGTAAGTTGCACATTTCGAATTCTGTTTCTTCATTTACAATAGATAAATTGCATTAATTCCCATCGAAATAGTTTAATATAAAAGTTTAAACTATAGTGTAAGCCGTAACTTGAATCAAAATTGATAACGTATATATATATATATATATTTATATATGTGTGTGTGTGTGTGTGTGTGTGTGTGTGTGTGTGTGTGTGTGTGTGTGTGTGTGTGTGTGTGTGTGTGTGTGTGTGTGTGTGCGTGTGTGTGTATTTTTATATATTTATATATTTATTATTGGCAACATGACCCTCCCAAAGTATAACAATATATATATATATATATATATATGTGTGTGTGTGTGTGTGTGTGTGTGTGTGTGTGTGATCCTCCCAAAGTATAACAATATATATATATATATATATATGTGTGTGTGTGTGTGTGTGTGTGTGTGTGTGTACACCGCACAAACAAGCACATACAACATACAAACACACACATGTAAATTTCGCGGACACTTAAGTGACCCAACCACTACCACCATTAGAAACGTTAATAAACCAAATTGAAAAATATAATTGCAATTCATAATATTCAGCTTGCAGAGCATGATAATCAGCTTCTAACTTAATGAACGTGATTTTTGTGATTTCGCTAATCACAGAAAACAAATACACGTCTAGTTCAAATAGTGGTACTATTTGAACTTTTTCTATTGCTATTTAACCAAACATACCACCACCAATGTTGCCCGGATTCTACTGATTTAGGCAAAGATATACACACAGACACATACATATATATGCACTCAGATATATAAATATAAGTTTCAGTGTCCAGACTGGAGAAACAAAATACTTTATATAGTTTGAATGATATAAGACAGTTTGCATATAAGACAGTTTGCGTATATAAGACAGCTGTAAATTTACGTTAGTTTATCGAAGGCAAAGTATACAGTGTTTAAGCGCACTATTATATGCACCTGGTACACAACTTACTAGTATATATTTGTTCAAACATTAAAACATATAAATATATGTGTATGTCCTTTCGTGTGTGTGACTACATGTGGGCAGTATCAGAATAAGTTGTGTGACAGCTAAGTACTGACACACACACATATAAAGACTGGGTTACGACTCTTCCACGATATTCCATTTATATAAATGTCTCTCGCGACTTTGTTAAGAGTGTGGATGTGTTTCTGCACATATGAACTTGCATATCTGGTGAGGTGTCGAGGAATAGTCGAGCCCTGGTCAATTTGATTTTATCCTCAGCTAATCGATATTGGAATAATAGTAAAATATATATATATGATGCAACAATGATTTGATCCTACCTACTTTATTTGCACTCTGAACTCCACAGTCGCCTTAACTCCGTAATACAACCCAACACGAGACGGCCATCATAAGAGTATCGAAAGCATCCACATGTTGTTAGACACCTTACTATCATACATACATACATATATACACAGATATATATATATATATATATATAACGAAGGAAATGTGGTAAGGAACCAGGTGGACCATAACGCACCAAAGTACTCAATACTTGAGGTAGTAGAGTGGGTAATAGGAACCAGTAAGACCCCGACAGCTGAGCTCAAGCCGTTTCGACGGCTAATTCTGGAATTAGCCAGAATTAGTCCAGAATTAGTCCAGAATTAGCCGTCGAAACGGCTTGAGCTCAGCTGTCGGGGTCTTACTGGTTCCTATATATATATATATATATATATATATATATATATATATATATATATATATATATATATATATATATATATAAAGGGATGAAATCGAAAATGCAACTGAAGTCTTATTTTTTTTTTTTAAATATATATATTTAAAAAAAAAAAAAGAATAAGACTTCAGTTGCATTTTCGATTTCATCCCTTTTTCTTTATACTTCCACTCGTGTAGGACACCTCGGTTATTTTTCATTTTGTAAAAAAAACCTCACTTTCTAATATATATATATATATATATATATATATATATACATATACATATACATATAAAGATATACATATATATATGCATATATATATATATATAATATATGTGTGTGTTTGTGTGTGTGTGTGTGTGTGCATTTGTTATTCCTCAGCTCATATTTGTACTTCGGCGTATGTTCATAGATTAATATGTAAAAGAAAACACACCCTCACATACACTCACTTACACACTTACACACTCACACAATATATACATATGCACACCGTATTGGATGGCAATTGACTCCGCCCTTTGTCAGATTTTGTTTTTCATACTACAGGGTGTCCAAAATCAAACTCTTCACCAAGGAAGCTTGGTGGAGTTGCCTGTTTGTTTGCCGATGTCTCGCCAATGTGACAGGAGTTGCCGGATATAATAGACGATAGCTGTATCCGCAAGCAGATGTTTTACGGAGAGCTAATTAAAGGAAAATGCCCTCAGAAAAAAATTCAATTACTTTTGTATTTTCACATTATTTATTTCATTTCCACAAATTCCTTATTCACTACAGCATATTAGTTACCTATTGATTGTTCTCAATATCCTTAGAATATAAGGACATCTTCATTTATGAAAATATATATCTGAAGCGAAAGAATTGAATTAATCGAATTCATTTCTGTTTTGAGAACGAAAGACATTAAGGTTCGTTTATGTTTCTCTTCCCTTCACCCTCTCAGCTTAAGTTCTAGTGGATACGACATTATATGCCTGTCATCCATCCACGCTCCTGTATATTCCTAATTTATGAAAATTCGGTCAATATAATCAACTATACATACCCCATATAGTGTGCCTATGATACAATCCAGACTTGAAGAATTTTGATCTGCAAAAAAAGAAAACTATATAGTATGACATTAATTTTTTTTTATTGAATTTCGCTCCACAGCATTGTTATTTCAAATTATTTAAAGTTGAAGTTTTTTTTCCCTGAGCTATACAATGGACTACACCACTTCATCACATTTACGTTTAATATTATCTAAACATAATAAAAACACTACTAGCAATAATATCATATCAGCTTAATTCTTATGCAGTAAAACAAAATAATGAACTTTTTCTTTTTTCCCCTCTCATAATGATCATGAATGGTTTCGGAACGCCAAAAAGTAATTTATTTCCATGGTTGATGACATAGATATCTTTACAGAGTTCACACAATCGGTATTTTTCTTTTCATATGTTGTGTCTATCCAACAGATATTAGTGTAATAAATTCAAACAGTATGTCATATGACTATGCTGTCTCTGTTTGATTGATGACATTGTGAAATAATATGCACAATACATTTCTTTATGAGAATATAAATGTATTTGTAGACATGTATGATATTGCTAGGGAAACAAGTAACATCATGAAAGGTGTTTCGCTGCCTCATACATTTCCTGTCGACACGTATCTCGGTACTCGTTACGTAGCATCCTCATTGTCAACTCTTTTGTCACACCGAGTTCAGAATTCATTTCTATCTAATTATCACCTTCCAGCATCCATTTGCAAACTTTCCCGTTCTATGCAATTCTACAATTCTCGAAGCGCATACTTTATCTGCAAGCAATCTAAATACGTTATATTAGATAACACTGTTTTCATGAAAATATATACCACTGGGTAATGAGCTTCTAGTTGTTTTCAGTATTCATATAACGGAAGACGACTTACAATAGATTATAGCCGTGTATGTACACTATGTGACTACAAATCGTCAGATTGTCTACCAATACTAGCCTTTTTATGACTTAGTGGGATATGTTCTATTCTCCTCTGTAAGATAAAGTTAAAATAACAGCGTCACAAATATATACTTCATTGTCTGGACGATAGAATACTTCCGATTAAATACGTTACTCTATGATAACAAATATCTGATAGAAAAGTTATTACATTTCATATCCGAGTGGGACCTATTATTGCATATGCAAAACACACAAGACATGTTCAGCAATCGATTGAGAAATGTCAGTGGCACACGAAACCTTCTAAGACATGTGTGCGAATGTTGTACTCAATTACTCTTCTAGGTCTACTAAACTTTATTCTTATATATTTAACATCTTGATGCCTTCTATCCAACATATGATAGCCTCGTTCTCCGAGCATTATTCCAACTGTTTCATTAGACTAACAATTTTATTAATCTTTTCACATCAGAAAACTGGAAGGCCATCTTTTTAATATGTTTGAATACGTAACAACCCACAGAAAGTTTTGGTGAACATCACTTATATTGATTTCATTAATATGGGCGGATATTCTAAGTATGATGGAAACTGCTCCCTTCTAATCCTTTGAATATCTAATAATACAAATCAATATATTTTTCATAGAGTATATCAAAACCGACTAAAGACGCAATGTAAATAAGAAATTTACCTCTTAGAAAATTGCGGAAAATTAATTTAATATAAATTAATAAAACGGGTGAATATTAATGTGTGTAATCTATGACCTTCTGAGACACTAAATTAGAAAGGAGTAATAGGAAACGTTAATTATAGAAGACACGTATAGATTACACTGCGGATATCAATATTAATATTCACAATAAATCATAAGACATTATATTGAAATTTGACCAAGAAACATGATATAAGATCAACGTCTAGACAACATTGAAGGATTTAAATAACAAAAATTTGAAATATTAAATATATTTTATATATTTGCCAAGTTTTGGCTCATGTGATTCACAGGCTATCCGTGACGGAGATTGGTGGCATTTGTGCTCATATTTAACTGTTGCTAGTTGACACTTGTAGTAAATACATGTGAAAGAAACAGGAGCAGTGTGTTGAGCGCTTTGGGGGATGGAGAAAGATATGGAAATAGGATTGCGCCGTGATTGTCTGAATAGGTGCACTTTTAGTGCAGGACAGCGCTGACAAACTTAAGTCGTTTCTGTAGTGGTAGAGAATCTCACCATAGGAAGGAACATGCCGATGAATCACATATTGTGGAATATTTGCGCGTGAATTTACCCGATATTTTCTAGAGGACATTCTTGACATCCTGCCCTAAATATCTCAAAACCAAAATCATGAAAGCGCTATAGTCTTTTATATTAAATCTTTGATAATTATTTATGGTCAAACAGAAGTTAATAAAAAATGGGTATTACCTATCATGCAACATTCATAATTATTCTTATAAAACAATGTAAAAAAATTGTGAAATTATAGAAGTAAAAAAGAAATTTGAAAAATCACTGAATATTAATCATGTTATCTCTTATTCTCTTCCACAGGATGAAGTTAACCAAGTGCTGACAACAAATGTCTGGATAGAACAAGTAAGAAAATATATTAAATATATCATATATATTCTTCATTAAGTACTGATCAAGTGTGCCATATTTATCGCATCTGATATTATCTACAAAAATCACCGGGTTAGAAAATCGTTGTTTTTATTTTGAAACTGAATTGAAATATCATATATTTTATTTAATCTCTGGTGAGCATTACACGGCGTTTGTTGAACTATGACGTTGTGGGATATTTCCGCATAAAAAGAGTGTACTTTAAAATATCTAAGTGAAATTTTATTTTTATGAATTCCGTGATAGCTCTAAAATTTATTTCTTGATTCGTACATGTATTGCAGGAAAATATTTATTAGTAAATGTCGCAATTCGCTTAAAACAATTCATAAATTCATGTTTTATATTTTCATGAAAACACTAATGAATATAATTTTCTAAAGCAACAAAGGCATTCTTTTTGTATGTGTTTCTCTAAATTAAACAAATATCAAAAGAAACAAATGGATGTAAATAAAAATCAGTTATACTAAATCAATCTTGCGATAGTGGACATCTTTTCAGCAGCTTTGCAGCATGAGTCGCGGTTAAGCATTTTTCACGGTAAGTTGTCGGGTCTGTGAAGTTGTTGAGGATATTGAGTTTTAGTTTTATTTCAAAAACTCAGTGGATCATTATGTATCCCCAATTATTTGATTGAGAGAAAGATCACAAAACGTTGAGTGAAAATGGTTATATATTTCATAAGAACGGTCAAATGGATATAGTCTTTATTTGAAAGGCCGAAACTATTATAATACCGAGTGGTGTGTTCACATAACGACCGTTAACAATGAAATTGAGAATAATGTGGCTGAGCACAGCCACATCCTAGATGCCACTGTAGCGGGAGCTACTAAGCCATTGTCATAAATATGACATCTTGTAGAATCTAAAAAATTAGCACCACGTTCAAAAATATCTGGTGCCTTTTAAAATTCAGTAAAATGTACTTGCTCCGAAACGTCCAACAAATCATTCACAGATTTTATCCCCACGATAGAAAAATTCTGGACACATAGTAGGGAAGTAATTTCTCCCATCAATGTACTGAAACGTTTAACGGTGTTCACTTTTCGATGTATTGTAGACCAGTTGAAAGCGTAATTTGAATAGATTATCACAAAGTCAGCATTGGTGTGCTGACGGAACGTTTAACACTGTTCCTTTATTGTTCTATCAGCTGTATAACCTGAATGGATTTAAAAACAAAAGCTTCACTGCCACTAACGTTTGCTTTATTACCCAAAGAATCGGAAAACAAATATGCGCAACAATTTTAAGAGAGATAACTTAGAGCAAAAATGTGCGTTATTGTCAAATGCAATTCATTTGGAGAAGGTTATGTTCAACGCATTTAAGACAGAACTTCCTAAAGTGAATAGAACGGAGGCCCTCTTTTTATAGTTTACCTATTTAAATCTAGGCAGTGACTTGAAACAACAATATGAGTCTACGGAAAACAAAGTGATAAAAGAATGTGAGTCATTATGCAATAACAACATTACCCCACACCCCGAAGTCCTTCATGTCCTGATTTATAACGATGGGCCAGGCAGATGAACAGCTCCATGACCAGCATCATTTTTGCACACAATAAAATCTGTGTACAATGAAGTTCTCCAGATGTAGCTAAAACCAAATAGGTTCAGTAAAATTGAAGTGGCAGCTCCCCCACCGCATATTTGGAAATAATCCATGTTTTGAAAAAAACCAGCTTGTTTTAACAGTACACAAACCGACCTATATATATCAAGAAAGAACCAGGAAAGTCAAACAATGATAACTTCGGGCTGTTCAACTTATCGGAATTTGTTGAAACCATCAATCCTCTGAAATCTTTCGAGTATATTTGTTATTGTCCATACCAATTCTTATAGCTAATAATTGATGTTTGTGTATATATAAACAAGAGTTCGTCCCTAGGATTCTCATTTAAAGCCTTAAATAAGCGAATTGATATGGTAATTCTAAATATAAATGACGTCAACTATATATATATATATATATATATATATATATATATATATATATATATATATATATATATATATATGATTTATCTATATATTGATTTAATAGTGGAAGAAATATGAACATATATATATAGATTAATTTTATATGAATTTTATATGAATTGTGTTTGGGAGGAATTTTGTTTAGATACAATGGCATTGAACCAAATTCTGTTGGTACCATGTTAAATGAATCATGTTATAGACGGTATTACGCCGGATAACACTGGATATATATATATTTGTAAATCTGTATTATATTTATATTAAATACTTTTGTGTAAAATTCATTCCAAGACAATATTAAGTTTGCTGTATTTCTCTAAACCATAAGACACAAACAAGCGTTTTTGTGTAAGAAAATACGTTATTCCTAGATCCTGTCTACTTCATGATACTACATGTTCATTCGGTATAATTGGCTTATCCACTACATGTATAACAGCTGATCTAGTCATAATAATTTGACGTTTTTGTCATATAAAATCTGGATACCTGGGGTAGATACATAAAAGCTTACGCCCATAGAAATGTATGAAATTATGAATATATATATATATGTGTGGGTGTTTGTGTGGGTGTATGTGTGTGCGTTTCTGTATCTCTGTGTGTGAGTGTACATAAAAAGTGCATACTTGATGGATTCGCACATTTGAGTTATCAAAATACACTCCATTAAAACATAAATTGAGCATGGTGTATTACAATTACACCTATTAGCTCACTGTACCCTGTTTCGATTTTCTTCTCGAAATAACAATGTGACCGTGTACTATTAAAGTTTTTAAATAAACAAAGGATTATTGATACATATAAATGTATGTTTTACATGTATAAAAAATATGATGGAGTTGCAGATATGAATCCATTGATGAAAAACATCAAATATATTTCCAGTTTCTATTTCTATTGATGTGATATTTGTGTTGTTGGTAGTCCTTTTGTTGTAGATACCTGGTTGCTTTTGTTGTTTCAAAAATGTTAGGCCTATTATTATACTTTGGAAATGATGTTTTGTTCTCACGCAAATTTCTCATGTCTCAAAGGTAAATATTATTAGATGAAATACACATGTGAACGCTTGGTCAATTGACACTCTCTATATAGAATTGTATCAAGGGTATTGACAATTATTTTCTGGTTAATAAAAAGACAATTTTCTATAGAACTGCATATAATTCTCATTATATTCGTATCTTTAGTAAATTTTACATTTATTAACGTTTTCCAAAATTGTTCGTCTATTGTTTACAGCACTGGTCTTCTTTCCCAGGTGAGTATAAAGGCAGTAAAATAATATGATATTGATATAATTCATTTAACAAAGGGCGTCATATTCTCATCGGAGTATATTTGTTTGCAGCGCGATTTGTGCAAATGATAGAGAAGATATATTTCAGAACATGTCATAAAATAATGGCAATCACAGATACCATAGCAACATTATACACATATCTCTGTCAACTCCTCACTCTCTCACCACCCTCTCTGTCACTTCATTCATATATATATATATATATATATATATATATATATATATATATATATATATATATATATATATATATATATATATATATATATATATAAATAAAAGAAAGAAACAAAATACAGGAGTCAAAATTACACACATATATTAGGTTCACATTTTATAATTTCATATGTATATATATATTCAGGGACAGGGAAAGAGTGAAAGAGAGTGAAAAAAGAGAAAGAAAGAGAGGGGGTGGAGAGAGAATGAGATTGTGGGGAGCTAGAAATATGTATGTATTCATGTATGTTTTTACATGTTTGTGTATGTATGATTTATTTCATATAACTCCCAACGTTAAATAGTACGTGAATGAGGTATGCATTTCATCATGAATTTTCCTATTTACCCAAAATAGCAAAGTTGCGTGCTTTCATTGTATAATTTTTAAAGTATTAAATTCCTCATTGGCATCAAATAAAGGAAAGAAAAAGGGGATACTAAAACTTAATAACGTATTTGGAAGATATATTTATATAACATTTTAAAATGAATATATTAACCATTGCTGACATGTTTGTTGGTATCTCATATTAAGTATGAAATTGAATTAAAATTGTACCAGCCACAAAGAGAGAGAAATGCTTTTTATTCTGAAAATTACATCCAATATATCAATTTCTGAAACTATTTTTTTACGATTCTACATATATTTACTTAGATTGAATTTATGTGGTAATTCCAACCAATCCCTTTATGAATTTATTTCGTTGATATAAATATCCCAAATCAAATGTCAGTGAATATGATTATGTATATATATATATGGGCGGTGGGGGTATATAATACACACACACACACAGCACATACACACACACAGGGTGACACACACACGCATACACATATATATATATGTATAGACATCCCTAAGTGAGTGTTTACATGAACATTGGCATACACAGATGAGTGAATATATATATATATTGATGAGGTGGGTGAATGTCACTTCTTGAAATGTCCCCGCTCATAGTTATTCAAACAGTTAACACAATGCAGAACGTACAGATATTTATAAATGACATTTTCTATAAAATATTCTATAAACGCGGAGGCTGATTTACCTATGAAAGAATTGTTTAGTAACATTTATTTTATTTGCTATTACATTAAGGAAATATATTAAAGCCTGCGAATTTGAAAAGGATTTTCGAGAGAAGTAGTAAGGCTTAGAAATATAGTATAAATTAAATTATTCTAGGTAAACTAGGACGTTACTTGAATTGGTGAATATGAATCATAATATTTGAACCCTACATAGCAAGTAGAAGGAAGGTGATAGTTATATTGTGTGAGGATATATTTAATATAGATTAAAATATTACTCTTGTACGGGTGAAGTCAAACTTATGGATTAAGCCGCTAGACAAACATATACACATACAACCTGCATTTGGTGGTGTTTTATAATAGAAAGGAATTCGTTGAAGAGATGGCCCTCTTCTGTACAGAAGTGGCAGCTACTATATTTCTTACAGCTGTTACCATTTTATATTTACCTTGTATTTGTTTACGTTGAAATTTAATGACATTATAGTTCCACAACATAATTATAACAGCCATCTCGAAGTCCTGGCAAAATCAATGGGCAGCAACCTTTTTTTAGACTTGTTGAAATCTGTGATTCTTCTCTTAAATTAAATAGAATGTATACTCCAAATTAATTGTTTATACTTTTGGTACAAGGCCAGCTGTTACCCAGTACATTATTGGTATCTATTTTATCCACCGTATAAGGATGAAAGGCAAAGTTAACCTCGACGGGATTTGAGCTCAGACCGTAAAGGGACGTAACTATTCTAGAAAGCATGGCGTTCAACCCTTTACCGATACTCCAAATAATTAATATCATTCAAGCCCCAATCACACGATTTATCTTGTAATAATATTTAAACTATTTCCTCTCCCAATCCCGGTATTCCTTCCTCTCTCTCTCTCTCTCTATATATATATATATATATATATATATATATATATATATGCAGAGGTTATATTTAATTTGTTAGAATTCAACAAGCTTAAACATTTTTATAACTGATATAAAGCACTCAATAGTCAAAACTATCTTCACTATCACTATGTATAATCGTTTTTTTTCCTCTTCTCTCTTTCTCCTTCCTTTTCTTTTTCTTTTTCTTTTCGCTCTCCCTTACATATCCTCTTCTTCCAACAGTTTAATTTAAATAAACCGTTATCTTTTCAACTTTTCGGACACTCATTTGCATACTCACTTATAACTTTGTATTACCCTCAATAAAATATTATCTCCACTATCCAGGAAGCTCCAACCGTTAAGGTTGTCTTTTTTCCGGGTATATCAATATTTATATATAAAATAAATCTGTGTTTTATCTGATGAAAGCGCACCATCATTTGCCTTGATTGCCCTTGAAATATATATAATAAAATAAATATGGTTTTATAAATATAGTTTACATTTATTAATATATTGTATATATTGGTGGATTGGTAGTATCGGTAGAGGGTCGGACGCCATGCTTTCTAGCATAGTTACGTCCCTTTACGATCTGAGTTCAAATCCCGCCGAGGTTGACTTTGCCTTTCATCCTTACGGGGTCGATAAAATAAAGTACCAGTGAGGCACTGGGTAGTTGCTGGCCTTGTGCCTAAAGTAGAAACAATTAATATATTGTATATATATATATATATATATATATATATATATATATATAATGATTAATTGAGAGAGTGAAACAGAGGGAAAGAAAGTGTGAGTGTCCGGGGAGAGGGGAGAGAGAAACAGAGAGAGAGAGCGCTAGATAAAGCGGTGGATAATGTTTACACCATTGAAATAATTCATGTCTAA
>OZ024746.1:65928799-65978799 GCA_964016885.1 Eledone cirrhosa | reverse complement strand
AATCAAAAGAACTTCATAACACTATCGCACAACCAATCTCTTTTAACAGCGGGTCTACTAAACGGACGGGGCATATTCAGAAAAGGGAGTTGACTGTGAAGCTACTTTATTTCAAAAATGATTATAGGGATAAGAACTTCAGATTATATAAGGACTACACTATATTTAATGCAGAATTGTGGGGTATTAAATCATCCATAGATTTAGCTATGGAATTGTCCCGGAAAAAGGATTTTCTATTTACTGATATTGAACGTAGAATCACTTCCGTCAAGAACGAATCGGTCGGGTTAGAGATATTGAGAACGCTCTGCTTAAAATAGATATTTACCTTTCAGAAAATAATAAAGAAAAAACTGATTTGAATACTGGGCCATACAGATATTAGCGAAAATAGGAAAACAGACGAATTAGCAAAAGAGGGAGCCGAGAGCGAAATAATAGATATAGACTATATTCCAAAACTTTAGCAGGTAAAGTCATTTAGTAAACATCATTAGTCATTGGTGGAAATATTTTGGGATGAATCCAGAGATAAGCTCACAAATTCCAATGTCATCGGTCAAATAAAATTCCAATGTTATCGGTCAAATAAAATTTTGGGATGAATCCAGAGATAAGCTCACAAATTCCAATGTTATCGGTCAAATAAAAAATAGACTATGCTGACTTCGAATTGGACATATACCTTTGAACTACATTATATGAAGAACAGGTCGTAGAAATTCACCACTATGTTCTTGTTGTGACTTTCCAGAAACTATTTGGCACTATGTTTCCAATGTAGAGACTATCATTCTGAGAGAGAGACCATATTGAAATCACTCTTTAAAAAACTACAGAGCTTGGAAGTTCAATATATGGTTAAAAGTCTAGCAAAGCATTGAGTACATGGAAACTACTAAATTATTCAACAACAGAAAATTCTAGCTGTTTTACAGCATCCCTTGTATCCCTTTTTCCTTTTCTATTTCGTTTGCTTACGCATAATCTTCTTCCCATTGGCCTTCAATGTTTGACATTTTAAAATAGTTTTTTTTTTTGCTGTTGCTTTCTCTTTTTTTATTTTTTACTGTTCTCACTAGCGCTTTTCGATTACTAAATGTAAGGAGTACTCGACACATCTAGTCTTACAGAGCTTACTAACTCTACACGGACGTTTAAATATAAATATATATATATATATGAATGTGTGTGTGTGTCCGTGAAAATACTTAGATTAGTGGCTTGTTTTGTGAATTCACAAAAAACATCAGATTTTGGGTTGGGTTACCGGACTTGGCGGTGCTTTGTGTACTTAAGTGAAACATTTACTTCAGATTGCTCCAGTTCATTATTGATGGATATTTGAAACCATGTAAAACAACGTATTTTCACTTATGGTAAAATTTTTATTTAGAAAAGAAAGTTATAGTAGTCCCCCATGTCAATAATTTACAACTTATAAAATAAAAAAGGAATTTTAAAAACTCCAAACTATTTTGAAATTCATATACGCTCCTAAAATTTCGCTTTCCTGTTTTCTAGGGCTTCTATATCTATATATGTATTTAAATATCTCTCTCTCTCTCTGTATATATATATATATATATATAAATATATATATATATATGTGTGTGTGTGTGTGTGTGTGTGTGTGTGTGTGTGTGTGTGTGTGCGTTAGAGGGTGTGTAAGTGTGTGTATAAAAATAGGAAAAGTGACATCTCTACATTTAATAATTTTACTGTTAATAAGTAAGATCCTTCATAATGTTTTACAGTAAAAATATAATAGTTTCTATTTACCAATAGACGTGAAGTAAATTTCCTGCGAAATGGAAAACTGACTGCCAATTATAGGCAACAAACAAGGCAAGGAAATCAATATTCTACTTTAACAATGAAAGGGTATGAATAGTCAAAAGTAAATTACTCAGACGCTAGACAGAGATGGCGAAGGAAAAAAATATACAAGAACACGATGCACGTAAATAACTTTCTAAGAAAAAAGAAAGCATATCTCATGTTTTTATTGTCTTCCTGGTGAAAAGAGAAAAATATTTCTATCTGTATTCTATAAATGCTCTCCGATTGTTGAACTACACACACACACACACACACACACACACACACACACACACACACACATGCACACACACACACACACACACACACACACACACACACACACACACACACACACACACACACATATATATATATATATATATATATATGAGATTCCTACTGTAGTAGGACATTTTCAATCGTTTGGAAGTATGAGGAATATAGAGATAATTTCAAATAAAACAGTTCTAGTCCAGTACAAACTCATTTATATTAGAAATAATTCTGTATCTTGTTACTGATATATTGAGTATCTCATTTAACTTGGGTGAACACCCCCCACTCCCACTGGTCTTCTTAGGAAAACCATTCTTTGTTATATATATGTATATATATTTATATTTACCTATATATATATATATATATATATATATATATATATATATATATATATATATATATATATATATATATATATATATATATATATGCAGAAGTTATATTTAATTTGTTGGGATTCAACAAGCTTAAAAGTGTTATAACTGATATAAAACACTCAACAGCTTACTGGAGTAAATATTCATTATATTAATAAATGGAAACTATATTTATAAAACCATAATTATTTTATTATATATATTTAAAGGGCAACCAAGGCAATTTTGGTGCGCTTTCATCAGATAAAATACAAATTATGTTTTATAAATGTTGACATACCCGTAGAAAAACAACCTTGACGGTTGAAGGTTCGCTGGAAAGTGAAGACATTTTTATTGAGGGTAATTCAAATTTATGTGTGAGTATGCAAATGAATGTCCGAACAAATTGAAAGAACAACCCTTTTTTTTTAAATTGGAAGAAGAGAGAGAAAAAAAGAGAGAGAAAAGGAGAAAGAAAAAGCGAGAAAAAAGGGGGAGAAAGAAAGAAATAAAGAAAGAGAGAAACACTGATATGCAGAGTAATAGTGAAAAAAGTGAAGGAACGAGCGAAAGAATAACCTTTTCCGAGGATGAGTACGTAAATCGTAAATATATCATGCGTTTATGCTATGTTTATATTACTCTCTAATATAATGATAAATAAAAAAAAATAAAAATAAAAAAATAAAAAAATAAAAAAAAAAAATAAATAAATTAAAAAAAAAAAAAAAATTAAAAAGTAAAAAAATAAAAAAAAATAAAAAAATAAATAAATAAATAAAAAAAATAAAAAAATAAAAAAATAAAAATTTCTTAAATTATATCCATAGTTTCAGAAATTTAATGTAATTCTAATTTTAATATCTTTTACTTCGTAAATATATATAATACTCTTCTAATTTACTTCTTAAAAACTTTACTTTCTAATATTTCTTCTTCATAATTATCTTTATTTTTACCTTTATTTTTACCTTTATCTATCTTACTTCCAATATATCTCATAATCTTTTTGGGATGATTACTTGAAACTTTTAAAAAATTCTTTAATTCTGAAAATTTTTTAATGTTTTAAGGAATTTTTATTAATGTTTTTTTTAAATTATTAAAAAAAAAAATATTCTTTTTGGAGTCAACTAATATTTTAATATTTTTTGAATTTTATATTTTCAATACTTTAAATACTTTTAAATATTTTTAATATTTTAAATATTTAACTATTTTCAAATATTTCTTAATACTTCTTTATATTTTTGAATAATTTTAGGTTTTAATTATAATTTATGAATAGTCTTTAAACATTTTATAAGATTTTTTTTAAAGATTTTTGTGTATCTTTGGAGTCTTTTTGAGATCTTTAAAAATCTCTTAAAAGTTCTTTATGGTTTTTTATAGTCTTAATTTTTATAGTCTGAGTTTTTATAGTCAGAATTTTAAATGGTTTTAGTATATACTTTTAATTAATTATTTATTCTTTTGTAAATTCCCGTAATATTTCGTAACCTTTGTAATTTTTCTAAGTATTTAAGATTTGACTTACAACCGGTAACAAATTCTGGCTAAATATTTTTTTGTCAAACTTATCTCATAATAACTAATAAATAAACAAAACTTAATTTTCAATATTTTTCCAATGTAAAACCTCATACTTTTAAATCATTTATTGTAATATATCTTTATTTTTTAATTTAACATTATTTTTAGTTCATCATTATTTTTATTTCATCATTATTTTTAATTCATCATTATTTTTAATTCATCATTATTTTTTTATTTTTTAATGAATCATTATTTTTAAGCATAAAAGCATGAAAAGCTTATTCTTTCGCTCGTTCCTTCACTTTTTTCACTATTACTCTGCATATAATTTTTTCTCTCTTTCTTTCTTTCTTTATTTATTTCTTCCCCTTTTTTATCTCTTTTTCTTTCTCCTTTTCTCTCTCTTTTTTCTCTCTCTTCTTTCAACAGTATAATTTAAATAAATGGTTGTTCTTTCAATTTTTTCGGACATTCATTTGCATACTCACATATAAATCACTATCCAGCGAACCTTCAACCGTCAAGGTTATTTTTCTACGGGTCAACATTTATAAAACATATTTTGTATTTTATGTGATGAAAACGCACCAAAATTGCCTTGGTTGCCCTTCAAATATATATAATAAAATAATTATGGTTTTATAAATATAGTTTCCATGTATTAATATATTGTTTATATATATCTATATATATATATATATATATATATATGAGACATGGAGGAGTAGATAGGGAGACAGAGTGAGAGAAAGAGATTAATATATAATACCTGTAATATAACGGCTCAAACTCTGATGGAGTCCGTCGACTTCGTAACAGTGTGTGCTGTTTCTTGTTATAATGTGTTTATTTGGGTATGAATTTGAAGGGGGGTATTGCCTTTGTTTAGTATATGCCTGGTGAGTGAGGCTGCATGTATGTTTATAGATTGCCTTTGAATGACTCGTGGATAGCATTAGTTTGGTGAAGATTGGTTTTCCATTGAAGACGATATTTATAAATGCATGTATATATGAATGCATGCGCGTGTGTGTGTGCTTGTGTGTATGTTTATGGGTGTGTATGGGCATCAGTATATTCGTGATGTGTGTGCTAGCCGATTATTTGGGCAAGCTTGTGCAATCAGCTATCACAATTATAGCAAAATGAAGAGGCGTGGTTTCGATACCCACATATATCTGTATGTTTGTGCACGAATGAATATATCTCGGAAGATTATATATACCGTACACATATCTTTTTAATCAAATTGTAATATATATATATATACTGGATTATATATATTGTATATATAGTATTTTGTATATTGTATATATATATTGTATTACATATATTATATGAATTGTATTATATATATATAAAACACAATTTGAATTATATACTACTGTGATTGTGTGCTAGTCTGTAATGTAATACAGACAAAAGGGTGCATAATGAAAAAATATATTGAAAGGAATTTGGCTCTGAAATAGGAGTACAAATGGAATAAATGAAGTTTCGCGTAAATCAGAGCACGTGTTCCGGTGTTTTTCCGGGTGCCTACAGAAATAGTGAGACAGAAAGATATAGAGAAAGAGATAGTGGTTCCCCCATCTTGATTCACGCTGCTCTCACCCACGCTCGTGAAACAGACCGCACCACAGCCGTCTCACCTCACCTCACCGCCGCCCTCCCAACACCCGTGTTCCTTTCTCTTTCACCTATCACCCCATCTCCCTACCTATCCTCCGTTCCTTCCGTATCTTCTCTTCTGACCCCGTCACTTCTCGCTTTTTTCCAAACCCACCCATTGCTGCTTTTAAGCGCACTCGCAACCTCCTCCACCTCTTGGTTCGCAGTTGCTTTTCGTCCTCTCCCACGACTCCACCCGGCTCTCATCCTTGTTCCCGTTCCCACTGCAACACTTGTCCCTTTATTTCCACCCTCACTACTCTTACAGGCCCTGTCGGGTCTTTCCGAATCCGCCATTCCTTCACCTGCACATCTACCCATGTTGCCTATGTCCTCCAGTGTTCAACTTTGCGGGTCTTTATATATCGGACAAACGGGAAGCCATATGATAGACCATATATATATATATATATATATATATATATATATATATATATATATATATATATATATATATATAAATGAAGGGATTACAAAGGAGAATACATGTCGTTAGAACATGTTTATACAAAAAGCATCTACGTATGTTTCTAACAGTATGTATTCTCCTTTGTAATCCTTTCATTTGTAATCGCTCTGCTTACATTCTCGGCAACTAAATATTAACGCCTCTGATATTTAACACTGTAGGCACAAGTATTGACCACAAATGCACCAGCGTTTACCAACTAACTATATGCATCGCTTATCCCTTTAAACCTCTACTCTCTCACGATACTAACATACTCTCTCTCTCTCTCTCTCTCTCTCTCTCTATATATATATATATATATATATATATATATATATATATATATTATTATAATTTGGGAGGGTCATGTTGCCAATAAATTTTGCTAAACAAATTCAGAAACGAAATATATATATATATATATATATATATATATATATATGTATGTATATATATATATATATGAAATATTTTCCTGAGTCCTGTATTTTCGTTGCTCTGGGGATGTGGCTGGACTGCCGATCGCTATATTTGATTTGCTAAGCTGTCTAAACTTATTGTTATTGCTCTGGGGTACTTATCCTCATCCGAGTGCTAAAGCTAGATACCGAATTTGCATTCGTTAGCTTGGCCGTGATATAAAGCTTCGTTAATGCTGTACTAAAATTTGTATATATATATATATATATATATACTAGAACATCCATGACCCGTTGGGTCACCTTCACGAAAAATATTTTTTTTAAATAGTGTTCACTTAAAAATTATTTTTAAATGATTAAAATATATACAGACATGTATATAATGTAAAATTAAATTTTCAATCCTTTTTCTCACAACCCCTATCACTTTCTCTATATCTTTCTGTCTCACTATTTCTAAAGGCACCCGGAAAAGCACCGGAACACGTGCTCCGATTGACGCGAAACCTGATTTTTTTCCATTTGTATTCCCTTTTCAGAGACAACTTCCTTTCAAAGTATTTTATCATTATGCACCATTTTGGCTGTATTACATTACAGACAAACACTCAATCACAGTAGTATATAATTCAAATTGTATTATATATATATATAATACAATTCATTTAATATATGTAATACAATATATATATATACAATATACAAAATACTATATATATATACAATATATATAATACAATATATAAATATTGGAGGGTCATGTTACCAATAAGAAACACACGCACCAGTTGCTTTCACTTCAATTTATTATATATTTATAAATTCATAAATTTATAAATTTCTGGTTGGTTGGTTGGTTCCACAAACAGATAGTTGTTTATATATAGTCATAGTTCTTTCGTCACACACTCTGTGACCTCTTCAGTGACTGGGGATTCCTTTCTTTGTTTCTGTGCCTCTCCTTTGTTCTGTCCTACGCCATTTTGTTTCTGTGTGTGTGTTGTGTGCTCAGTCTGCGCATGCGCCACATCCGGTTGTCTGTGTGTGTTTATGTTCATTTATTTATTTGTTTATTTACATGTTACTGGTTGGTTGTTTGTTCTATGTGTGTGTGTGTTTTGATTTTGTCCTTAATTGTAAGTTGTGATGTTGCTGTTCCACTCATATTTTCTATTTAATTTTGGTTGTAATTCTTTTATGTTTATTGCCTCTGTAATTTGTCTAAACATTGCGCATTTTCTGTGTGTAGATTCTATTTTTATTTCTATGTCCTCTAATTTACCCTTGTGTTCTATCTCAGCATGTTGGTAGAGTACAGATGATTCTTTATTATCTTGAAGGTCTCGCCAGTGTTCATTTATCCGTTCCCCTACACTACGAGCTGTCTCACCTACGTACACTATATTTTTGTCTCTACATTGTCCTTCAGTACATCTTATGCTATACACTACATTTCTAGTTTTACAGTTAATATGGGGGCTTATTTTACAGGTTATACATTTCTTATCTATACATATATATATATATATATAAATATATATATATATATATATATATATATATATATATATATATATATATATATATATATATAGATTTAAATATACATAAAGTTACAGATATATATGTGGCAACCGTTCACGATGTGGCTCAATGAAGAATTAATAAATTAAATAATCAGAGCAATATATCATAAATCATGTCCTTAGAATTATTAGATAAAATATATACTATTTCCTCTCCCAATTAGCCTAATTAACCATATCAAAAATCAATTAGACGAGGCTATAAGAATAAAGGCTCCTATGAAGAAATATTGATAAATAACCGAAAGCAGCCTCTTCGCGGTTGACCACAATAGAGTATTTAACCAACATTTCAACAGCATGTAGAAACTGCGAAATATACCGTTAACCATACACAATTAGGTATAAATTTAAAGTTAGAAGAAATTCGCACATACAGTTATTATATCCCTACCATGGTGTCGTTTGTATTTTGAGGTATCCTATTAAGGATAAATCTCGAGCATCGAACTCATCAGGCGACAAACTCAATAGGACAGTTAATTTTCCAAAGCGATCCCGCCAGAAATAGATTTTTAAAATGGCTAAGAATCTTGACGTGGCAGTAGTCAAGTTAGAAAGAATGTGATTAGTTGTTTACGGCGAGTAGGGTGGTTGCTAGAAAGCGCAGCCTTGATTTTTTTATATGGTTAATTATGCTAATTGGGAGAGGAAATAGTATATATTTTATCTAATAATTCTAAGGATTTGTGATATATGATTTATGATATATATATATATATATATATATATATATATATATATATATATATATATATATATATATATATATTGTACTGATTGTGTTGTTATTTCTGTTTACCTTTTGCATACATACATATATATATATATTATTCACAAACGCGTTTCCATATGAGACGAATTTCGAATATATAAAAATCTTATGTTTTCCATAGTGAACTTATTTTAACTCGAATGGATGAAATATATTTGCAGCTTCTATTTTCGAAGTTTCTATTTTCTGCGTTCGAAACCGTCACGAGAGGATAAGAGAGACCGATTGAAAGGATCTACAGGAACATGGCATCACTACATTATCGTCTCCTGTATATGTCTGCGGGAATTCCATTAACAGAAGGTTGACATGTAAAAATGAGAAGGAAAGAAGGTGAAATTAGAAACAAAAACGCTTCTCATAGAAAAAATAACTTTAGTAGAATTTAGCATTGGTTTGTATTATTTTGAAAACACACGAATCCTGTATACCATAATGTATTAAGGCTTATGTAATAAAGTATACATTACTTCTTTTTTCTGGCTAGTGCAGTAGATTAGAAAAAAGAAAATTTGGAGTAAAATAAAATTATATTAATGGAGCAACCAGACCGCTACACAATTTTCTAGAGTAATCTTTCTTATTCACTTTCGTCGCTTATATCTTTGAAAAAGTAATAAATATCATACACTCATGTTTGCTTTCTCTATCACAATATGTCTTAAGCTTAAGTGGTAAAATCAACGTTTGAAGAGGATATAGTATAGCTTTTTTCTCCCTTTCATCTTGTTCAATGGCATTCGTCACAATATTGGCTTCTTTATACTTATCACAAACGAGTAAGGTTTATGTATTGCGAAATGAGACTCTTTGGCGGTCAATTGTTTCTCATCACAGAAATGTCGGCGATAATTAAAGTGAAATAACGCTTGAAAAATCAAGACGGCCAGAGTGTTGATGCAATCTACACATTTGAAAGTGTTTATATTAACTCCTCTATATGTTTACACAGTCAGAAGTGTATGTTCTTGAGAGCACCGTCGAAAAGAGGAGAAAATAATTCCGTATTTATCAGTTTCTGACACTTTACGAACCACAACGATCCACATTATATGAGGCATCACTGCTGTTAAACAAACAAACATCCCATATTGCATAATAATACCCATTTTGTTGCATTAAGACATGATGCAAATTCTTGTGGATTTTAACGAAAATAAGAGATTCCTAGAATATGCCAGGTATAATGAGATAAATCAGCTCAGTTTTAGTTTCAAATGTAAATATATACTGTGTAATATTTGGTGTTCTATGTCAACCACATCATGCCTCCACTCAATAAATTCCTTCCTGGTGTCTTCGATTATGTTAATAGAAGATGGAGGACGTAAGTCGAGATATTTATCCTCTTGGTATGAGATGTGTACGAACATGAACCTAGATTATACACACCGGGTATAATCTAAAGCACAATATGAGACTTTTGTTGACGTCTTCCATGTACTATTCCTAGGGCAATGTAAACTCTTGTATAATCAGTTACGATGTGGATTCCGGTAACTTAATGAATATGTATTATTGGCTATTTGCGATGTATCATAATTATGAAATTTATTATAGAGAGAGAGAGAAAGGGAGAGACGGAGAGAGAGAGGGAGAGAGAGAGGGAGAGAGAGAGAGAGAGAGAGAGAGAGAGAGACAGAGAGAGAGAGAGAGAGAGAGAGAGAGATTAAATACTTCTTATTGTGTATCTGGATTGGCAGTATCGGTAGAGGGTCGGACGCCATGCTTTCTAGCATAGTTACGTCCCTTTACGATCTGAATTCAAATCCCGCCGAGGTTGACTTTGCCTTTCATCCTTACGGGGTCGATAAAATAAAGTACCAGTAATGCACTGGATAATTGCTGGCCTTGTGCCTAAAGTAGAAACAGTTATATTTTGAAAATTATAATATATTTTCTGCTAGCTGTGCATTCGCGTTCACTTATTTAACATCATTTGTAGTGGATATCGAAGCATTAGCAATGATTCAGCAGAGAAATACGTTGATATATTTTAAGTACATTTTAAGTACAATTTTAGTTGTATATATTCTTTAATGATTTTCGTGTTTGGCAACGTTTTTAAGAGTGGGTTGATATGTGTATATGTATCTGGATCGGGTTATAGCTAAAGTGTGAATGATTTTGTTTTGTATTACTCCCTCTTGATTTGCTTTTTGCTAAAGTTTACGTTTGAATGTTTATTTACGCAAAGCTACGCATATCTGTTAATCTAAGTGCAGTGTGTAGATATTTTTGTGAAGTCATACATAAATCTTGATAATAATTTAAGAGCATATGCATTCCGCAAAATTCTTGGATTTACTTTTTTTTTTATTCCCCCTTTTCAGAAGATTGTAGCTGAAACTTTAAAATCTATTTTTTAGAAAAGAATGTACGTAATGAAGCAAGAAATATCATGTTTGCCGATATTTCGTGGTAATCTATTATGCTGCATGCACTGAATTTACTAATTGACGCAGTTTGAAGCTCCTAGAGAAAACCAAAGAGAGTGAATAAATGATATTGTTAAAAGAATGCATTGAATGGCGGTATGATAGTTCTACAAAAGCTTTTTCCTGGTTTGTATGAATAGTTGAATAGATTCTTTCCGGACGTGATCACTGAGATTGTTGTTTCAGAAAGAGATTATATGTGACATCCTTATTGAATGCCTCCTTCGTAAAGTGTCAGTTAACAAGGTGTTAGAGTCTGACCTGGTGATTCATAGATGTAAGCCTTACCGTTGTGTTTTTTTTTTTTAACTGAACTAAATCGATAACTCACATATTTCTCAGATATACTTCTTACTGTTGTATATAATTTGTCGTGAAATACATTATAGTATTCGGAAGGGATTTTGTAAAACAAGTATGGAGGGAGTATGTTTTAATTGTAAGTTTCATGCGTAGAATAAATACAGTGAGCAATATTTAAGAATTCATTTTAGGTACTATATAATAATGTCTATTATAGGCACAATGCCAGTAATTTGGGGAAGGGGAAAGTCGTTTACATCACCCACAGTACATTACTGGTGCCTTATTTTAACGACCTCGTAAGGATGAAAGGCAAACTTAACTTCGGCGGGATTTGAACTCAGTCCGTAAAGGACCGTAACTCTATGCTTCAAAGCATGGCGTCCGACTCTCTACCGGATATTGCCAATGCACCATCCTTATGTATTATATAATGCACCGTCCTTATGTATTATATAATTGTTTCTACTTTTGGCACAAGGTCAGCAATACACCAGTGCATTACTGGTACTTTATTTTTTTTACCATTACTGGTATTCTATTTTATCGATTCCGTAAGGTTGAAAGGCAAAGTTAACCTCAGCGAGATTTGAAATTAGACCCTAAAGGGCTGTAAATCTATACTACAAAACATGGTGTCCGACTCTCTACTTATATTGCCAATGCAACGCCCTAAAGTATTATATAATGTAATGTGTTCAACAATAGTATTATTGTTCACAATGTTTGCGTTTATCTTATCGAGACATCATATATCACTGGGATAATTGCTGACCTTGTGCCAAAAGTAGAAACAATTACCTTATTAGAATATGTTTATATTGTCTCCTTAGTAATTTGATCGGAATGGTTCCAAATAATATTATCTGACTTGTATTTTTGTTTCTTTGTTTTGTTATAAGGTTTACAATACTAAAAATGCGTATTAAACCTCTTGGATTATTAATCTTCCGTAAATGTGTCGATATTATATTTTTGATAAAGAACTTTTGTTTTTTCGTGGTATTTCACTATAATATTTTGTCTATTAACCTTGTTCGCATTGCCAGTGTTCATTGGCAGATCATAGATTACAGTCATATTGTCATTTCTATTGGTATTACATAACGAGAGTATAACATCTATTTGTATATAAATCCCAGCTTTTTGTGTCTCTAGATATATATTTCTATTGTCTATGACTTGGCGACTAAGCTAATTGTTTATTACCTATGCCCACATATTCTGGAGTTACTTCATTATGTTTCATTACGCGTGATTCGTAGATTTTGGTTGAAAGGTTCATATTTTGTGCTATACCTAAAACCCTTGTTTTAGCTTTTAGTCCTGCACTTCTTAACCAGATTAATGCATCTTCCTTGTATAATTCTTTCACGTATAGAGTTGTCTGCTGTTAGGCATATAGAGGTACGTCCTGCCATCGTCTTATCATGACATTCTGCCCCTGTTTTCTTTTAGCTCTCATATTTTTGTTTCTATTTTTACGTTATTTTCTTCATAACTATAAGAACATTTTTCTGAGATGCAGAGAACAATCTGTACTGTTCGTATTGTTTGTCTCTATTTGTATGGTGCCTAACTCTATTAGATTTTGCCTTAATTCTCTGATTCACTTCTTTCATCACTACATTGAATCTTTTAAACTTAATTGTATCCCTCATATCCACGTGTTGTTTCTCTCATTTTCCTCTATATCATGCATCACTTTTACCTAGATATTGTCTGAGCTGAGTTGTATCACCGTCCAATCTTATGTTCCACCAGGTTTCCTTACATAACTTTCGCTCACCTACCAGAAACTTTGCAGTGTTAAATATCTCGAGTCGGTGATACCGTTAATTTTCCTATGCACCCTTACATTTTGGCCTTTTCACTTTCTAAACGACTTCTCACTATATATCTAAGATTCAGCGGCGTCGTATTGAATCTAGGATCAGTAAACAGTACTCTCAATCTTTTGATGATGAATCTTGTTTCTTCCTTTTTTGCACTTTCATTCTCATTCACATTTTTTATTTCCACATTATTATTTTGTTGTTCTGTCTGGGTTTTTTTTGTAAGCGTTAATACTCCATACATTTAACGTATAATATAACGAACCAATCCAATGAGTTGATAATATTTTCTACAGAAAAAAAACATTCTTCATTTGCATATTTACTGTTTTTCAAAATCTTATACAAAAGGTAACATTTCAGTTGTCTTGAAAGAATCCTTACAATGGCATTGATTCGTAATCATCGCATATTCAAAATTAACTTTTTCATAATGTATTGATTTGAGCTGAGATTTAATTGTTTGAAATTAAATTTAATATTCTACTGTGGATTCATATAAAAATATTCAAAATCATGAAAAAAATATTTAATCCATTTTGATTGATCTGAAAATGAAAGATACATTTGAATGAGAAAGCGAGAAATAGGTTAATTCGTGGAAGCGCTTTAGTTGCCAGATAATCATTACGTACATCACCTAATCCAAAGTATGCTATAGAAAGCTACACACATGATAGCGTTTCATTTGTTCTCATATAAATATGATGTCGGGTCTATAAAATATAATTAATACTAAAAGTGTTTTCGTTATAGCTATTTTTATTTTGGTTGTGTATATCAAATATATGTTTACATACAAGGAATATATTTACTGAATTATTCAAAGAGAGCAAAAACAAAGAATTTGAACGTCAATTGAAAATAATAAGTTATAATTAACCTTTTTCGTGTTTGTTTAATCTTATAAATAAAATATAGCCTGGAAGTAATTGTATTTTATCCATTATGTCAATTTCTATACCTTGCAAGATATGAATTGTTTCCATAATTATTTTCCTTCACCGTATAGAATAAATTTATTTTTCATTCATTTTTATTTTCCTATTTCTAAACCCATAATAGCACGTCTGTAATGTTGTTACAAACAATTCTAAAATAACGCTTTTATTTAGCCAAAACTAAACTTTAAAATGTTGTGTTGCTGTTCATCTTTGAGGAAAAGAAAGGAAATGCATGGAATTCAATATTTCCTCCATTTTTCTTGGAATACGTATGATGAATATTTTGGCCTGATAAGTTAGAATATCTGTTGCTCATTTCACTTCATATATTGCCTTTGTGGGAAAAAGTTAATGTTAAGTAAATACCATAAAAGTACGTAGACATTAAAAATGAATTTAGGTATAAAGCAAAACTTAATTTGAGCATATAAAAATATCTCAATCCTGCTACTGCAAAATCTATTTCGAATATATATATATATATATATATATATATATATATATATATATATATATATATATATATATATATATATATATATATATATATATATATACATATATATATATATATATATATGTGTGTGTGTGCGTGTGTGTGTGTGTGTGTGTGTTTATGTGATGTGCGTGTGTGTGTTTGTACATGCATGTATGCCTACCTACGTACATACATAGAGGCATGGATGCATACATACAAATATTTATATAAAACGGCACCCCTCTAAGCATGCTTCATTGGAGGAAATCAGGGGAGTCACTAGCCGTCCAATATGTAAAACTAATGGGTAGCCAAACTTATTAGTTTTGGTTGGCAGACCAAAGGTTCACAACGGGGGTCATATGCACCCCCTCCCCCCGGGTGAGGTTCTGAGGTCTAGGGGTGGGAGCGTTTTGGAGAAAAGGGGCGTTAGGGGGGCGTTTGAAGTGTTGAGGCGCGCTGGAAGCCCCTTTAGTTTGTTAAGTTTTATAAGTTGTATTTGTACGTCTCTTAGAAAGCCAGTGTGAATGCATTTGAATGACGAAAACGAAGAAAATAAATGAAAGAAGCTTGTCAAAGAATTCCCTAGGAAGATAAAGAAATGAAAGAACATTAAAATAAGGACAACGACAACTTTTCCAACAGTTACAAGATCAATTTCAACAGAAATGGCAACAAAAAGAAGCAATGCTGGTGAAAGGTGTGGGTGTATGCATTCCAACATACACATACATGCATACGTACATGCATACATACATACGTGCATACATGCATACATACATACATACATACATACATACATACATACGTACGTACGTACATACATACATACATACATACATACATACATACATACATACATACATACATACACACACATATATACACACACAGGCCGGCGTTAGTGTTTGATGAGGTTGAGAACCTCTTCAGCTTTCCAGGGCTGTGGTATTTAATCTCCCTAGGTAATAAAATGTGGAGACAAAATGTTCTACTTACCAAAAACGAAAACATAAAACAAGTCAACATCCTTACACACTTAAATGTATAAATGCATAGCTATATACATACGTAAATTTATGTATGTGTATATGTATGTATGTATGTAGATTTATATATATATATAGATTTATATATATATATACATACATATATACATATATACATACATACATTTACGTATGTATATAGCTATGCATTTATACATTTGTATATATACATGGATTTATATTTAAGTGTGTAAGTATATATGTATATATATATATATGTGTGTATGTGCGTATGTGTGTGCAATATATTATATTATACACACACATACACACACTTATATATATATATATATTTTTTTTTTTCAGTCTTTTCTACCTCTGGTGGTAGGGTCCATCCAGTAGATAGAACTCAATGTAATCTTCTAAAATCCAAAGTAAAGTTGTATGCTTCGCTGAATTCTTTAGATACAGAGTCAGATATCAGGTATTAAATAAACAATAAAAACAAACTTACAAAATAACTTGACTTTGTTTTTTTTCTTTCATTGTTAATTTGATAACACACACACACACACACACACACACACACACACACACACACACACACACACACACACACACACACACATACATATATATATATATATATATATATATATATATATATATATATATATATATATATATATATATATATATATATATATATATATATGGGCAGTGTGACAAGAACCTTGCTTCCCAACCACATATTTCCGGGTTTAGTCCCACTGCCCGGGGCAACCAAAGCCCTGTGAATGGATTTGATAGAACGACACTAAAAGAAACCCGTCGTATATATGTATATATGTCTGTGTGTGTATTTGCGTTTGTGTTTGCCCTCCCACCAATGCGTGTTGGTTTGTTGACGTCCCCCATAACTTACCAACTTGATGCTCCAGCATGGGCGTAGTCCAGAGACAGAAAAAAGTAAAGTATATGTATGTGTGTGTGTGTAAGGGGTCTCATACTCAAGGATAGAAAAGGGCTATTACGTCCTGGAGGAGAAGCACAGTGGGCCAAACGTGGTGGTGGGTGAAGATTTTTACCAGTTATAATCATTTCTACTATAGGACAAGGCATGAAATTTAGGGTTTATGGTTCAGTCGATTACATCGAACCTAGTACACAACTGGTACTTAATTCATCGACCCAAAAGGATGAAGGCAAAGTTTTGATCGGCTGAATTTGAACTCAGAACGTAAAAACGGAAGAAGTACCATTAAGCATTTCGCCAAAAGTGCTAACGATTCCACCAGCTCACCGCCTTATTTTCACCAGTGATAATGCAATATGAAATATTGGTTCTACCATGGGACACAGAAAAATAGTTCGCGGGCCGCTTGTTTGAGCCCCCTGTATAGGATAGATAGATAGCTAGATAGATAGATAGACGTGTACCAAACACACACACACACACACACACACACATACACACACACACACACACACACACACACACACACACACACACACACACACACACACACACACACACACACATATTTCTGTCCGTCCCTTTTCTCTCTTCATTTATATATATATATATCGTTTGGACTGAAACTTTTTGTATTTAATTCGTACGAGTATTTTTTAAATATTCTTTTAAAGATTCTAACATAACTTAATTTGGCCCAGTAATCTACTGCTATCAAAATCAGTATTATATTGAAAAATGGAAAAAAAGGGTAAGGGGCGGTTTTTTCTGATTTTGAGGGGGAAAAGGGGGCTTTTCGTGATTTTGAGGGGCAAAAGGGGGCGTTTTGCCGAAATGGTTTGAGAACCTTTGATGTAGACGGATCTCCTTATTGACCCTGGTGACATCCTTTCAAATTAGCAACGTCTTCATCCTTGTGAAGAAGGTTAATGAGCTGTGGATCGTTAATTGTCAGACGAGGAGCTGAGACCCACCGTCTATTTTCTTTCTAATACGACTCGCGAACATAATGCATCATATATAGTATTCGTGTAATTGTGTACAGCTCCCGTCTCTCAGCAATGGCATATATAATCATGACAGTTTTCAAAGTCATACACAAATACAGTATTTCTATTTTAATATCAAATTTGATATTATTTTTATTGGCGTTATCTCTTCGGGTTTCTTCCACACATAACCTGTAGTTACAATAGTACTTGGCAGAGTTGAATATAGTTGGGTTATTTCTTTAATATGGTAATATTAAAGCCAGAACCCAATTTTGTATTAAATGCATGCTACATAATTAGCTACACTAAAGTCTGTCTTTTTCACTTTTATAGTGATTATTCGATGCTGTAATTCCCAATGCATTTCCCGCCAATTGTGCTGCAAATACATATAAAGACACATTTCTTTTCATAACTTAAATTATTCAAAACTTACTCTGACCAGTATGCATTACTTTGTATTATTTCAATCTTATTCCAGTATAATTTATTAAGAGCTTGCCGGCTTTATGTTTCCCTATATTTCACCTTGTGGTTTGCCCATTAAATAGATATTTCAACTGCCGATGTCTACTACCTTATAGTATTTTGCTTTTAATTTATGTACTCTTATTTTCACCTACTGTACCATTCTTTCAGGAAATTAATATATATTTTAATTTAAATGACACGACTAGAAGTAATATATTTTTTTACGAAGTTTGCTCTTCCACATTTGATAATTTAGTATCCTTTTTATGTGAATTCTAATATATTACCCTTGGCAATGTTTTGTTTTTACTTTAATCATACCGAAGTCTGTATGATTCCTCTTGAGATTTTGACCTTTTTAAATTTCTAACTACATTTTTTTTTATTTTTGAGTGGTTCCCAACATCTCTAGACGTATCTTGCAGGTTATATTTTGAAAGATTTGTTGTTTTTTTTTCTGACTTTTATCATGTATGTTGTATTGCCCTGTGACTTTTAGACATTGACCTACATGTAAAAATGTCGATTTCCAGAACCTAGTAATGTTTCTACGTCGGATGATGTACATTATATATCGAACAGTTATATTCCAGAAAGGTCATACATTTCAAATTCCATAAATATACATGTGGTGGTGGAGGGTGGAACTTTGTGACAAATGGCATAAATTTGAATTATAAAATAAGATATTTTCCTATAGCAAAAGCAGATGCAGTGTCTTTAGAACACTCGAAATAGCGAAACAGAGCATTTATGAGCTAGGAAAGTAAATGTATCAACTGTTTGCTAGCCAGTCAGGTAGAAGAGTTTATACAGATAACGTTGGACACATTTTCTAAATTTGCTTTATACGGAAGTGGTAGACGTTTCCCGGATATATGTGCTTTATTCGAGCGTTCAGTGTTTGTTGTTATGTATGATTCAAAATTGACAGGTATATAAAACAAGGCTCTAATACATTGAGTAAGTTCTTTTTTTTCTTTGTTGTAGTCTCCAACATTGGTGTAACGAATACTTCCTTGGTATTTACACTAATTCTATCCTTGCACGATTAAATGTGCCATGATCTCTACTTACCGATTGAATAACGATTTTATAATGTCTATGTTATTGAATTTTGTAAATGCTTCACGTGAGATATTTCGGTTGCACTTTCATGAATTTTGCCTTAAGAATCAAATTAGCCATTTTGCCTCGAACCGTTTTCTTCTATAAATAATGGATAGTCGCAGTTGTTTTATTAAAAGGGCATTTGCCTGACCTATGTTACGCTGTATGGCCAGTATTCTAGGTGTTAGGCCCTTGTCCAAGTTCCTACACAGAGGGATGTATTCCTTTACCGAGGAGAAGCTTGAAGTGGCGGGTCTTATTATTCTCATATGCAGACAGAGTCGGTAATATTTTAGCCCCTGTGTGTAATTTTAAGCACGCAAATAGCAGTTGAGCTGTTTCATTTTCTGGAGTTGGGATCCTGCATTCTGTTTTACGGGAAAGATACTGGATAATATTTGGTTTCCAACATACACGGTGCAACCTGGTGTCGACGCCTCTTATCGCGGCGCCACTTAAATGTATTGTATACGGATGACATCGTTTTCGATGTTGCCTACTTTGGAAGTTAGAGAGGGCAAATTTGTATTAGATGAATATTTCACTACAAGCCACTTCCGTGACCTTCCGTCGTATGTCGGGAGTCCAGAAACGGGATGGATCCGATATAACGTTGTTATATACTGAATTCTACATGTACTTCTGTGCTCTGGAATGACTCGAATATCCAGTTGGTCATCTTGCTGGACGATGTGAGAGTGGATATATATATATATATATATATATATATATATATATATATATATATATATATATGTATAGTTAAAAGAATAGAGGTATAACACACAAGTTATTATATATTGGTAAACGGAATAGAAAATGCTGACAAATTGTTCACAGTTGAAAAATGGTTTAATTAGGAATAAAAGAGTATTAGTGATTGTATGGGTTAGTATTCAGTTGTGGTTTTAAGTTTTTAAGTTTTTACCGGTTGCGCACTTCTAAATGCTTTTCAAAAATAAGTTTGAGATAGAGTGTCCGTGCTGTTTGCTCTGATCTGATTAGTTTTGGGAATTCTACCTGTTTTTATGTTAAAAAAAGGCTCCAGCGTTACTTTGGTGTTGCAAAAATTCTTGTGGTCAAAAGAATTTTGATTGGTCGGTAGAGGTCATGTGAATGTAATACAACCCAATATTACCTAGTATAATAAATATGCAAATATCCTCAGAATATTTACTCGTAAACCAAATAGAATCTGATACAGAATCCAGATGTATACAGAATTCTTTACAAAGACATTATTACTGTTATTACTGGAAAGGGCGGTGGATTGGCAGTAACGCTAAAGAGTCGGACGCCATGCTTTCCAGCAAGGGTACGTCCCTTTACGGTCTCAGTTCAAATGCCGCCGAGGTTAACTTTGCCTTTCATCCTTATGGAGCCGATAAAATAAACTACCAGTAATGTACTGGGTATTTGCTGGCCTTGTGCCAAAAGTAGAAAGAATTATTACTGTTAGATACTTCGTTAAACGGACGTATATGAAAATCTAAATCTACACTTGTTCCGAACGTTTGCATATCATATTTGTAGCCCTTAGGATAACTCATAGAATGTAAGGGCTGCATGCTTGGCTATATGGTAAAGACATTCTGTTCTAATGCACAGGACATGATATTCGAGCCCGAGGGAATGTGTTTGTTGGATAGATGAAAAACCTCTCAATGTAATCAAAAGAGCGGTATTTCATTGGAAGTCATTGGAAGAAACTTCCTGTTCTTCGGTTGTATGTTTAATGTAATGCCGTGTTTAACAACGTGGTGTTTTTAGTTAAATCTATTTTCCTGCAAGCAACCGACTTTTGTCACTAGTTTTTTGATAATTGGATCCTTACATATCATAAGTTTGGGCGACTCGGATTGGGCCATGACACTGACATACACCATCTAACTACGTGATAAATAATTAAAATACATCTGTCTTCTTAGCTGTAGATACGAAATTTATCTATGAGTTGCATGTTGCACATCATAAGAGAAATCATTACATTTTTTAGTGTTGTGCGGTGGATTGGCAGTATCGGTAGAGGGTCGGACGCCATGCTTTCCAGCATAGTTACGTCCCTTTATGATCTGAGTTCAAATCCCGCCGAGGTTGACTTTGCCTTTCATCCTTACGGGGTCGATAAAATAAAGTACCAGTAATGCACTGGATAATTGCTGGCCTTGTGCCAAAAGTAGAAACAATTACATTTTTTAGTGTTGTATTATGACTTGTAAAAACATACCAACAATAAAAGGGATTGGGAAAACCATAACCACAGCCACTCAAATAGATTAATACAAAAGAGAAAGAAATTCAGTATATCGAATTGTTAAAACTACAAAAGAGTTTCAAACTTTCTCTATGTTTATCTATGAGATATACAATGTAATTAATCTTGTCACATGCTATATTTAAATAGTGGGATGGTTTGGATTTATTTCGATTAATGTTGAATTCTACTACAAGTAATAAAAACTAATAACAAACTATATTGGCACTCATCTTCAACTATAATCAGAACAATTTCTGAAATATATTATTGGGTTCATTTTATGTAGCGGTAACATAAATTCTTCAAAGGTTATTTACATATTATCTAAACTCTGTAGAGCGCATACAGTCCAATGATTATGTTAATCTATTTTATTGTCTAACCAGTTCTATATCAGCCCTTAAAATGTCAACTTATGAAATGATTACGTTTTGATTTAAAATAGTGCTTTTCAAGAAATGTTATGAAATATAAGTAGACATATTTCTATACAAATATACAATTGGGAGAATAATGCTGTCTCCTGTTTGAAATTAACAATGTGTATGTAAATATACGGCACTCAGATATTGAGCTGACAAATCCATATTAATGAAATGCTTCAACCTGCTAACGCATGAGATCGAAGAAAATATTTATGAGTTATATTTTCTAGACTGATTATAAAATTATAAGCATTCAGAATATTTCTATTCACACAAAAGTTTCATTTATGATCACTTGATTCTTGAAAGGCTATCTAATAATAGCTATTCACATATCTAACTTTTCTTCCTGTGATAGTGTTGTATTTAAATCAATGTATATCATTGTATTTATCTAATTTTCATATTTCTGTGTGCATATGTTTATATATATACATATATATATATATATATATATATATATATATATATATATGTATATATATATATATATATATATATATATATATAAAGACTTAAATATATATACATATATAGAATTACACATATATATATATATATATATATATATATATATATATATAAAGAATTACATATATATATATAAAGAATTACTTATATATATATATATATAAAGAATTACATATATATATATAAAGAATTACTTATATATATATATATATATATAAAGAATTACTTATATATATATATATATATATAAAGAATTACTTATATATATATATAAGTTTTAATATAGAAGAGCTTCTACAGGAGTAGAACTGTTTCATTCGTGAGAAATCATCAGGAATCTGGCTGTCCAAGTTAATGGTGGTATTTATGTATTTCCTTATCTGGTGGTAGGAGAGGGTGAGGATTGGGATGTGTGGGGTTCAATGGTTTATACTGGTTTATACTGTATCTGTGTCTGTGTATATGTGTATTCTTACGAGTGTATGTATGTACGTATTTGTTTCAGTAGCCGTACGTATGTATGCGTATGTTTGTGCGTACGTGCGTGTATATGTATATGCGTATATGTCCATGTATGTGTATGTTTGTATATATATATATGTATATATATAAATATATACATAAATAAGTACATATCTGTGTGTATGTATGTGTAAGGGTGTATATATTTATATGTTTATATGTATATATGTATATATGTATATATGTATATATATATATATATGTATGTGTGTGTGTATATATAAATATATAAATATTAAATTGTTAAACAATATCCGATGATTATGTTAAAGAATGATTTTTACAGTAGATTGGAAGCACTCAACGGCAAAATATTTTTCAGGAGTT
Source organism: Eledone cirrhosa (assembly GCA_964016885.1). Lineage (NCBI taxonomy): Eukaryota > Metazoa > Mollusca > Cephalopoda > Octopoda > Eledonidae > Eledone > Eledone cirrhosa. The sequence goes on along the minus strand of OZ024746.1, from coordinate 65,955,355 downwards.
ATTAATATAAGTATTAATAAAATAGATGTTCTTTTCATCAATTACATTTTATTATACATATTTCGGATGTACAACAGTACGTACACATCAGACAAAATATAATGATACATGACATACCTTGAGATGTTAAAAGATTAAGCTTTAATCAAGGTAGTGATACCCGGTAGAAAACTTTGTTTATATAATATCTGTGTGAGAGTGCGAAAACGTAATGAATTCATTAGAGAGTGTGTGAGTAAGAAAAAACGTTGTATACCTAAAGTGTTCTAACATTTTAAATTGTATGATACTATATCTAGAGAGACGTCTCATGATTTATAACAGCCAGTGATAGCCACTGGAAAAAGTTTTATAGGGAAGGAAAGATAAAGTGCGTGTGTGAGGGGTGCGTTTCGAAAGTTAAACGGTTAGAATTTGGAAATATTTAATTCATAATATTAATGTGAAAACTCCAGATTTCAGGATTATTTGCTATTTATTTATATTATTTATATAAATTCGATAAGTGTGTTTTCATTTCTAAACTTCTGAAATGTGAGAATAACGTTATAAAGGATTTAGCTGGCACGTAAAGAATGAAATATTACACTGTTGATTAATTACCTAAATCTAAACTTTAACAAATATCTCAACATATTAGGTATGTAAAGCTTTTATAGTACTTATTGTTATAAATATTTAAATAACTATTATGTATATAGGTATATATTAATGAGTCAATAATATCCAAACTAAAAACTATTATAGACATTATTTTGAATGTTGTACACCCACTCATTGTTAGCTTTTTTCTTATATGTATGTATATATACATATTTAAATGTGACACGTTGTTAAGAGTATAACTGTTATCATTTACCTAAAGTATACTGCATTAATAATACATATTATATATTGTATTTTTTAAATATTTTTTAAATATATCTACCATACTTCTATATACATGATTCAAATATAGATATAATATCCAAACTAAAATTTATTATAGACATTATTTAGAATTTTATACATGCACACTTTGATCGTTTTTCTTATATGCATGTATATATATATATATTTAGATGTAACATGTTATTAAGAGTATAACTGTTATCATTTACATAAAGTATACTACATTAATAAAACCTAATATATATCTATATATATACATCCCTATATCTAATAATACGTTGATATCTTGGTTGAAGAATAATTATACATATCTATAATTCTTATCTGTAACATATTATTTTATTTTATTTTATTTTATTTTTACCTTATACATACTGACTCATTAATATATACCTATATCCGTAATAGTTATTTAAATATTTATAACAATAAGTACTATAAAAGCTTTACATACCTAATATGTCAAGATATTTGTTAAAGTTTAGATTTAGGTATTTAATCAACAGTATAATATTTCATTCTTTACGTGCCAGCTAAATCCTTTATAATGTTATTCTCCTTTCAGAAGTTTAGAAATGAAAACACACTTATCGAATTTATATAAATAATATAAATAAATAGCAAATAATCCTGAAATCTGGAGTCTTCACATTAATATTATCAATTAAATATTTCCAAATTTCCGTATAACTTTCGTATAATTTCCAATTCCGTATAATTTCCAATTTCCGTATAACTTTCGAACCCCCTCCCCCCTACACTTTATCCATCCTTCCCTATAAATCTTTTTCCAGTAGCTATCACTGGCTGTTATAAATCATGAGACGTCTCTTTAGATATAGTATCATACAATTTAAAATGTTAGAACACTTTAAGTATACAACGATTTTTCTTACTCACACATTCTCTAATGAATTCATTACGTTTTCGCACTCTCACACAAATATTATATAAGCAAAATGTTGTATCGGGTATCACTACCTTGATTAAATCTTGACCATTTAACATCTCAAGGTATGTCACGTATCATTATATTTTGTCTGATGAGTACGTACTGTTGTACATCCGAAATATGTATAATAAAATTTAATTGATCAAAAGAACATCTATTTTATTAATACTTATATATATGTAAGTATGTATACGTACATACATATATGTATACAGACGTACAGTAGCATGCATATATATATATATATATATATATATATATATATATATATATATATATATATATATATATATATATATATACATATATATACATACAGGTACACATATATATATGTACGTATCAGTTTAGTGGACGTTTATTATAACGCCCGCTTTGTCCGTTTGTAAACAAGCGGACAGCCTGATTTATGCCGTACGGTGTTAAGGCAACCACGTCACCTTTTTGTTCAACACTGACACAGGAACGATGTACTAGTTTCAAGCTTCTTAGCTATCATCAGCACCGTATACCCTTCTGCCAGATAGTTGAACGTTCGAAAGTATATACTTTCCTTATAAAAATTAACGGCTGAGCAGCCTAATTTGCATATCGAGTGAGTTCAGTCGGCCAGGCGTACCGAAAACGATAAGTTGTAATATAATGAAATAACATTTCATTATATTACAACTTATCGTTTTCGGTACGCCTGGCCGACTGAACTCACTCGATATGCAAATTAGGCTGCTCAGCCGTTAATTTTCATAATATCGGTTTCAAAACACGATTTCAGATAAAGAATCTTGCTAAACAAATTCAGAAACGATATATATATATATATATATATATATATATATATATATATATATATATATTGGTAAACGGAATAGAAAATGCTGACAAATTGTTCACAGTTGAAAAATGGTTTAATTAGGAATAAAAGAGTATTAGTGATTGTATGGGTTAGTATTCAGTTGTGGTTTTAAGTTTTTAAGTTTTTACCGGTTGCGCATTTCTAAATGCTTTTCAAAAATAATTTTGAGATAGAGTGTCCGTGCTGTTTGCTCTGATCAGAGCAAACAGCACGGACACTCTATCTCAAAATTATTTTTGAAAAGCATTTAGAAATGCGCAACCGGTAAAAACTTAAAAACTTAAAACCACAACTGAATACTAACCCATACAATCACTAATACTCTTTTATTCCTAATTAAACCATTTTTCAACTGTGAACAATTTGTCAGCATTTTCTATTCCGTTTACCAATATATAATAACTTGTGTGTTACACCTCTATTCTTTTAACTATATATATATATATATATATATATATATTTATATATATATAAGATAGTATTGAAGTTTGCTTGCAGTATTGTCGAATAATAAGATATATTATCTTTAGGTCGTTTTGGAAGCCTCAACAATGCAGGTGGGTAATTCTCTGGGTAACAGGATCCGGTGGTGGAGAGAAAGATGTAAGTGAATGTAGAATGAGTTGTATAGTGTGTAGAAGAACGTTGGAAAAAAATAATAACACGAGATTGTTCGTTATTCAAAACAACAAACAGCAGAGGACACGTACCGATCCTATCAGACAGATAACCTCCCCTTCCCCGGAAAACCCCCTAGTTGATGGATGTGAATCAGAAATATAGGGACAATTAAATCTCTCCCAAAGTAACTCTATCTCGTGTTATTATTTATATTTTTGCGGTGGATTGGCAGTATCGGTAGAGGGTCGGACGCTATGCTTTCCAGCATAGTTACGTCCCTTTACGATCTGAGTTCAAATCCCGCCGAGGTTGACTTTGCCTTTCATCCTTACGGGGTCGTTAAAATAAAGTACCAGTAATGCGCTGGATAATTGCTGGCCTTGTGCCTAAAGTAGAAACAATTATTTATATTTTTTACGCTCTTTCCTACGTTCTTCTACACACTATACATCTCATTCTACATTCACTTACATCTCTCTCTCCACCACCGGTTCCTGTTACCCAGAGAATTACCCATCTGCATTGTTGAGGCTTCCAAAACGTCCTAAAGAAAAAAAAATATATATATATATTGTATGTATATGTATATATATATGTGTGTGTTTGTATGTATGTGTATGTATGTATTTATATGTTTGTATGTTTATATGTATATGTTTGTGTATATATATATATATATATATATATATGTGTTTATTTATATATATATATGTATATATATATATATATATATATATATGTATATATATATATATATATATATATATATATATATATATATATATGTATATATATATATATATATATATATATATGTATATATATATATATGTATATGTATATATGTATGTATGTGTGTGTGACTCTATATTTGTGTATATGTGTCTGTATGTGGGTATGTATGTGTGTATTTTTATGTGTATGTATGTTTATCTATATATATATATGTATGTACTGTGTATGTAAATATGTGTGTATATGTGTATGTATGTGTATGCATATATATATATATGTATATATATATATATATATATATATATATATATATATATATATATATATATATATATATATATATATATATACATACATATCACGATAAATTAACGGAGCGATAGGCCCTCGCTATTCCCTGTAAATAATGTGCTCAAAGGAGAAGAAATACAATATGTTGAAAAAGTAACACACCAGACATAGATATACAGTGCACTATCAATAAAACAGGGAAAAAACCACCAGTGTATGGAATCTATAATCTATTAAAGGCAGACTATAGACACGATAATTAAAAATATAAATTAAAGCGTAAATAAATACGTCTATAACTATATAACACACGTACAAATCCAAAGAGTTCTTCTCATTCAGCACATTATTTACAGGGAATAGCGAAGGCGTATGGCTCCGTTAATTTATCGTGATTTTTCGCTCCTTATAACATTCTTTCCTATCTCTCTGTTTGGTTGATCACTCTTCTCTGGGTGGTTTTGTGCAGCCCTTTCTAACAGTTCGTCCCTCAGAAGCCATTGGATCACTGCCCTTAAACACGTTTTGACTTCTCTCTCCCACGTATAGCTGGACAGGTACTTCTAAAATTCTCTTAGTGTTGTCTGAAATGTATAGCCTTACACACGCTGATGAACCGAGGTTAACCCATTTCTTTCACAAATTACTGGCGAAACATATCTTTGGATTTGTATCTTTCGATTTGTACGTGAGATATATAGTTATAAAGGTATTTATTTACGCTTTAATTTATATTGTTAATTATCGTGTCTATAGTTTGCCTTTCATGGGTTATAGATTCCATACACTGGTGTTTTTTTTCCCAGTTTTATTGATAGCGCACTGTATATCTCTCTCAGGTGTGTTACCTTTTCAACATATTGTATACATACATATATATATACATATATATATATGTATATATATGTGAATATATATGTATGCCGGTGTATATATATATATATATATACATATATAAATATATATATATATATATATATATATATATACATATATATATACATATATATATATACAAATATATATACACAAATATATATACATATACATATACACACATATATATATATATACATATACATATATACATATATATATATATGTATATATATGTATATGTATATATATATATGTATGTATGTGTGTATATGTGTATGTGTGAGTATGTATTTATGTGTATATAGGTGTGTATATATATATATATATATATACATATGTGTATGTGTATGTGTGTGTATATGTATGTATATGTATGTGTGTGTATCTATGTGTATACATTTATATGTGTTTGAACGTGCGTGTATATATATATGTTTGTATAGGTGTACGTATGAATATATATAAATATATATATGTATATGTATGTACACATACATACACATATACATATATATGTACACATATATATGTATATGTGTATGTATGTATGTATGTATGTGTATGTATGTGTGTATGTATCAATATGTATGTTTGTTGTGTGTGCCTGGCTGTGTGCGCGTGCATGTAAGTGTGTGTACGTATGTAAGTGGGCGCGTGTGTGAATGTGTTTGTTGACACCTGGAATATATATTAAGAGAAACTTCACTATAGGTGGTTAACCCCAACACTTGAATCTGTTAATGGAACCTTTTCTGCATTTGTCACCCTCAATTTAGCCTTAAAGTATTAGCTTCTAAAGGTTTTCTCTTTTCTTTAAATCATTGAAACCTACCCATCCTGTAGACACCTGTCTTGCAGGCGTTGCTACTTTAAGTGATAAACAAGGATTGGTATTCCAATGTTGAACTTGTTTACAGTATTCTTTCTGCCTTTATTAATATTATAGCTTTAAAAAATTAGCTTTAAATGAATCCCCTTTCTTTAATTCCTTCAACCAAGGACCTACACCCATCCCAATCCCCACCCTCTCCTACCACCACATAAGGAAAGACATAAATACCACCATTTATTTGGAGAGCCAGCTTCCTGATGATTTCTCACGAATGAAACAGTTCTAGTCCTGTAGAAGCTCTTCTATATTAAAACTGTTATACTCTGCTATGTATTGAGTACCTTATTTGCTGTGGTTAACTCCAATTCAACCCGGGATTAATATATATATATACATATTTATATATATGTATGTTGTATGTATGTATATATACATGTATGCAAGTATGTATTGATATACGTATGATATGCATGTATGTATGCATGTAATTGAATGTTGAGAAATTGATGCTTTTAGAATACACTATATCTATAGATATATTATCAATATAGATGTTTCCCGTGGACTATATTACCGAAATATCTATATTTATAAACATGTAAACAGTTGATTAATTTACGAAGCCTTGGGAAAATACAAAATGTAGCCATCCTATCGGAAGTGGACATAATAGTCGCACACTGTAAATGTCTATGGAGAAACTCGTGTAAAATCCCCCTGGACAGGGAATAAAGTGGAGAGAGCTGCCTCTATCTCAAGTATATATATATATATATACATGTGTGTGTGTGTGTGTGTGTGTGTGTGTGTGTGTGTTTGCATGTATGTGTGTGAGTATGTGCGCGTGCATGTATGTGTGAAAGTGCATCTATATATATATATATATATATATGTATATGAGTGTGTGTGTATTAAATCACATGGATCAAGTAACAAACCCTTTTGCACATTTGAGCGATAAATGTTAATTTGATATTTTCCCTCCAGCCTTGCTTTCTCTCACTCAGATATTTATAAGCTAAATATGTTTTATTAATAAAAGTTTAAAAAATCGTTAACAAATCTATTTCAGATTACAACAACGCTACAGATATATAAATAGGGAAAATGAAGGGAAGGGCAAGGGTGCTAGCGTCACAGAAGAATGGGAGGAGGAGAGGGAGGTTGAATTATATTAGTGGTCAAATCATGCTATTTTTATCTTACAAGCAATCATCCCAAGCGGGGCTAAGGGGTTACAAATAAAAACTATGAGCCTGAATAATTCAATGGAAAAAGATACTATTTGTTGGAATGGAAAAAGAATGAATTGAAAGATGTCCACAGGCAGTTGAGAAAGCTACTCACAGAAAACAAACCTGCACTCCCAATCAGTTGTGGACTGATGATACTGAACGTGTGATTTTTCCCGCATGTAAAAATTAAATCCCGACCTTTAAATTAAAATCATGTTGTTCATTGATTTAATAGATACATTAGAATTAGTGTGCTTAAGTTTTGCGCAGCGTTTTGTAAAATGTGAATTTTGTTCGTCACTCATTTCGCCTTTTGTGAACTGCCTTATTTTTAAGAGTTAGTTTTTCCTAAAAAATCGGATAAATTTTACTTGGTTCATTAAAAAACAAAACTCACTTCAAATCAGTTATACAACTACACTTCTCAACAGAAAACTGCTAAAATTGTGTCAGATTGCCTTATACAGAGTGTATGGGACTTTTCCTTACACACCGTTAGAGAAACATAACACATTATTGGTGTTATGAACGAATGGGTCATTTTTACAAATTGCCCATTTGATATCAGGGAAAGAACTGAAAAGAAAACATATATTATTGTGACTTAAAATATAAAATTTCGATGTCCTAGAATAAGGCATTTGACAAGTTTCATACCCCTAGTAATTTTCATTGGACCTTCAAGAAATATGATTAAAAATTTAGAAATAAATCCTGGAAATCTAAACAATAGTATTTGGGGGATATGGCGTAAAACCGTTGTTTAATTGGATCACAAATAATTAACTTAAAAAAACCCAGAAGGAGAAAAATGCTCCCATTCTAGAACACGACTTTTAATCGTATTAGAGGCGTAATTAAATTGGCCACAACATCAGTTCCCTTCAACGCAAATAGCACTACCTCAATAATAACGATACGTATAATGATGAAAGACCCCCACCACCATCAATAAGCCGAATTCCTCCGTGGCATGAAGAATAGAGAAATCTGTTGTGTTAATCCCTCTTAATAACTTAGTTATACGAAATGTTGTAAACACAGGGAAGACAAAGAAATGTATTTATATATGGGTTTACTACAACTACTACTACTGCTATAGCTACTACTAAATGTACCGCTGCTGTTGCTACTACTACTACTACTGCTGCTGTTGCTCCTATACTAGAATTATTATTACTACTACTACTACTACAACTACTACTACTACTACTACTACTACTACTACTACTACTACTGATTGTTATATTACTTGTTTATAAAGAAAAAAACCTTTGCACTAGGAAGATTTAAAAAACAAAGCACTTTCATTATGAAATTGCCTGCTGTAAGTGTATTTGATGTACCATATTGATGTTTGATTGTATTAAGGTTTTTTTGTTGACGGATATTACCTTTTTCCCTAGCATTAAGAGTTATTACTTTCATATCAAAAGTCTTGCATTCTTGAATGCTCTAAAATGATGTAGAAGTTTCTTTGTAGGTAGATTATTTACATATAATTCAGCTTTGTTTCTAAAATCCACAAACCAGAAGTAGACAATTTTGATTAAGCTTTATAAAATCTGGAATTAAAATAGGGTTTAGGGACACCATTTCAGTTACAGTGTTGAACAATGTATCAAATCGTAAGTAATTCTCAGACAGTAAAATTTCCACTGCTTTAAAGCTTTGTTTTACCACCAATTCCGGCATCGATATCTAACAATGATCTATTCAGATCGACTGAATTAACGAAAGCGTTTCTTTAATCACTTGTGGTTTCGTGCCGAAAGTATAAATTATAATTTTATTAGTATTGTTTAGCATGCACGTACTATATTCTACCGACTATTTTCTGATTATTGTAGATTTCCCGTTATATTGTTCATTCTTTCATTATTCTGGCAGAATTCAAACATTTCTTTCAATGATAAATTCTTAATTCTCATAAACAAGTTTACAAGAGGGATCTTTTATCCTTTCATTTTCTTTTCTTTGTTTTCTTTGATTTATGCCAATACAGTAGTAGCAGGGTCGCTTGTTTTGCCCACATTCAAGTTATTTAAAAAATGCTATATTAAACCTTCTCCATACATATTATTGCGTATTGGACAGTTCACACCAGTAATTCTACAAAATATGGATATATCCCCACCATGAATTCGGCATACTCAAAACGGTTCATGTCTGTTCCATTTTTGCTATAATGGTGTTTATCGATTTCCATATATATTGTTCACGGAAAATATAAAACCTCAAAGTCATATACAATATCGGATCTACCATGTATGCCATCAATCTTTTTTTTTTTAAATCTACATTCAGAATGTCAAGTTTACTTTCTCCATAGTATATTCCTACCATTATAGCATAGTTACGCCCCTTTACGATCTGATTTCAAATCTCGCCAAGGTTAACTTTGCCTTTCAACCTTACGAGGTCGATAAAATAAAGTACCAGTAATGTACTGGGTAATTGCTGGCCTTGTGCCGAAAGTAGAAACAATTATATTATATACGTTGAAAGGTGGATTGGCAGTACCGGTAGAGGGTCGGACGCCATGCTTTGACGCATAGAGTTACGGCCCTTGCCATTCTGAGTTCAGATCCCGCCAGGATTAACTTTGCCTTTTATCCTTACGCGGTCGATAAAATAAAGTACAAGTAATGCACTGGGATAATTGATGGCCTTGTGCCAAAGGTAGAAACAAGTATATTATATCCCCAGTCATTCTGAAATGATACATGCTAGTTTGTTCTTTATCCGTTTACATATTATCTGGCAAAAGATAAATCACGCTTTCTGATATTCTGCCATATCTCCTCCATTTTCCTTCGAGCAAAGTATATATGCCCAATACGAGACATTGAATCGAGATATCACCGATGGTCCTTTAAACAGACCACAAACGTGATACTGAGATTTGTGAGTTGAAGCATAGTCGTTTTCGAAAACTTTGATACTGAGTAACATTTCACTTTTCACTTTCAATTAAGAGACATGACTTAGATTTAGTTCTTGTAATCTGGTTTTAAGCAATTATTTTAAAAGTTGTTCATATAATAGTATTAACAATCAAATATTTATATCCTAGCGTTTTCATTAATATCATTTATTTATTTATTTATTGTTATATCTGTGTTTAAGTGCATTTGATACGACGTGCGAATTTGCTTTTTCGTAGGGATCAAATGCAAGTCATAATAATTAATATTTCAAATATATATATATTCATGTTCTTTTGCATATTGAATGCAATGTATTGCATTTACATTTATATAACTGCATTAGAAAATGTATCATATTCTTTCCTAAGGTCCGACTTTAAACTACATCCAGTATTATAATCGCATTTGTTGTACAGAGATATGCAGTGTTTATCAAGATGTGTTTGATCAAGACTTGATTTTCGAATTCATCTTCTTATTTTTTTCATCAGATAACCATCTACAACATTATCAATTTATTCAGGGTATACCAATATTTTCAGTCAAAGCATCAGCTTAAATTTTCTACCCATTCTATTATATCTATCCAACACTTCCTTGCATTTACAGTCATTTTAGTAATAAATCTTTCCATTCGTCAAACGAATAATTAACTCGTTTCTTTAACAATGTTTAGTATGTATTATTTAATATGTGTTATTGCTTTTTCTTCTAGTTATTTTTTTGAATTGCTCTTTCCTTCAAAAGCTTCATAAGCTTTCTGCTTCTATTCTAAACCTTTCGTATTTCTCCTACAGCTAGTTAAGTAATGCTCTGAACGTTCTGACTGTTTTCTATTTATTGAACACCATTCCTGTTTCCGTTTACTTTCTTCCAATATCCTGCTGACACACACAAACATTTTTCCTGCAAACAAATATATAGAAAGATTTCCTCTTAAAGCCAATTCACTTCCCTTACGCTGGCAATGTTCATCAGAAATGCTTGAAAGATTCAACAAATGTGACAATCCCTAAACATATTATGTTTGTTTCTATGCCAGGTGTAAGGGACGAAACTGTATTTAGCAACACTCTAATCATTGTATAGGGCGACGAATTGGCAGAGTCGTTACAACGTCGGATGGAATGCTTGGAGTTATTTATTTCGGCTCTCTGGTCTCTGAATTAAAATCCCGCCAATGTCAGCTTTGTCTTTCATTATTTCGAGATCGATAAATAACACCAGTTTAGTAATGCGGTCAATTCGTCCTCTGAATCTCTTCCCCTTACTGCACCCCTGCGGCTCTATCAGGTTTTAAGGGTCAAAGAGAAGTAGGGAATCATCCTTGAAACATAGTTTTATTTACTTAAATATATATATATATATATATATATATATATATATATATATATATATATATATATATATATATATATATATGTATATATATATAATGTTACAGTATCGTGAGAGAGAATAGAGACAAGAAGCGTTATAGAAGGAGACGATACAGATAATTAATTGCCATAAGCAGGTGCTTTAGTGATCGATGTTTGTGCAGACAGGGTTACATATTAGAAGCGTTAATATTTATTGTGCGAATTTAAGCAAAGCAATTATAATCGAGATATGAATTTCGATGTTAAAATCGTATTCATACCCATTCAGGGTTGCTAATTAAACCCTTTACTTCCCTCTGAGCCTCCGGTCTGCTTCTTATTCTTCAACTTCTTCGATTATATATATATATATATATATATATATATTTTTCAAAATTTTAACAAATGAAAAATATTCTCATAATCAAAATATATATTTTATTATACATATTTCAAAGGAACAATGTTGTTTAAGTACGTTTTCATCAGACAAAATATAAGATTTGATACGATTTTGATTATTCAATTTTAATACCGGTATTGAATAATCAAAACCGTAGCGGTATGTCACATATCACATCTTATATTTTGTCTGATGAAAACGTACTTAAACACCATTGTACCTTTGCAATATGTATAATAAATTATATATTTTGGTTATGAGAATATATTTAATTTATTAACATTTTGAAAAATATTAAATACTCCAGGAAAATTTGTTGTCGAGTGCTTCTAATCTATTGTAAAATTGTATTCGTTGATTAATCAACGAACCATATTAATTTGGGTTATATATATATATATATATATATATATATATATATATATATATATATATATATATATATATATATATATATATATATATTTATATATATATATATATATATATAAACTTATATATAACCTTATATATAACCTTATATAATCAGTTGTACGTTCTGATTGCCATTAGAGTTATGAACGTCACATTTAATATCTTACAGGGAAGTTGTATTGGACAGGGTCATTTGAACAATAAATGTATGATATATTGATCAACATTGAAAAATTTAAAGCATAGGATGCTGGATATCTATTAAAATTTTAGATGTTATCTCTTTCGAAATATAGCTAGTTAGAATGTGAATTAGGTTACAGCTCGCCATACCTACTATAACAAATCTCTTCTGCTAAATTTGTAAGGATCCTCAAAGGTATATTGACGCCATTCATAAATGTTCATTATTTGGTTCTATTTTGTTTGATGTTTATGTTGTGATATAATTACTCATAGCAAATAGCTGTTAGTTACGTCTGAATTACTCTTTCAATGGACATAACCAAAATATAAATGTTGTAACCGTAAAAAAGAAATTGCAAGACAAAAAATGTTATCCACATTATATTCGAAACCTATTATTACATAAAATTCCTACAGGTTTAGAAACATCGAATGATATTTGTTTTGAATTTATTTTTGTATTATTATAATTATATATTTCATTGCTTGAAGCCCTACTAATAATAAATACGTCCTTATCGGTGTTGCAAAAGTAGGAAATATGACTTTTTCACGTCTAAAAAGGGGCGGGGAAATAATACAAATTGAATGTAAATTGAATTTGAAGCTATATTTACCGATAAAATTACTTTAATCAGATTTCAATTTTGTAAAAAAATCATTATTCCACTCAAATGGACTTGTAACCATCTACTATGACAGAATATTATCAGCTATTTTTGTGAATATCTTTTCAAATTTTGCTTTTTTGTGTAAAGTACTTTTTAAACTATATTTATATTTATCGGTTAAAATTTTGACTTGAAGTTGTTAATCTTCCTATATATTAGAAAAACCAATACTCGTAAAAATACTCTTACCCGAAATCATAGCGCCTACATTTGTGTCTAATCTTTATACATCTAATCTCTCCAATCGATTTCTTTCAGTACAATAAAGGTGAGGGCTTGGCATGATAGAAGTAAATGCAGCCACAAAAGTCTGACATTCACGTTGATTTACTAGAACGTTTATCAAATTTGATTTGCAAAAAACAAATAACTTCTTGTTCGTGAATGCAAATGTTTATTGTTACAGCTAAACATAGTCCATATATTATACTCATGTTGCTAGTTTTCCTCGAAGTATTATGTGTATAAATTTGAAATAAATGTATCAAAATGATATTCATTCTATTTAGATTAAAACATTTGTTTCCATCTATTCAGATTTGACTTCCATGTAAACAGTATTGTGTGGTTTCAAATTAATCCTATAGAATGACTGTTTTTTTATATATATTTTGCCGTTCTTTATAATTTTACTAATAAAACTGGATAATAAAACATTTAATAACCTATTTTGTATTGAGAATGTACTTCTATGGATGCTATAATTTTTTGAAATCATATGCAGGTAATACCTGAATGCAGTTTATAAATAATTAATGTAAAAATGACACGGAAAGCAATAGATTTAGTAAATACATCTACATTAAACACATCAATCATCCGATTTTAAATGTAAAAAAAATGCAAATAAAATTTGTGTTTACATGTGATTGTAAAAGGTTATGCAAATGTGTTCCTGTGCACTAAAAGGTAAAAATGTAGTAAGAAATTACAATTCACATCTTTGAAATCTTCTAAAACGTAATGTCTCTTTTTCGGACATAACTCTTAAAACAACTGGGAGTTATGTACTAACTACTGGGCAATTGTTTCTATGGGGAATTATCTTGTCATTCGTAGGTATCTAAGCATTTCACATTACCATATTGTTTCCATAATTCGTTTGTGTAAGGTGGAATCGTGTCTTATAACTATAAACAATTCCCAGAAATACAAAGAGTTACTTATGACATTGTTTGTGGATAATTGTATCGTAGATGAATTATTACGTGCATTGCTTGTTTCATTCTAGAATTACTATATTTGGTAAGAGTATTAATGCTACAAACGAATGTATTGGAACGAGCCACGTATTGAAATGAGCTCATGGTGTGCATGGGCAGAATAAGATACATATTTTAAAATAATTGTTTCTACTTTTGGCACAAGGCCAGCAATCACCCAGTGTATTACTGGTACTTTATTTTATCGACCCCGTAAGGATGAAAGGCAAAGTTAACCTCGGCGGGATTTGAACTCGGAATGGCAAGGGCCGTAACTCTATGCGTCAAAGCATGGCGTCTGAGCCTCTACCGATACTGCCAATCCACCGCCCCACATATTTTTAAATAATGACAACGCAAAATGTATTTATAAATTGACGGAGAGGCAGGAGGGTTAATATATTTAGAAGACGGTTTTGTGCGTTTATCCTTCCACAAAAGCTCACAGACTTTCACAAATGATTGAAATATGTTCACCTATTCTTCTTCCAGCACTTCTCTGATCCTTTATATTTACTACTTCACACTAAAAAAAAGGTTTGACAGATGTTTTCACTCTAAACTTGAACCTATATATCACCCTGCATAACATTATACAGGATTGCGTCAACTTATATAAAAATTGTTCAATTCTGTTGAGAGGCTTACTGAGAACACCGAATATCAACTATTTGTTTCTTGCAATATGTATGTCTATTCATTAACATGTTTGCATGTCATAATAATTAAACCTTAAAATTCAACGTATTGTCTAAATACCTTTACCATTTCATTATTCTATAACTTTCAGATATTAGTAATTATTTTTAATACATACAATATTTACGGTAATCATTGATTTATATTGCACAGGTCACTGCAATAACTGATGGCTAAAATTAAACCTCCGTGCGGACGCTACATTGTGAATGCTACTAAAAATACACTACTAAAAATACACTTGTTACATATTTAGCAAAGTGTGGATTTTAGGTGCAATTATTATCATAGGCAGAAAACGTTAATTAATATCAATCAATAGGCATATATATTAAGATGTTGTTCAAAACAGTCAAAACCTACCGGTCGATTGGTGAATAACATCCAACAGCCCGGCGCGTCTCCCTTGAGGATAAAACCGGATCAGTTGGAGACAGTTTTCAGGTATCTCCGAAATGTCCCCTAATCAATAGTTATTTGCACCGTTATGACAAGTAATCTTTTATGATCCAACTACAGATTAACATTTTAGATATCATAAAAATTAACATCTACTTAAATAGACATCACCTCCCTTATCAAAAAGCAACTCATTCTCCTTAAATTATTGAATATCATAATCGATACTCTTCATGTTTGGTAATATTCTAGAGATATATCTACACTTTTCTTGGGGATTTCTTTAACGCATTGCGACTGCATATTGTCGTTAATTTGATAATTGTCGCTGTGCTGTATATTCATGTATTTTGTGTTTCTGGATTGGATTTCGGTATGTATTTGTTTTTGTTTTTGTTATTACGTTATTCTGACAAATAAATATGACAAACCAATCCATTTCATTTAAGTAACTTTAAAAGATTTGTTTCACCTGGTACTTACCGTTATGATCCATATTTAATATAATTCCGGACTCAATAGTTCAAACTTAAAGCTGCTTTATAAATTCATTCCAATAAATGTCTTGTTTTATGAAGAGAAATGTGGTAAACCTAAATTAAAATTATAGTTTTATGAGCATTGATTCAGTTAAAAAATATGTTACTAAAGTTAGCTACATAGAGTTAAACGTTGAAAGCATAAAACAACTATTTATAATGTAGAAATCTGGATACAAATGAACAAATTTAGTTTTATATTCATCAATTCAGCCCTTACAACATTTAAGTTGGAATACCTCGACGACATTTGTATGAATGTTATTAATAATGTCAGTACATATTTAGACTGTACATGAAAATTAAGAGGAAAATTATGTCTAGAATTGAAATAATAAAATATCACTTTTATTACTATCTTCAATTAATCGAAAATGCATTACAGCATCTGATTTCACAAAACTAGTTGATACTTAAAACACAAAAATGATTCAAAGCACTATTGGGAAGGTTTAAGTAGGCTATAAATCTTGCTAATATTACCGTCTATCAACTTAATCTGAATTCATCCATACATGCAACAATTGGAATATCATTTTTAATGATTTCTGCAGAAATTATTCGTATGTTAGTGAATACCTCATTATTTGCGGTAAGAGTTTTAAACTTCCTGATACATTATCAATAATTAGGTTGAGGAAAATATATACCAGTTGACTGTACTTAATTTATCTGACAGTAATTAGCATGCACAATTTGTAAGCTAAAGGCTCAAAGTATTGCACATGATCTATAATCAATGGTTTTTAACTTGGGGAACTTAAAATAGCCAGTCTCATAAATGACTGATCCACCAAACAAAACAACATAATTAATATAGAATTGTGTTTACGTTAAGCTGTCATTATCTCATATGGTGCACATTTAATCTTGCCAATATCACACCACGAATATTTATATTTAATACAATAAAACCTATATTGTATCCAGTGGATTTTGGCAACTTTCAGACTCAAGCGGAGAGAAAAGTATTTTGGTTGACAAATGTCGGTAGTAATATCGTGTTGTCAAGCTAACAAGCGATATCGCGAGAGAAACTGTTAATGATATTAGAAACCGTAAAATTGATTGGCATTAATATTATATCTGTTGGATTAGTCGGTAGTATTAAAATGGTATGATCATTACCATATCACATCATTTAAATACATATTGAAATATTACCTAAAGGATTAACATTATGAGATAAAGGAAGGTTATATTAACATTTAAAGACAGCCAAAAGAAAATATATTTATCTCCTGCCTTGTGCTTTTGACGTATTTACGAAATAGATCCTTATAAATAGTTTTTTCTATTTTTTTATTTCCTTTTGAAGTACACTGATCATAGTCTATGTTTTCATTCTCTGTACCAACAAATTAAACATCGTATATTTTCATTTCCAGATTCCAAATGTGCATATTAATCGATTGTTATGAAAATTAAAACAGAACAGTTGTATAAACATGGCATTTAAAAATCCCCAAAGATTTTAAGTATTAAAAAAGAGTAAATTCTTTGTCATGATTGATAATGATAGAGCTATTGCCAATACATATAATGTTTTAAGATATAAGAAACAAAAAAAACATACTTCACACAGTATATAATGTATGAATGTTTGTCAATATATATGAATCTGTTTTTGAACATTATCGCAAATAATTTCATGTGGGCTGATATTTTGGCTACATAATGTCATGTTATGTATCGGGTCTAGAATGTGGAATTGATGAGTTAATATCTGTATACAACAACTACAACGGTACGCGATGGGGCCGACCCACAGATCCGGTGGACAAAATGGAGGGGGCGTTTCCCCGGAGGACGGTAACGGAGACGCGCTGGAAAAGCCATTCCAACTCGCGAGGCTCACACCTGCGGCTGGCCAGTTCAGCGCCTATGGTGGTGAGTAAGGAGATAGCTCTGGGGTCGAGGACACCAGAAGTTTCCACTGCCAGGGGTACGACCGCAAACCTGTCGGGAGCGACCGGTATTTGATGAGTTTGGCCCGTTCAGCCCAACGTGTAGCAGAACCTGAGTCAGTCGGAGACTGCACCAAGTTGCAACTGCAGAAAGTGTCGGGTTTGCCACCGCGGAACGGGAAGATGGTCATGCCATCTGGCCTTTTGCCGTCCCCTCGATGCATCCCCACAGGCTCGAGCTGGGAAGGGAAGCCTGCAGCGTCCAAGCCATGCTTAATGACCTCGTTGAGGGCAGCATGGCGTGGAATGCGGCCGGAACTGTGGCGATAGGAAAGCGGGTGGACGCCGAAAGAGCCAACGGTGGAACCGCAGCGACATTGGTGTGGCTGGCAGATCCGGAGGGCCGAGCCTCAGGGAAACGCTGATTCGCAGTCTATGGTTGTCTAGCTGCATGCCAGTGGAGAAGGGTGGCAGGGCATGGAGCCAGGCACCTCAGTGGGGTTTGGAGGCCGCACGGAAACAAGCAAGGCGGTGCTTGTCGAGCTTGTGCGTGAGCCTGTCTGAGGCCAGGCTGCACTCGATGACGTCCCAAGTTGGGGGGATTTGACGTTAACAAGGGGAGAAGGAGGAGGGACGTCTACTGGGCTAAGTCCCAGCCTCACGTTCTCTGAACACAGAGGGTTCTGTTGTGGTTTGAAGAAACTTGACAGGGACGGGGGCACGGCGTTACAGACGAAAGATACGCCGGCAAAGCTAGTAAGATCGGGAACCGGTGGCCAAGGCCGCCATAGCTGACTAGTAATTTGGCCTGTTGCCACCCTATGTCGTCAAACTTGACGTTGCATATCCCCTCGGCTGCTGCTCGGATGCAAGTATCGAGGTCAGCGCGGAGAAATGTCTCGGTGTAGCATGGAGTACTGCGGATTGTATAGAGGATCATAGGCATGGCGAAGCAGTTCCTCAGCAGAAAGAGCTGGGTGGCCGTCAATCAAGCCCAGTTAGCTCGTGAGAGTCTGGATCTGTTGAAGACTGGACATGATGGTGGAGTGGATGGCCGGCGGGTGGATCGATGACCCGAGGATGAGGACATCCACTTTGGGGGTCACCTGAACCTGGCGGAGAATGGACCGCACGTCCAAAACGGAGGCTGCAAAGCTCGAAGCATCAAGGCTGACGTTCACCACATCCGACTTGGCCGATTTGACCTGGAGGCCGATTCCCGCCAGGGCAGGAACCACCGATTGAAGGTCAGGGCAGACCGTCCGTACAGGCCTGCCCAACGTAGCATCATCCAGATACCAAACGTTGAGAGGGGCCGTGATACTCCGGGCGATGTGGTCAATACCAAGGGCGAACAGGAGGGGTCCCAAATGGTCGCCCTGTTGGACCCCAGTAGCCGAGGGTATGACCGTATCAGCAGCAAGGAGCATGCTCGGGGCTCTGTATGACAGGTAGGCCAATGGGTAGGCAGAGGGGGTTCGGCTGAGGCAGGACTCGAGCAGATGATGCCGGCGTAAAGAGTTGAAGGCATGTTTATGGAGCCGTCTTGCATTTCCTATGAACAAATATGTATAACGTTTATATATTCAACGTTTCATTTTCAAATTCTTTTACATTTAAGAAGCTAACTAAATATTTAAACATTTAAGGTATTAAAACAAATCGGGAGGAAATGCTATTAAGCGTACATATTTGTCTAACACATTTAAAAACAGCCTTGTGTATGCTTGAGATGGTGTAAAAAAATGAACTGTTTTGAAAATATATATAGGTTGAATCACTTATGTCATATTTCACCTTCAAAACTAAATATTTTATGGAGTCTATCCCCGTTACTTATGGCATTTTTATTTAATTTACCGTTAACACAATTACACTTAACCGTTGGCTGTTACTTCTTAAGTAGGTTTTCTTCATAACATATAATCAGTTAAAAGTGAAGTATATCAGTATCGACAAGAAAACGTTTTTTTTTTCTTTTTACGGTCATATAAACAGAATGGAAACTAAACGAAATTGAGCAGAATCTAAATAGAAAATGAATTTACGACTTGGCTTCTTGAAATCAAATTACGATTAAGAAGAAGAAATAACTACTGGCTAGGTTATTTGCTACATGTCACAAAATATCAATAACATTATCTTCTTAGATCAAAATATGCTTATACCCACACTTAGTTTATATAAAAGATAGAACCTTAATTTTTCCTATTGAGGTTAATCAAAACAAATGATTTAATTTCAATACGATTGTTAATAGACTATCACAGACAAAAATGTGTTAACTGCATAACAACAGTTGACAATTTATATAAATAATATATATAAACAAGAGCCAAACATTTTAAACTACTTAGGAATATTTACACCATATATCCTAGCAAATATTTCCGGTATTATATACAGTACTTAAAGTGTTAATATGAAATAAATACATTTCTTCGTGACATAATTGTTTATGTACTTAATACATCTGAGGAAACAATTTTAGGAAGATGAAACAATTTAAATTTTAGAGATAGCTATTAAAACTTTTAATAGATTCTGATGTACATGACGTTATTTATTGATTCCTTCATTTGAGGTGACAATTATAAAATTATTATGAAGATGTATAGTCAAGGGAGTAGAAACTAAGATATTAATCATAGTTCTGGTGTAACTCAAATTGAGGCATGTGCTAATATCTAGAGGTCTTTGTCACTGTGATAAAAGAAAAATCATGTGTAACATGTATGAAGGACGAAACATAGGAAGAAAAGCAAACAACCAAAATTGCATATTATGTGGTATTATTGTAACGTTTTACCGAAAATATATGTAATGTTTTGGATAATTGTTCATCAAACTTGAACATCACATACATCCCATTTCTACCACGTGTTGTTTACTAATTCTATATATTTTGCACTCGTTTTGTTTCTTTTTACATTATTGTTGAATCAGTTCCTAACCTAATTTAAGAATAAATGAGACTATTCTTGAGAATGAAAATGAAAGAATCTCTATTTTCATTTTTATATAGGGTCCAACTATGTGATAGACATCGGCATTTTGTATATAACAAATAAAAGAATTACATACTTCAAAGATGTCACAATTGCAACATCGAATTTAACATCAGATTCCAATGTTTCATTGTAACCTTATACATGATATGATATATTTCATTATACCTGTATTGTTTTTTCCATCTGTAAATATACATGATTTTGGATAGTTTAAAGTTTAACATTCTTTCAGAATTCGAATATTTAAATAAAATATATATATCCTATAATTAGAAATTTTATTGTTTCTACTTTTTGGCGCAAGGCCAGCAATTACCCAGTACATTACTGGTACTTCATTTTATTGACCCCATAAGGATGAAAGGCGAAGTTAACCTCTGCGGGATTTGAAATTTAATATAAAATAAACATACATGCGAAAATCATCAACACAAATACTATTTGTTATATACAATTCACGTCTCAATTGAGATTTTAATACTTATAACTTAGTCTGGTCTCTTCCCATCATAATTGGTGTGATTCGGAAAACACTCACAATAGTACCAATGTTAATCTATAGAATGCTCTATGTCTATAAACCCCATAGGGAAAACATTGACGCCGGTGGGTAATGAATCCTCACCTAACCATTACTCGGATTCTGGCTACTGAGCCACAGATCATCCGCTTTCATCAGAAGGATGAAGCCGTTAGTGACTTGAAATTTTGTCACCAAGGTCGCTACTCCGGTTTTAAAATCTGCTGCGCATTTTCTCCAGTCAGATTGCCTACCCATGTGTTTACACACTATTGGATGGCTGTTGAGTTTCCTGAGTTCTTCCGTAATTTGATGTCTTAGTTTCCATCCCACTGGGAGTAAAAATATCCCCTTCTCACCAAGCAAGCTTGGTAGGGCTGCTCGTTTAGTCACCACTGAACCGACCATATGACAGGTTGTACTGGGTTTACATGTTTGTAGTAGCGCACAGGAGTGACCTGACATAATTTCCTTGAAAGAATAAAACCATTTAAGACAGGCATAACTAAAAGGCGAATGTTATTCTGTTGTGCGAGAGTACCCCCCCCCCCCCCCCAACCCACCATGTCGAGAATGGGCTGGACCACTACATATAAATAGTAGCGGCCTGAGTAAGGGGGCAAGTTGGTACTAGTTCCACAGTTCATGTGTTGATAGTCATCAAAGTTGTAGGTTAAGTTGTCAGTTCGAGTTAGCGAGTTTGCTTGTTGGTTCTTAAAAGATTGTTGTTCCGTTACGTAACGTTATTGCCGTTTGTTTCGATTATATTGTTATTACAGTTGCAGTGTATTCGTTTATCCATAAAAACATACCATATTTTATAAAGGCAATCAAGAGCTTACGACCTAAGACACTGTATCACCTTGCGAGGATAAAACTATACTTTTATTTCGTTGTCTGACTTCACTGGTGTAACATAACTATACGAAACATCATCCAATGCCACGTTACAGGACAGGAAGGTTAAAATATGCTATTCGATTAAAAGATATGTTGAAAATAATATACTTCATTTTAAAGTATTATTAAATTACACGGATATATATTAATAGAGTTTTCAACTCAAATTATTAGTCTTTTGTTTGAATGGATATAGAAATTAAATTAGTTGTACCATATTAGAGATGTGTTGCTGATCAATAAAGTGTGAGACCGGCCATTTATATCTTGGTGCTGAAGAATTATACGGCGTCCGTGTCTGAATTGTATAAACATCTAATATATTAGTCTAAATACAGAAAAGCATGATAAGCTAACTTGGCAACTAAACCTACCTCACTTTGAATTCGACCTTCTTTTAACAGCAAATAACATGTTAGATGATGTAGTTCTAGATAACTTTTATGATACAGACGACTGAAGATTCTTGTTGAAGTCTGTGGTCACTAATCTCCTGACTGCTCTAAACAATAGAAAAAATAATGATCTTTATAAATTTAATATAATATGGTTATATTTATTCCTGTGCAAGTTACAATAAATGTAGAGCATATCTTTCAGATCCATGAAATATCCGACCAGCCTTTATGTAATAGCTGTGAAATAACCATACGTCGAGGACTTGCTTCAGATAAGGTCATATAGGATAATGTTGGGCTATCAAAACAGCTAGACTACCTTTGATCATAGTCGTTTTTGTTTACAGCGAAACGTTGTCCTCAGGCAAATGCACTTAATCTGGCTGCAGTGTATGACGGCTTTAATTTGCTACATGTCAACAAATTACAGAAAACAGATCTAAAGGAAAATAAATCTTCCATTTTTCGTAAAAACGTTTGTCGTCTGTGGCAATTCAATAAATTACAGGAAACAGATCTAAAAGCAATGAAGTTCCTGTAATACAAATGTTTAAAAAACATATATTTATCTTCCCCTTATCAAACCCAATTGACTATTGTTTTAATAAGATGGGTAGAAACATTAACACATCAATGATGTTTTTTTTCGTTTCGTGATCCTTAAAATATATATCCGAGGTAATTTTATACGTCTTAGGCATATACTTAGCCAGCGGCTAGATCGAATTATGATACACTTCTTATAACTAAATACGGCTGCAACATAATTAACTGTCTGTGATGTATGAATTAAGTTACTCTCAGTCAAAATGTTCGAATGTTGTACACTTAATTTAAAATGAAAATAAAAAAAAAATTATAAATAGAATAGATGTAGGCTTCTGGCAAAATTCTCAAACTATATTTTAATGACACGCATATCAGATAGTAAATATAACGCACACATTGGTATCATTTATGTGACAATATATATATAAATATATATATATATATATATATATATATATATATATATATATATATATATATATATATATATATATATATATATATATATATATATATATATATGCTGAGGCACATGCATGCACACCCAGGCATACTTACACACAAACGCAGTCACGCACACATAAATAATTGTTTGTGATACGTATATATGTGATATATATATATATATGTGTGTGTGTGTGTATGTATAAATGTATATATGTCTTGTATGCAGCTGTATATTAAAAGATACAGTCACATAAATTAGATCACTATTTACGCCTACTCTTTCGTTTTCATTTCTCCTTCTTTCATTACCTCTTTCCTTATTCATTATCAACATCGCGTGTCATATGTATATCTGCCTTCGCATGCATACCTCTGATTTTGCTTCTTTACTCTTTAACTTTTGTATATTCTTTACTCTTTTATTATTGTATTGCAAACAGAAAAGCGAAAGTTTCGTTATGTATACAGAAAAATAAACAATCGAGTTTTAACAAATTCCATGTAGCAACATCCTCATAAATCAAACTCCAGTAGCGTGGTGAGTATATATCGTCATGTGGGTGATAGTCCTCTAGTTTCGTTGAAAAGACAGACATTTGACACACACGGACAGACTGACCATCATATATCATCGAAAGGGCTGATTGAATACATTCTATCTTTCTATTTAACCATGTATTTATCATAGTATACTCTGATGAAGGACTAGTGTCCGAAATTTACAGACAAGGTTCCTAAAATATCAATATTTATTTCATTGCACAGCGTTATTTGTATTGGTGCATCCGTATAATTTTGACATATACTTATATATATATATATATATATATATATATATATATATATATATATATATATATATATATATATATATATATATATAATCATCATCATCATCTTGCATCCGCTTTTCCCTACTTGAAAGGGTGGGACGAATCCTATTCAGTATAGCATCCCTCCACTTGTCACGGCACTCCGCTCTCACCACCTCCGGCCATGTTTTTCGTGGTCTTCCTCTACTGTGTCTTCCTTCTACTGGCATTTCTTGGCACCTCTTTACCCAGCGGTCATCTTCGATGCACATCACATGTCCATACCATCGCAGTTTTCTCTCCCGCAGACGACAACTTATCCCTCTTATACACAGTTTCTCTTTCAATTCATCCATGTTTGGTCGTTCACGTACATTGATATTACACATCCAACGGAGCATGCTTGCTTCATTTCTCTCCAGCCGTCGCAAATCCTCTGCAGTTGCTGCTCATGTCTCGCTACCATGCAGCATCGAGCATCTCACACCGTCCTCTTGTGTACCCGAGATCTGCATTGCGTACATTTTATAGAATTTATGCCAGTTCCTTTTCTACAGGTCGAACATGGCCCTTTCCCTGGCGGAATCAGAATTTTGTCCTCTGTTCTACTTATCAACACTTTAGTCTTTGCTACGTTAAATCTCAGTCCTCTTAATTCTAACTGCTGTTTCCATATCCAGAATTTATTCTCTAGCTCCTCTACTGATTCTGCTATAAGAAACAGGTCGTCAGCATAGAGAAATTCCCATGCGCAGCCGGTCTTAAACCAGCCTGTTAAGGCTTGAAGGACTATAATGAACAAGAGTGGGCTGAGGACCAAACCCTGATGTACTCCTACTTGTATCTGAAATTCCTCACCAAACTCCATTCCAACCCTCACTTTCCTGACAGCACCTCTGTACAAAGCTTGCACTGCTGTCCTCACAAGCCATTCCTCTACACCTAATTTCCTTAGGGACCGCCAGATGACAGATTGGGGTACCCTATCAAAGGCCTTCTCTAGGTTAACAAAAGCTAAGTATAGTGGATTCTTCTTCTCTAACAACCTCTCTTGTAGTTGTCTCACTAAGAAGAGGGCATCTGTTATACTTTTCCCGAGCACAAAATCAAACTGCATCCCATCTAGTTTGACCACTTCACTAATTGGTTGCGTTAATATCCTTTCTGCAACTTTCATAACCTGAACCATCAGTTTTATCCTCTATAATTGTTCCTCTTCAGAGCATCCCCTTTACGTTTGTAACAATTTATGAGAATACTGTTGCACCAGTCTGTGGGTATGACTCCGCCATATATAGCTTGATTGACGATGCGTTCAACCAGTTTAGTACCGACTCCCCCTGATGCCTTCAGCATCTCAGCAACTATCCCCGACGGTCCAGCAGCCTTACCATTTTTCATTTCCTTAATTGCCTCTTGGACTCTATATTCGTCAATCTCAGTAGCTGGTCCCTCTGACGGCTCTACTAGGGGTAGTTTCTCTCTCTTCTATTCGTTCTTGCCATTCATCAGCCTCTCATAATGACATTTCCAGGCCTCCTTTTTCTGATCATGAGTGACATTAAGTACAACAGCAACATTCCGGACACATTTATCTCCAACAACATCCTGATTTACACACTGCCTTGCAATGACGAACACTGCACGTCTCTGATCTTCCCGTCGCAGAACATTGGCTGAAATCCTACTCTCAGCCTCTCTGCGTGCTAAGTACACATGACGTCCAGCTTATTTCTTAGCGTTTGTGTATCGGTCTCCATTTTTCCAAGCGTTCCATGCTAGTCGTTTATCTCTAATGGCCCTATCTGCCGTGTTGTTCCATCACCAGGTCACACTGTTCTGGTCGGAGCTCTGCTCCAGCCACAAGTTTCTTCAGTAGCCTGCAGTTGGCTGTCACGTAAGCAATTCCAGTTATTATC
>OZ024746.1:65918799-65923799 GCA_964016885.1 Eledone cirrhosa | reverse complement strand
TTTTTAGTCCGCTTGGATCAGGAGCTGCATTCCAGATCCGAACCAGTTCTCCTGCTTTTCTTTCGCTATTTCGATTATCTTGGTGTTGGCTTCAAAGCCGGCGAGGACGGCAGCCATTAGCCAGGGAATTTCGATGGCTGGTGGAACGTAGGTCACCCTGAACTTCACGAGTCTCTGGCCACAATAGCTTGGGACGAGTGTGAAGTCATCACTTCTTAATGGGGCCATGGAGTATTCTCTGGCCTCCTGTGGTATTTCAAAAAACACGTCCACGGTACCATGTTTATGCCCACGTCTGATGTGGGTTTTTTTGCCCACACATGTCCCAAAGGTTTTGGGATTTGGGACTCGGATGCCCGTTCCACTCGGCGCGATTTTATGTTACTCGTCCGATAAGACACGGTGCATAGGCGTCGATGCGCCATTTTATTAGGGGGGGACTGACCCTGTACCCATCTTTCTTTACCACTTTTTTGGCTTCTTCTAATTCCTCCTGAGTTTCCTGGAATGCTTCTTCGCTACTCTGGCAAAAGACAGGGCTTTCTTATTCCCATTGTTACTGTTGTTGTTATCGTTATGTTTGTTATTGTTAATTTTAGTTTCAGTTGTGGTCGTGGTGGCGTCAGTCGTGTTCGGTGTGGAAGAGTTCATTTTCGCTGAATTCGTTTCGATATCACGAGATAATTTTTTTTTTTTTGCTTCTGTTGTTGCTGTGGTGGTCGTGGGGGTGGCGGCTTCAACACCTGCAGTCATTGGTAATGGCGGGAAATGAATGTCTGCCTGAGACAAATTTAAAATATTGCTACTGCTTATATTTTTAGTGTTGGCAAACGTAGTAATATTTACAATGGTGGTGTCGGTGTGAGGTGTTAGTTTGTGAGGAAGCTACTGGGTTCAGCTTTGAGTCGCCCATGATTTTTCAAAGAAAATTTTTTTTTTCTTTTTTGATAATTATAAAAGTTTACATTTTGGGCTCCAAGCCCCAATCTTTTTGAGTGTCCTTTTCAGAAATCAATGTATGTGCACTTATATACAGTTAACAATAAACATTTTCCATAAATGGCAATTTTAAACAACTGAAAATAAACCTTTGCGGAGCTCACGATAATACGATTTACTACGTAGGTCGCCAATAATAATAATAATAATAATAATAATAATAGTAATAATAATAATAATAATAAATACAGACGGACAAGAAACTGGAACACAATAGACCTGACCTGGTGGTTTTGGACAAGGAAAAAAGATTGTGCCTGATTGTGGATGTGGCCAGCCCATTCGACACGAGAGTGCAAGAGAAGGAGAGGGAGAAAATTAACCGATACCAGGACTTTAAGTGGGAGGTAAAAAGGATTTGGAACTGCCATGAAGTCAAAGTGGTCCCGATTGTCATAGGCGCACTGGGGACTATCTCCAAAAGGTTTCCAGGGATGGTTAAAGAAAATTGGCCCCGCTCCGCTTTTTGGAACGCTTCAAAAGGCATGCTTGCTGGGAACAGCAAGAACCCTCCGATACGTCCTGAATATCTGATGCTGCAGGTAGTGGCTTGATATTAATTTCAACAAACTTTCCAGTTAACTAACATGAATGACTGAGACTCAAAGAACAATAATAATAATAATAATAATAATAATAATAATAATAATAATAATAATAATAATAATAATAATAATAATAATAATAATAATAATAATAATAATAATAATAATAATAAGGGAAGAAGACGCACGAGGTGACGGAGGTCATGAAATCGCTCCCGTAAGTTTTGAATTTTTAACATATTTAAACCATTTGTGAAATAACAACTCTTAGTACAAATGCTACGTAAAGCACCCGGCTTGAGCCCCAAAAAATTCGGACCCAAAATATATTGTTATAAGGCTCAAATATTCAAATATTCAACTTTGTATTGTACACTGTATATCCAAAAAAGAAAATGGCTATAAATGGAAGAAGAACCCCCCCCCCTCCTCCTCTGTATACACTATATAGAACAGCCAAACTCACCAACACCAGAAACTAGATACACCACCCACCCTATCACCTGTGTACACTAAACCACCACCGATCACTACGGCCATCATTACAACCATTATCCCATCACCGCCGCCACCACCCCTTCACTCCTTCACTGCTGCCACCGCTACAGCACCATCGCTACAGTAATACGGTCACATCACCGCCACCACTGTCTCGGTATCGACATCACCACCACCACTGTCTCAGTATCGCTACCGCCGCCAGTCTCCCACTTCTTCTTTTAGCTGGCTGCTGCCACCACATTATAGAATCCCTACTGCTAAAAAAGAGGAAGGCATCAAAATATATAGATAGACTCAAAAGAAAAAAGAAAAAATAAACAACAAAAGCAGCACAGCAACAACAGTAAAAAACGAGAAAAACAGAGAAAAACAAAAACAAAAAAAGAAACCCCCAAAACGTAAAGAAAATAAGAATGAAGAGAGAGGCAGGCGGACGGACAGAGAAGAGGGGGGAAAAAGTAAAACTTAAAAAACAAAAACTAAGTCAGACATTCGAATACTACATTACAATGAAACTTATGCTTATTCATTTTTGGGGCCCTTTCTGCCCGTGTGTTTGTTTGTTTATGTGTGTCCGTATACAGCGTGGTGATAATGCCACACAAGGGCCAAGTGGGATGGCGGATCCACAGATGGCTATGTAAACATACATTCGCCAATCCTCGATAAGAGTGTTTAAATATCGAACATAAACAGTTCGAATAACGGTGAAATGGAGACTAGAACGTCATGTGACAGACTCTCACCCAACAGGTGCCCCCTGGCTCAGCAGCAGGAACCTGACTGTCAACGAAATACTGCTGATGTTGGAGGAAGAAGAAGAAGGAAAGGGGCCAGAACCAACTGGACGAAAGAATTGAATAGAACTGTTATGCAATGCTACCTGAAAAGTAACCCCAAGGAGAGGGGCTACAGGAGACGGATGCATAACATCTGGAACGAGATTGGTTTATTTAAATTAGATGAACAAAAATTGGCCGGGCAGGCTCGGGTAATAAGAACTAATGGGTGGATAAGCGAGCTGGAACTGGAGGAACTGAGCAGAGAGAATGGCTTGGAGATGGCGGGTGTAGTATGCCAGACAAGCGAGCCGGCGGGAAATGAAGGTGAGGAGGTCCTGAGAGCGGAGGAACCACCCGAAGCAGACAATGATCTGAATACTGAGATAAATAATACCTGGAACAGAGATACGGCCACTGAGGAGATGAATGCTGACGGGCTAGGACAAGATTCGGTTGACATCCTAAATTTAGTGGTAGATGAGTTGAACAATGATAGTGGGAGACCTATGAACCTAAGATTTGTAGACAGGAAAAAGTTAAAAGAAACAACAGCTAAGGTAAACAAAGTCATCCCATACCTTGAGGCGAGGAGTCTTCACCAGTGCAACAATATCCTCAAAGCAACAGCAAATACGGTGAGGAAACTACTTGGTATAAAAGCGAGAGGAAACAACAGACAAGAAAGAGCAGAGCCGTGGTGGAAGAAGCGACTGAGTGGGCAAATCGGGGAAATGAGAAATGACATAGGAAAGCTTGAGTCACTACTGAATGGGACACTAAAAAACATAGGCACTAAAAATAGACTGGAAATAAAATACAAAACTAGGAGTAAAAAGCTAAATATTATCATAGAGGAATTGAAGCAACGCATTGTAGCAAAGAGTGCCAAAATCAGGCGATACGAGAACAGAGTCAGTCAGTATAAACAGAACCGCATGTTCGACAACAACCAGAAGATGCTGTTTGGACAGCTTGAGGGGAAAGAAAGAGGCACCGACTTGATCCCTGGGGCGGAACAAGCTAAAACATTCTGGAGAGGAATATGGGAGCAGGATGTTAGACACAATGCCCAGGCAGGGTGGATTGAGACAGTACAGAGGGAGATCGGTGAGCAGGCACAGCAACAGACTGATTTGAGTATCACAGTTGAAACTCTTAAGGGGCAAGCCAAAAAACTAACCAACTGGAAATCACCAGGCCCAGATGGTGTGCAGGGGTATTGGATTAAACATTTAACATCCCTCCACCCGAAGCTGACGGCCATGTTCAATGACTGCTTGGTGTCGGGTGAGGTGCCAGAGTGGTTGACAAAAGGTACCACAGTTCTGATAATGAAAGACCGAATCAAGGGTAATGATGTTACCAACTATAGACCTATCACATGTCTGCCCGTAATGTGGAAACTGTTGACGAGCATTGTGTCTGAGGAAATCTACCATCACCTCCACACAAACAACTTGTTGCCGGACGAACAGAAAGGATGCCGAAAGAAGTCACGTGGTACAAAGGACCAGTTGCTTATTGATAAGATGGTAATGGGGAATTGCAGGAGGAGACACACTGATCTTGCCATGGGATGGATAGACTACAGAAAGGCATTTGACATGGTGCCTCATTCCTGGATCACCAAAAGCCTGGAGATCTTCAGGGTGGCAGATAACATCAGAGAGTTGCTGGGCAGGAGTATGGGGTCCTGGGAGACAGAGTTGACATCAACTGGAGTATCCTTGGGAAGCGTGAAGATCAAGAGAGGTATCTTCCAGGGAGATAGCCTGTCCCCTCTGTTGTTTGTCCTTGCCCTGATGCCCTTGACCATTATGCTGCGAAAAGTGAGAGCAGGATACAAGTTGGGAAGGGGAGAGCTTACCATCAATCACCTCCTCTTCATGGACGATCTTAAGCTCTTCGGGAAAAGTGAGAAGGAGTTGGATGTGCTTGTTGACACTGTCCGTATTTTCAGCAGTGATATATGTATGCAGTTTGGTATTGGTAAATGTGGAGTCATTGTGATGAGGAGGGGTAGGTTGAGCAGAAGTAACGGGATCCAGATACCAACAGG
Source organism: Eledone cirrhosa (assembly GCA_964016885.1). Lineage (NCBI taxonomy): Eukaryota > Metazoa > Mollusca > Cephalopoda > Octopoda > Eledonidae > Eledone > Eledone cirrhosa. Next base: position 65,918,913 of record OZ024746.1, on the reverse strand, counting down.
TGAGATGATAAAGGAAATTGACTCTGAGGAAGGATACAAGTATTTGGGCGTTCTGGAGGCTGATGGCATAAAGAACAAAAAAATGAAGGAATTGTTAAGAACTGAATACATTCG
>OZ024746.1:65903799-65913799 GCA_964016885.1 Eledone cirrhosa | reverse complement strand
TGCTCAATTAAAATACGTGTCTGCCATTATAATTAGGTTTGCTATCTTTAGTCAACAAATAAGCAGTAAACAGATTCAACGGAATCTGAGTATTAGCCACTCTATATCAGAAATCTTTTGTTTATCACTGGGAACACCTGAACGAATATTGGAAAATTTTTGATCGAACAAAGAAACTCTATATTATTTAACCTATTGTTCTGTACGTTATTTTTGTAATGAGAGAACAATACTTTCAGATGAGATTACACTTCTAAAAGGAGGGCTAAATCCATACTAATTGTTTCTACATTATGCACAAGGCCAGCAATCATCCACTGTATTACTGGTACTATATTTTATCGACCCTGTTAGGATGAAAGGCAAAGTTAACGTCGGCAGGATTTGAACTCAGAATGGCAAATCCGTACTAATTAAGCTTTATATATGTAGCTGCATTTGTCTCTACATATGACGTCCATATATAAGACTGTTCACTAACTTACCACTAAGAATGCGTTACATATATATATAAATATATACAAACATACATACATGCATACATACATATAAATGCATACATACATGCATGCATACATATACATACATACATACATACATACATACATACATACATACATTTGTATATATTTTTGCAGAAAACTGCGCTTCGGCTGGTTTTCCACTATTATATATATATATATATATATATACACCCACACATCCATATATATATATATATATATATACTATGCACACAAACACACACGCGCACACACCCATATATATAGAGAGAGAGAGGGAGAGAGACATACATATATATATATATATATATATATATATTTATATATATATATATATATATATATCAGAGCAAACAGCACGGACACTCTATCTCAAAATTATTTTTGAAAAGCATTTAGAAATGCGCAACCGGTAAAAACTTAAAAACTTAAAACCACATCTGAATACTAACCCATACAATCACTAATACTCTTTTATTCCTAATTAAACCATTTTTCAACTGTGAACAATTTGTCAGCATTTTCTATTCCGTTTACCAATATATATATATATATAGATATAGATATAATTGAATAAACAAGAGTGAACACTGATATAAACATGCATGTGTTCGAATCGTATGGACCAAATTTGCTCGGGTGAAAAAATACTAACTACAGCAATATGGTTTGTTATCCTTAACTTTAAATATCCAATTAAGAAAAATAAAGAGAAATAACAGACCTATTGGCCTGGTAACAACTAGACAGTATTGGAGACTGTTCGCAACATCTTATTAAGTGAAGTTCTCACGTCTTTCTGCTTCTCAGTAGTTGTTGAGAAATTAATGATTTGTTCACTTCTAAAAATATTAGAGAATGAATTGTGTGCGATATGAAATATCGCACGTGTCATACGGAACCCAGCTTGTCTCGAAATTCCCTGCCGCTAGAAATAGCAGCCTTGCTGACAGGACATTAAAAATTAGCTCTAAATGATGGAGCCGACAAATATATATTGAGTTAAGAACTCAGAGTAGTCTCTTACAATTAAATAGCTCTAAGAAAAAAGCTTTTCCAAGCCGTACTATATAATTGACACGTGCGATATTTCATATCACACACAATTCATTCTCTACGTTTCGAACACATGTATGTTTATATTAGTGTTCATCTCTCTTGTTATTCAATTATATAGTACGGCTCGGAAAAAGCTTTTTTCTTAGAGCTATTTAATTGTAAGAGACTACTCTGAGTTCTTAACTCAATATATATATATATATATATATATATATATATAGGAACGAGTAGGACTCCGACGGCTAAGCTCAAGCCGTTTCGACGGCTAATTCTGGACTAAATTTAGTCCAGGATTAGCCGTCGAAACGGCTTGAGCGCAGCCGTCGGTATCCTACTCGGTCCTATTACCCACTCTACTACCCTAAGTATTGAGTACTTTGGTGCGTTATGGTCCACCTGGTTCCTTACCACATTGCCTTCGTTATATATATATATATATATATATATATATATATATATATATATATATATTTATTTATTAAAATATATATATATATATATATATATATATATATATATATAGTGATAATAAATACAAAGACCAGAATTCGAAGAGTAATCGATAAGTCACTCCGTTGATGTAGTATATAACACTTTCACTGGGTACCATGAGGGTGCGTAGCGAAATTCTAAACGAAAGAGCTAGGCGACTGTCTGAATTAGGTTACCCATTAGGTGGAAATATGTCAAGTGGCAGCATGTATTTTTAACGCTAAATTCTAAAAGCATTTGCTTTCTTAAAAACTACTATGAGGCAAGGAATGGACAGAATTGTTATAAGAACAGATTGAATTATTCGTCGTGGTATCGATTTCACACCCGTGCTTTGAGACATATTCCATTCAAGGCCAACTTAAACCTTTATCAATATAGAGGTCGATAAATGAATTACCAAAGAAATATCAGTGTTCATTATATATAAATATTTATATATACGTTGAAAGAGACAGTGAATGTAAGATTGCAAAAGGATCACCAATATTTGGCTGAACCTTTATTCATCGACCTCAGAGTACAGAAAGCTTGTCTCAGGCAGGGCGGAAACGAATTCATTTTTTTTTCTTAGAGAAAAACTACACTTGCGCCATTTTGACGGCTTCTTGAGTATATTTGAAACTATTATAACCAAATTCTTTCTACGTCTCCTCTGAATCTATTCTTAGCTTTATTAATTCACCCATCATAACGCCTATAATATGCTCCTTCACTTCAATTCATTTAGGCCACATAATCAAGTATACATATATATATATATATATATATATATATATATATATATATATATATATTTCCTTCAAATAAAACATTTCTAGTCCTGTATCTTTATATTAAATGTTATATATTTATAAATATATATATATATATATATATATATATATATATATATATATATATATAAATATACAGCGGGAGCGAGGGGAGTGACGTTTGTGTCACGCACCCGTATATGTGTGCACGTATTTGTGTATGCGTGTCTGTTTTTGCGTGTAAGTGTGAACGTGTGAATTATTTGAGATGTTAGCGGTTCAAAATAAAATCACTATAATACAGTCGAAAACTATATATCATTCTTGACAAAATCGAGAAAGAAACCCACCCGGGGCCGCAAAAATTTGGACTGAGTTGTTGCGAGTAATTGAATTCCGCATTTACAGAAAGCAGGGCGAGCGCATTAGCCATTACTCTGAGAGCCTAGATAATTATAATTCCTTCCTTTTATCCCATGTATTACAGGAACGCATATTTTCCATCAAGCATACCTGGGGTTACTAAGTAATTTCATATAGAGACAGATCAATATTGAGTAGACAAAAACATCTGTTTGCATCTGACGCTCCATTTGTTTCTAAATATGATCTCTGTGACGTAAGCACATTTCAGTTGATCATGCTATTTATATGTCTTATTGAAAATGAACTAGCCATATTCGCCTTTGCAGTGCAAATTTCAAATGAATGAATTATATTATACGGCTTCTTTTAGAGTTGCCAAAATCATTTCAAATTTCGGCAATAGCTTCAGGATGTACATTTATTTATATCACGTCTCCCATTGGTGTACAGTCAATTATTGCGCAGAAAAAAAGAAGAAAACTGCGGAGTCGATCGAGGCCATCGGCATAAATAACTGAAAATTATATGAGCTCGTTATGAAATCACTATTTAGTCATTTACCCTTTCAGATATTGCATCAATCTTTCCCTTACAATACATCCGACAATCTTAAAGTTTGGAAGGTCACATTGCATAATAAATATTATCGACAGACATTTCATGGGGTTTGTCACGCGTTTGGAATTCCTTTCATCATAGTTCTGCTCGATCTTGACAGATGGAGGAAATAAATTCAAAATAAAACTGTAAAGATGGTAGATATCGTAATAGCCCTGCAGAGAAGGAACACTTGCATTTGACTAGGAAGTTTAAACATCTATGTATATAGTCAGAAAATAAATTAATGAGTGACAAGAACATGAATCTGTCTAAATACTTTCTGATTACAGATCCTTTCATAGGAGGCATTCATATCTCGAGAAATATCAAATATGAATATATTCAAGTTGATTCTAGCGACTGTGGGTCGATTCCCCCCAATATGCGATATTGATCAACATTTAGAAATTAATACATCATCAGCAGATAGCAAAAAACATAATCGATGGTCAATTCGTCAATAGGTGGGAAAGAACTGAAACTGCTAAACAGTTTTCCTGAGGCGTTCTGTCTGAAAATATATACAGTTATATTAAGTAACATCTAACATTTCCGAAATCACTTCAACATTTTCAGACAACAAAATCGACCGTGCATGGAAGCTATATATATACGTATATATATATATATATATATATATATATATATATATATATATATATATATATTTATATATATATTTATATATATATATATATATATATATATATATATATATATATATATATATATATATATATATATATATATATATATATATATATATTGTTATACTTGGGGAGGGTCATATTTGTGTAATAATATTGCCAGAATTAATAACAGAACACACTCACTGTTTGGTTGGTTTTCGCTGGTGTGTCTTTTATATCGGTTAATTTATTCGGTCCTCAATGTTACCATTGACTGACCAACGGTCAAAAATACAGATACAATATAGACACAAACACCTGTATATAGTCTATATATATAGTCTAATATTCAAACACATACATATAGTCTAATTCATCGCCGTTATATACATATATATATATTTATATATATATATATGAAAAAGTATGACCCCGACGGCAGAGCTCGAGCCGTTTCGACGGCTATTTCTGGACTGAAATCAGAAATAGCCGTCGAAACGGCTTGAGCTCTGCCGCCGAGGTCATACTTTTTCCTATTACCAACTCTACTACCCTAACTACTGTGTACTCTGGTGCGTTATGGTCCATCTGGTTCCTTACCACAATTCATTCGTTGTATATATATATATATATATATATATATATACGGGATAACAGATTATTGTTATAGGTAGTGTACTCAGGAGTAGTCGCTAGCTCTGATGAATTGACTGATTATAACTATGTATTGGTGATCGATTGACGCAGAAACAGGCGGGTAGCGATCTCTAGACCTACCAGTTCAGAGAAACAATTGTCAGCAATGTAATTAAAGCCCTTATTATATAGCAAACCGTGTCACTCTTCTTTCTTGATATATATATATATATATATATATATATATATATGACCCTCCCAAAGTATAACAATATATATATATCAGATGGTTGGTGACAGGTCGATGAAATACAGAAAAGTTTGAATGAGGAGGAGAACGAGGAGAAATATTTTGGCACATAGAAATATCACTGCAATAATACAACCTTCTGCAGTATTTTTGGGGCGTACCGAAAAGGATAAATGGAAAAGAATGAAATGAAAATTCGTTTCTCACTCTTAGTACGTCTGATACTTAAATATAAGTATATATACGTACACACCATTTATCGTTTTCGGTACGCCCGGCCGACTAACTTATTCAATATGCAAATTAGACTGCTTAGCCGTTAATATGCATAAGGAAAGTATATACTTTCAAACTTTCAATCATGACAGGAAGGTATACGATGCTGACGATAGCTAATAACCTTGAAACTAGTTCATCGTTCATTTGTAAGTGTTGGACACTGTACGGCTTAATTCTGGCTGTTTGTTTACAAACAAACCGAACATTATAATAAATGTCGGTAAACCCATACGTACATATATATATATATATATATATGTACGTATGGGTTTACCGAACATTTATTATAATGTGTGCATGTATGTATATATATACATACTACTGTACGTCTGTATACATATATGTATGTACGTATACATACTTATATATGTTGTGTTTGTAACAGATAATCCGGAGGCAGTCCTCAGCGGGAGATGGGATCATATGCAACAAACACCTATGAGAGTAGGTAAACTAGATAAACACGAGGTAAGGAAATACCTCGCGTTTATCTATTTTACACACTGATAAAAATACCCTGCTCTAATTAAGCTCAAAGTAAAAAATACTGAGCATGTTATACTATATATAAAGGAATAAACACAGTAAATTGTGTTTAGAATTACAAGGGTAGTAATACCACGTTGGTGTGACGAATATGTACTCTGAATCAAATGTAAAATACAAGATATATATATATATGTATCTTGTATTTTCCGTTTGATTCAGTGTTTATATTCGTAAAACCAACGCGGTATTACTACCCTTGTAATTCTACCACACAAGTTACTGTGTTTATTCCTTTATATATAAATCTATAGTAAAAGAATCAGGAGACCGACGGCTGAACTCCGGCCGTTTCGTTTATATATATATATATATATATATATATATATATATATATATATATATATATATATATATATATATATATATATATATATATATATATATATATATATATATAAAGAGGGAGCGAGAGAGAGAGAGGGAAAGAAAGAGGGGAAGCCATGTATAGTCAACATTTGTAGATACATTTGGTATCTCATATATCTCTAAACGATGTTTATAAAACATGAGTATGGAAGCTGTTAGCTAGGCTCATTATACTATATAAACAGTCATATCTTGCATTGATACTATCAAATTATACTCGAGTCGATCACTTTTTCCGTTTCTCTGGAGTACATAAAATATTTATAAATAATACATTGTCGAACGTTAAGTAGATTATATTCTTATTTAATTGAATCAAATCTTTATGTCATTAGCTGGTATTGTTTAAATAAATTACATAAACATCATGTAAGTGCCGACGGTTCAGATGCTATTACTTCTAATTATAAACTCCTTACTTACGTCATTTAACAACTTAGCTAAGACAAGATAACTCCAGTATCATTAGTTATATAATCATTACAAAACAATTGAAAGATATCCATTTAAAAGTATGATCCTCTCAAGAGTTAGTTTCACATTGATATGTGTTTAATCATTTTCCGCCTCTTCATTCTATAAAAGGTATGTTAGCAATATGTATCTCGCTTGTTATATTGTATTTTATAAAGTAGGAATTCAAGTATAAATTTTCGTTAACTAGTTTTCGGTAGTTTTGGCACCTGATAAATATATAGCATTACGTTTATCTATTTAATATACAACTGATGTTTTATATGAATGACAAGTTAAAATAGTTTTGCTATAAATCAATATGACCGATATGTAATTATAGATGAGATTATGATTTCTAAAGACAATTGTCCCTGAACTCAATATCAAACCAGTAGATGTCATTCAACTTAGAGACATACTGTGTTTCTTGGGGGAATGCAGCTGACAATATTCTACAAAAACGAAACAGCATATGAAATCTATAAAACCATTTATCAAACATTTATATCAGAATATATAGCGGGGATATTGATAAAGTCGTATTTCTCATCTAACGTGAGTTTCTTCTCTCTGGGCGAATTGATTTGATGAGTTGATGCGTTACAATATCGATTTTGTTCCGCGTATGCAACCGGTAAATACTTAAACAAATAATGAAAATGTCCGAAACCATTTCTGTTCAAGACATTACAAAGTTAGAAAAGCTTTTAAGAATTTATTGTAAAAAAGTAGCCTAAAATATACGCACTTATTTAAGGAAAGCTGATGTTTGTATTATTTTCAAACTGTATATTAAGATATCTATGTAAAACGCAATTGCCTACAAATATTTGAGCCTCATTTAGATTAGCTTCTATATATCACAATGATGCTAAAAATGAATATTAATATAATATTTCGAAATATATAACCTTCTAATATCTAGTTACACATATACTAAAGTAGAATTAAATCTTCGAGAAGATTAACAGTAATATATTTCATATCAAAGGGTTTCTAGAAATAAAAATGTTGGTAACTAAATGTAATCTAAACGTCTACATAATGGTGATGACGCCAGGACCAAACACAAAGGAACCACTGTCCCACACTCCGTCTCTCCCACTCTCCCCATGTGTTGGTCACTCAATGGCCCCGGTGTACTTAATAGGAAAGGTGTTTTCGCGGAGGATAGTGAGGTAGACGCGCTGGAGGAGCTATTCTAGCTCGTGGGACTCAAACATGTGTAGACAACTCAGTGCTGATGGTACTCAGTTTTTAAACTGCGTGCACTGTCGTGTCTTTTCAGAGAACTATAGAGCCAGCATGTATGTTTTGAACCTTGAAGTAAGAAGCAACTGAGACAGACGGACTGAATACTCTATATGCAGTCATCATTTTTAATGTTCACTGTAACTCACACTTATCTCCTCTAAATTAGAAATGTTAATCCAAATTCCGATGAGTGATAGAACTGTGAAGAGGTTCGGAATGTCGTCACCGACAGACTCATCTACGCTACGCAGTGTCCGCTCATCCAGGCACCACATATTAAACGGTGAACATATTGAGTTGGCAATGCTGTCAACATCTAACGCTGCTAGGAGAGGGCCGAGTGGGACATTTCTGGTGGGCATAATGATGTTGCCAACAGCTACATTTTTCTTGCTTCGTGTCTTTCCAACAGCCAAACAATGGCGCATGGTTCCCTTTTTGATTACTTTTGCACCCGAATTGGATTTCGCTTCAGCATATCTTAGTATTTCTTATATTTCTATATTTCTATAGTTAATTCATTGATTGATAAAGACATAAATATAAAAGTATAAATATATAAAACCTTGCAAAAGAAATTCATCGCCTGTTTTAATGACTGAATGTAAAATGAAATAAATGATTCTTTAAAACAAATATCCCCAGGTTCCTAAAACATAAATATCTCAGCAGAATTATTCCGCCAAATTCAGAATCTCTAAAAGTCACTTATGTTTGTTACTTTTACGCCCGGAGAATTTACATACTATGATGTTTGGGAGGTAATATAGTGCATTAACATGCGATTAAATAATACAATTGCTATAGATGTTTTGATATTTTTAATTAACACGGAATTCTGATACAAAGTGAATACTCAATACAAATATTTCAAGCCACAACGAATTACCTTTGAACTAAGTAAAATAATTAGATAACTTTAGCTGAAGTTTGATTTAGAATTAAAGATGTTCTTAATATTCATCAAATCAGAATCATTTAAAGTACTTATACGTTTCCAAGCAGTTTCCATTAATGGATTTATGAATAAATACACTTAAAGCATTTTAGCAATTACAGTGGATATAATATATTATACAAACATGAATAACAGTGTATTACTATTGTTTGTGCTTGCAGATTGCAAAATAATATTTATAGTGTGGACGCAATCGTAATGATTTAAAAAAAGAGTTTATCAAATATATTTAATAATTCAATGAGTGATATCTTTCAATAAATTCCCTGCACATAATGTTTTCAATGTTCGGGGTAATATCATGTGTACAAATGATATATATATATATAAGCAATAATTATATATATATATAAGGAAATTTGCCTTGTCTGACGAACAAATGCGGACGTTTCTTGTATTCGTCTTATTCGGGAAACGTCTGGTCATGAGGTAATTATATTGTATTGTTTATTATACATTAAATTTAGCTCTGTAACTTACATACAGCACTCTTCACTCCTATGCCTTTTTCAATTTTCAACGGAAACTTCAATACTTATATATATATATATATATATATATATATATATATATATATATATATGTGTGTGTGTGTGTCTGATGGTAGCTAAGATGCTTCCATATTCGGTATGGCGGCTGAGCACTCTATGCTGTTACAGAGCAGAGTATGATAGAATAGAAAACGAAAAATCAGTGATGCATCTGATCTCAATGTATTGTGCATTGAAATTGCGTTGTCTCGAGCTGTCCGCCGGCGGAAACAATTGTAACACACAATAAATTGAGTTCAGATGCATCACTGATTTTTCGTTTTCTATTCTCTCTCTCTCTCTCTCTCTCTCTCTCTC
>OZ024746.1:65868799-65898799 GCA_964016885.1 Eledone cirrhosa | reverse complement strand
AGCACACATTACAAAAATTATGTAAGTTACCTTCCCTGCTAAAGCCTGCACTCTTTCACCAAAAGATTGAACTTTATAGAATATATTTAAACTGTGACATTATGTAAAATCCTATTCGTTTCATGAATGCATTTCTTGTCAGCCAAGTAATGTACGTGAGATTGCTTTCGTAGTCTCTCGTGTTATTTTAGTCTAATGGCAAAACATTGTAGTGACCTTTGTAATTTCTGATATCTAAAGATGTCACCAAAGAAATGAAATGAGAGATGTTGTTGTAGTTTCATCACTCAGTACATTAATGTTAGATGAGGACATGAATTCACACACACCTGTAAATCGAAATAATTTAGCTGACTTGGTATTTGCCACAACATTCTACACTATAATATGCTGCCTATGATCCAAAGTATTAACCATAAAACGTTCATTTGTTTCACAATATAGCTAAAGACTTTTTTTATGAGAAAGCAGAGAAATAGGGATTCGTTCACTTTTATACGGGTTGATAATTATCAACCCGTATAAAAGTGAACAAATTCTTACTTATAAGTATGTATATGTACAAATATGTATAAGTATGTGTGTATACAAATTATAATTTGTATACACACATACTTATACATATTTGAAAGAGCAAGACTTTCGGATTAGGGCGTTTGCCTCACATCATAAGGCTGGGTGTTGTATCCCTGGCAGCACGTTGTGTCCTTGAGCAAGATAAGTCATTTCACGTTGCACCAGTGTACTTAGCTTCTTCCGTATTTTAAAGGCCCAAATATTTGACGCATACCCCCCCCCACACACACACACCCTAAGGATTACCTAAACTATATGCTTCACTATAGAATACTAATCTGGTTGCTCTTTCATTCAACCTGCAGGCTATTCCGTTATTCCAACAAATGGAATACACACTCACATACACAGTTATACAGACACTCACAACCCCAGGCACTAACGTACTCAGTCTGGGAGTGTGCAACATTCTAAATTGTTGATAAAATGAAGTATTAAACACAAATATATGCTGTACCAAGTGCTATTACTGTTTGATTTACTAATATAAGTTATATTCTCATCCGTCCCAATTCCGTTTATATAACAATAGTTTTAATGATATTTTACTCATATCAACTATTACATTAACTGTTATTTTGTCCTGCGAGTTACGTTTAATATCCTAAATATCTTAAAAGTACTGAACTGAAGCAGAGAAATTCGAGAGGGAAAGGGGATGAGAAATAGATAGGCGGTAGGGTCGTTGAAGATGAGAGAATGAAAGTGGAAAGTAGAGCATTCGGGTTAAATGTAACAGAGTTACATACGGGAAAGTTTCTTTCCATGATTGATTCAGCATTTCGATACATGCTGATCTGCTATTATGTAAGTTAAATTGAAATAATCATATCAGGAAACATTTATGAAAAAAGGAACAGATATCATTCTGAAAATGTAATTGAAGTATCTAAGTTTTTATGTATGGCGGAACGAATAAAAGTGGTTTGATATTTTGCAGTAGTTTTCCAAGGCGTGAAGTGACTTTTTTTTCCAAAGGTCAATTTGATGTTTTGATATATAGCTAGCGATATAATTAGTGACTAAATTGGACTTCAGTATTTTTTGAAAAGTAAATATTTGGTTGATATATTTGCACACAAATAAAAACAATTAAAATACAAAATATATATGCTTATCAGTAATTTATTGTTCTTTTATTTTTTACTGGTTTTAGTTATTAGATTGCGATTCTGTGGCACCACATTGCTTTACATTATCATATCGATCCAGTTATATATATCAAGATTAGTACAACATCAATACATTTTTTTTTTTTTTGTCGAACATCTTAGTTGTGAGAGATGTGCGCAGGAATCATTAGTATGGGGACACACAACCACACACACACAAACAAAGACACACACACACAAACGCACATTCAAAGGACAGAAGCCTAAGCTTAACCGCAGTGCCATACTTACACCTATGTATGTAAACAGAAATGTAAATATTTACATAGTAAATTTACAAGGACATATACATTAAAATCAATGTTCTCTTGTTGATCTCGTAAGAAAACACACGTATATAATTCTACTCAGTAACCCTAAAATATGGAGTGTAATATGCTTAATAAAGTAGCAGTACAGTGCCAATACTTCCACCCACATACTCTCAAAACATCAATTGTTTAGACCCCCAGAGTAACAGACGATGCCTCATATTATACATGAGAATAGAAGAAAGCCCATATTTGTAGTCTAGAGTGAAAGATAGAGGGAGATAAATGAGTGATTAATTCAGGAAGATAATGCATATTTTGCATAACTAAAAGTAAAACAAAGACATGATCAAACAGACCTAAGTATTGCCGCGGACACTCCCACGCAAACGCACACACGCACACACACGCACGCGTGCACACACACACACACACACACACACACACACACACACACACACACACACACACACACACACACACACACACTCATACATACATACACACGCACACACACATATATATATACACGGGAACGCCTTGTTCTTGCAGTTTCTATCGCAGCAATTGCTCTCACATGGAATTAGTGAATCCAACACTGAAATATAAGACGCTTGCGGTCTCCCTTTGTATATATGTATATATATATATATATATATTTAAGTAAAAAGAAATTCAAACACTCATATATGAGAAAACACCTGAACCCCCCCCCCCCCCCCCGTCCCCTTGTTTGAAGAACTTTGTAACGCGAACTGGCGCGAAATTTATTATAATTATTGACCAACCAATCAAATTACTTCTCTAAAAACCTGTTATTTCGAGCCACTTTATTTACATATAAAACAAGTAACATTCAGAGACTAACCAGATGTGAGAAAAACCACAGACCCTCCATCTCAATTCTACTTTTGAAACGCAGAAGAACTGCGAAACCGGTAAAGGAACCAAATAAATATATATATACATTTTTTAAAATAAGACTCCAGTTGCATTTTCGATTTCATCTGTTTTTCTTTATATATATATATATCTATATATATATATATACGATATTAATAAATGGAAACTATATTTATAAAACCATATCTATTTCATTATACATATTTCAGGGATACCAAATTAAAATATGGTATGCCTTCATCAGACAAAATACAATATATAACAGTTTTACAAATAAGCTTTGACGTACCCTTTTAAATTGCAACCATTAATTTTGGATCGTATATCTACTCCAAATATTTGTCGAGTGCTTTATATCAGTTATAAAAAATATTTACTTGTTGTATCCCAACAATTTTAAATGGAACTTTTGCATATATATATATATATATATATATATATATATATATATATATAAAGGTTTACATATACATAAACATAAAGTCATAGATATATATATGTTGCGGTTATTTGTCGGAAAATTCTTCATAAGAGCCTTTATTCTTATAGCTTGGTCTAATTGCTTTTTTATATGGTTAATTATGGTAATTGGGAGAGGAAATGGTATATATTTTATCTAATAATTCTAAGGACATGATTTATGATATATATATATATATATATATATATATATGTATATGCACATACGTATATATATACATACATTCAATAACAAGCGGCTAAATGTATTTCATTAAGTGAATGAATAGAATTGAATGTAAAATGTTCACACTAACATCTTTCTTTCATACTTATATATTTGTGAGTGTGTTTGTGTGTTTGTATGAGTGTGTGTGTATATGTGTATGATGCGTGTGTGCGCGTGTGTTTGGTGTATGTGTGTATCCGTACGTATTCTATATATATTTCTATATATAATGTACATACGTACATTATATATAGCAATTTATGGCTGTTGAAGATACATTATTTTTAAATTACATTTTTACTTTAACAATTCTCTAAATCTGTAATGAATATACTTATATTAACTTCTCATCTTTATGCATTTTTCAACAGCCATAAACCAGTTGGATATAAACATTTTAACAGCTATAAAGTCATCAGGTTGCCACTAACGGCCAGAACAATGAAAAACAATCTAACATAATTGTATGTTAAAACACATGAAGTTGTGCTGGAAATATATTTAATGTCTAATATAATCATTTATTTATTGTTATATATATTATTCTCACTATAGTGCTTTGCTACTGCGTTCTTATTTTTTGTATTATTTCCTCATCTTCCGGAGTGACTTATTCTGATACCTCATAGTAAATGCTTTTCCGTTCATTTGAAGAACGACTATATATTTTTCCATATGTGTTTAATTATACTTTTATGAGACATTAATATAATATATATCGTCCATTTTGTTTATTAAACTCATAACCCTAGCCATTTCTCAATACAATTGTATTTATAGCGGATAGAGAGAATATACAAATTTAACGATGAAATGAATGCAGTTTCCATCTAATTAATCTGTATTATCTTGTGTATGCTGCTTAAATTTCCCCGGACAGTGATTATCACAGCAACACAACCAGATCCATTATTCTTTAAAAATAAATCACTTAGAGATATTAGCCACAGACGCCATTCACATTAAAGCGCATTAGCTAATTATTAACATAATTAATGCAGTGAGCCTAGAAAAAACTCATTAGAGAAAAAAATGCAGTGAGAAAAAGACATTAGCCGAAAATTTAATATTCTTACAATTTTGGTAAGTACGTGCAAAAACTGAAGACAAGCTTCGTTTTATTAGAGAGTGAGATTCACCATATTTTCTGTAGATGTAATGAGATAATCAATAAAGACATTGAGAAATATAGACGAATAGGCGTGAAATGTTTAAAACAATAAATGACTTAGATTAATTTCGGAGATATTTCATTATTTGCACGAAAAAAAGAAACGTATGTTTATTAGAGTGATAATAAACATTTTAAATAAAAATATGTATATATATTGGATCGTTCCGCTATTTGGACCTTAAATACTTTCTATATTTTGCCCTTATCTAACCATCAAATCCTCCTGTCCCGTGTCTTTTGTTTTGTTCACAATGTTTAAATAGACAATCACTATGAGTCTATTGTGACGAGTTCTTTTCAACAAAACTAAGGAATGTCGATGTTGAGGTGCCTTAGATACTTTTTTGCCTCACATTGTATTCCTCATATCCAAGATCCTTCACATTTCTCCGTCTCCATGTATACTTAACGTAGCTTCAACTGTTCTTTATAGTGACTGACCATAATTATAGTTCGTTCATTTCAAATTTCCACTCACTGAAGCCAATTACATTTTCCGTTTCACGTTTCAAAATTGAACATATATTACCTATATCTCCAACACCCACGTCCACTTCTTAGACATCTCCGTCGCCATCGACCCCTCCCACCGCTCCCTCGTCACCTCCGCCTCCTTCAAACCCACCGTCTCCCACTCGTACCTCGACTTCACCTACCCCCACCCAACACACACAAAACACTCTATTCCCTACTCCCAATTCCACCGGATCCGCCGCCTCTGCAGCCGAGATGCTGACTTTGAGACCCAGGCCCTTTCCCTAGTCAGTCATTTCATCCGCAGAGGTTATGCCCCCACCCAAAGTCCACACCGCCCTCACTCGCGCCCGTGCAGACCACCGCTCCACCACGCTCACCCCACGCCACCGCACACTCACCCACCGTCTCCCCTTCCCCATCACCTACCACCACTCCACTCTACCCCTCCACCGCACCATCCTCCGCCTCTTCCGACGACTCCAGTCCGACCCCTCCACCTCCCACATCTTTCCATCCCCACCCCTCCCCACCTTCAAAAGCGCACGCAATCTCCGCACACTCCTCGTCCGCAGCTCCCTACCGCCAACCCACTTTGCTTCAGGCCTCGTTGCCACACTTGCCCCACATCAACAACAACACCACCTTCCAGCGTCCCAACGGCCACTCTCTCTCTGTCCGGCACGCCTTCCGCTGCACCTGCTCCAACCAAGTCTATGGAGTTCGCTGCACGGAGAGCAGTGCAACCCACGTCGAACAGACTGGACGTCGCCTGGGGGACTTTTCACTGAACACGTCCGTGACATTCGTCTCGGCGGGAGTTACCCCAACGCCCGCCACTTTGGCTTCCCTGGACATTCCGCCCACCACCTCACAGTCTGTGGCCTACTCCAATGCCACGGAACACCTGCCACCCGCCTCACAGTCGAACAACGCACCATCTTCACCCTACATACCCACACTCCCCCCGGCCTGAACTCCCCTCCCCTATTCCTTTAGCCTTTTCACCGCCCACCCCACAACTAACAATACTAACACCCCCACCCCATACCGGCCACCCTCCCCGACTAACAATACTAACATCCCCACCCCTCCCCCTAAAACGCACACACCCACCTGTACATATATACACGCATTCACACTATCCACACACCCTACTACCACCACTAACCCTCACCCACACATCCCCTCCAACCACCCAACAACTAATGCAACTAACATCCCCCCGATTCCACGCACACGAACACATACTTTCCCACACACACAGACCCACATCTAGATACACCACCCACTCTACACACCCAACCACCACTAACCCCCACTAACACACCCGCATTCAACCCTTTCCCCACCACCAGTATACTAACACCCACTAACACCCCCTTTACCACACACACACTCATTCAAACATTCACACACACACCAGTACACTACACTGCCTCCACCATCCGCCACACCTTTTCTCTCCCTCTCAACGCTCCACCCACACCCCTTCACATACACACACACACATATCCCACTAACACCTCTATAACACCCCCCCACCCCGCATGACCCCCTTCACACTCCACCTTTCACACCTACCCATCCTCTCCCCTGTCCACCGCACCTCCGCACACACAGACACACAGTCCTCACCAGAAATTGACTTTCTCCACCTGTCATTCTCCTCTACTGCTATGCCTTCATCCTGCCTTGACCCTCTGACCAGCACAACCAACGGATTACACACCACCGGTCATCGTTTCAGCGATCCACTCCATAACATGAAAAATATCCGGCACCTTATCGCACACTCCACGAAACTACCTTAGGAACTTACCCACGGACATACACTCACAATTTTTTTCGAACCACGCCACCTACATCCACACCACATATAAACACCAACACATACATGCGTACCCCCACATGTACACACTCACCCTCCCGAATCCCCCCATCCCTCTGACCCCTCCCCATACACACGCACGCAAACACCGACCTACACCCCGCCCCACACTCACACCGCTTCCTGAACATGGAACCTTGTTCTGCCCCAACTCTCACATTCACACACACACACACACACACGTACACCTACACAATCTTCAGCCCTCCCCGCTCGGACCCCCCGCCTCCCTCTCCCTACTCCACCCACCACCACCCCTACACGCCCCACACCCTTCCACCATTTGTTTATCTTTATGTTTATTTTTATTTTTATTTGTACAACTTCCACCGTTCCCCCCCTTTTTCTAAATGCCTCTCCAGCACTCCACACACACCCTCAGAACTCTCTTCCCACCCGCTTTCTCTTGAAGAAGGGCTTATGCCTGAACCCCCCCCCCCTCTCAAGAGCGTGAAACTAATAAACCTTTGTTTGGACTGCCTCTCTCTTTTTGTTTCCGTTCCAGTTTTCACTATATATATATAATTAAGCATACAGTGTATTGCAAAATACACTATATATATACATTCATATATATATATAGCTATTTCAGAGCACCAATTCTAATTTTCAATATCTGCTTGACCGGCAACAGCTCTGTATAATCAGTTCCTGATTATTACTAGAATTCTATAAGAATCAAATATTCATTATTTTCAGCAAACAGGTGGAGTACTTAGCTTTGATAAGTACCAAAAGGTACAAAACAGAGCTCTGTCAGTTTTATCTCCCCGGTTTGCTGAAAATTTAAAGTAAATGAGACTGTCACTACTCTAAAACAATAGCGTAAGGTCTTCTAAATGGTTTTAATTAAGCATACAGTGTATTGCAAAATACACTATATATACATGCATTTATATATATATATATATATATATATATATATATATATATATATATATATATATATATATATATATATAACATATATATATATATATATATATATATATATAACATATATATATATATATATATATATATATATATATATATATATATAACATATATATATATATATATATATATATATATATATATATATATAACATATATATGTATATATATATATGTATGTATATATATATATATATATATATATATATATATATATATATATATATATATATATATATATATATATAACATATATATGTATATATATATATGTATGTATATATATATATATGTATATATATATATATATATATATATATATATATATATATATATATATATATATAACAAAGGAATTGTTGTAAGGAACCAGATGGACCATAACGCACCAGAGTACTCAATATTTAGGTAAATAGGAAAACGTATGACCCCGACGGCAGAGCTCAAGCCGTTTCGACAGTCCAGAAATAGCCGTCGAGATGGCTTGAGCTCTGCCGTCGGGGTCATACTCTTTTCTCTCTATATATATAAATAAAAATAAAGAAATTAATGTATGCAAAAAGCCGACAATAATTCAGACATATAAGTGACTATTACATGAAGATGAAAAATGTTTAACGTAAGATATATATAGATATATATAATGTACATAAGAGGCGTAAATCGCGATTTAGGTCCCTTATGATTTGAACACATATATGTGTATATCTGTGTTTATCAGGGTCGGACGCCTTGCTTTGCAGCACAGTTACGTCCCTTTATGGACTGGGTTCAAATCCCGCCGAGGATAACTTTGCCTTTCATCCTTACGTGGTCGATAAAATAGAGTACCAGTAATATACTGGTATAATTGCTGGCCTTGTGCCAAAAGTAGAAACAATTATATTAAATTATATTATAACGCTCGGAATTGAATTTGTAACTCAATATATACATTTGATATATATATGTATATATATATCAAAGTGTATATATATATATATTAAAATATATATATATTAAAATATATTAAAATATATATCTATTAAATATATATATATATTAAAATAACAGATTAAAGTTTAAGCAACGAATCGCAGCTTTAACCCTTAACGGGATCTTCTGAAACTAAAAAATCAATCTGTGAACGCAGAAGTAAATATTTCGAAAAACGTTGCAACCGAAACTGAGAATCCTGCGGTTTCCTAAATACCATTTTAGTCTACGACTCCATTTATACCATTAACGTGGTTTTGTCTTTGCGTGAAATTGTTTTCACGCACCACTTAAAAACGTATTATCTTCGCTTTTTTTTCGTCCATTGCCAGGAAACGTCTTCACGAACCAAAGTATCGTCTTCCTGTTTTCCTTCGGTTGCACCGTTTTTCTAAATATTTACTTCTGCGTTCACAGATTGATTTTTTTTAGTTTCAGAAGATCCCATTAGGGTGAAAGCACCGATTCTTTGCTTAAACTTTAATCTGTTATTTTAATAAATATTTGCTCTAGGGTTCTTATATATTTCATATATATTATCCTTATGGAGCCCTCTTTGGATTTTAGTCTTCACGTTTTTTATTATTACTATTATATATATATATATACTTTGTCCTAGAGTACACGTTTTTAAGCATAGCTGTACATTTATGAGGGAAAGGCCAAGGAGAAAATAAATGGTTTAAACAACGCCGAATTCAAATAACCTTTTCTGACAGACTTCCTAGAAGTAGTATCCAACGTATAATTTCAAAACAAACTACAGGACACACTATTATGCTTCGAAACTAACCCCAACAATAGCTTCCAATAAATGTCAATTAGGTAGATAATAACTAGCTCTGACACGGGTATATAACATTTAAATATGAGAAGAAATAATTGTTTCTACTTGTGGCACAAGGCCAGCAATTACCCAGTACATTACTGGTTCTTTATTTTATCGATGAAAGGCAAAGTTAACCTCGGCGGGATTTGATGATAAGGGCCGTAACTCTATGCGTCAAAGCATGGCGTCCGACCTTCTACCGATACTGGCAATCCAACGCCAATATGAGAAGAAATAATGAGTTCTTATCGGATTATACAGATACGGAACAGACAGAAGAATAAGTTCCAAGATTGTAATATCGCTTTGTACCGAGATAACGGCCTAGCACTATCATATCATAAAGATGGCCATACATTAGATGCTATCAGGAAAAGTGTCATGGATATATTTATTGAGCTACGGCTTGACACTTCAGATGTAACTAACCTTACTTGTGTAGCTTTCTTAGACACCACATTTTAATACACAGATATTCTAGCATAAAATGAATTAGTAAATGTCGATATATAAATAAACGTTCTTGGTTCTCAACGACAATATTCAAAAACGTGAATACATAGGAGATCTCCATCTTCTCTTCGTTCAACATCTTATTCGATAAGTACCGTACTACAAAAACGCCGTAGGCAACAGCGGGTTCCAAGTAACACTCCCCTACTTTCACAGCTATAAACAATATTTTATAGACAATAGGGTGTGCTTTGTGGAAGGGTTTGACCGCTATATATATTAGTTGGAACGCTGATGTAGACGTTCCATCTTTAAACTGGGTTGTTTGTTGCTGTATTAGTAATTAGTTGGATTTATCTTAAAGTAGACATAAAGCTGAATATTTTGAATTGACCGCTGTAGGTTATGGGCAATTATTCAGGATACACGGAATTTATTCGTGTGACATATACAAGAGTCAATTTACCGCCACTCTCAGAATGTTGTCACTTCATGTTCTTTGAATTACGAGTCCCATACTTGACTAGACCAGTGTATTATTTTACCTACCTCGGAAGGAGGAAATATAAATTTACCTTGGGAAAATGAAATAGAATTTAACTTCGCCGGCAACTAAGCACAGAACCTAAATAGCCGTAAATAAATACCGCAAAGAATGTTGTCGGACACTCTTCCGATTCAGCTAATCAAACACGTGTTTATTACTAATTATATTAGTATTATTATTGATTCTTATTTTACTACAAACATAGATGAAATGACTTTAACATTCATGTGATGCGAAATCATTAGTTCATTTCCGCACTCAAGCTAGAGCTGCTTGGAATAATGTATAACACCCACAGGAAAGGTTTGAATGTGATAGTATTCTATCATACAAACATACTTTAACTATTAACTATGGCAGACAAAATGATCATATATATATATATATATATATATATATATATGATCATATATATATATATATATATATATATATATATATATATATATATATATGCAAAAGATTTATTTAAATTGTTGGGATACAACAAGCAAATATTTTTATAACTGAAATAAAGCACTCGACAAATATTTGGAGTAGATATACGATATTAATAAATGGAAACTATATTTATAAAACCATATTTATTTCATTATATATATTTCAAGGATACCAAGTTACATTATGGTATGCCTTCATCAGACAAAATACAATATATAACAGTTTTATATCCTGATGGCCTCCAAAAACAACGGTCAATTTTTAAAAGGGTTACGTCAATGTCTATTTATAAAACTGTTATATATTGTATTTTGTCTGATGAAGGCATACCATAATGTAACTTGGTATCCTTGAAATATATATAATGAAATAAATATGGTTTTATAAATATAGTTTCTATTTATTAATATCGTATATATATATATATATATATATATATATATATATATATATGTGTGTGTATATATATATATACATATATATATGTGTATATATATATGTGTATATATATATGTGTGTATATATATATATATATATATATATATATATATATATATATTTGTATCTAATGGTAGCTAAGATGCTTCCATTGGCGGTATGCCGGTTGAGCACTCTATGTTCTTACAGAACAGAGTATGATATAATATAAAACGTAAAATCAGTGATGCATCTGAACTCAATTTATTGTGTTACAATTATGTATATATATATATATATATATATATATATATATATATATATACACACACACATACACACATATATATATATATATGTATGCATACACACAGACACACACACACACACACACAGAGATATATATATATATATATATATATATATATATATATATATATATATATATATATATATATGAGAGAGAGTGTGTTTACAAAAAGCAAATAAACAACATAGTTACTGTTCTATAATGTACTGCTTGCCACTCTGTATTGATACCAAATATTGATTGTTTTTTCGCGGCATGTTTTCTAAAAATATATATTTCTGCCTGTTCTCAATGAATGGAAGATTAGTGGGATGGAAAGGGGTGCTTTTAATGATAAAAGTCGTAGCTACCGCAGTTATTGATGATGGAGTTTGTGGTTATTGTGTTGGTGTTAATCGGGTGTTAACTATATTATTTGTGATGGTGGTGTTGCATGTCGCCGTAGCCATTGTACTGAAAACTTGATTTTGTTTTTAAATACAGGTAATTCATTCAGCATGTTATATTCATAGCTGACGTATCATGCTCATGGTATTGCTGATACTGGTAGTGGAAAAGGTAGTATTTAGTATTACTGTTTAGGTGTCTAGAGCGATGGAAAAAATGAAGACTAATATTAATGTGAGTTTGTGACACAACTACTGGAAGGTGAGTGTGGTGGCATGAGGGTAGTGTTAGTAACGTGTGGTGGCATGAGGGTCACGTTAGTACTATGCGAGTACTAGTTTTGTGGTGTTAGACGTGTATTATTGTTCTTGTTTCGGTCAAAGTCATCTCTGGTTAAATATATTTCGATCAATGGCACTCCAGCCATTTCCATCCTATATCTTTTTCCTATTCTCAGGGAAGACTGGACCACAATTTCCTTATGCCTCTTTTTCTAGACAGGGTGAAAGTTGAGAAAAATTTGGTCTTTTGTTCTGTCTTCTCTAATGACCATCTTCAATGCTCCTGAGGTTCTCGAAATGGTATTGATTCCTTTCCTATTGCTGTTGTTTCAGTGTACTGGTGTCATTCGTACGTTATTATGGATGTGGTGTCAGTGTATTATTAAGAATATGTTCCTTTCTTCATCCAGCAATTCGTTATGGAGGTGAAGGTGTACCATATTTAGTATTTCAAATCCAATTGAGCAGATTGAATCAAAGTCTGAACAGAAAGATGTTTAAAGATAGAAACAGAGATTAGGTGAAATAGAGGGAGAGAGAGAGGGGGTGAGAGAGAACGATAGGCAGACAGAGATAGCAAAGGAGTGAAAGAAGTCGTGAGAGAAAAAGATTCGAACGGCATCAGTGAAACAGTTCTATATTTACCAACCTCGACGCGAGGAATGGTAAATTTCTCCTCGACGGGATTTGACTTGGGACCGTTAGGAATCAGAACAAATTTCGCAAAGTATACTACCGGACAATCTAACACCACTGCCAAGCGCATCTCCCTTACCATCTCTGGGGAAACACCTTCTGAATTCTGTCCACCGGAACCGTAGGGCGGCCAGCACGCGGGACCCCATTTGTTCATAATACAGATAGATGGGCAGGACGTGAGAGATGGAGGCGATAACTGGAAGTTCGGCCCTTCTATGTTTGTACCTGGTGTGCTTCTTCAGTTGTCCGTAAGGAGGTAAAAATGACATGATTTTCCTCGTCCTTTCCTTGTTTAGCTACAATAGCTGCCTATGAAGATGCTATTGGCAGTGGTGTGTACTTAATTCCATTGTTCTACTTCTCTCAGCTTTATTTCTTCTAAGGTTATTCAGGTGATACTGGTGATGTTAGTCAGAAAACTTCTAAGCGCTTGATTAAATTCGAAGATCTCCCTTCCGACTACATGACTTTTCATTGTCTATGTTTTTGAATCCTTTCTTTTTATTCTCGTAACATTTTTTCTCTGCTTATTTAATTATATATTTGTTATTATCAATTTATTTATTTTATCATTCCTGTCCAACAGAAATGATATTCTTTTCATTTTCACTTTGTGTATTCTTCGTCCCATTTTACTATCATTTCTTCCTTTCTTCCAGCTTTATTTTTAAATACCAACAGCTTATACTTCTTTTTCTTCAACTTTTTCAGATTCTTCTTATATATTTGATCTCTTTTCTTCGCCGTCTTTCCTTGCGTTGTTTGTTATTATTTTCTTCTTCGTTGTATTTATCATTATCATTATCGTAATCATCATCGTAGCCTCCTCCTTCTTCTTCTTCTTCTTCTTCTTCTTCTTCTTCTTCTTCTTCTTCTTCTTCTTCTTCTTCTTCTTCTTCTTTTTCTTTTTCTTCTTCTTCTTGTTTTCTTGCTCATATTTTGCTCATTTGTTATATATTTTTCCCCTCATCCTCACTTATGCAGTTTTATTCTTCACTATGATTATGATGATGATGTACATATTTGATGTCTACGGTTATTATAGGTCGTTCTACGTAGTTGGTTTTCAACTAACAGATTTCTTTCTGCGTTTCAAAGCTGACAGCAGTCTGTATATTTGCGCATCGATATTGCAATATAATAACATAAGAAGGCATCACAATGCATCCGCTATTAATATGATTTATTTATACTTTGGTCTCATAAATTTGATACTATTGGTAAATAGCCAGTGTCTAAACATTACATTCAGGTGCCAAGATTGTTTTCTTAAATATCTAGGATTAAATTCGGGTCAGATCAAATTTTGATTTCACTACCCTGGTATTCAGACATTTAATAATTATTGAATAATAATCGTCCGTTCGTCCTCAACATGAAGGAGACTTCTTTTATTCATCTGAAGTTTATCATACAACTCGAAAATAGTAAATATTTCATCACTCTAATATGTTTTAAAAGTCACGTAAAAGCTATGAGAAAATATACTTGACCAACATGTGGTCAAACCCACAATCTTATTACCGTCTTACTCATCCAAATTTGCGTACATATTATTACTAATGGGATTACTATCATTTCAATTGGATTGGCAGTGTCGGAAGAGGGTGGGACGCCATGCTTTCCAGCATAGTTACGCCCCTTTACGATCTGAGTTCAAATCCCGCCGAGGTTGACTTTGCCTTTCATCGTTACGGGGTCGATAAAATAAAAGTACCAGTAATGCACTGGATAATTGCTGGCCTTGTGCCTAAAGTAGAAACAATTATTTCAATAACAATATCCCCATTTATTAATCTACTAAATCTTAATTATGCAGTACACAATAAGAAACTACAAAGTTAGGGAACAATTTATTTTATCCTTCTTTGTTTTGGACATCGAATTAAGTTTGAATTCTTAGCAGCGCAGTTTTTGATGAGTAATTTTACGTTATTCATCTGCCATCAGAGATCACTGCATTTCTTATTTTTATTTTCTAATTGAAAGTAGCTAAGATCAATGCGTAACTCTCGATATAATTATTTAATAGCACTAAACTAACATGTTTTTGATTTAACACAGCTCGTATGTACCAGTTGTTGGAAAGCTTCTCGATTATAGAAATATACTTCGTATTCTAAAACCATCTTCATGAAGATTCTGTTAAGACACTTGAGACTTGATCGCTTAATACGGTGATAATTTTTGTGACATAGGCATATATGTACGAAGTTACCTGATCTTCAACATTTAGTTTGGATCTGTAATTGTAACACGCAATTCCAATAGTTCTGTGTGCCCTTAAAATTAAATCATTGGAAAATATAACATAAATTTAATCTCTAGTTTCCTCTGGGAATAGGCCAATTCTCAATTAATTACAATAGTAAAAACACGTGATATGCATGAAATGCCCATATGCGCAGAGTTTCAAAGAACAATTTTTCTTTCTTCAGTATTTAATTTTCATATAACTATTTAAGCAAAATAACATATTCTGTATTCAGACATAAGATTTATAATTATGTTGTCGGGAAATTGAACGAATTAAGGCATTTTATAATAAGATTTCCTGGAGACGGTAACGTAAAGACATTTAATTTTAAAACTTTTCTGTATTATTTCCACTTCATAGCCTTCATTTGTGACAGATTATTTTGTGAATAATAAATCTTGTTTCTATAATTTTGGATTGAGAGACGAAAGAAAATAAACAGCATGAAATGCAAGTAGTTTTTCGAATACAGTTAACGTTTTAAAATTACCTTTAATCACTTCTGGTGGTATGCAAGAAAATTGTATAAACCTATTTGATGTTATAGTTTGTTTTTGCTATTATTTTCTTATTTTTGAGGCGTAATGATCTGGCTTCTGGAAGGGATAGTTTTCTTGATAAACTCCTATGTGGAGTAAGAATGCAGGATCAATATATTATCATTATGTTTATTTATGTGTGACGTGCGTTTATCGATCGATCAGCTCAACGATCGATTTGTATCGATCGCGCTCAACTCTGATACGACAGTTTATGAAATTTGTGGATTTCTTAATGAAGAAAGATATCTAAGTACAATGGTATATATATTCCTGGCTTTGTCAGTTCACATTCACGTGGTGTGTCATGTTATTTAGTTTTTGTTTGGTATAGGCGTCACTAATAGGGAGAGAGAAGGGAAGCAGGGAATATACTTCCGGCGGTCTCATAATGGGAAAAAATAAAAATTAGAAAAGAGAAAATATAAAAAAACATCAAAGAAATTTCTATGAAGATGTTCCGGGCACCATAGGGCGCCGTGGATATTTGAAATCGGTAGGTCATTAGGCTATATTTACCAAATAGTGTCCGCAGATATAATTAAGTCACATGCCTTTGTATCTTTTAAAGTTGAATTGAAATTGCACCAGATTTTCGGCCAGTATTTGGACGTATTGGCAATCAGATATGTACACACACGTACGTAGTTGTAAACATAATCAAACACATACATGGATGCATATAGCCACACGCACACGCAAACTCTAATATATCCACACATTCACAATCACCGATACACATACAATACACACATACATACGCACGTTCACAGATGTAGACATAGTCAGACCGCCACATCTGCAAACACACACACACACATATATATATATATATATATACATATATACATATATATATATATACATATATATATATATATATATATATATATATATATATATAATATATATATATATATATATATATATATAATATATATAATATATATATATAATATATATATATAATATATATATATATATATATATATATATATATATATATACATATAAAACTCATATGCAAACACATAAATATGTACATGTATATTATACAGGGGCGGTGGAAGCATTTCTGAATTGGGGTGTCCAAATTTGGACAATATAATTGTAATGATTAGTTTAGCTCTTTGCACTCGAAAATGGTAAAAATAACTTCGACATTCGATAAACATAACATACACATGTAGCGTATATACGAATAAATGTGTTTTGGTAGTTTGCGAAGAAAATATAATTATTGGAAGGTGCATGCCCCCCTCCCCTCTCCAGCTTCACCGCCACTGTATATATAAAATAAAATAAAAACAATTATGCTTTGTGCCCTTTACCGTATTAATCACCTTTCATCATATTATTTTTCAAAATGATTGAAGTGGTATACAGTTAATGGGGACGAAGCAGATTTTTTTTATAAAGTCTCACGAATTCCTCGGCTTTTATGTTATTTCCCGTTCAAACATCTGTGTAATATAATCGAAATTTGAATAGACGTTTGGTCTGAAACTAGCTAATCCTAGCAACAAAAGAAAGTGATTTGCGGAAACAATAATAAGAATAACCCCAAATAAAAGGCAAATATTTGAAAGCTCATATATATCTAACGTATATCTTGTTAATACTTGATGCATGTTTACCATCACATCACAATTTAACACGGAGTACATGACGACGCTAATTACCCAGTACATTACTGTTACTTTATTTTATCGACCCCCGTAAGGAATATAATTGTTTCTACTTTTTGGCACAAGGCCAGCAATTACCCAGTGCATTACTGGTACTTTATTTTATCCACCCCGTAAGGATGAAAGGCAAAGTTAACCTCGGCGGGATTTCAAATCCCGCCGAGGTTAACTTTGCCTTTCATCCTTACGGGGTCGATAAAATAAAGTACGAGTAATGCACTGGGATAATTGCTGGCCTTGTGCCAAAAGTAGAAACAATTATAATCATGGCACGTACATCGAATATTTACATTGAAAGATTGGCCGAATTTTTAACAAAAAACTCTTCATTGGGAATATTCGTTATTAGAGAAGTATATAAACACATATACAATATATTTATGTTTAATAAATTCATGAGGGCCTTGCAATGAAAGAAAATCATTTCGTTATGAAAATAATGTTTTTCTCTGTTTGTGCTGTGAACAGCTACCTCATGTAATACGTGTATAATCAGAGCATAGGAAATATCTACCAGGAGTTTAGAAATGAATCAGGTAATCATCGTGGTGATTTTTCTATATTGATTCATATTATATAAAAATTGATTATGATCACTCATTGGAAATTTCTCTTATCCAATGATCCCCTTGAATATCTAGAATTACATATCCATTTGAAGTGATCTTGTTTTATCAAATGTAAACTAAAGAAAATAATATGAGAGGGCATAAATGCATGTGATTTAGCAGAGAGAAATCGTAGTAATATGTCATATTAAGAATGATTAAAGAAAGTTGTTAGTTACTTCGTTTAAAGAAAAGAACATTAACAATTGTTGGTAAAAGAACATTAACCTTACATCAATATGCTGTCTACAAAAATATATTTCTGTATACATTAATACAAATCATCGAATGCACTGAGCTTTAAAAATTACAGTTAAATAGAAATAAAGAAGAATATTATCTTTAGACAACATCGTAGTCATTTCAATAGATTCCCCTTAACTTTCAAAGTTTAAATTCAAATAATAATTAGAATTACTAACCTATGCCGTGTACACTTTCAGAATATTGAAATATCTTAAACAGTGTTTATACTTTCCAACTGTAAATTAATGATGACGCTCCAAATACGTTAGAAATTCGATTAAAATATTTAAAATCTAATACATTTTGTTTTCTGAACTTCATACAATGTTATTGGAGGAAAACATAACACAGAACAAAGAATGTTCAAAGTGTAGACGTTTAAAGTAGGAATCTATATTCGATAATCCACTTTATATTTCAGTGTATATTATTTGTGTAACTTTCTTTTATTTTATATATAGCAGTCAGTGTGTGTTGACACATGGTATACGCAACGAAAAAAAAATGAAAAAAAATCAAGTAGCTGAATTTGTTTTCTTTGAAATTTATAGCCAAATGTTCCACATAGTTTACACTATTCGATGAACCATTACAATCTGGAGAATATCCAGAGGAAATTGTCATCTCAAGCAGAATGCCATTTCCCAGTAGAGATTCTATGTGATATAGAACTATAATAAATTCTGTTGAGCAATTTCTTTCCGTTTATGCTTCTCGCCCGATTTTCAAGTGGTAAAATTTGGATTGACCATGCCATAATGAGGTTCCGTCTACACATTATAAAAATATGATATGTTCTTTGACAACCTAAATAAACTTTGGAAAGTACATCGCACATTTTCCTGTTACAATACGATGTAACACACATTGTTTCTACTCTCTGAGTAATTACATATAAAATGACGACCCCAAATAGAATTACTAAACCATAAATAAAATATGGAATATATATATATATATATATATATATAATTGTTTCTACTTTTGGCACAAGGCCAGCAATTACCCAGTGCATTACTGGTACTTTATTTTATCGACCCTGTAAGGATGAAAGGCAAAGTTTACCTCGGCAGGATTTGAACCCAGATCAGAAAGGGGCGTAACTCTGTGCTACAAAGCATGTTGTCCGACCCTCTACCGATACTGCCAAACCAAATGCGCCGAAATATACGTGACCCATAGTAAATAGCTGACAAAGGGAAACTGTCCATCTTTTGTTCGTGTCGCTTCTAACACTCGTCACACAGCCTAGCCTTCCTTAATGTGTATATATATATGTATATATATATATATATATATATATATATATATATATATATATATATATATATATATATATATATATATATATATATATATATATATATATATATATATATATATATAATTGGATACTTAGTAAAATCGAATCTCTGGCGATTTGCAAGCAAATTCGGCCTACTATAAGAAATAATGAGTTAGCAAAGCACTCGATAAGGTAGGTCCTTAGAGTAATAACATACTATCCCTCTGTATATATATATATATATATATATATATATATATATATATATATATATATATATATATATATATATATACATATATATATACACACAGATAGATAGATATGGGTGTGTATATATGCATGTGTATATTATATTTATCTATACACACACACACACCCACACACACATGTAATATATATATATACATACACACACACACACGCACATATATATATACACACACACACACACACACACACACACACACACACACACACACATATATATATATATATATATATATATATATATATATAACGAAGGAAATGTGGTAAGGAACGATATATATATAAAGGTCTGTGTGTGATAGGGGTGTAATAACGCGGGTAAAGTCTTACAACCAGTATTATTTGAATGTGGTTGTTACATTGTTGAGGGTGAATTATGCCGCATTTTATACGGATTGTACAGGTGCTACTCCTTACCTGTTAGCGACGTCATCCATTACAGTTGCGTGGTATTCGTTCCTTACTGAGCAGAATTTTTCCTTGAAAATATAATCCTTTTCATCTTTATAGCAGAGGCAAGGGAAGACAATTGTGGTAATAGCTTGGTGGAATTAGGGACAGAATCGACATTCATTGTATGACAACAAGTTTCAAGCTAACCTCATCTACTTGAGTTATCTTCTTGGTCGATGGGCCCAGACCATTTCTCTTAAATTTTAATCTGTAAGTCTTACAGTGAACGTGGAAGCGAAAGACATTGTGAGAGAGAGAGAAAGGGGGTGAAGGAATGATGAAGAAAATGAGAGAGAGAAAGAGGATGAAAGAGATATAAAGTAACTGAGACAGAGAGCGGGCGGCTGTTCATAACGAAAATTCAAAGCGCCACTCTTCGAAACGAAACATTCAGAATTGCTGCTCATCATGGTTTCTGATTTTATGGGAATCAATTTTTTTCAGATAATTCTTTGATGCAACCAATAGAAGATATTCTCTCATCTGTGTATATAATATCAACAAGATGGAATCCGGGAGAAGAATTTCATTTCATCTAGTCTTCACAGATATAAATTACGCCAGGATGATTTAGTTTCTATACATTATATGGAAATGAAATAATCAACGATAACTGAACCACATATTAAATGACACATGGCATGCTTTCTGCTTTCAGTACAATCTAAAAAACATTTGTTTTGCGTAAATCGTAATATGTAGAAGCATTAAAAAATTGTAGAAGCGGTTTATGAAATTTAGATCAACGTTTGCTACACTACGTTTGATTGAAATATTGGCTATAATATATTATGTATGAACCTATCTAAAAATCACCTAAAGGCAATTCCATTTTTTACGATTATATCGTCTGCGAATACACCTAAAATTCAGGTATCAAAGAACGTGAATGACGTTAGTATTTCAGTGTGATAATAAAGATAGCATTCATTGTACTCATCTCATACGGATGAACACAGAGGTCTGCAAGAAATCGAATTTCACATCTTCCAGGTGTCGAGTAGTGGACTAAAGACTAGGTTAAGGAAGTCTGGCAAACAATACTGA
The DNA here is from genome assembly GCA_964016885.1 of Eledone cirrhosa. NCBI lineage: Eukaryota > Metazoa > Mollusca > Cephalopoda > Octopoda > Eledonidae > Eledone > Eledone cirrhosa. The sequence goes on along the minus strand of OZ024746.1, from coordinate 65,877,002 downwards.
CTTTTAGAAGATTTTATGTCTGTAGCTAGAGGTGTAAACAAAGCTCTTAACGCAAGAAACAAATATATACATATACATACTTATATATATGTATATATATATCTTTAAGTCGTTTGGAAGCCTCGACAATGCAAATGGGTAAATCTCCAGGTAACAAGGTCCGGTGGTGGAGAGAGAGATGTAAGTGGGTGTACGTTGAGAAGCGTGGTGTGTATAAGATGTGTGAGATGTGTAGAATGAAGGGAAGAGTATAAAGGATAAAATTAAAATAACAACACAAGAGAGAGTTACCTTGGGAGAGATTTAATAGTCCCTATATATTTCGGATTCACATCCATCAACTGGGGTTTTTCCGGGGTGGGGGAAAAGGTTGTCTGTCGAACAAGTGCGGAACGCGTCGTTTGCTGTTTGTTGTTTTGAATATCTGAGGTATTCGGCAGAGCGCGCGTGCGCGTGAAATGGGGTCGGTCGTACAGAGGTCAGCGGCCGAATGAGGGAGTGGGATGGCGCTAGCTGTCAGTCCATTCTCTGCCTGTTTGTTAAATGTTACTGTGTGTGTGTGTGCGTGTGTTGTTGTCTCGCTTGAGTGTGTGTGTGTGTGTGTGCGTGTGTTGTTGCCTTGTTCCTCTGTATTGGCAGTGTAGTATGTTTGTATGGTGGAATGCTACTGTGTGTGCGTGTGTGTGTGTGTAGTTGTCTCGTTTGCGTGTGTGTATGTATGCGTGTATGCATGTGTGTGTGTGTGCGTGTGTTGTGTGTTGTTGCATCGCTTGTTAACTTAAACCAGCCATCTCATTTCGCTTCTCTCTGATCGGTTGTTTATTTGCGGTTGCAGTCGTTTGATAAAAAGCGCTTCCTTGATACGTAACGTGCCGACGTTTCTTTCAGTCGCTAGAATTGTGACAATGGGCCTTCCGTCTTTGTTTCCGCATTTGTCTATGTGTTTCCGGTAAGACGAGGGCCTGGTTTTAGTGTGTTCCTTGATCCGGATGTGCAAAGGTCGAATTGTGCTACCTATGTAGTATTGGTTGCACCTGTCACATTCTATCTTATACACGACGTATGTGCGCAGGCAACAGTTCGCATGGCGTATCGGGCAATCTCTGAGGGAGCATGTGTCAGTAGATTTTTCAAGTTTCCTGGAGAGGCATTTTCGCAGGGAGGGGCCCGAGTGGGCCAGGTAGATGTCGAGGCCCTCCCTCCGTATAGCCTTGCGGATAGCGTTGATGGTTTTCTCGCCCAGGTGTGGCATTTTATGGAAGCACTTGCCTTGGGTGCTTCTCTGTCTCTTGCGTCTGGTGTCTCCTAATCTGTCTGTGATCGAGGTAGGGTACCCGTTCGTCTCCAGCACCTCGAGGAATCGCTTGGTATGAGTGACACCACTCGCGGGATCGCTGCATCTGTTTTTGATTCGCGCGATCCCGTTCGTGATGTATCCCCTTTTGGCACTGTTAGGGAGGGCGGACTTGTAGTGAACGAATAGGTCTCTGCAGGCTGCCTTTCGGCAGAAGTTGCAGTGGATCCTTCCCTGTTCCGTGATGTTGATTCGGAAGTCGAGGAGGGCAAGTGACCCGTCTTCGTTGGGGTGTTCAACACTGAAGTCAATGTTCTCGTCCGTGTTGTTGAACGTCTCATAGATTCTGTTCGCCGTGTCTTGGGAAGATGTGAGGATGAGGATATCGTCCACGTACCTTGAGAAAAAGGCTACGGCGTTGGGGTGGCAGGCGTTGAATATGTATATATATATATATATATATATATATTATATATATTTATATTATATATATGTATATTTATATTATATATATGTATGACCCTCCCTAAGTATAACAATATCGGTTTCAGCACACGTGTTCAGATAAAGAATCTTGCTAAACAAATTCAGAAACGAAATACATATACATATATATATACATATATATATATATATATATGCATGTCTACGCACATCTTTCACACACACACACACATGCACACACACACACACACACGCGCGCGCATATATATATATATATATACATATATATATATATATATATACCCACACACATGCACACACACACGCATATATATATATATATATGTATATATATATATATATATATATATATATATATATATATATATATATATATATATATATATAGACATATATATATACATATATATATATAAACATAGTGTTGTAATTTGCTTGAAGCATTGTTGAACAGGAAACACAAATTTAAATAATTTAGAAAACCATACAAGAAAATCAATTTTGCGAAGATAACAAAAGAATATTACCTTAGCAAATTTGATAATCCCAAATATTTTGTCTAGGGAGTATACTTATGAGAGACTTAAACCATCGATCAGTGATTATTTAATTGTTTGGAAAGGAGATTGATGTTAAATGAAATGAAAAGAGGTTAAAATTTCGAACGTGCGTGTTGTGAAATGTATGATTATATGCATGTTTTTGCGTGGAAGTGTAATTAGTGGGATGTATGTATGTGTGTGCTTGAATGTAGTGAAAGGTGTGTGCGAATATGCAGATAGTAAAACGGAAAAAAAATGTAAGTGATATATGTATGTGTGTGAGTGAGCGTAAGTGTATTTGACTGGTGAGGACATAGATTTAATTTGAAAGAAAGAATGTAATTGATGAGTTTTTCCATCTTGGATGATTAGGCCACGAATTTAATCCTCCAAGCCTTCTTCTCCATCATTCAAAATTTGACTAGATGGCTTTAAATCAATCTTTAAATTTAAGTTACCATTTTCGTGTTGTTTGAATGAACATAAATAATATATATATATATACATATGTATATATACATATGTATATATACATATGTATATATACATATGTATATATAAATATATACATATATATATATATATACGTGTGTATATGTTTGTGTGTGAGTGCTCAAGCGCGGATGTGCTATGAGATAACATATATATTAGGGTAAAACCTCTTAAAGGACGGAAAAAGTGGTTATGAGTGATCGAACCCATATCTCACAGATACCGGAGAAGTATCTGTGATATATATATATATATATATATATATATATATATATATACAGAGTGAGAGAGAGATAGAGAGAAAGAGGTATACAGAGAGGGGAGGGATGAATAGTATGGCTTGTATATATTAGTTCGCGCGTGTGAGTGCATAGTGTTAGCTCCTTTTCTGAAATAATTTAGGTCATTGACACTTATCGTAATAGATTTTGGATGCTGATAATCTATAGATCCATTATTCAACAGAATACTTCAAAGGATAACGGTCTGCATATTTACATATCTGGCGTATATGCATCCCAATACAATGGCAAGCGTATACAGAAAGGTTTATCGATACCGTAGAAATACATTTTGTTTGTGTAATAGTATTTCATCTTTATTTTATCTCCGGAATAGAGAAGTAGAAATCAAAAAACTCACTTTAGTGTTTTATTCTTGCAACAATAAATGCAAATCATTATATTGTATGTAACAGAGATATATAGAATCAAATGTCATATATTATAAAGGGTTAAATTTAAAATAATATTCATATTTATAATTTCCATTTCATTCTGGGAATCAAAATGATTGAAAATTAGATTTAGGTGAGAAACATATTCCATTAAATCTCATTGAGATATTTGCTATATTATAAGACAATAAACAGATACATATGAGGAACGTTTTAATCATTATGAGGTCGTCTGTTGATCATGTTATGCTTGGGAAATTATATGATAGGTAACATGTTATACACCTAATAATGTCGTTATCATTAAACTACTGAAACGTAGATATTGACGCTGCCAATGCAATAATATTCTTATAGTAATTACTTGAGAATAGATATATGTGGTATCTGACTTACGCCAATACTATGTCATTCTTCCGTTAGTTATATTCATTTTGATATCCCTCGTCTGTAAATTTAGTATTGGAAATATTGTAGTTTAAGACTACATAAGAGCGTTTGTGACGACTTTGGTTGGGAAAATGTCATCGGAATATCTCGTTTGTTCTAATGCTCTACAAACTCATCATCCAACCAAAGTCGTGTCTGCATTTCATCAGCGTGTAAAACATTCAACGAACGAGAAGCTTCGGTCGATTGATTTGATTCTAAACATGTGAAGTGTATCTAAATGTAATAATCATGATAGATTTTCCAGTAATGCAATAATATAAGCCAATAATATAGATTTGTCTTTTTATACAAAAAATCATATGTCAAAGAGCTTAAAAATATGTAACATTCGTTCTTTTTCGAACAGATTTTGTGATAAAAGTGACATGTATTGAATGGAACATATCGAAACCAAATCACACATTCATTTATGCCACACCGTATTTCTTTGTCTATGCATTACACCTACTTTAAAGTAATATAGCTCATTGTCTTGAGTTCAATTATTCTTTCATATATGGAATAGACGTATCAGTTTAGCTTAAGAAGATACATTTAATGTGTGTTTTAGTTTGACATGTATAACAAATCGATAATGTCTCATCCGGTGCTGCAATACAGCAGTAATTGTTTCTTGTAGGAGGAAGCTTTAAACGTAGTATTTTAAATGAATTGATCCCGGCTTGCTAAATGACATAAGATATAGAAAGATAAGAGGCGAATCAAAAATAAGAATGCTTTAATACTGAGGAGTTTGTAATTTAACACGAAACTCACAATTTTAAAGGTCATGCAAATGCTAAAGTCAAACACATCCCGCAGTGCAATTTATAAAAAAAAAGAAAGCGATATTATCCGAAATGGATGAGGATTAACAAATACCAACAGGGACTATTAAGTGTAATATAAAATAATTGAAATGACTTTAGACATTTAATGTCAAGTAATGTTTTAATAATAGCCGGCCTTTTCAAAATGGACCTCTATGATCCGGAAAATTAATTAACGTAATTGAAATTGCCACCAAATTTTCACCTTCACTTTTGTTACCAAAATCCTGTTAGCCTCATAATTTGGATATTGATTGGAGAATTGAAAGAAATTTTAAATTCAATTACTAGAATAGTGGATCAGATTAATAATGGACTAACCTGTGTGTGTGTTGGTGGAAATTCTAGGTGCGCATATTCCAACATCCAGTTGTATTACAGTCCAGAATTGACATAGAGATACTCCAGTAAACAAAACGGGGAAAAAGGCATTTGTGTCGGGTAACTTACATGCTAGTAGTAGCTAGTGTTGTTTTGTTGTTTCCGCTAGCAAACTCATATACCAAGTGGCTGTAATTTGTCGAATCCCAATTAAGCTCAGGAAAGAGGTTTTCCAAAATGAATCAAAATATGGTTTCTGTTGTTGCTATTGTTGTTGTTGTGGTGATGGTGGTGGTTATTAATCTTGACTACATTCAAAGACAATCTAAAGATTATTCCCAGTCTTTCACTTCACTATCATATGTGACACATACATTACTATATACGATTATAAAAACAGAAATACAGACAAACACACACATATATATATATATATATATATATATATATATATATATATATATATATATATATATATATATATATATATATGATGTGCTCTAGCACATTATCCGCGAAACAAATTTCTTAAAGATCCGTAATAAAGTATTTCGCGGTTCAAATAGCTGACGCTGTTTGTATGTCACATGCATGCGCAACGTGAATATCTAAATCTAGCCATGAAATTACATCTTTCCCAAATCCCAAGTAGTCAATAATTTACACTGACGCTTTCGTATTTTATTTATTTGAATAATAAATGAGCTGGCTAAAGAACTGGCTTTGTTACATAGTTAATAAAGTTGAAACATTCAAGGTTTATATAAAATTAAACAAGTCTTGGAGGTAGGATGTTATGGAATTAATCCAAGTTTTTGGCGCCATGAAAATATTGCAAATATAATAATTTTTTACTGGATTACACAAGTTCAATCCACACGATGCATTTCAACGCAACATACAGAGAACGGCCTAACAGTCATAAGCTTGCTGTCTACAGATATGTCATGTAGCCATTATGATTCACATTCATTACTGATAAGATATATAGCATGGACCATTGCCAAATAGAAGTATTATGTAATATACTCTATGTAAAATGACGCGATGAAGATGGTTTTCCTATCGGCAACCTTTCACCTGATATATATAGAGAGAAAGATAATTATAAATACATAGATATATTTCTTTTATTTGCCACTAGGGCATCAAAAGTGGGACAAGTACAAAGGGGGGAGTTTACACAAAAAGGCGTCCTCAATAAGGAGAAGGCAATAACAAAATATAAAAATAAAATAAGATATAACAAAAAATAAAATTTTTAACAAAATCCTCAATAGAGAGGAGGCGCCTTGGGGGGTCGCACACACCCCCGAAAAAAGTGTGCAACCCTTCTCCTCAGGAGCACAGAGAAGGGGTGCTCCCTTGGTCTTTTATCTTCCTCACCTATAGTCTGATGTAGAGTGAAGGCTCATTCACACGGGCCATTCTCGCCACTTTCACCCATCTTTCATAGAAACGGCTGGGGTGCAGCACCTCTCTCTCCATCCTGATCCTTCTTCCGAAATGATATCGGAAGAAACGGACCAGTTGTTGGCCAGAGAGAAAGGTGCCCGACCTCAGTCCTTTCAGACGCGTCCACCATACAACCTCTTTCGCCATGGCTATTACGCACAGAAACACCGCCTCTGCTTCATCTTTGAAGGGGGGAGGCGGCTTGATCATTACAATCGACTCGGTGGTCAACCGGATCGGTCCCACCCTTGACAGCAGTTGTTCGACATAGCCCCACAGATCGGCTACGCCCGAGCAGTGTACTAATGCGTGTGCAACGGTTTCCTCGTCGCACACGCATCTGGGACAGATCTTTTTGGCGGGGTCCCTACCCGGGCGCCCGTGTCTGTAGAGCCTTTCTCGAACGGGTAAAGCCCCTCGGTAGCACTGCCAGGCCAGGGACTTCTGGAAGTTGTCCATAGGTCCCGGGCTGAATGTCCTACCGAACAGGCTGGCCAGTTCGTCCTCCTCCATGTCTAGGGCTTCTCCGAGGGCGTCGTCGCACCTGCTGCGTACCAGCCCTCTATAGAATGTTGCGGTGGAGTCTCCACTGATAACCGGATCCGCCTGCCAGAGGGCGGTGAGCGCCTGGGCACACTCAGTGTGCCAGGCGCCCAGTTTTCTCGGTCTTTGCTTGACCCAGGATTGCAGCTCGGTGAGTGAGACGAGTTTGGGAAAGGTTCGTCTCACAAACGAGGCCCACACCGGTTGTCCGGTGAGGAATACGTAGAGGTGCCGTAGCCTTAATGCGTGTTTACGCATCATTAGCCACGGCATCCCCAGCCCTCCTTTCGAAGGGTGTTGACAGCAGATGGATCTCCTCACCATAGGAGCCCGCCTCTTCCAAAGGAATTGGAAGAGCGCGCGCTCCATCTTGGTGAGGGTTTCCCTTGGGCAGGGCACTACGGTCAGGCGGTAGTAGATGACGGACGCTATGTAGGTGTTCGCCACCTCCGCCCGACCTTTCAGGGATAGTTTGCAACTGGCCCACTTCTGGGTCAGTGCAAACACCCTGTTCGTAACCTCCGCCCAGTTTTTCTCCACCTGGAGGTCCGGTCCGAACCAGACCCCGAGCAACTTCACCGGGCCCTCCGTCCAGCGTCCGACGACGCTATCGGAGGGCATCGGTCTGCCCCTCCACGTGCCGAGTTGCAAACCGATCGACTTGTCCCGGTTCAGCTTAGCCCCTGTGAACTTTTCGTACTCCTCCAGTAAGGTGCCGACCGCCTCGATTTCGGAGGCCGTCGACACCATTACTGTTACGTCATCGGCGTAGGCCGACACCGCTTTCCGCAATCCCGGTTCCAAAGGGATGCCCTGCAACAACTCCAACTTCCGCAGTAGTGGCTCGAGAGTCAACACATACAGAAGGGAGGAGAGAGGGCACCCTTGTCGGATGGACCGCGCGATTTTGAACGGCTCCGAGAGGTAGCCGTTCACCTTGACCCTAGAGCAGATGCGGCCGCTGTGCATAGCAGTGATCCAGCCCCTGAAAACGGGTCCGAAGCCTGCCGCCGCTAGCACCGCATCCAGGTAACCATGGTCGACCCTATCGAACGCCTTAGATTGATCCAAGTTGATCAGAGCCCCACCAAAGCCGGGTTCGTTCCCAACCCTCTCTATGATGTATCGCATAATTATAAATACATAGATAGAT
>OZ024746.1:65848799-65866299 GCA_964016885.1 Eledone cirrhosa | reverse complement strand
ACCGTTAAGGTATCTTTTCTTGGTTATGTCAAAATTTATAAAACAAACTCGGTATTTTATCTGATGAAAGCGTACCAAAGTTTTGCTACCCTTGAAATATATATAATAGAATAAATATGGTTTTATAAATATAGTTTCCATTTATTAAATATCATTGTATATATATATATATATATATATATATATATATATATATATATATATATATATATATATATATATATATATATATATATATATATATATTTATATATATATTATAGAGAACGAGGTATCAGTGTTGTATCTTGTCACATTTATAAACATATTACATACGTTACCATGCATATGTAATCTATATATCTAAAACAGAGAATGTCTGTCTGTATATCTGTCTGTCTGTCTGTATGACCCCCTAAAACTCGAGAACCACTCAACCGATTGTTTTCAGGCTTTACCCATGTAATACTTATGGTCCTGTAAGTGTTTTGAACAAAAGATATTTCAAATGTTCAATGCCCGAAGGACCGGATTAGGAGCCGAACGTCGCGCCCTAAAAATATATGTCTGTATGTCTGTATGTCTGGCATTATGACACTATCTCTGTGTGTGTATATATGAATATATATATATATATATATATATAGTGTATATATATATATATATATATATATATATATATATATATATATATATATATATATATATAGTGTATATATATATATATATATATATATATATAATGTATATATATATATATATAGTGTATAGATATATATATATATATTGTGTAACGTTTTTCAAAATACTTACTTCTGCGTTCACAGATTGATTTTTTTTAACTTCAGAAGATCCCGTTTAGGGTGAAAGAAGCGATTTTTGGCTTAAACATTACTCTGTTATTTTAATATATATATATATAATTATATATTCGTGTACAGATATGTTTCCATACACAAAAACAAAATATAAACAGAAGCAAAAACAACAACAAAAAAGAGAGGGAACGCAGTTATATGCTTTTGAAAATGTATGATTATTTAATGTAAAATTATTTGCCTATTCACCCAAGGCGCCTTCACTTTTCATTAGGACTTCTGCATCCATTGGTGAAGATACGACGAAACATTGAAAGGAGTAAGACAACACCACTCTCCACCACTGCAGTCCCACATGCTTACTGCTCTGTAACTATTGCTTTCATTGTACCATAGCACAATAAATACATGCTCGGTTTGTCGAATGCCTTTTTACTTAACCCTATCATCTTGGCTTTCATGGTTTGAAAATGTTACTATCAGGCACCCAATTAAGTTAAACCCCTGGTAATCTACCACGAATTTCTTTTATAAGCACAAAATGTAGACACCACCAGGCCGAGGTAATCCGTACTTCTCTGTACTGTTTCAGAAAGGAGGGATAGATATGCCAATCTATGTTTAGAATCCCGAGCAACGCCGGCCATTCTGCTAGTATGTTAATAAATGTGACATGATGCAACACTGATTCTTTGTTCTTTATAATATTATTCTCTGCTCTGCGTGAGCATCGAGCTCTGAACCGGCAACTATATATATATAAAGTTGTAGTTCCTATTGTTTTGGAGATAGACCCCATAACCATATATATATTCTGAAAGTACATTGCCCAGGTTGCTTGGATAAGTATATTTCATTTTAATCAAAGGTTTCCCAGGGGAAACAAACCACCGCAGAAAATCCCCGCTGAAAAATGTGTTCCTTCGATTTATATGAAATTTAGACCATCGGTAAATGACAAAATATGATGCCTATTCGCAAAATCTCAGCAAACTCCAATAATATTAAGACACCCTAATGGGGGTTAAACTCTTATAGTGAGAATTTTGGAAAATAAATGGAACAAGATGTGTTGTAACAAGATTGCATGAGAACTTGATTCAAGCAACCATTATATTCGGGGCTTACAAACGTCAAGCTCTTCTCATTCCGAGTATTCCAATTATACCAAGTGATAGCGAGTTGCCTTTTACATTTAAAATGCTGCAGGTCCCAGTGAGGTCATGCTTTGCCATGAGCATCAATAAAAGTCAAGGTCAAACTTTCATGTTTCAGTCATGGTTTGTTTTATGTGGCTGTTTCAAGTACTGGAACTTCAAAAAGTTTTAGCCAATCAAAAAGAGACAAGAAATGTTGTTTTACCTGAAGTACGTCATTATGACAAAATATGAAATATATTTTCATGTATCTATTATGTTAAAAAGAAAATTAAATTTTGAATTTCTAATTTGAAAATAATGCTTTACACAAAAATGAAATGATCAAGTTTTGAAAATTATTTACAAGAAACAAAATATGAATAAGATTTAATAATGTAATTTTAATTTGATATAATACAAAAAATAATATTTTCCAATTTTTCATGCATTATATTTTACATTGAGTAATATTGAAATGCAGAGTTTTCTTCATAAATTATATCCCTGATTTAAAATCAATCATCATTTTCTCACAAAAGAAATGGGTAATTCGGCTAGTGTATATATATACATACGAACAGTGTATATATATGCATACGAACAGCAATGCTGCATGGCAGTGAGACCTGGGCATTGTGTGCAGAGGATATACGCAGACTAGAGAGGAACGAAGCTTGCATGCTCCGCTGGATGTGCAATAGTAATATACATGAACGGCAAAGCATAAACGAACTAAGGAAAAAATTAGAAATAAGAGGGATCAGATGTTGTTTACTCGAGAGAAGGCTACGTTGGTACGGTCACGTGATGCGCATGAAAGACGACAGCTGTATAACAAAGTGCAGGGCAATAAAGATAGACGGTAGCCACGGAGTAGGCAGACCCAGAAAAACATGGGACGAGCTGATAAATTCCGACCTCACACGCTTACACCTCTCCAAGACAATGTCACTGGACCGAGACCTTTGGCGTTACTCAGTAATAGAGAAGACCCGCCTTACCTAAATAAAAAGTAAAAACCTACTACAGTCAGTAGGCATCTCTATCAAAACACACCCCCGTCCCACCACCTCCACCCCATCCACACCGCCCCTTTCAATGTAAAGTTATGTTGGTCCCACAACATCCAGGCCGAAACAAATGAGATCGTGTAGGTGTCACGACAAAAAAAAACACACAGTCCACGCTGTAAATGTGGCCGTGTAGGCAACACGGTAAAAACCACCCAGCCCCACACTGTAAATGTGGTTGGTGTTAGGAAGGGCATCCAGCTGTAGAAAACCCGCCAGACAGTCCACGCTGTAATGTGGCCGTGTAGGCAACACGGTAAAAACCTCCCAGCCCCACACTGTAAATGTGGTTGGTGTTAGGAAGGGCATCCAACTGTAGAAAACCCGCCAGAGAGTCCTATGCGAGCAAGACAACCACTCTTGCCTCAAGTGGGAAAACCCCCGTCCAAACCCATGCAAGCGTGGAACACGGACGCTAAACATGATGATGATGATGATGATGATATATATATGTATATATATGTATATATATATATATATATGTATATGTATATATATATATATGTATATGTATATATATATATATATATATATATATAGAGAGAGAGAGACAGAGAGAGAGAGAGATATATATAATATAAAACGAAAAATCAGTGATGCTTCTGAACTCAATTTATTGTGTTACAATTGATTCGCCGGCGGACAGCTCGAGACGCGATCATTGTGTGGATCTGTCTGATTCTGGACCCGCAGGTTCGACTGACACGTCTAATGATTTCGGAGCATATTATTCCACTATATATATATATATATATATATATATATATATATATATATATATATATATATATATATATGTATATGTATATGTATATATAGATATAGATATATATATATATGTATGTCCTGTGTATGACATTAAACTATATCCAGTGGCAAGGCTCCAATTCGGGAGTTCAGGAGCTGTGGGGAATGTGGAGTTACGCCTTAGTTGACTAAATTCCTAGGTCTGCTCTGGCCCAGCGTAGTAGTACCTGTTAGCGCCCCATTTATGGGTTAAATAATTACCTTATTCGAGTGACGCCGGTAAGGTATTGTCAGCCATTGAAAATAAATATAGAGAGTATATCTAACAGCACTAGGGTTAGAGCCCCTAATTACGCTGTCAAGGAGCAGTCTGGTTGTTATGACTCGGTTGGCTTAGAGCCACAGGGAGGGCCAGTGGATGATGGGTCAGCTGTCTCTGAGACAAATATAAAGAATGCAGTTTTGTCCTGCAGAAGAGCCATCAAAATGGGCACTTTGAATGTGAGGACTATTCGGACGCTGGAGAAGAGAGAGGAGTTGGGACATCTGTTCGAGGAGAGTGGTATACAGATCATTGAGCTCCAAGTGCACAGGATCCTACAGGATGAGCCCGCGAGAAGTGTGATGCTTGGGAAGATGAGCTAGCTCATCATCACATCGTCAGTGAGGAACATGACCAATGCTGCAGTGGAAGGAGTGGGTTTTGTTTTCAGCACAAAAACGAGTCTATTGACAAAGAGAAGTAATACCTGTCTCCCCATGAGTATTGAGGGTGACCTTCAATAGAAACCCAAGGCTGACAGTCATCTCAGCCTATAATCAAGCCGAGGGAGACAGTGATGTGAGTGCGGAAGAGTTCCATGAGGAGGTGTGTAGAGCTGTCAACACCACACAAGCACACAACATCCTGCTTGTTTGGGGGCACTCCAATGCACATCTGAGTAAGGGGGGCAGTGAAAATCCTAGCTGGTACTTCCATAACAACACCAACCGAAATGGAAGACTACTGAGAGACACTCTGCTGGAGGCGAACTTGATAGCGACCAACCTAAGGTTTAGGAAGAATCCGGGGAAGATGTGGACCTACATCTTAGATATGTGCCTGTCCAAGTCCCAGATTCATTTCATTCTGGTGAGGAAGAACTGGCGGAATAGTGTTCTGAACACAGAACCATACAACTATTTCAGTACACTGGGTGGTGACCACCGGCTTGTTATGAGTGAGGTCCGGGTCAGCTTAAAGAAGAGCAAGGCTCAGCCCCGGAGAGCAATCTATTACTGGGGAGCTTTCAAGGAAGATGATAAGCTACAGGAGAGGTTCACAGTGGAAGTGAGGAACAGGTTCAGTGCTCAGTGTGGAGAGACAGAGGAGAGAGAGATTGGATGGACTGAGGAGAGTGTGACGAGGAGGTCCGGGAACTTCACCAATGCAGTGGCGGAAGCAAGTGAGACCCTGGTGCCGAGGAGAAAGAACAAAAGGAAGCACGTCAGCTCTGCAAACCCAAAAGTGTGTGCAACCATAAAACACATGAAAGCTGCCAAGGGCCAATTCTATGCTGATCCTACGGAGGAGATGGTGGAGACTGTGGTTGTGATGAGGGAAGAACTCTGTACCGCTTACACTGAGGTCAGAGAGGAGGCACTGATAGAGAAGATCAGAAGTGTGGAGAGAGCGGTTGAGAGAGGTCTGGATGTAAGGAGAGCTGGATGATCATCAACGAGATCACAGGGAGGTAGAGAAGGTGTTCAGGTCAGATCCAGGGAACAGGGCTCGAGGAGGGGAAGAGGAAATGGCTAGACCATTTTAGAACCCTACTAGGAGAGCCGCCCTCCACAGCCCAGAGCACTGTGGAGATCAGGCGGGTGTTTGAAGAAATGGATATTGAGACAAGCCCTTCACCAGAGAGGAGCTTCAGAGAGCCAATAACAACATGAAGGAGGGCAGGTCTCATGGAGAATATGGAGTGGCACCAGAGGTGATGAAGAGGTGTGATTTTGATGATATCATCCTGGGCCCAGGCACTGGAGAAAGGAGTTGCCCGAATCAGTGAAGGATCACTAACATTGTCCCAGTGCCAAAGAAGGGTGATCTCTCTAACACCAACAACTACAGGGGGATTTCACTGACGTCACTTATAGCAAAGACCCTCAACAGGATGATTCTTAACAGGATCCAGCCCGAGATGGAGAAGAAGCTCAGGGACAACCAAAACGGCTTCATAGAGGGAAGATGAACCACCAGTCACATCCTGATGCTCAGGAGGATATTATAGGGAGCTAGAGCAAAGTGCCTTCCTGCGGTCATGGATTTCATTGACTTTAGGAAGGCCTTTGATTCTGTGGAATGTCACTGCCAGATGAAGATCTTACAGGCTTATAGAATCCCCAAGAAGATAGTGGACCTTATATCACTGCTCTACACCAACACCAAAGCCCAAGTCATTCCACCTGATGGGATGACAGAGTTCTTTGAGATACTGGCTGGAGTGCTCCAGGGAGATGCATTGGCTCCCTACCTTTTTATCATCGTAGTGGACTATTGTATGCGCCTTGCACTGGAGAAACACCAGGACTCTGGCTTTACTGTAGCACCGGCTCAGAGCAGGAGAGTTAAGGCGAAACAGATATCGGATGCTGAATTTGCCGACGACATAATTTTGGTGACAAATACAGTGAAGGAGGCAGAGGATTCGATGCAGGAGGTTGAGACTGTGTCGATGAGTGTGGGGCTGTGAATGAATGAGACTAAAACAAAATATTTGGTAGAGAATGTTGAGAAGCCAGAGAGGATCACTAATGTACGCAGGAAGCTGCTAGAATTGGTTGAGGACTTCCTGTATTTGGGAGCAAAGATTGGGAATACGGAAGATGATGTGGTTAAGAGGAAGAGCAAAGCTTGGCGGCGTGCCACAGCTTGAGATCGGTTTGGAAGTCGGACCTTCCTAAAGACCTGAAAATCCCCCTCTTCATTGCTGTAGTGGAGTCTGTGCTGCTGTACGGGTCTGAGACTTGGACACTGACCAAGAAACTCACTCAGATAGCGGATACACGAGAATGCTGAGGATGGCTCTGAACATTAATCAGTATACACTGAGGATTAAAAACTCAGAGCTGTATGGGAGCCTCTCAAAAGTCAGCTCAGAAGTGACACAGAGGAGACTGAGGTTAGCTAGACATCTCACCGACATGCAGAGTTGACATTGCACTCAGTGTTCCTGTGGGAGCCCCTTTATGGTCACACTGGAAGAGGATGACCAAGGTTAACGTATGTTGATGCCCTAAGGACAGACACTGGTCTGTTGGAGACAGCGATAATGAGGGACAGAGATCGCTGGAGAGAACTCGTTCATGGATCTCGCGAATTTTACCGGCCCTAGAAAAAAAAGATATATGTGTGTAGATAAATCTACCAAAATAAACGGTAGTGTCCAATCCGTTTATTTTGGTAGATTTATCTACATAATCTGCTCCTAATTGTATACAGGTGTTCGTATTTTAATATAAATACATATAATTTTAGGACTTCTTGTATATATAGTTGAGCTCTCTTTCCTGATATACATACCAACAAACACATATATATCCCAGAAACGATCGTAAAATGATGATTTTTTTTCAATATAAGGTACCTGTTCTTTGTTTTTATTTCATTGCTTTTATTTCATAGTTATTTCACTGAGGAACTGGAATCATATGATTCCAGTTCCTCAGTGAAATAACAACCCAACCAGGAACTGGGCATATCAGAGTATTGACATAATTATACACCTCAACAACATATGTACTTGTCTATACCACACTAATTCGGACTGCCTGAAGAGGTCACATCGAAAGATAGCTGTCACCGAAATATATATTGCAGTAATAAAAGGAGCTGAATTTTAAACATTCGACTTTTTATTTTACCTTATTTTACATTACTCCGGAGTAACCAAACCAACCTGCGCACTTCCTCGAGTGCTCCAGCCTGCATACTGAGTGTTGGTATACAACCAACATTTTCTCAAAATCTATATCTATATATATATATATATATATATATATATATATAAGCAAGATGTATGGTAGGTCGTATGTGAATCGCGATGATCACGTCTGACCTACCAAATATGTGACGGTAGCTAGTTAAGCTCTATGCGTGTAAGCAGAGCAGAAATATTAGAAATATAAGACTAGCAGTTTGAAACTGCTAGTCTTGAGTGATACGTTGATGTAAATAATGATCTTACAATCACATGTTATATGCCTTGAAAATCCCACCATATTGTCGGACGATACGGCTGTCGGCAATAAACTTGTTATAATGTCATAATAGTTCCTTTGATCTTTTTCACTAATATATATACATATATATATTTATATATATATATATATATATTTATATATATATATGTATATATATATATATGTATATATATATATATGTATATATATATATATATATATATATATATATATATATATATATATATATATATATATATATATATATATATATATATATATATATATATATATATATATATATTAAGAAAAAACGAGATGTCCTTCAGGAGTGAAAGTATAAGAAATCGAAATGCAACCAGTCTTTTTAAGAATACCTATTTTGTCCTTTACCGGTTTCCCAGTTCTTGTGCTTTTGAAACAGGGAATTGAGATGGGGGGATTGTGGTGTACCCCCCCCACACCCACACACACAGACACACCAACACACATATATATATATATATATATATATATATACAAGGTATGAAACACTCATGCTCACTTGGCCGTATTTTATTCGAAAGACTAGAACGTGAATTCCTGTTATAAATAGAAAAATACATAACTTTCGTTAGCACGGCCCTCTTTAAATGGAAACCGAACAATGAATAAGATCTAATTTGCTTGGTTCTTGACCTTTGGCACAACTATTGACCTAATTTGCTTAAAGGATATTGAACAGATAGCGAAATCGCAATAAAGAAGAATTGATTGACAGTACATTTATAAATATACTATTTTTGAGCAATTCTTTTGCTAAGATCTAATAATTAGATAATCATTTAATATAGAAATGTGTTTGGTTTCTCTGAAAAATCAGCTTCTTCATACGAATAGCATAATTATAGATTGACTTATTTCTTTTATTTTCTTCTTCCCTTAAACAAATATAGATAAGCGCTAGCAAGTGGTTTCATTAAAAATATCACCTAGTTTGTTCTTTTACGTACAGTGAATTAATAAAACAATCCATATAGAAACGAATAATAATAGTTAGTGATACTGTATCACTTTGCTTCGTCCCTCGCTACTATATATTACGCTACGCTTATCTGCTAAATGGAGTGATTATTCTGAATAACCAAAATAATACGCAAAATTGGTTGGTAGGTGTTATATTTATATTTCAGCTTTTCTTTCTCATCTTTATACATAATGATCACTATGCGGAGTACAGGGAAAGGAATAATATGATTATGACGACGATTGCTTATATCATGATCAGATTAATCGGAGCAGCAAGAGTTGCGTTTTTACCATCACACATTATGTTATTTTGGTGGTTTCTGATTTAGGCAAAAGGCCCAAAAAATTTGGGGAGGGGAAATTCGATTAGATTGACCTCAATGCATTACTGGTACTTTATTTTATCGATCGACCCAATAAGGATGAAAGGCACATCTAACTCAGTGGTATTTGAACTCAACATTCAAAGGGTCGTAACTTTAGCCGCAAAGTCTGTCCAACACCATACCGATACTGCCAATAATGGTCTCTTATATAGGCACAAGGCCTGAGAGTGCATGTCAGGGCACCTTTCAATCGCGTTTTTAATCCTCGGATGTTGTTGCTGACAATACTTATTTCTCCCCAGTTAAGGGATTGAAGCAACTTGAAATGTAGGTACGACTTTCTCAAGTTCACCACGCATCAACCGTTTCTTTATTCGACCTTATGAAATTAAGACCCATACTCTACCCAATATCTAGAACTAGAAGCTAAAATCTTCGCTACTGCTACAACTGTTTCCATTGCGGATTCAATAAATCTGAATCAAGTATTTATTGAGAATACTGAAGACTAAATTACCGGACATCCAACACATTTCTAGAACCAGACAATTTCGTACGCTTTCAGTAAACTTTAAGAGTCAGGACCTGGCCGTAAATGGTCTGTGGTCCCCTGTCGGACATACACAATCATAATATATCCCTCGTACATGGAAAGAAACGGCAGAAATGGAGGAATCTTGCCAGAGCCAGCTATCTTGAGGAATCTGGTCTGCATGGTTCTTCGGGAGCTACGCCTTCTGCGGGGAGAAAGGTACTAAAACAGAAAACAGGTGTGGGATCATGCTTCCACATCAAGGGAGAAACAATCGAAAGATCCCAGAGCTTTTTCGCTTGTAGGATGGAGTAAAACTCCACATAAGTGACAAAGAGAAGCATCGTTTCCATCTTTGTGAGCAGGCGGGCTACCTGGGAGCTTTCTACCCTTCAATGCAAGGCAGGGAACCACAGGTACCCCTGCAGGACAACAGCAACTGAGGCACCACAACCTCCCCAGTAGCAACAGCTGAACAACTACCAACAAAAACATACTCCAACAAGAAAAACGTGACAATATACCTTACCTGTTAATTCTTTTACAGTAATCTTGCGTGCATAGGATCAACCTCACAATACTCTTGTTAGATATAGTTAAAATCTACATTTGACTTCATTAAATACATTGGAATTGGTTAGAATGTTTATTACAGCTTAGGGCAAGCTCTTGTTAGGGTATCTATAAATATGCAAGCCTTTAAAACTCCTCGAGATCGTAATGCTATCCACGCACATAGCTCCATTGAGGAAATGAGTCAGACTGGTGTTGCATTGCAGAGTGTCCAGTTGCTACACGTGTGATAATAAAAGCAGCAAATGCTCAACCTGAGCCTCTTGCCTAGCTGATAAATGATTTTTAAATAACTAATACTAAACGGAGATAAATGCAACTAAATATAGCTAATAGTATATACCTTTTTCAGTTCTCTATGTTTAAAACACATTTGAAAAGAAAAAATATCAGATTCATCCATTATTTTATAATTTTCTTGTTGATAAAAACAATTTGCATCATTTGTTTACGCTTATTGGAAATCTTTTTTGCTGCGTGGTCTAGCAATATAAAATCGAGGAACAGTGTGTAATTTTAACCGAAAAGAATATTACGAGGAGAAATCGTTTAATTATGTTACTGCATTCTATTAGCTGTTAAACTTTTGAAGGTAGAGGTGGTAACAAAATTAAATTTTAAATAGCATGTAAAAAGTTCATGTATTTTAAATAACTTTGATGTATTCTTTAGTAACGCAGAAAATCGCTGATGGAATCGTTAAAGAATTATAGTGAATTGGCGGGGTGCCAAACAAAATATCTATAATTGATTCATTTACTTGGAACATTGTCCAGTTCTTCTATTTGTCTAAATAATTTAGACAAAGTAGAATAAACAGAATTGAATGCAATCCAAATATATATGTTTAAAGAATCTTCTATCTTGTATCAGACAGGGTTTATTTTCAATACAAAGTTGTATACCAATATGAGGATTCTTTCTCATCTGGTCTTTTATTAATTCTATACCAGCATGCAATATGCATATATCTGAAATATGTGCTCGTATGAAATATGTTCATATGGGAAATATGTGCACATTTGAATTATATGCACATGTGAATCATGTGCATACGCTAATATGTGAAAATAGGACACATGTGCACATATATATAAGACATATCACATTATTGAACCTGCTACAATGGGACATGTGACTTACACTTGCTATTCTATTGTTATGAAAGTAGGTGTATGGATATCTTTATTCCGGTACATAGACCGAAACATTAGATGAATATTTATTTCAAAAGAACTAGGGAATAAATTCCGATTGTGGAAACTAAATGTGGAATTAGAAAGTCTGAGAGGAAAGATAGCCTAAACTAAAGTGCTAGAGAATAAGAGAGAAGATACGATCCAGATTCCCAAGTGGCCACGCTCAATATGCAGAAAAGGGGTAGGCATAAACACCATACAATTTTCCTAATGTAAAATCGTGGTTTCATAAAATATATAGTAGGAAAACGACTAGACTAAGAGGAAGGGAGAACTTTGTATGTAGAAGATGCACAGGAGAAATCAAGAGCAAGAGTGCTAATAATATATACCTTTTCCAGTTCCATGAAGGAAGCATAGACGTGGTTGAAAGCTTTTGTTATATAGGTGACCTAATTAGCAGGAGGGGGGTTGCGCCGAGAATATAATAGCTTCAATAAGTATAGGATGGAAGAAGTTTAGAGAACTACTCCCACCGTTAAAAAAAAAAGGTTTCTCCCTACGTACAAAAGGAAGGCGGTGTGGTGCACGATGCTGCATGATAGTGAAACATTGGCGGTGACTGCAAAGGACATGTATAGAGTGGGGAGAAAGTAAGCAACCATGTTTCGTTGGATGTGCAATTTAAATGTGAGAGAAAGTGAGAGCTTTGATGAGCTGAGTGAGAAGATGTGTTTAAGGGGAATCCGAGTTGGCGTGCAGGAGAGGAAACTGTGTTGGTATGGATATATGATGTACATGTGAATTACCGATGGGTGAAGAAATGCCAGGAAATCCCAGTGGAAGGAAGCCGCAGAAGAGAACGACCAAGAAAGACCTGAGCATAGGATGTGAGAGCTGACTTCAAATTGAAGGCAGCTCTCACAAAGAGAGCTGTCGAGCTGAGAAGAACCCGTCCAGTACATGAAAGCATGGAAAAGCGAACGTAAACGCGATGATAATGATATGTTTATATGTGTGTGTGCATATGTTTTTCTGTCCGCCTATATATCCATGCGTGTACGTATGTGTGCAAGTGTCTGTCTTTGCATAACTCTGTGTGTATGTGTGCGTGTTTGTGCGTACGGTTGTATGCGAGTTTGTGTGTGTGTAAATATTGAAAATAGTATTAGAAAATTTCAAAATATTTTTTTCAGATTATATATTTAAGGGTGACTATTATGTTTGATATGTCACATGAAAATTATTTTTAATCGATCGAATATATAACCGGAGTGAGAATGAAATCTATTAGAGGTACTGAAATTTATTCCCCAAAGGCCAAAATATAAAAATCCCAACATTCTAAACGAACAAAAATTAATTAAAGTTATGCATGAGGGAATTTGTCTGGTTTTTGGTAGCGATGTTGACAGATAAGTTTTAGTTTTATTGTCCCTCTTCACTGAAGCAATGACATGATTATAAACTGAACTGAAGAATATATAATTAGGCTGTATGTATATTTCAGCCTCATTTCAGCTGCCTAATTTCCTTAAAAATTTAGGTCAATTAAACTTTCAAAAATGTACTCCCTTGTCAGCTGTGAAATTAATTTTGATGAAGAATAACATATTTTGCATTCATTGCGGCAATAGATTAATTGAATAAAACTTATTTTCCAATCACAAACGCCAATTATAGAAGCCTGAGCATACCATATGATAATCATTCTGAATTTTCTCAGAATGCCTCTGTGATCAAGCCACTTCATGTCGATAATGATTTATTTAGGAGGACCAATAAGGTATAAATAAGTCTGTAGTGGTCATCGTATCCACCACGATCTGGTTTTACCCTGAATAACTTAATTTATTTTTCCGACGATTGAAATGTAAGAGTTCACGCCCGTGCCATTTCTTAGAACAAAATTCATTGATACTAATAGATTCCCCATCCTCCCATGCGCCATTATAATTACAATTTGTAAAAAAAAATATTTTCGGCTCACCGCGTCAAACATCCACGTATGTACTAAGGTTAGATTAAAATCCTTCGAGACGTAGTGATTATTCATGCAATAAGTGTCGAAACAACCATTATAAAGGTATTGAAAAAAGCAAGGGTAATTAATGCATTTGTTATATTTATAATTAATTGTAATTTTAATCAATTTAGAAAACGTAATATGGGACTAGGTGTTGTGTTTATGAAACATTATGAACCACATTTTGTAAATCCAATGTAATTTTATGCAAACCATAATGATTAGCATATCATTGATAAATTAATTGAAACAGTTGGCAACAGCTTACTAGTTATGCAAATCATACCTTCCAGTTTAGTGAATTCCTTGTTAGCAATGATTATGCATCCTGCCTCCTGTCGGCAGAGACAGGATCGTAAATTTTCCTTGAACATTTAATCCAAATTCGTCTGCAACAAGTCAACCGATACGTCGAAAGTGACATTATTTCACTGTTGAAATTGCACATAGTACTCTCATCAACGCCACAAAAGTACGATATGTTACTTGAGTAACGCTTGTTATAAATAGGTGTGCATTGTCCACAGAACCCACCTTTGTTGTGCGCTTCCTGGTCACTACTACAAGAATGGAGAACAGGTACCAGCTGAGACCACCATAGTTAATTCACCTGTTTATTTTTTAACACCTTCAAACATTTATGGAAAGCGTCATCAAATTCTCTAATAAGAAACACTTAAAATGCTTGCGTAAGTGTGTATATGTGTTTATGTATATATAAATATATATATGTGGAAAACATATGTATATAAGAGAAAGGGGGGGAGGAGGAAAGATACAGGAGAAAGAGAAGGGGGCAGAAAATAGAGATTTATATACGTTTTACAGAATTTGGTCCGTTTTGAATTGTAACATGTTTGGCAATATTTTTTGCCTATAGAATCAGTTTTGTTATATAAATCGAAGGTGTGAATACACCACAATCCCACACAATACCACCTAAAGAACTGAATATCATTATTGTTTTGGTATTTGTAAGCCTCTTTATCGTGTGTAAAATAAATGAACATTAATAAATAGATAGATGCAGTTAGATACAAAGTTATGTCACATAGTTACGGAGGCCCGTAGATATTTAGATAAATAAATGAATACAATGTTAGATAGAGAGATAGATTGATAAGCAAAGAAACATACACATAGATAGATAGATAGATAGATAGATAGATAGATAGATAGATAGATAGATAGATAGATAGATAGATAGATAGATATATAGATAGATAGATTGATAGATAAATAAACAGACCGGCAGATAGAAAGCTAGAGAGATATGTGCTTGCATATTGCTACTCCAGTGAATGGCAATCCAACGAAAATGTATTTAGTACTGTTATGCAGATTGAATAAATATTTATTCAGCATTGAGTTTTCGTGTAATTTCTCATCTCCCGTTGGGGCAAGAACCAGAGTTTGCAATGTGCAAAATATATATATCAGCTGTTATTGAAGAGAAGTTTGAAACACTAAATAAATCGGCGTATTATACAATATATTGTTTTTAGTTACGTGAAAGCCCTGGAACTACTATATATATTCCGTGAAAGCCCTGGAACTACTATATATATATATATATATATATATATATATATATATATATATATATATATATATATATATATATATATATAAAGAAAAAGAGATGAAATCGAAAATGCAACTGAAGTCTTATTTTTTTATTAAATATATATATTTATTTGGTTCCTTTACCGGTTTCGCAGTTATTCTGCTTTTCAAAAGGTGAGTTGAGATGGAGGGTCTGTGGTTTTTCTCACATGAAAAGCAGAAGAACTGCGAAACCGGTAAAGGAACCAAATAAATATATATATTCTTTTTAAAAATAAGACTTCAGTTGCATTTTCGATTTCATCTCTTTTTCTTTATACTTTCACTCGTGTAGGACACCTCGGTTATTTTTCATTTTGTAAAAAAAAAACCTCACTTTCTAATATATATATATATATATATATAGAAAAGATGAATATAAAATGAAAGTGCTTTTATAAAGAAATTTATTAAGGTATTGACATATGTTTATGTAACATACGGATTACCTATCTATCGCTGCTTGCGTAATCGTAAAATGTTAGCAAGTATTCGATAGCAAATGTATAATCAGTTGTCACTTCTTCAGAGATATTGGATAAATTGGAAAAAATCAGAAAAATCAAAGTATTTATATTAGTTGTAAGAAAGGAAGAAGAGAAGGGATAGTATATGACAGATGGCAATTCAATTTGCTTGTAAACAAGTATATAGAAGGTTTTTAATGAGAATAAAATGAGTATATGGCATATTTTATCTAAATAAGAATTTTTGGGAGAGCTTATTTTAATCTATATTTGACAAGTTGAACAATGGACAAGGCTGGTCGTTTGGTGTAGTAGTATTAATACATATATAAAGTGTTAAGTAAGGAATATATATATATATATATATATATATATATATATATATATATAAGTAAAAAAAAACAATAACAAAGAGTGCAGTACGAACATGTGCTTCCACGTAGAAATACCATACACGAATAGTGATAAACATACATAGATACGACAACGTGATGATAGATGTAAAAATAAATATAAATGTTAATTTAATAGAGACACATATGTGTACTTAGAAGTTGAGATAACAATAGATGTTGAGTATAATATTATTTGTTTCGACACACGATTTCATATCAAAAAGCTCGTAATAGTAATTCATCGCCATTGATCTTGAGATATGTATGTATATATATATATATATATATATATATATATATAGGGATAAGTAGGACCCCGACGGCTGAGCTCAAGCCCCGACGGCTGAGCTCAAGCCGTTTCGACGGCTAATTCTGGACTAAATGAAAATGTTTAGCCTGGTAAGTGAATAGCCGAACTTCTCAGGGGGTAATTCCTGATATGGTAAAAGTGATTGCCACTCTACTACCCTAACTATTGAGTACTTTGGTGCGTTATGGTCCATCTGGTTCCTTACTACATTTCGTTCGTTATATAAGTTCATCCAGGGTTCAATCGAGGGTAAACACTGTAAGTAAGGTACTCAATACAAAGCAGAATATAAATATTTAATATATAAATGCTTTTTACAGGACAAGTCTGTTTCATTCGGGAGAAATCATATATATATATATATATATATATATATATATAGAGAGAGAGAGAGAGAGAGAGAGAGAGAGAGATACCTAACTCGTCCTATGGACTGAGTGCTCTTCCACCACGGATATTACCTTCCAGTGTTCTACCACTATATATATATATATATTTAATACATTAACAGAGAAAGCTTTAAACAATACTCTGACCGGCTTCCGTCTCACTCAACAAACATTAGGATATACCTTAGTATAATCCCAATTATACGTTTGGGGTGCAAACTATACGTATTTTGCGGATAGCCAGTTGTATTATTTTATATGAGACATAATTAAAATACATCTGTCATATATATATATAACGAAGGAAGTGTGGTAAGGAACCAGATGGACCATAACGCACAAGAGTACTCAATACTTAGGGTAGTAGAGTGTGAAATAGGAAACTGTTCAAGACCCCGACGGCAGAGCTCAAGCCATTGTGTCCAGAAAAACCCGTCGAAATGGCTTGAGCTCTGCCGTGGGGGTCTTGAACATATTCATATATATATATATATATATATATATATATATATATATATATATATATATATATATATATATATATATATATATATAAAATTCATAGGGATGTATGTATATATTTAGACATATATTTAGACATAGTCACAGATACATATATGAGTGTGGCTACCTTTCACGGTGTGGCTCAATGAAAAATTTAATTAAGCAAATAATTATTAATCAGAGCTATATATAAAATTGCAAGTTTGAAGAATTATTAGATAAAATATATCCAATCTTTCTTCACCCTAG
>OZ024746.1:65821299-65843799 GCA_964016885.1 Eledone cirrhosa | reverse complement strand
GAACATGGCTGTTTATTATAAAAAATATGTTCGTAGATGATAAGGGGATGAAATACTGCATTGATAGTTACAATAGTACTACATGCAATTTTGCAGACATGTTATGAACAAAATATTATCATCATAACCCAACATGGACATCAACTGCAGATTATATCTTGAATATTCATATTATTTATCAAAATGTTTTCTCTCTGTATTTTTGCTGGATATAATCTGCCCATCCAACTTCCAAAACATGTTGCATAATAATTATGATTTAAATATGGGAAAATTAATCTTTTCTTCCTTCAATAAAAGTACGTTATAAATATTTTCTCGTTCATACTAGTCTTCAACTGAAAATGTTGATCATACTTTTACATCGATGTGTTATTAACTGAGAGATCAAATGATTAGATTCAAAGATCAAGAATATGTAAATTATAGAATGCGTTATCTTTAATTTGAGATTATGCATGTCTGAATTTGTGTTTGCTTTTCCATGGTGTTGTGTTTTGCCGAATTAGAATTACATTTTAGATATTTTCTTTAATGAGGCACCTAAAAATAAATATAATATAAAATTTAAATTTTCTTCCTGGCATTTTATTTGTAGGAAATCAACTAAATAACATTTAAATTTAGAATGATTTACGAAATAACATTTACAAATCAATGTATTCGTGAAAAACTTTATTTTACAATTATTCAAAATATTCTTTGTAGAAATTTCTAGCAGAACATGTATACTGATTGGTAACGAAAGATTTATTCTATAATAATCCCTATATATAAAATTATATTTATATACATATACATTCAGTAATTGTATAAACAGTAGCAGTTTTACACTTTGATTAGGTATTTCATACATTTTGTCATTTCTAACAGGACAAGAGCAGGTGAATTGGAGGCTCTCTCTATTCTGAGATCAAATCAGCCAGAGGCCAAATTTATTTTTCAGGGATGACAAAATAAAGTACAGGTTCATAGCAGTTTGTTGTTGGAATTGATAAACCGTCGGACGGACGAGATGCATTGTTGTAGCTTTTTTAAACTTTCATTCCACCTTTGGATACAGATTTCTCCGGTGGCCGGGTTGGGTTAATTAGTTGTCTGTGGGACTATAACTGTTAATGAAAGTTGCAATGAGTGGGGGAGAATTGCGATCACTTGCTATTGCAGTCGAACTAAGTTCATGTGTTGGCAAGAAGGATTGACCCTGTATGCATTATTGATATTTAGTTGCTTTTCTGTGGAGGGATAAAAGACTAAGCTCTGCCCGGCGAAATCGAGTCTGAATTACCGTTAGTGTTTTATATTTTTCTGTAATTTTGTCTGCTTTCTCTCACCGTTTCCGTGATAAATGATAGTTAAATAATTTTAAACATTAATCGATTTAGCCTAAGGCTTCACTCCTATTAGGAATACATTTATCCAAACCTGTAGGTAATTGTAGGCAGAAGAGAAAATGAATGTCCGATGTCACAAGCTAGATGAAAAAGAAAATCCACATCAAAATTAATCCGAGCATAACATCTATTCATAATTTTGTTACATTTATTAAATGAATTTAGTACGACTAATTCATTGTATTTTCACTGTTATTTTCAGGAATGGAATGATGAGCGATTAAGATGGAAACCAGAAGATTACAATGGTTTGGAGAAAGTCCGCATACCATGTGAGAAAATATGGTTACCGGATATTGTACTCTATAACAGGTCAGTAACGATTATAAGATAATTTTGCAAGCTTAATGTATAAACGAAACCTATTTCGGTTTGTATTTCTGCTATTCCTTCTTTTATTTCTCTATTTCTCTTGAAACTGTGTGATTGTGTGAAAACACACACACATACACAGACGCTACACACACATATATATATATATATATATATGCATATGTATGTGTGTGTATATATATATTTATTAAAATAACAGATTAAAGTTTAAGCAAATAATCGCTGCTATCACCCTTAACGGGATCTTCTGAAACTAAAAAAATCAATCTGTGAACGCAGAATTAAATATTTCTATATATATATATATGTGTGTGTGTGTGCGCGCGCGTGCGTGCGTGCGTGTGTGTGGGGGGGGGTGTACATATGTATATATAATCATAATTGTTCCTTCTAGCAAGGGACTCTCAGATGAAATCAGTACTCCTTCTGAGTCAGCAGCCTCACAAACGAACCGGAACGCATCTTGCTTCCATAAATTCCTGCATGTTCTAGAGTGTATCAGGTCCATGTTTTATACGGTTGGATGATTACTCCTAACACCAACCGCTTTACTGACGTGGAGCGAGTACGATAGATTGTGTTCTGTCATTGGCTAGAGTGGAATGTACTTGTGCAAAGTAAGCTGTCGTAAATGGGACAGGAGAGATGTACGCAGAATGATAAGTCGTAATGTATCATAGAGGTATTTAGACGCTTCTTGCTATAGCTACAAAATAACTACATGCTGTACCCTTGATATTTAGTCCCGTTACGATTAACTCTGTTTTGCGAAATTCAAAATCCTTTGTGACACACAGCCACAAACATTAATATGATTATTGAGAATACTAATCTCGCAATGCTTAAAACTTCTCACATTCTACTTTTGATTTCTGATGTATATGTATATTTGTAAACCCATCTAATTCAATGAAGCATGAAACTATTGAAGACCCAACTATGACTCGCATCCTTTGCCCATATAATGTAATAATTATTTTATAGTATTAAACATTTAGATTAAGTATTGACGTAATCTCGCATTATGTTTGGTTTCGTAGATGTAAGAAATACACATTCAAAACAAATACTAATGAAATAATAAGCCACACACTCCATGTGTATGTGTGTATATCTGCACGCATACATATATATCTTTGTATGTATGTGTGTGTGTATATATCTGCAGCGCATACATATATATCTTTGTATGTATGTGTGTATGCATGTATGTATGCATGTATCTATGTATGTATATTTAGTCCTTACTATGTGCACAATAGAAATTATAACGCAGGTAGAAAATATCCTAGATTTGTACGAGCTAGTTATATATAGACTGGGGCTGAGATTCTGTTCATAAGTCAACGTCTTAATGTTGGTATCAAGTGATTTTAAAAATAAAAAGACATATTGAAATCGCTATATATTCTGTTATGCAGCGCATGTTGTTATAGTATTTTAATAGGAATGTGTGGCTGTGAAACATAACGACTGACGAAAGAATTGAAGACTGGTAGTCGTGAGGAATGTAATTGGCAATTTCAGCAGATAACAATACTGTTATAGTCGCAGTTGAAGATACATAGGGCAAAATGCATCTGAAAATCATTGGCTTTCAGGGATTTGCAAATGAGATTTGGCTATCAGCGGAATGATAGTTTTTTGGATATGATCCAGAATATGTGCGTCTAGTTGTTGCACTGTATTAGACATATAATCAGTACTGACATTCAGAGGTCTGACTAACTATATAAAACATTGGTGTTTGTTCGGTGTGATTTTTTGTATTGGTTATACTTGTGTAGATCGTTGTGCAGTGAAGCTGTTACTAAAGATAATATCGTGTGGTAGTTATATTGTTTGCGGTAGTAGTTGGGATATTAATGATATTCGTAATGGTGTTGCTGCTGGTAATGGTATTTCTACTGATGCTATTTGCAAAGTGTATATATATATATATATATATATATACACTTTGCAAATATGCGTGTTTGTGTGTATGTGTTTGTGTGTTTCTGGAAATTTATCAGTATGTACATATATATGTATATATGTACATATGTACATATATATCTATATATATATATATATATATATATGTACATATGTACATATATATATATATATATATATATATATATATATATATATATATATATATATATATATATATATATATATATATATATATAGAGAGAGAGAGAGAGAGAGAGAGAGAGAGATGTACATATGTACATATATACATATATATGTACATACTGATAAATTTCCAGAAACACACAAACATATACACACAGACACGCATATATATATATATATATATATATATATATATATATATATATATATATATATATATATATATATGTATGTATGCGTGCGCATGTGTGTGTTTACTGTTGTGATATTGGTTAGTGTAAAAATGCTGACAATGGCAGCTACAGGAATGAAGGAAGAATTGAGTTGTTTATCTTCTAACAAAACTCTATTTTCGTAGCGCTTATTTAAGACCAGTTGATATTGGTGGTGGACGTGGTTTGTGATAATGGTAATAATGGTGATATGGATGTGGTTACAGTATTGATGTTTTGTTTTTTGTTTTACTTTCTGGTTTTGTACTGATGAGGGTGAAGGCGCCCATGTTGCACATGATATTGATGTTGTTGTTGCCGTTCTACGTTGCTTATCGCATTCTGCAACATTCTAATTTGTTTATCTTCACACCTATTGCTCAATATTGTTGACAGTTAGCAGCCTGTTGATAACCAGTGAGCAATCACCTAATTATCCATCAACGTACGTCATCAGAATAAACATTGTGATGTAGTTGCTGATGTTTGTTGCTCTTGCAGTTATACTATTAATCTTTATAATTAATAGTCGTGGTGTACATCATGATGATAATGATGATGATGATGATGGAGATGTTGACGAAAAACATGTTGATGTTAATGATGATGATAATGTTTATGATAATACTACTACAAATCTTATTGCTAATTACGAATACTATTTTGGTAGAGGTGCTGTTAATAATTAGGATTAAGAAACATATTTAACATTATCATCATTAAATGAAAGGATAGGTGTGCCTCAATATTCAAAATGGCCATGATGATGATATCGAA
Source organism: Eledone cirrhosa (assembly GCA_964016885.1). Taxonomy (NCBI): domain Eukaryota; kingdom Metazoa; phylum Mollusca; class Cephalopoda; order Octopoda; family Eledonidae; genus Eledone; species Eledone cirrhosa. The sequence continues at coordinate 65,838,962 of OZ024746.1, read as the reverse complement.
GGGGGTGATGCTGAGGATGATGATGTGATAAAATATGCTTTTCTTACTGGTGATGATGTCGGTAGGCACCGTCCTGTGTGTTTGCTTTCTAAGTCTGTTGATCATTAGAGGGACATAGTTGTTTAAAACTGTTGATGGTATTGTGCTACGTTTATGTCGGCATATGGCTTCTCTGTATTATAAGCATCATATTAGCATAGTAAAGTTTGCCTCTGATAGCCTTGCAACTCATGATATTATAACTATATAAATAAACATTGAAAATGTGACAGGGAGCTGCAAAATCTGATGAATGATCTTATTTATAAATAACACTTTACACCGCAATTTGTGAATAATAGGGCCGTTGGTTACAGGTGCCTAGTGGACCAATTAATCGTACACTATATTTACGATGGTGAAAGTAACTGGAGACCATTTGTTAAAATCGTGCAGGACAAAGACAGCATGGTAGATTTATTCGAAAGATAAGGTTTATAGGATTCTCAGAGATAGTTGAAATATTTCACCGAAAAATGTCGCGAAAGCTACACAAACGTACGCACATACTTCTCTCACTTTCTCTGTCCCTCTCTCTTTCGCTCTTTCTCTCTCACTCTCGCTCCCCCCATCTCTCTAACTCTCTCTCTCTTCCTCAGTCGCTCTCACTCTCTGTCTTATATAAAACCATAAGTTTATGTGTGGCATAGAGGAATAGAACACTGAAATATAGGCCGTTTAAATGTTGGTGTGGGGCAGGAAGATTCATTATAAGGTAAAGCAAAATATAGGTACCTATGGTGTTGCAATCAATCCACCAATATGGCCGTCTTGGGAATCCTTTCTTTCATCCCTCCCAAAAGTCTTGAGGATCTTGAATATAGAGTAAAACAATTGATATAATGTGGTATTCATAATACTGTTTATCTCTCTGAAAATGAAGACGTTTGTGCTACACAGAAATATGATGCTATAGATATCACTGCTGGTGATGATTTTGCCTTTGTATTATAAACACAGTCATTATTGTGATAATGGCTGCATATCATTATTTAATTTACGTTCTGTGTTAACGTTGTTGTTCTTCAATTGGAAGGTTGATAGCTTAAGTGCCAGTAATATATCGATAAATATGCAGTCAATTGCATATTATCTCCTATCAGAATATACATATATACATATATACTATTTCAAATCAATGCACCCATGTACGTTTGTGTTTGAGTGTATTAATTCGACATGTAATTTAATATCGACGTAGCTAATCCAATTGGCATAGCTAAACCTCTATATCAAGATCTATTAAACTAGTGCTTGGCAGTTTTTAACAAAACACACTCTTTTCTTCCATCCAACATCCTACCTATCTGTCTCCCTCCCCTATTATTCTGCTTCTCCATATTTCTTTCCTTCCCTCTATTCACTCCTCCCATCTCCCCATCTCACCTTCTCCCTGTTGCTTTCTTTTGGTGGAAGCCTTGCATGTATCACTGTAAGACATTCAGTTGGTAGGTGAACGTAGCTGCTTAGGGTCTGGAATATTCACAGCAGGCATTTTTTTTCTGAAAGGCAATACTGTTTTAAATGGGTAAATAATATTGAACAACAATGATAACTTGTGCTTTTCTGTGTTCTACTAAAATATATTTCAAACATACACTAGATAGTTGTATAGACTAATAAAAAGCAATCTATGATCTACAGATTTTTTTTCTATAACAAATAATTCCTCAAAAACTTGTATTTGCTTAGATTTGTTTCTCAGAAAATATATATTGTGGTGTACATGCTTTTATTTTGTTGTTGTTTCTATTTGTTCCAAAATCTCATATTTCCGTTGAACCTATACCGGCTAGGAAAATTAGTAATAACCGCTGTATACTGGCTTGATTAACTTGCTCGGATAGGGTACTAAATTATAAATCTATACTGGTGCTGTTGGAATTGATTACATATGAAGGAATACCAGAAGCAACAAAGTGCAATGTAATTATTGTAATATAGTACCGAAATTAGTAAACAGTAACTTAATGATTTATAATATTCTGTTGCTGGTGTAAGATTATACTGGGACAGAGATAATGAATATCAACATTTTTCTTTTTCAGATGATAAATATTTGTTAACAATCCACAAGCGAAAAGTTCGATCTCAATCAATGACAGCACGTCTGTTGTTTTTCAAATATCATATCTTACATAGGATGTATCAGATATCATGCTTGAGAAACAAAAAACACGTTTCCCCCGCGCGAACACATTTGCAGACGTCTCTGCTGAAATGCAAGCCTTCACATCATTTCTACATTATACTAAGCTCAAAACGAAGATTAGCATTTGGCCTTAGATTGCTATTCTAAGCCTAACTCACTATCCCTTCCATTGGATTGAATATCTAGGGATTAATATTATTAACTTTGTACAATTCATGTCCTGCACTACCTATTATATGGTTATAGGTCTAATGTGGGAGCATGTTCTTAGTCCTTTGAACTACTGAAAATACAAGGTAGCTGGGAGGAAACTCTCTATTTAACATTGTTAATAATCTTATTAATTATTAGTTGGTTTAATTTAAACAGTATAATAGCAGAAGTACACTATAGTGTTAAATTCTACATGTGCACCAGCGTTTTCCGCCAGTGTATGTATGCATGCGTGTGTGCGTGAGTGAGTCTATGCGTATGCGTATGCCTGCTAGAAGTATTTCAATAAATGAATATTAGTATTGTAATGCGCGTGTGAGTGTATGTCAGGCTTTTAAAAGCATTGCAATGTATCACTCTTACTATTTTGTGTTAATTACTTCTGAGCGTGCTCTCACACATTAAGTACAAGACGTTGCTGCTACAAGACGTGGCAGATCGACGCCTTCCTGATTAGCCACGTTATTTGCTCTTCAATTTTAATGTTTTATATTTTCGTTTAATTACCATGAAGAACACAGTTTCATCATGGAATAAATTCGTTATGAAATATATCGACAAAATAATGATAGAGGAGTTAAATACAATGAATAATGCAACTAAGAATAAAAAAAGGTTTCCATTGCAATTTTTTAATCTGAACAACGTTCTAATAATGAACAATTTCTTATAATAAACAGCCAATGAGAAAGCCAATATTGTATTCAATACTATGTATACATATTTACGGAGAAAATGTTATTGCAAACTAAAAATAGTTTTCATTTACATCACATGGAATGTTTTATTTAAAAAGAAAATGTTACAGTAACACTTTGGTTAGAGTTTCTAAATGAGGTTTATAATGTTACATATCACTTACAATCAATATTTATGTATCAAGCTAAATAACCTATATAAACCCTTCAAAAGACATATGCACATGGTATCAGTTTCACATAAGCGAACATGGGTACGGTGTATATATTGTTGAAAACAGGATCATGTGGCTATATTTATATTTATATATATATATATATATATATATTAGGTATAGGATTATCCTAGATGTAGTAATGGTTAATTACTACAGTCGATATGGTTGACGTACGGTGAGAGGTTACTCTACGAGTTATGGAAGAATTGTTGAAGAAACTTAGTTCCTGATCCTTCTGTATTCCGGAGTGTATATAAAGAATGAATAATAACAGGTAGACATCATAAAAAGGTAATTTATTCCGTGAGCTTACAAATGTTTCCACGGTGGTACTACATCCTAGTTATGCTATGTGCAAATTTACAACTATTTGCAGAACTCAAATATCCAATGCTGTGACCACTGTATCCTCAGAGCAGAAATGTCTGCTCTGAGGATACAGTGGTGACAGCATTGGATATTTGAGTTCTGCAAATAGTTGTAAATTTTCACATAGCATAACTAGGCTGTAGTACCACCGTGGAAACATTTGTAAGCACACGGAATAAATTACCTTTTTATGATGTCTACCTGTTATTATTCATTCTTTATATATATATATATATATATATATATATATATATATATATATATATATATATATATATATATATATATATGAAAGTGGTTACACAACAGTTAGTTCACCATATTGAGAACATTTGTTTCACCTTCGCGGATCTTCAGCTCGGGATGTGTATGTGTATGGTTATACACATCCCGAGCTGAAGATCCGCGAAGGTGAAACAATTGTTCTCGGTATGGTGAACTAACTGTTGTGTAACCACTTCTACCTAACTCGTCCCTTGGACTGAGTGCTCTACCACTAGGGATATTACCTTCCAGTGTTCCACAACTATATATATATATATATATATATATATATATATATATAAACGTTTGAATTTGTAAAGCCAAAACAATGCAGAATAAAAAATGCAAATCCAAAAGATATTGTTGACAATTAATCTTTTACCTTAGATTTATTTAAATGTCCTTAATTTTCGAGATAATATCTTCAGTGTTCTAAATAGCTTTCCAAGTCAACTTTACTTCCCTCCGAAGAGGAGATATTATCTCGATAATTAAGGACATTTAAACAAATCTAAGGTAAAAGACTAATTGTCAACAATATCTTTTGCATTTGCATTTTTTATTCTATCTCCATACCTGCATTGTTTTGGCTTTACAAATTCAAACGTGTATACCTCATTACATAATGCTTCAAGTGAACTATAACTTGCTCCTATATATATATATATATATATATATATATATATATACTGTATATATATATATATATATATACTGTATATATATACATATATCTTGAGTCTCTCCGGAGGACCACAAATCATAGAGGTACTCGATATATGTTATGATCCGGTATGTGGATGTATATATGTATATATATATATATATATGTGTGTGTATATATGCTTACTTGCAGAAGTACCTTGTGTTGCATGAGTTAACCAAAATAATGATATTTTATTCAAAACGTGTTTCTAGAGTGTATCTGAAAGGTTCGTGGGAGGTCGTGGATAATGGCGCGGATTCCAATGAGGGTGGAGTGGAAAGTGGTGCGCATGAAAATACGGGAAGAACGCTTCGTGAGAAGGGGATATATATATGTGAGTGTGTATAATATGTTTGTGCGTGTGTGCACAAATACGGTTATGTGACTATATGTATATATATATACCTGCCAGCAAGCATTATCAGACTAAATAATTTGATAATAATCATACAACAGCCTAGGCCTGTGGTTAATTCACGGGGTACTAATTATTTAGATTCCTCAAACTATCCATAAACCCAAAACATAGATACATTTATCTTTAAATGAATATAATAATATATAATAATGGATATAATTACGCTATAATCACCTCAATGCTTATATTTTGTTCAATTATTATATGTATAAATGAAGATAAATATATTTCAATAAATCTATTTCAATCTACAACAAATGCAATGTATCTTCGAACAATGCTTTAACATCTCAAAGTATTTACGTTTAATAGTGTTTGTATCAGCATTGTCTTTTAACACTGCACACATCGCTGCATTCTACAATGATACACCTTTGTTTATTATGTTTTTTGTGTGACTAATTTGCTAGTTTCTGGAAATTCATGCTATGTACAGACAGCAGCAAATGTATTTCACTTTCCTTTGCCGTTACATAAGCGTGAAGGCGATGGAAATCACTGAAGAATCGACTTTTCACACATTTTATGCTTCTTTAAATCGTGATTCTATTCTTTGTCACCCGTTTTTCTAATTGTGAAGTGTATTGTGATGATGCATTAAAATTGTATTGTAAAATATACGCATAAATATCAGCCGATGATATCAACATTTATTTGTTGGTCTTTAAAAGAAAACATCTTCGAATCTAATTGTTTCTACGTTTGGCACAAGGCCAGCAATTACGCAGTACATTACTGGTACTTTATTTTATCGACCCGTAAAGATAAAAGGCAAAGTTAACCTCGACAGGATTTTAACTCAGACCGAATATAATGAAAAGTGACAAGAGGTGTTCTTCCTACTGTGGCTGCGAAACGTTGACTTCCTCGCGTGCTATTAGAGCATTCAGCAAACATTTAAATCTATATTTCCTCTCTATAGGACCATGTATGGACATAGGTTCTTTACAATATTAATGTAAGATAACATGGCAATTCTACTGAACTAATCAGTTACTATCTGATTAAATCCCTACCGTGGCGGCTATGAAAAGGCCAGTGGGTTGTCTAGAAATAGCTGTCAAATGATCTGAAATTACACCATATTGTTTTAAATACAGGCTATATTAGATAACGTATGGCTATAGTATGCATTATTAAAATGACTAGATGCAGAAGCGTGGATACTTTTGAGCGTCTCCCTGCCTCATCGGTAAATATCATCTATGGGAACGGAGAAAAATATTTTCATTTTATGTTTATTCTTTCATCATTTATGTTTTAACAATAGTAGTCTTTAATGAATTGAATCTATTTTTTTAATGTATGAAACTTTAGCGTTTCAGATACATTTTAATTAAACAAGACGTTTCTTTGAGCGTTTATCTATGGAAAGTTCAGAAGAAATATTATAAGACAGTGTTTTATAAATGATAAGTTATAGACGTTTACTGATTCTTTATCGCTATAGATCAAAGTATGTAGATAAAACATGCTAAAGTATAATTATCTTCACCCATCTTTGCCAAAGAATTTCAATTAACATATCAGATTGTGTTACTATTTAATGACTTCAGAATGTATCACTGATTTTTCAGAGAACGTTTTGTTAAACGAATATGGTATTTTTCCTGGCGGAAGTTATGTTTCTAATCCAGTTTCCAGACAATCGAGATTGTACTAAATGAGTTTAACATTTAAAAAATACAAATGAGGTTGTTTGTTTAATTTTTCATAAGTGATTTACTACGCGTTTTCAGCTGATTAAGTCTTATAATTATAAGTTTTGTTAATACTTTCATTTCCCTTCTCCTATCTTTTTCGCTTCCATTACCGCCACAAGTCAAAATGTTTAAGTTCCAGAGAACCACCTCAAACACTTCTTCTTTTAGCAAATATACAAATAAAAATGCCCCATTGTTATAACACCCGTAACAAATTTTTTTCATAAAGTAATTAGTAGACGCTACATAGTTGTAATGTAGCCCCTTGTTTTTATCTACCCCACCAGCTTCTAAGTAAATGCAGCTATTGAACAAAACGTCTTTCTTATTTTTTACTTCATTTTACTCACTCTGACGCATTTGGTGACGAAATATTTCCAACAAGCATGGTTGCAAAACTTGTCAAATATGGCTCTTTATGAATAACTAAGCAACGAAATATCTCCAAACCGCACTGTCCGTCACAAGCTGTAACTCTTTGTGAACCTGTTGGTGACGACATATTACCAACCTACAGATCTGCACGCCATGAACTGGGTAATCTCCTTGGCCAGACTCAGACCAACTAGGTTCTCGTTTTCAGACACCAACGAGGCCTTGACAAGTTTGCCATGCCTTCTTCTGTCTTCTACATCAGAGATTCTCGCAATAGTGTCTTCGTGGGTATACATAGCAAAGACCAAATATCACCAACTATCGTATGATCATGATACTCAATAGATTACTTGGACCGGCCCTTTGCAATAATAATTTTCAAAGTGGAATGATATTTATTATATATCAACTGAATAGAATTTTACCTTGATCTAAAACAGAACAATGTACAATAAATGTGATGAGAGATCTAACTGGTTGCTCTATTTATTGCATCCTGCATTCACATCTTTGTCACATAACCTACTGTGTCTGAATTAACATTGGCATTATCAACGATGATGCATTTTTGATAATTGTTGTTAAACAACATCAATTAACCACATAAAGCATTGTAAATTTCAGGCAGGAGGAAAATAAACTGTTGCTTGCGCGTGCGTGTGTTTTGGCGTGTGTGTGTATGTGCTGATGTGTTGTTTAATAGGGCAGACATATAATAAAGCTATATTTCAGCCACGATATTCTCGTTCATTTAGGTAGATGTAGGACTATATTCTCTAACTTGCCCTTTTCGTTACCGTAATGATAGTGTATGGATTGGTGTATATATGGCTGCGGTCACTATCAGGACAAACAAATAGACTGAGGCTGCCTCCTGTCATATATTGCCTAGGAAGCGAATGCAGGGCACTTAGATTTGGATCATGAGATCTAATCATTAAAATATTTAATTCAATTATATCTTTATTCATGAATCAACAATTTGTTTTCGTACAATGGATCCTGAAGAACTTTCTTCTCTTTTTTTTAAATTTACGTACAACTCGAAACAAATCATATTGCATTAAAATGATTGCATTGCCGTGAAAAGTGTGATAATTAAATAAAACTGATTCTGATAGCTAATAGAATATACTAAACTGATATTTAAATAAATTCTGCTGAACTGCGTGTTATCACTGGTAAAGCTGTAAAATAGGAAAATATATTTAGATTTAATGTCATTAAAAATGAAAACCAGTAAAAGCATTATTAATAAAACTGGTAATCGTATATAATAAATATGAATCGGATATGATATAATTGAAAACAGATGTCTCTGAAGTTATTTTTCACAAATCGTAGACTGGTTTTCTTTCTTTAGAATTTGTCGCAATAAAGATCTTTTACAGAAATCGATGAAACTAATATATAGATGAAGATTGCTACATGTGTTCAAATTAATAGCCTGTATATTTTACACTACTCAATATATTAATACAACCTTTTTGGCAACGACGCTACTTCACTGATAAGTATCTTTTTTTTTATTCGTTTACTCACCAAAATACCTAATAATTACGAAAACATTACCAAATTAATAATACGCAAATTTAGCAAAGTCCAGACTGAGAATATTTTAGTGTAGATATTCTGTATCCATATAAACAGGGTTACTTACCATAACTGTTATCTTTACTAAAATCGATGAACTTCCCATTATAAATCGAGTTAATTACAAATTTCCTTTGAACTCTACCATAAGGAAAGGCGAGGGTGACCAAACTAATTGATGTATTATTGTACCGAAATAGAATTGTACCGAGATAGAATTTAAAATATCATAACGGATAGCAAATATGATGGATGACCAATTGTGGGAAAGGCCAAGAAGTACTCTTTGACGTCTGGTAAAATGAACAAATAAAATATCACTTTCATGAGGATATATTCCTTTAAAGATTAACAATTTCAAATCTTCTTTTCATTAAAAGACGCATTCACATTATCTGTTTAAAACTATAACATTTGATATTGTCCAGTACATGATTTGAGAGATATTATAGGAATTTTCCTATGAAGTATTGTCTGATAGGAAATAGTTTCCTGTAATCTAACATCTTTACCCGCTATCTGTAATCAAAATCTGCTTTTTTCCGTTGTCAGTCTTTGAATATTAATTCATCAAATACAAATAAACAGAAGGACATAGTCAATATTCAATATTACAAGATTATAGAGAATAAAAATGTTTCCTCGAGTTTTAAGACCGACATTGCGCCACTTGTGGGCGCTAAAATGAAAACTGTTGATCAATAAAATGTCTTCTCTCGGGGGGTTTCCGTCAATTACATCGATCAATAATTAAATCAACCTTTTTTTAATTCATATAATTTTATGATAGCATGAAATTTCAGTACATTTATCAAAGATAACCATTATATTTCTATAGGCAATTTATTTTCTTATCCAATGGAACAGGTGTAAATAGCTAAATCAATTAACAAGTGCAATCTTTATCAAATAAAAAACACATTCACTAAATTTTATTTTTATATTCATTTTGTTATTAAAAAAATAATATGTAAAGCATTTGGCTCAACTATATTCTTAGCATAATGATATTATGTAGCATACATCAAGATTTCAGAAGAGAATTGAAATAGTAAACGGGAAAGTGTCCGATTATTACTATAATATTCTGTGAATATTGTAATTATAAATTCATTTGTGGTTAACAGTACACAATGCTATTCATTCTGATTAAGCATTACCTCTTTTAATGTATCTTCTTATAGCAGTGTCTATCTTAAAAGTTAATTCGATTATTTATAATCTTATAAATATGCCGTAATGTAATGATTACCTTAATAACAATGCATAATTTGACTCTTCAGTTCTTAATTGACATTACATGAGGATTATGTTAAAATATCTACAATACTGTGTAACTTGGAACATTCAAATTAATATTTGAAAATATAATTTAAGATTGTCAGTCATTTTTGTATAGTGTCACTATTTGGGGTTTGCAGTCATGTTTGTATAGTGTCACTATTTGGGGTTTGCATTAGTAGAGTTGGGTTTAAGACGTTGAAAAGTTGATATTGAGTTTGGGCAAAGGCCAAGTATCTCCAAGTGGTTATTGTGCCGAGAGTCGTTTGTTGGAAACATTTTACAAACATTTATCCATTCTCTGTGTACATTATATATCGTTGTTTTAAAAAATGTTTTCAACTTTTGGAATTGTTTCTTCAGTATATGGTATAATTATTGAATAACCTACTATAACCTTACTGCAGCTTCTCTATTTCTAAGCGACTTTAACCTTCAAAGAATAGAGCTAGATCTAAAAGAAAATATAGTGAAAACATACATGCATACAATTCCAGGTATATGAAATATAATGAACAAAATATATTAAAAACATTTTATAAAACACTACGATATATAGTTGGAATTTACTATATATCGTGGTTTTAAAATATATTGTAGACAATATCTGCTTAATATATAGTAATATTGGTACGAGCGTCCCAATTCAATTTCACCTTCATAATTCTAGGGCTCCAAATCTCTCTGGCAGATTCATCATTTCTCTCGCTGGTCTTAAAACGTGTCGGACGAAATCAGTATGTATATATATTTATATATATATTGGATAACTTTATGCAGCTGCTTGAGGAGGTTATATTCAAATTATATTCACCTCAATGGAACTCCAGGATTCTGGATTCCAGCTTTCCCAGAACACATAAAAGCACCATAGAATGTTCACTCGATAAATAACCATCATAAACAACTAAATTACACTATCACAGGCCTATAAGCACGTACATACATATATGCAAATATATGCAATGTGAACGTGTATGAATGTGAATGCGTGTAAATCAAACAGTGAGTGGTGAGAGGGAAAATAGACAGGGAGAAAGGAGAGAGAGAGAAGGTGGGTTAAATAAAAACATTGATGAGATGTGCAGATTTGAGAATGATATGGTGATGAGGTAGATTTGCAACATAGATAGGATGAATCACGGAATATGTCTCTGGCTGTGTAAACAATAATGTTCTACATCCATGGAGATACATAGAACCCGAAATCTAATATGATCTTATATTGTCTGTTAATGAAGTAGATGTTAGGCGATGATCCCTGGGTTACCAGCTAATCTAAGATGTTTTAGAAAATACATGCATCCACAATTTATGTTATTGTCCACTCTTATTAATGGTATTTTAGATTTAAGTTTGGAAACTTATAAACCAATCAGCATCCAAACGAAAAAGCAAAGATTACTTGTAAAAAATTAATCTGAAGTTTATTTAAAGCATTACGGTTTCCGTGCTTTTCAATATTGCACATTCTAGAAATCAGTGTATATTAATTATGATAATTCTGCTACATTTCAAAATGGCTACGACGGGAGTGCATTGAATAACATTGAAGATATAAACACTAGGTTTGCACCAGTTTTGAAATCAAAATACTCAATTCTGATTTTGGTGAAGTAATATCTCTAACATAAAACTGTCATGATATAATCAATGGGAAAAGCAAATAATGTAATGTTTAAAAGAAATGGGGACGAATTTATTTTAATGATGATTTATAGCTACTAACTCGATAGTAAGTTTGGAATAAGGACACTAATCTGAAGAGGAAGTGAATAGTGTAACCAATAATTAATTAATCAAACTGTTATCAAGAACTAACGATTCATTAGCAATACATTTGAAATCAGATAGATAAATAATGTGTCCATCAACACACTTGTCCAGTATAGTAAGATGGCGAGTTTGTAGAACCGTTGAAACATTGCATCGATTGCGTTGCTGTATTCGGTCCGGCTTGGGGCACTTTGAGTTCAAATTATTCTGAGGTCAACTTTGCCTTTCATCCTCTTGACTTCGATAAATGGAGCACCCATACAGTACTGGTGTCTGTTCTTCCTCTATGACTATTTCTCCCTCACAGCCTCCCTCACACTCTCTCTCCTTCTCTGGCAGAAATCGGCTGCGTTTAGTCATGGTGAGAAGATGAGGTCTACCAGCTTTTAAAAAGTGCCGAAAGGGCACTGTATGTAACTATGGTGACCCTACGTCTCCCCAATCACTTACGGGTTGAAGGAAATGAGTTTAATAAAATATAATTTCCAGAATGGTATATTCATATGTCAGTGTGGATATTCCTATGTTTGTGTGTATACATGTATGTGAGTCCATGTGCGCTTGTGTGTGGTTCTTTATTGGACATACGTGTGTGTTAAATTATACATGGAAACAGTAAGAACAATCGTTTACAGATTTAGTATGATTCATATGATATCAATTTAAACATTTCCATGACATATTTCAGAGATGTAACTGTACAAAACGAAAGTAGTTCCTTTTACTCCATCTATAATATAGGATCACATATACACGTGCTGCAAATAAAAGTATATAACTAATCCAGTGAGTATATTTTAAACCAGCATTATCGTCCCAACGTTCTTAGCAATACACAGCTACAGCCTGTACATTTCATTGAATGAGCTATCAAAAAACGTTATTTATAGAATTTCTAAGCAAATAGCTTTACATATTCATTACTTTCCAGACACTGAACATATGTATGCCTGCAATTTATTACATCAAATTTGGCAAACGTTATTTCTTCATTTCGATCGTCAATAATGGATACAGTCGTCAAATATTTAAAATATTTCCCTGTAATTGGTCTGTTATTAAAATCAAATGTAATCGTAATTAACAGATTTCATTTGTTTCTCTGTAGATATGAATGTTCTGGGTAAAACCTTTATGAAATTCAATTTTGCCATTATTAGAACCTAATGGTGTACGGACCGATAATAGCAAGAACCACGTTTGTGGCAATCATTTATTTCTTTACGGAATAGCGGCGATCTCATAGTTTACCGCTGTAAAAATATATTTCGACAAAGAAATAAAGAATTTAATAGAAAATGTGTTTAACGTTGCATAAATGTTCCATCTAAGAAGAAATATATTGATAAGAACCCGACAGAACTATGTTTTCATTTAAGAAAACGCAGTCATTTATATTATAATGTGCTCCGGTTTATTCCCGAACACCTTATTTGTCAGTAATCAGTCCATCTACATGCAAATGAAGAAGAGCTTATCAACATTGTATGGAACTAAGTGGTATATATAAGAATAAGAGTTTAATAAACGGTGTGTTGAAGAAATACCTGATTTCAATCATCCCACGTAGACATATCAGTTGTAATGTTTTTCAGTTACCTGAAATTCAATATGTCTTTCATCCTCTTGACTTCGATAAATATATATCATGCAAAATATATTTTAAAACAACAAACAATATATACATATATATATATATATATATATATATATATATATATATATATATATATATATATATATATATATATATATATATAGGTAAATATGATAATAATGGAGCTGCGGCGTTGCAAATGGGTTACATATGAAAAAGTTTGTCCTTCATCAGTGGTCTTTCAACCGTCATAGGCATTTCATCGCTTTAAAGACCATATACCTCAGGTTGGTGCGAGCAACGGCTAAAAAAAGTCGTTGGGACATGTAAATAAAGGGGACGCTAGGGCAAACAAACAAAATGGTTTAAGCAACAGAAAGTGATGAAGAAAGAGACAAGTCCCAGATTTCTATGAATATAAATTCGGTGAAATCGTGAACGAGAGAATAAAGACCATCAAACCTGGTTGAAATGTGAGCAAGGAAGGAATTTCGCACAGGTCTAACGGGAGGAAGAAGGGGTCTGGTCTGCGAATTCGGTAAACATAAGTTCTGTGAAGTCGCAGACGAGAGAGAGAGAGAGAGAGAGAGAGAGAGAGAGAGAGAGAGAGAGAGAGAGAGAGAGAGAGAGAGAGAGAGAGAGAGAGCGAGAGAGAAAAAAAATTCATACCGGCTTGGCCAAGAACGCGCGAGAAAAGAATTACGGACAGGTCAAACGGGAAGAAAGAGGAGGAGGAGAGGTAGTGACAGAGAATGAGTGAGTGAAGGGTGAGGAAGAGGCTAACAGATATATATATATATATATATATATATATATATATATATATATATATATATATATATATATATATATATATATATATATATATATATATATGTATGTATATATTGTTTGTTGTTTTAAAATATATTTTGCATGATAGTTGGTGTTGAATATTTTCACGGCAACGAAGGCAGTATGGATTAATCAGGCTTAGGTACGACACGTCAATTTTACCCATGTAAGGAAGAATTGCTATCAAATGCACGGTGTCCGACGATGTATCTGTATGTTAGTATATAAGAAGAGATAGTTTTAAATTTCCATAGTTTAGTTTATTAAATATCTAATAAACTGAAGTATGGAAATCTAGAAACATCTCTCTGTATTCACTATAACACACACACACAGACATTTTAAAACATCCAACCAACAACTAAATTCTCCATTTCCTTTCAAATGTTCAGGACATTCTCACCAGTTTGAAGTTTTTTTTCAGATTTTGATAAAAATTTGAAAATATAACAAAACATTCAAAATCTATTTCATTGCATTATCTTTGAACTTCTATCAGATTTCCAAATCTATGCCATTGCTCTCTAGGTAAAAATAGCATGATTTTACAAAAGGAAAAAATTGATTGACTTTTATAACTACATCCCAGACGAAAGGTGTATTTCTTTAATATCCTTTCTTCGGGTGTGCGTTGGAAAATTTAGCACTGTCTATTTATGTGAAAAACTGTTCAAAGGTGAAGTATATTGGACCAGTTTTTATGTCGGTGTTAAATAATCGCCACTAGCAATCATATTCTAATAACATTAAAAACAAATATCAAACCTCACTTTGATAATATGATATGCCTACAACAATCAAAAGCATTACTAGTTCTCATTGATAGATAATATATAGACGTTTAGGTAAATATAAACGCTTTACCATACTTAATGCATTTTTTATCGTAACGAGCTATCTGCCAGTATCGGTAGAGGGTCGGACGCCATGCTTTGTCGCATAGAGTTACTGCCCTTTATGATCTGAGTTCAAATCCCGCGCAGGTTAACTTTGCCTTTCATCCTTACGGGGTCGATAAAATAAAGTACCAGTAATGCACTGGGTAATTGCTGACCTTGTGCCAAAACTAGAAACAATTATTTAGCATGCAGTTTAGACCCTTCTCATCTCTTTTGATGTCATACTATCACACATATAAGTTTTCTACTGTCTCATTTGACCATTTTTGTCCTGGCACTCACAAATATAGTTTTATACACATAAGGCAAATTCATAAAACTGACACACTATTTTCCATGTGACATTATATAATGAGACTAATGTTTGCCTTGAATTACTTTAATTGAGAAAGATTTTGGCAGTTATTTATTCATTTCCAGCTATCATGCCGCTCTGTTGAGATTGTTTATGATTCAAGTATTGTTATTCTAACTCTATATAGCTTCTTATATCATAGATGAAAACATTTCCTTTACATTACACTTATACGGAAAACATTAAAGTAATTAAAAGCAATTTGTTTTCATAGCCTTCGATGATTATCGTTTCATAGTTGTTCACCTTTCGCAGCGAGACATAAATACATTTCTAATCTCCATTAAAGTTTGTCAACTACTACATTAGATCTATTATAAAAGGTATTCCAGCTACAAGCAACTTCTCTATTTTTTTATATTCAATAGGAAATCGTACGTTATATTAATTCCTGCTGTCATCACAGTCATTTAAGGGATATTTGACTATTAGTTTCTGTATTCCAATCTAGAGGACTCTGGACGATATTTATTTTCTGATTTCTTATATGTGTTCGCATTTTTCCATTTCGTGCTAGTTGATTTTACATAAGCAACACGAATTTTGAAGCATTAGATATTTGGGCGTAATAACCTAGCTAGATGATAAAAACAATTGAAACATCTAGCAAAAGGGTCTACAACTACAAGAACGCATATCTGAATGATCATTCTACATGCAAAACAAAACAAAAAAGAAAACATCCAATAATCTGCCGATATAAAACCAACTGTTTTGAATATGAACACATATTTTGTAACATATGAAATCTAATTAAAAATATTTATAATCATTTACTTTTTGACTGCTCGATCAGAAATGACATTGGGCTACATAACAATACCACACATAACGGAACGTGCCTCAAGAAAATTATTGGTTTTTGTGTCAAACAAGCAAATATATTAATAATATCGCGTGACCAGTAAATTGATTTAAAGTTCCTTACTTACGCTGTACTAATTGAAGCTAAACCAAACCAATGGTGAGAGTCTCTAAGTAGTAATACACTGAAGATGTATACATGTTACCATCTCTCTTCTTTTTTATAATATTAATTTTCAGTCTAGTACCATATAGATAAGACCTTATAGCACCCACGTCGTGGAGTATATACGTCTGATTACACGATAGACGGTCATTTGCTTGATCAATTAACACTGATTACTTGAAACTATATATATATGAAATTACAAAATATGAGGAAATGATAGACAAAAAATATACCTATTTTTTCTTCAAAGTACGGATTGCAGTTTTGCCGATCCATGTGCTCCGGCTGTGCACTAAAAATGTGCATCATGGCTTATCAACAGACACCTCAGAAAAAATGACTGTTTCTTGACGCGTTCATAGCAAGTGATAGGGGCCGCATGGACGGAGGTATACATTATATATATATAAAATTTAAAAAAATGATTTGTTATATCTTCTTTACGTTTATTGAATAGTGACGCACGTTTAGCTATTGATCAGCTCAAGGTTATATCTGTATCCATCTAGCCTGATTCTGGAATGAAGAGCTCCTCGGATCCCTCCTTGGATCCCTGACATTGCCACAGCAGAGGTCCGCCGAGATTTTGATCCCAGAGACGGGCTACATCGATACAGATCGAACTTTGAGCTTATCAATACCGAAAAGCACGTCCCTATTCAATAAACATAATGAGGACATAACAAGTCGTCAGTTCTACACCTTTATACGAGACTAGAAGCTACGCTTCGAGTGCTCCCTCTGGAGAACCTCAGAAACTGGACGTTACATTCCCTAGATATATATATATATGTGTGTATGTGTGTGTCTGTGTGTGTGTATGTGTGCGTGTGTGTGTGTCTATGTGTGTATGTGTAGGAAAAGTGAGAGAGAGGAGAGGGAGATATAAATAGATATCTAAATAGCTGTCTAGAAACGAGATATGGGCAAAGAAATTGCGATTTCCGCCACTATTAAATTTCGAGATGTATGTTGGTAATACATACACATATTTGTGTCATCATATATTCCTAAGCACGTAGCGGACGTAATGTACCGTCTCAACAAATGTATTGAATGCTAGCAGCAATTTCATTTCAGTTAAATTTATTGGATCTCCTGTTTGATGTTAAAGTCAGGAAGAAGAATATTTTATCGTGCATTAGTGCTTTTGTATATTTGTATCCTGTTATATTTATTTGCCTTTGCAAAGTGGACTTT
>OZ024746.1:65791299-65816299 GCA_964016885.1 Eledone cirrhosa | reverse complement strand
TGTGCGTGTATACGCGCGCGATCATACACAAAATCACATATACATTCATATTTTTATGTGTGAATGCTTGTGCGCGTGTACATATATGCATATAAACATACAATATTCAAACACCCATATATACACTCGTGACAGTGTATGTGTACGCGTGTGTGTGTGAGTGTACGTTTCTGTGTAAATGAGTATTATGAAATATTTAGTATTGATATTGTGGAATTATATCTGATAATGACTGAGTGCCACGAAGCCGAAAGATTTTATATATCATGTATTTGATATGTTAATAAGGTGTTAATGCGTGTGATGCATTTACTCCTGTCATTTACACAATAAACTAGGTTCTCTTACATAATTGTTTCTACTTTTGGCACAAGGCCAGTAAATAACCCAGTGCATTACTGGTACTTTATTTATCGACCCCGTAAGGATGAAAGGCGAAGTTAACCTCGGCGGGACTGTTCTCTTACATAATGGTAGGTAAAACAATATTCACAACACGACTATTTTACTTTAGATCCTCAAAATCAATTCCGTTTGTGACAATTATTTAAAAGCACTAGGCATATCAATGGCGGTGGAAACATTTCTGAATTGGAAGGGGGAAGGCACATTTGGTCAATTTAGTTGTAGTGATTATTTTAGCTCTTTGCTCTCTAAAATGGTCAGAACACTTCAATATGCGATAGACATAACATGCACATAAATTGTAGCGCATATCCAAACAGAAATTTGTTTTGTTAGTTTGGGGTGAAAATATATAGTTATAATCATGCCTCCAGCAGTTCCACCGCCACTGCATATATATATATATATATATATATATATATATATATATATATATATATATATATATATATATATATATACAAGCAAATTATAAACGTAAACATGTATGTTTTTGAAACGGTGCGCGAGTTTGAAATTAGAAATTAGAAATTATAAGCTTTCACCGTATTTTAGACTAAGGAAATGTCTAGCCTGATAGAGGGGTTTTTAACCCTCGGGGAAATGGAAAAAGATTAGTGTTGCTGTATCTTTTTCCATTTCTCCGAGGGTTATAAACCCCACTATCAGGCTAGACATTTTTTTAGTCTAAAATACGGTGAAAGCTTATAATTTCTAATTTCCTATATATATATATATATATATATATATATATATATATATATATATATATATATATATATATATATTTATGGAGGAAGTTATAGTTCACTTGAAGCATTGTGTAATGAGATATAAGCGTTTGTATATGTATAATAAAGCCAAAACAATGCAGGTATGGACATAGAATAAAGAATGCAAATACAAAAATATTGTCAACAATATCTTTTGCATTTGCATTCTTTATTCTATGTCCATACCTGCATTGTTTTGGCTTTATTATACATATACAAACGTTTATATATATTCATATATATGCAGTTCCACCACCACTGCATATATATATATATATATATATATATATATATATATATATATATATATATATATTTTAAATTAGGCTCTCCACTCGTTCCTAATATATCGAGCTTCTTCGCATTTGGTAAGAAACTGGTATTATACCAAATTTCTTCACCTCCTCTATATATATATATATATATATATATATATATATATATATATATCCAAAATTAAGATAAATCAAAATGAATTTAATCTAAATCAAAATTATGGGTGTCATGCAATATCACCCGCAAAAAAGCTTTAAGATTCTAACGAATAGGTCCGAGCATTTTATAACTGGAAATTGATTAACATATAAATAAACATGAATAATCACAGGAGATAACTTTTACAAGTGTGTAAGCACACATAGCTAGGTAGGTAACTAAATAAAGTTAACCAGAACTTCAAAAGTATCTATTTTTGAAGTTCTGGTTAACTTTATTTAGTTTCCTACCTAGCTGTGTGTGGTTACACACTTGTAAAAATTATCTCCTGTGATTATTCATGTTTATTTATGTTAATCAATTTCCAGTTATTATATATATATATATATAATATATATATATATATATATATATATACATTGTTACTCTAATGCCAGTCTTGTATGATGGTCCTATGAGTAACCACATGAGGCTCTAAAGTAACAAGACTCATCCCTTAGCCATAATAATTACATATTTAAACTCTACATCGGTATATACTTTTGGGATGCGAGAGTACCACCAAATTCTCCTCCACTCTATGCCTGTTACATAAACTCTCTTTTAGCCCCCCCCCCCCCCCCTGTATCTACTAAAACCAAACACGGCCCCTCTCTATATCTACCATGACACCGACTCTCTTACCTCCCTATATACATATAAGCACTTTTCCATTATCCCTCTATATATATATCTACAACCACCAAATTCTCTCTCTCTCTGTATATCTAACATACAAAACACTATCCCAATCTCCCTCTTTATATCAATCATCTCCAAACTCTCCCCATCGCCATCCCTATTACACTCTGTCGTAATCCTTCTTTCTCTATCCATCACAAACTACCCTCTCTATATCTTTTACGACACGGCCACCTCTATATATTTAACAATATTTATCTCCCAACACCCTCATTATATCTACAAGCATTGAAATCTTCCTCTGTCTATATCTACTACACGGTATTCCTTTCCAACCCCCCTCTCTATATCAATTACCACCAAACTCTCACCCTCTCTCTATCTACCATACGGAACTCTCATTCCATCCCACTCTATCAATCACTACCGAACTCTCCCCCTCCCTATATATATCAATACCTATCTCTATCAGTCCTCTCCCTCTCTACAGTAACCATACAACACACTCTCCCAAAACACCTTTCTATAATAAGTAACGCCAAACTCTCCCCTTCTCTATATATGCTACAGGGAACTCTCTTCAAATCCCTCTCCCTCAATATCTTTTAACACCAAAATCTCACCCTCTCTATCTCTGCTACACTGTATTCGCTTCCAATCCGACTCACTATATAAATTACTATCAAACTATCCTCCTCTCTATATCTACCATACAACAGTCTCTCGCAATCCCATCTCTAGATCAAATGACACCAAACGCTACCCCTCTCTATATATACTACACGAACTCTCTTCAAATCCCTCTCTCTGTATCAATTACCACCAAAGTACCGCCTCTCCATATCTATCAATACCTATCTCTATCAATCCTCTCATCTATTCATTACCACTAATCTCTCCCCCAGTCACTAACAACCATACAACACTCTCTCCCAACACCCCTCTCTATATCAAGTTGCGCGAAACGCCCCCCCCCCTCTCTATATCTACTACACGGAACTATTTTCCAATACCCCCTCACTATAACAATAAACATCAATATCTCCCCCTCTCTATACAACACATTCTCCCAACATTCCTCTCTATATCAATTACCACCAAACTCTCCCCCTCTCTACATCTATCTCTCCCATCTATCTCTACATAACATGTACATACAGTGTAAGGCATATACAAATAGACGAGTGTTTTGGTAGTTTGGGGAGAAAAATATAATTATTTGTTGGACCGCGCAGTTCCAGCGCTTCTGCATATATAGTATAGATATGCATATATAATATAGAAAGGCATTTACTTTTGATTATCTCTATCTGTTTAGGATCATAATTAAAATAATAATTATTCTTAAATAAATTAGAACAATGATAATTATTAATTAAATATATTAATTCAGCAATATTGATAATTCAAGTATGACCCTCATTTCAAAAGATCACGTTTAATTTGATATAATTGCCAAACATATTTATACATATGCACAGCAGTAGCCATGTGTTTAACAAAATCCCTTTGTAAGTACGTTGTTCGACATTACCACCATGCATCTCGGGCCACTGTTTACTTCGATGTTCTGTCGCCGATATTGACATCTCAAGTCACATTTAAAGAAGGTATGATCTCCATGATAATTTCAAAACTGTCACTATTATCAATTAATAATGATTAATAATACTTAACTATTTTGAGTCTAAACTCGATATTGAATATACCACTCGCATGTTTAATATTGTTAAGTGTATAATTCTATAAAGCAAACATTTCTCCCATTTCACTCCCTCCCTCTCTGCCCCCCCCCCCCCGTCCTCTCATTTCCTCCCGTCTTACCTGCTTGAATTTCTTTCCTCTCTCAATCTTCTCGCGGCTCGGACGTGTCTATTTCTTCTCGTCAATTTCATTTGTCGGGCTTAAGCCCACATGATTCATTGACTTGTCTCTATTTTCCTCTCTTTACGTTCCATACAACCATGTGTTATCGCTCGCACTGATTTTAGGTATCTAGTCTTTAATGCGTTGAAATACCAACGATAATCAGCAGACTACTGAAGAGGACATTTTACCCCTTGTCTATTTAAATTCATATGTTCATGTTCGCAACAACGCAGCACGCCATTCTTCATTCACATATTTTTTCCCTTCGCTGTGGTTCGTAGTTTTTCTGTCACTTTACTGCTATCACCTTTTCTCTCTCCTTCACCTCTTGCCTTCCTCAACTCCCACTGTTGGTCACTCACTCTCGGGTGGCCCCTTCCTCCCACTTTCACTCACTCCCTCTCTGCTTCTCCCCCTCTCACCTCCTCCCGTCTTACCTGCTTGAATTTCTTTCCTCTCTCAATTTTCTCGCGGCTCGGACGTGTCTATTTCTCCTCGTCAATTTGATTTGTCTGGCTTAAGCCCACAGGATTCATTGACTTGTCTTTATTTTCCTCTCTTTACGTTGCATGTGTTTGTTTCCTTCCCTCTGTTTTTCCACTGTCCCGATAACTTAATTGAGTTATCGCTCGCAATGATTTTAGGTATCTAGTCTTTAATGCGTCGAAATACCAATAATAATCAGCAGACTACTGAAGAGGACATTTTACCCCTTGTCTATTTTTATTCATATATATATATACACTCACACACGCACGCGTATACATACATATATATAAAATAAATATATATGTATTTATTTAGGGGTATATATATATATATAGGAACAAGTAAGACCCGACATTTAAGATCCACTCTACTACCCTAAGTATTGGCTACGTTGGTACGTTATGGTCCATCTGGTCGCTTACCACAATTCCTTCGTTAAATAGATATATGTAGAAATTCACCGAAAAAGCAAAATGTAACGCAAATTCCGTGTAAATTTGGGGGGCAGGCTAATAGGCGTAAGTATGTCTTAAGCCAGAAGGGTCATTTCGCCGGTGCTTATCCCGGTTTCATGGCGTGAAACGACTGAGAGTACAAGACACCCGCCTGGACCGGACGCCAGTCCATCGCAGGGTTAAACCTCCAGCTATTGCTGGTACTCATTTTCAGGTGAGTAAACTGGAGCAACGTGAAATTAAGTGTCTTGCTCAAGGAAACAACACACCACCCGGTCCGAAAATTGAACTCACAACCTTTCCATTGCAAGCCTACTGCTCTAACCACTAAGCCATGTGCCTTCACACACACACACACACACACACATATATATATATATATATATATATATATATATGTGTGTGTGTGTGTGTGTGTGTGTGTGTGTGTGTGAAGGCGCATGGCTTAGTGGTTAGAGCAGTAGGCTTGCAATCGAAAGGTTGTGAGTTCAATTCTCGGACGGGGTCATGTGTTGGGACCTGCCCCTTGTGTAGGAGCAAATTTTGGAATAGAATAGAAAGAACTAGGAATAAGGCTAATAGAATAAACTCATGGTATGATAGCAATAAATACCAGAGTGTGATGTTCATCGATACAACCCCTAGAGGTGAATTAGCTTACAAATTTAGAAGGGCCCTAGATAAACATATACTCAATATTAAGATAGTAGAACGACCAGGTACCTCCATAAAAACACTTATTAGCAAACATACCCTTTTCAAAAACCTCCCTGTATAGATAAGAATACTTGTCGAGTGCTTTATATCAGTTATAAAAATATTTACTTGTTGTATCCCAACATTTTTAAATGGAACTTTTGCATATATCTATCTATATATATATATATATATATATATATATATATATATATATATATATATATATATATATGTTTATTTATTTATATATATATATATATGTTTATTTATTTATATATATATACATCGTGTGTCTGTTTCTGGGTGCAAGTGTGTGCGTATACGTTAATGAGCCCATGCTAAATTAAATACAAGCCTATCGAGATTTGAGTACGTATTATTAGAAATCCATTCAATAGATACCAGAAACAAGTTCTGATTGATATAGCGTATTTCCACTAGGTTGTAATTAAAGATTCTTCGAAAGAACATTATTTCAGAAAAGGCATTCATTTCTGTTAGAATAGTGGATATCCTACTAACCACACCTTTTAGATCTTTTTTTATCATTGTTTCTGGTAATTTTAGAGACGTCTGAACAAGTTAAATCAAATATATAAAAAGTATATTTTAGCAGGAAAATTTCTAGTTTTAACGTCAGCTTGACATTTGAATTGTAATCCTCTAAATTGTTCAGTGTTCATTAGTTAAGTGGTTTCCGAAAGTGTCGAATTCAGAAATTTAATTCGGTGTAGGGATAAGAGTGATTGTCTAGCATGTTATTTTTCTTTCACTATGGATTTCTGCCTTTATCCCCATCAAGAGAAATGAAGATTATTGCATTAAACTACTTTTATAAATGCATTAAATGAAAGTAAGGAGGCAGGAGACAGAAGAGGGAATGCTTTATCGGGTAACTGTAAACTATTTGTTGTGAAAAATCTACTATAGATATTACTTTAAATCATAGTATACGACACGTTGATTACCTATCATTCCTTTGCCTATCAACTTTTGCCAATTTATGATTTCATTATATATTTGAAATATGTCTGTTATTTCATAGTGAAGACAAGGCCAACAATCTTTTGGTTATTTGATTTGTCATCGGCTTTGCGCATTAAATCAATCAATAGCTCTGTAATTGACAAAAACTATCATTGTAATTTATTGCAGTCAATAATGTCATTTGATATGGAGAAGTCAATATTTTAGACACACTACAGTTTCTTTATACCACTAAATATGTTCTTTATAAACATATTAAGTATGTCGAAGATACATCAATGTGTGTGATCGTTTGCTTATTTCTTTGGAAATGTCAGCTTTTTACGTGCTCGCTGGCAGTTAACAATTATGTTAACACAAAATATTGATTTTATTGATGTATGCAGGCAATATAACTTATTGAAGATACCGCTGCTAGGTTTACATACACCTATCGACCTTGTAAACTAACACGCGATATTAGATGGTAGAACATTAAATTCGCTTTTAAAGTCAAGCATTCATTTGAGTCTATATTCAATGGGATTATACAGCGTTATTCTCCAATAAGCACCCTGTACTTATATATTTCACATTATATATTCAATTTCCGATAGTAAAAAAAAAAGAACACATTTGTAAATTTCTTCAAAATAAAAATATATATATCGGTTTTCTTTTATATATTTCGCTTGTCTTTAGAGTTGAATTAAGATATTATGAACAGATAGGCAGCTACAAACGTAGTGTTTCACTATAACAGCGAGGACCCGGTAGAAAGATATAGTTATTTTAAACCACATATTTCAATCAGTCCTATATTAAATTAATTCTAAAAGAATATCCCCATTGAATATGGTTCAAAAGAAGAAAGCCAGATAGATGATAACATGCACACATACACAGACGCATGCTTCACATTTATGATTATTAAAATAAAGCAGGATTAGGTATATTTAACATAATGATATTTCAATTTTTAACTTCTATAAATGAAGAATAGATTGATAAAAAATATTTTAAACGTATAGTGATCGTACAGTTTGGAAGTAACGTAACGTGGGAAGGAGAAGGCATATTGGAATTTTAATAACAGTAATTCAATTATAACATGCAGTTAGGGTAACTATATATTATGAAATAAAGATGCGAAATTACATTTGTAGATAAAGTATAATACATAATTATGTTAAGTAAATTATCTAAGATTTGTTTTTGCATTATACGGTATACTACATTTTGAAAATATCAATATTTAAAAAATAGTTGTTTCTACTTTTGGAACAAGGCCAACAATTACTCCAGTCTATTACTGATGCTTTATTTTATCGACCCCGTAAGGATGAAAGGCAAAGTTAACCTCTGCGGGATTTGAACTCAAAACGTAAATGACCATAGCTCTATACTACAAAGCATGAGGGGCGTCTGACACTCTACCGATACTACCACACCACCGCCCTTTAAAAAAGGCTGAAACGATATATAGTTATACACACGATCATATAAGGTATTATATGGGCAGGGGTAGCTTATGCATGCTAGTGTTGTAGTTAGCCAGTAGCAATTCGTGGATATGAATCCAAGATCTCTTTTATTAGACCTATAAACATTATAAATTTATGAATTCTGAACGTTCTTATGCAGCACACCGAGATGGACTAGTTTCCTTCTTTTACCTCTATGTGTAAAAATATACATATTTGAGAGGATTCCAACGGTCAGGCATCCCATATAAAATTCGACATCCGCAAACGAGGATTTCTCAACATCTCTTTCTGCTCGCTTTAGAGATTAACCTCTTTTTAAATAAGAGGGTGTTAAGAGCTTGGTACATCTTCTCCTTTGAACCACATTAGTAAATACAAATCAATTTGACGTTTCATAACAACTAAAAAAATGTAACTTTAAATATACGGTAAATGTTATTGCAAGTTAACAGAAAGAAGAAAGTCACCTGAGTTCATCTGGCTTTTGGTTATTAGACTTTAAAAATTACAAAGTAGATGAGACACACACATACGGACAGCATATGCAACCGTATCCACATATAATATAT
This sequence comes from Eledone cirrhosa, assembly GCA_964016885.1. Lineage (NCBI taxonomy): Eukaryota > Metazoa > Mollusca > Cephalopoda > Octopoda > Eledonidae > Eledone > Eledone cirrhosa. The sequence continues at coordinate 65,807,471 of OZ024746.1, read as the reverse complement.
ATTTATGCCTGTGTGATAAGTATGCATTTGAAAATGATTGCCTATATTTATATATATATATATATATATAAAGGAGGAGATTATAGTTCACTTGAAGCATTGTGCAATGCGGTATAAACGTTTGAATATGTATAATAAAGCCAAAACAATGCAGGTATGGACATAGAAAAAAGAATGCAATTGCAAAAGATATTGTTGACAATTCGTCTTTTACCTTAGATTTATTTTAAACGTCCTTAATTTTCGAGATAATATCTTTTTCAATTGCATTCTTTTTTCTATGTCCATACCTGCATTGTTTTGGCTTTATTATACATATTCAAACGTTTATATATATATAACTATAGAAACGACCAAGTAATTCGGGTCAAACAAATAAAAAAATGTGATTGAAAAATGTAATGGAAAAAAAACAATATATATATATATATATAATTGTTTCTACTTTTGGCACAAGACCAGCAGTTATCCCAGTGTATTACTGGTACTTTATTTTATCGACCCCGTAAGGATGAAAGGCCAAGTTATCGTCGGCGGGATTTGAACTCAGATCATAAGGGGCTGTAACTCTTTGCTGCAAAGCATGGCGTCCGACTCTCTACCGATACTGCCAATTCAATATATATATAACTGTTTCTACTTTAGGCACAAGGCCAGCAATTAACCAGTGCATTACTGGTACTTTATTTTATCGACCCCGTAAGGATGAAAGGCAAAGTCAACCTCGGCGGGATTTGAACTCAGATCGTAAAGGGACGTAACTATGCTGGAAAGCATGGTGTCCGACTCTCTACCGATACTGCCAACCACATATATAACGAAAAATAAAAGTTGTCCACTAGGAATCATTGATATTTCTTCACCTGAGAGACAATATACCTCAGCCTAGGGTGAACAATAACTGAAATAAGTTATTGGGATAATATAAGTGTGTGTGTGTGGGGGGGGGGAACATGTAAACAGTAACAAAGTGTGAAGCAACATAAAGAGACGAAAAATAGGAAAATATCAAGTGAACAACACATTTCAAACGTAAGAACTGGCGAATTTTGACGTGAGAGTAAAAAGACACGTCTTAGCTGTAGCAGTGTCAGCGAGAAAAGAGGCTGCGTACAGTGGCGGACGAAGTGAGCGAAAGTAAGAGGGAGAAGGTGAGAGAAGGGGGAGAGAGTGGATAGCAGCAAGGGGAGAGAAAAAAGACGGGTCACAGCGAAGAAGGGAGCTTATATTAATAAAAATGGCGAGCTGTATGGTTGCATTTAAGTATAATGAAAAATAAAAGTTACGGGCGAAATATATATATATATATACATATATATATATACATATATATACATATATACATATATATGTATATATATATATACATATATATATATACATACATATATATATATATATATATATATATTTATATATAAACAGTTAATAAACCATTTTCGTGTTTGGTGCATTAACTGTTGTGGAACTAATTTCTACCAAACTCGTCCCATGCGCTTAATGCTCTACTACTACGGATATAACCTCCCAGTGTTCTACTGCTATTTATATATATGTATATATATATGTATGTATATATATATATATATATATATATATATATATATATATATATATATATATATATACATAGTGCTTGCGCTAATCACCAGAAGATTAACGCCAAAAACTTCCCAGTCACTAAGATTCCTTAGATTAATTATTTGACAGCCATAAATGGCACACTTCCCTTCTTGGAACAGCTCCACTCTAAGCTATCACCGTGTCTTTCGAAATATCTGATATATTTCATTGCAGAATGGATGTGCTGCATACAATAAAAAAAAAACATCTATGAAGGACTACCTTGAAAATAAAGAGAAAACATGCTAGCAAACAGTTGCACTACATTCTACTACAAACTCTTTCACCATACCTGCAAGAGATTCCGCCAGCAGGTTTCATACTATCACTGCTTAAATCTACCCATGTAATTCACCTTTCTCGTACGTGTCTCCCCTGAAATTCCTATATATATATATATATATATATATATATATATATATATAATTTCGTTTCATTCTATTCCATATATATATATATATGATAAAAAAGAAAACACAGGTAAACATTAAAAAAAGGATTTTATCCAAGTATTTACGACCGTTTCATTGTTATGTGCAACCTTATATTGCAATACTGCAAATAGCAGCCACTCAATAATAATTGTTGTTCACGTCCAAATTTTCAAAATAGCGAATAAGTTACTCTTAACAAGTTCTTAATAAATAGAAAAATATTTTTTGGAATTGTATTTACTAGTATAGAGAGAGAGGAAGAGGAATTAGAAAGTGGAGGGACAAAGGGAGTAGTATAGAGAGAGAGGAATGAGGAGAAGAATTAGGAAGTAGGGTTGACAAACTGAGGTGGAGGGAGGGGTAGAGGTGTAAGGAATCTTTGATCAGTTTTGATATATGTAGACATGATGTAGATTTAGAGTGTAGTGAGTTAAGTGAGTTAAAGAGAATTAAATTGTTTATAGTGGGAGGGATGGAGAGAGAGAGAGAGAGAAAGAGAGAGAGGAGGAGAGATAGAGGGATAAATATATATATATAAACAAAATATATATATATATATATATATATATATATATATATATATATATATTTATCCCTCTATCTCTCCCCCCTCTCTTTCCCCCTCTCTCTCTCTCCATCTCAATTATTATTGAGTGGCTACTATTTTCAGTATAGCAATATAAGGTTGCACATACCAATGAAACGGTCGTAAATACCTGGATAAAATCCTCTTTTTAATGCTTACCTGTGTTTTCTTTTTTATCCTTTACACTCCAAGATTGAACGTGATTCTTACAAACTTGTGGAGTTAACCCTAACCGTACGTTGAAACCGTCCATGAAACTGGCTGTCTTAACCACGAACTGGATTACATTAAGCAATTTTCTGCTTCCTTATATATATATATATATATATATTTATTAAAATAACTATTATTACTATATATATATATATATATATATATATATATATATATATATATATATATATATTGAGTATATGTTGGTTGTTTACCGACACCTCAGTTTGCAGATTGGTGTACTCGACGAAGTACGCAGGTTGGTTTGTTTACTCGAGAGTAATATAAAATAAGTAAGTCAAAGATGTAAAATTTGGCTTCGTTTATTATATATTATAAATTCTCTGCTATATATATTTCGGTGACAGCTATTATTCGCTGTGACTTCTTTAGGCAGTCCGATTTGGTGTGGTAAAGACAGGTACACAGGTTGTTGATGTGCGTTCCACTCTGTCTAACAACACACCCAGGGGCTGGACATATCGATGTATTTACAGAGTGGAACGCACTTCAACAACATGTGTACCTCTCGTTTCCACACCAATTCGGTCTGCCTGAAGAGGCCACAGCCAATAATAGCTGTCACCGAAATATATATAGCAGAGAATTTATAATTTATAATAAACGAAGCCAAATTTTACATGTTTGACTTACTTATTTTATATATATATATATATATATTCCCCTCAATTCATTCACATGGATCTTATGTGGAACTCGATGCCAGCACAAGATGTTGCTGCCTGTTAGCTTCAGTGCAGCTCTGATAATGTGGGTCTATTGTCAAGCTCGCTCGGGTCTAGACTATCCATTCGTGTTGAAGGTCAGCAAGGATTTAAGTATTGCATTAACTATTCGGACCAAATTTTTCAAGGTCTAGTTTGCCGTTTGAAATAGAAATGGCTGTTATTTCTAGTGGGCCGAACGACGATATAAAGATTCAAAGGTCCGTCATGTTGTTACCTCTGAGCAAAATTTCAACTGATATGTATCAACCTGCAGAATTACGAGAGATTATTAACTGCATCATCATCATCATCATCATCATCATCATTCATCTTTTAATGTCTACAACTGCCTTGCATCGTCCTATCGTCCTTGGATTAAATAATTGTTTCTACTTTTGGCACAAGGCCAGCAATTATCCAGTGCATTACTGGTACTTTATTTTATCGATCCCGTATAAATAATGATCATAACATGATGTAATCAAGCTATTTGGATTATCACATACGTATATCTCAGCACAACTACGACTGAAAATGACAGTAGATTATAATTTATTAGGTTTGTTTTTCTCCTATAGGCCTGAATCTAAGGGCGAAAATCGGTTAGAGATATAATGTGTAGACTTTATCGATATGCATCATTTTTATTAGTAGCAGTGAGTAATGGGTGAATTCTTGTTCTGGCTATATCAGTGGCATCGAGCAAACTAGAAAGCTACTGGTTTGTGTCGTGATTTATTAGTAATATTAGCCAAAATTCAGTTTAGTCACTCGAGTCTTTAAATAAATGAAGGAACACATTCGACAATGTGGAATTTAATTTTTTTACTTGATTCAGGCATTAAACTGCAGTCAAGATAGGGTACATCTTATAACTTTAGTATTTACGTTACACTATATTTACTGTTGTATTTTCTTGGTAAAGGCTAATTATCACATATAATTTTGAATTTATGAGGTTTTGATAATTTTTATTTTGAGATCAATACCTCAACATCAGTAAGAGCAGCCGGGCTTTAGCAGAGGACTTTAGTTAATTAAATACATTATTAAGTAAACTAGCACATAATTTTGGGCGGTGGATTGGCAGTATCGGTAGAAGGTCGGACGCCATGCTTTCCAGCATTGTTACGTCCCTTTACGATCTGAGTTCAAATCTCGCCGAGGTTGACTTTGCCTTTCATTCTTACGGAGTCGATAAAATAAAGTACCAGTAATGCCTAAAGTAGAAACAATTATTAAGTAAACTAGCACTTAATTTTGAAGCCTGTTATGTACTTGAGAGATTACTATGTTTTGTACTGTTATTTGCGGGAAAATGAAAATGACGTCACTTATGAAAGCTGAGATATATCGAGCCATCATTTAGCACCTGGTGGATATTTTTTGTTAATGAATATCAAACGTTCTTACCTTTATTGTATCAAAATGTTTTGTAAACTATTTTTGTTCTGATCAAATATTTACCACTATAGAGAATATTATCACGATAGTAAAAGGTTTTCGAAGTGAAAATTAATTATTAATGAACAACGAGGAATAAAAACATAATTATCAAAATGTAAAAGTTCCACTGAAGTGGCAGTTGTCCATTTAGTGGGTAGGTTGACGGGCAGCGGTGAAACAGGTGCGCAACTATTCATTGAACATTCGTTCTACAAACATACAGAGGTTGAATTATTTTCTATACTTCATTGATTAAAGTTAATTTATCTGAAGTTTTCTTCATGTTCTATACTAACTAGCTGCAAATACCTTATACCTTATAGACACTTACACATACAGACACACGCAAACTCACACACACCCACACATACACACATATAAATAAAAAGAGAGAGAGAGAGCAAAAGGGATTAGGGAAGTAAATAGCTAGCTAGGTAGAAGTGAGCAACGTTATGTTCTCTCTCTCTCTGTCTCTCTCTATATATATATATATGTGTGTGTGTGTGTGTGTGTGTGTGTGTGTGTGTGTGTGTGTGTGTGTGTGTGTGTATGTGTGTGTGTGTGAGTGTGTTATATATATATATATATATATATATATATATGTATACATACACATACACACACACACATATATATATATATATATAACGAAGGAAATGTGGTAAGGAACCAGGTGGACCATAACACACCAAAGTACTCAATACTTAGGGTAGTAGAGTGGGTAATAGGAACGAGTAGGACCCCGACTGCGTCCAGAATTAGCCATCGAAACGGCTTGAGCTCAGCCGTCGGGGTCCTACTCGTTCCTATTACCCACTCTACTACCCTAAGTATTGAGTACTTTGGTGCATTATGGTCCACCTGGTTCCTTACCACATTTCCTCCGTTATATATATATGGCTTGGCAACATATATATATATATATATATATATATATATTAAAGTTGAGACAGTAAACAGAAAACAAAATAACATCGTGTAAGCGAAGAGGCAGTACAAATGTTTATAATGGTTTCACGTTTGAGAGTATATATGTACACGTGGATTAATAAATTGAGGTTAAGATATGTCTCGACGGGGCAATTACGATGTCAACGGAAAATGGTCATTCAGAATAGTTCTGAGATTTTTTATTATTACTGTCTCCTTTTTTACAGTTTCCGGCATTGCTTCTACTTATTTAGGATGCCGCATCAGGCTTGTCATAAGTTTAAGACATATAGAACAACTGGATCCTCTCTGGTGTAATAAACAAAACCTTTCGAACAATATATGTTGCCTCTAATAGAACTGATTTATGAAGAATACTAATCTCGGAATCTATGTTGCATTATTTCAGGTGATCATAGAAATCTGTGAGATTGATTTCAAAACATAAGTTATCATCATAGTGATGCAGCTCTTTGTTCTAAAACCTTCCTATTTCCACCTTAACTTCTCATTTCTCCTTTCAACAACATTGGTATACACTGGTCAGGTTAGGTCAGTTATGAAAACTGTATTTGCCGTTCGCTCAATAACTATTATTATTTGTTATTAGGGCGGTGGATTGGCAGTATCGGTAGTGGGTCGGACGCCATGCTTTCCAGTATAGTTACGTCCCTTTACGATCTGAGTGCAAATCCCGCCGAGGTTGACTTTTCCTTTCCTTCTTACGGGGTCGATAAAATAAAGTACCAGTAATGAACTGGGTTATTGCTGGCCTTGTGCCTAAAGTAGAAACAAGTATTTGTTATTATTAGGGCGGTGGATTGGCAGTGTCGGTAGAGGGTCGGACGCCATGCTTTCCAGCATAGTTACGTCCCTTTACGATCTGAGTTCAAATCCCGCCGAGGTTGACTTTGCCTTTCATCCTTACGGGGTCGATAAAATAAAGTACCAGTAATGCACTGGGTTATTGCTGGCCTTGTGCCTAAAGTAGAAACACTTATTAGTTATTACTTAGTGTTACCAACCCATATTTTTTAAAGATGGTGGTCATGATTATGTATATAAAGACTCTAAGCATAATGTGCCAGAATTGATTGGAATCAATGCATTTCATGATGATAATAATGATGACATATATAATGATTTTTTTTTTTTTTCGTTTTTTCAGTGCTGATGATTTTACAACTGGATACATGCAAAGCAAAGCCATGGTTTCCAGCGACGGAACAGTGTTTTGGCCGCCACCGGCCAAGTTAAGAAGTTCATGTAAAATTGATATCACATATTTCCCTTTTGATGATCAAATGTGCAAAATGAAATTTGGTTCGTGGATATATGACGGTTTCCAAGTTGATGTAACGAATCGTTCAGCAGACGTCGATCTTACAAACTATGTATACAGCGGTGAATGGGATTTATTGAATATAAAAGTAATCCGTAACGAAGTCCGTTACACATGCTGCAAAGAACATTATCCAGACGTAACCTTTACCATTGTAATACGTCGACGCACACTCTACTACCTGTTTAATATAATATTCCCATGCTTATGGCTAACCATACTTAGCCTACTGGGATTTTGGTTGCCACCAGATTCGGGAGAAAAAATCACACTTGGAATAACGGTCTTACTGGCATTCTCTGTATTTATGTTACTCATAGCAGAGAATATGCCGGCCACCTCGGAGTTCGTGCCACTCATAGGTAAGTTTATCGCCACTACTTCTACTACTACTACTACTACTACTACTAATAATAATAATAATAATAATTATTATTATTATTATTATTATTATTATTATTATTATTATTATTATTATGGTTTCTTATATAGGCACAAGGCCAGCAATGTTTGGGGAGGGGAAAGTCGATTATATCGACACCAATGCGTCACTGCTACTTTATTTTATCAACCCCTTAAGGATGAAAGATAAAGCTAACCTTGGCTGGATTAGCTTTGCCTTTCATCGTAATAATAATTTTAATAATTGTTTCTACTTTAGGCTCAAGGCCAGCAATTGGGGGGGGGGGGATGTCGATTAAATCGAATCCAATACATTACTGGTGCTTTATTTTATCGACCGTGCAAGGATGAAAGGCAAAGTTAACCATGGCGGTATTTGAACTCAGAACGTAAAGTGCCTTAACTGCACGCTGAAAAGCATGGCGTCCAACCATGCACCGATTCTGCCAATCCACCGCTCTTAAAGATAATAACCATAACAAACCTATAGGTTTCTTTATTAACCACAAAGGGATTTACAAATAAATATATTAAGCAGAGTACAGGACGGTACAAATATGGGTTTCTGCGTGTATGAAAGAAAAGCAAAGCCAAAGGATGTAACAATTCATTCTAAACAAAAGAAAATGCCCCAATAGCGAGGGGGTGGGGGACTTCCAAGGGTATCTTGTGGAGAAAGCCCACAATAGCCACGGTGACACTAACCCCCTGGGGAAGTGCGCCCTCCCAGTTTTGCCCGTCCGATCTGCAGGCTCATACTCAGAGCTGACTCATTCACTCGGGCCATGCGCCCTTCTCCCACCATCTTTCAAAAAACGGCTGGGTAGGGAGCACACCCTTCTCTGCCAGAATTTTCTTTTTCAAATGAAATTTGAAATAAGTTAATCAAGGCTGAGCCGAAGAGAAGAATTGTCGTCAGCCCTTTCAAACGTGTCCACCACACGATCTATTTCGCCATGGCCACGAGGCGGATAAAAGCTGTCTGTTCTTCGCGGCTAAAGAAAGATGGTGGGGCTATCTTCACGATGGACTCAGTTGATAGCCGCATCCGTCCTACGTGCGATAACCGGTGCTCGACACATGATGGCCATACTTCCACCTAAGTACGTAATCTTTATGTGAGTACATGCATTTTCTAACACACTTGAGTTTGGTTTTAGAATTGTATATAAATTAACATATCATTTGCTTTATATATATGTGTGTGTGTGTGTGTGTAAAAATACTAGTTTGTTTCTCAATTGATATATCCTCATATATCGTTTACAGATATATAGGGGGGAGAGAAAGAGAGAGAAAGAGAGATAGATAGAAAGAGAGAGTGAGACCGAGTGAGGGTGGGAGGACAAAAATAATGGAATGAAGGATGGAATGATTGTATATATCGCTAACATTTTCAATTTCCATCATGTCAGATTTGTAAACTTTTATAGGTTTTTTAAATGATTCATTGGAAGCAGAGTACAAGTCGATTCCCTATAATGCTCGACTAAAATTTAAGTCTTTCGTTTTTATCCCAGACAATCCTTATTTTCATTAAACATTAGATCACGTAATTAATTTATTTTACGCACTCAATGTTATTCCAAGTTCCAAATCCTGTAAGACAATTCGTAAGGAGTGACATCTATAAATTAGAATATATTATAACCTAATTAGATTCGTTAGTATTGATTTGAAACCATTGCTGTCACGTTTAATACCCACAGTTTTCAGCTGAATATGATGTCAGAATTAGTAGACAGTTAAATAAGTTCAGTAAAAATATATACTGACTAAAAACAAAGACTGTATCACTTAAAAGCTGAGGGTATTTATCAATCGCCGTCCGGTATCCACAATGATTTAAATATTATGTTAAATATCAATTAACTGATGACCATAAATTAAGCAATATGTACAGTATTCAGTTGTATTATAACGTTTGTATATATATTCTTCCAACAGTTATAAACCTAAAATCAAGGACAGCAATAACTTTAAATGTGTATAAAGAAAAAAGGAGTAAATTTATATGGGGTTTACTTTTATAATAGAAACATATATGAACATCTGCAGTTTCTAGAAATTATGAGATTGTACAGGTCTTGAAGAGATACACAAGAGATTTGGATATTGAATTTAAGCAAGTGCAAAAATCTGAGAGAAGAGATATGAATAAAATAAGATAGAATTCTTTAGTTACTAAATTTAGTTTTGTCAAAAGAAAACGTCAAAATCATGCAGACCATAATGTATCTTTAAAGAAAACAACTATTCAGAATGTGCATTGTATCACCTCAAGCAAAAAACATTCGTTTTCATGCTTCGTTTTGGCACTTTTCAATCCTCAAAGGAAAACAGCCAATAACAAGTTATATTTCAACAAAAAATCGTTATTCTTTTCAAAGCCAATCTCCAAAAGTTACTAACTTTACAGTCGTTTTTGAATACGAAAAAAGACAATTCTGACCGGCATAACAGTAGTATTGATTTTTTCCTGACATAATCTGAATATAAATGGTAATACGTTGATTTTATTTTACCATTCATCTCTTTCGTTCTCTCTCCTCTCTCTATCACTATCTCTATCTGTCTCTTCAGTCTGGAGCTAGATAATTTTTATCGGTTGCTGATGTGAAGAGTTTTATCTATTTAGGCGTTTTTTTTTTATTTTGACTTGCGGTGGGAATAATTAACAAACGAGAGATGATGTAATAGAACATAAATTGTTTCAGTCAGCCATTAAACTCTGATAATTTTGTTTAAATTGATGTGTTTAAAATATTATATAATTCTAAAATTAAAGTATTTTAGACAAAGAGTGATAAAAGAAAAATAAATCGAAAAACAATTGTTTAAAATTGCGATAAAATAAATTTGTCTATTTGAAATCTGGGATTTCAAATGATAAAATCTATATGTCTTTTTCTCCAGATATTTCCCTCTCGCTGACCGTTGTCGATTTGCTTGTCTATCTCTCTATACATATACATCAATATGCATTCATGTGTGTGTTTCTGTGCGTGTGTGTGTGTGAGTGCGTGCGTGTGTGTGCTTGTAAGTGCATGTGTACGTGTGTATGTGTGCATTCTTTGTGTGTGCCTGTTTATTTGTCTGCCTGCGCATGCATTTGTATGTGCTGTTTGCGTGCCCTATAATTTTAGTATACTTATATTTTATGTCAATAATATAACATACTAATTATAGAGGTTTTGGAGAATCCTCAATTTCAGTTAAAACTGAGAGTGGAATACTTGCCTTATCATATATCTCCTAACAATAAATAATTATTATTTTCTACTTTTTGGTACAAATCAGCAATTATCATAGTGCATTACTGGTACATTATTTTGTCGACTCTGTAAGGATGAAAGGCGAAGTTAAGCTCGGCAGGATTTGAACTCAGACCGCAAAGGGACGTAATTCTTTGCTGCAAAGCTTGGCGTCCGACGCTTTACCGATACTGCTAAAATAATAATGTATGTTGATTGCTCATTCAAAAGAGCTGTTTAGCTGAATATGTTTACTGCCGGTCAGACTATAATCGTAATGAAAGATTTAAAAAAAACTGAAATGCTACAACGTTAATTTAAATATCAACATACCAATAATAAAATAATTGTAATGATACCTATCTAACTGAGCTGCTGCACCTTAGTTCTTAGTTCTGGACATGATGGTTGAAATATATATTTCTTCATGACCCTAGGTTTGAATCAATACACCAGCTATAATACCATTTTGCACGAAAAGATTGTAGTTATTCTTCAAATCTATGTACAATCTGTAAATAGCATTAGACATGGGAATGTATATTAGTAAGTTAGTACAATTATATGTCGTTTACAGCAAGGCGATAAAATTATATAAAATGACGAAATGACAAAATAGTAAAACAAAACGCAAAACAAGTTATTTTAGATGTTAATGGTCAATTAAATAAACATATAAGTTGATAGAGATATTAAAACCGACTTAAAGAGACACATAGATAGATAGCTATAATATATTGATAGAAACATCGGCAAATAAATTGATGGATAGACACACTGACAGACAAATAGATAAGTAAAATATATTGATGGAAATATTAGCTGAATATTAGATACATAGATGGATCTTGCTGACCTGGACGCTTGTATCTGAGCGGCAGCTGAAGAGATATGCAACGTCATGCTTGACAACATTGGATGGCAACAAGTCACTTTACCGGTTAGATATGGTAGCCTTGGCTTCCGGTCCCAGATCCCGGTGGCTTTGCCGGCGTTACTTGTCACGTCCTCACAAACAAGGTTCTCCAAAACACAATGGAACCCACTGTGATCGAGGAACGTGAGACCGCCTGTGAGACGTAGAACCGACTTGGACATAGCCCAGTAGACGTCTTTCCACCTTCTACCCCTACTGACGTCAAGTCTCCCCAGAGTATTTGGGATGCCATCCAGTGCAACCTGGCATCAGACAGGCTAGCGTGCCAGCTCGACCAGCGCCGGGTTTAATTGTTGGCGCGCGGCTTCACAACCCCACAGAGGTGCCTAGCTCCATGCCTTACCCTCCATTTCTACTGGCACGCAGCTGGACAATGATAGTATGCGCATCTGGGTTTCCCTGGGGCTTGGCCTCCGGATATGCGAGCCACACAAATATCGCTCCGGATCCAATGTGGACTCTTTCGGCCTCCACCCGCTTTCCTGTCGCTACAGTGCCGGCTGCCTTGCACGCTATGCTGCCCTCAACGAAGTCGTAAAGCATGGCTTGGATGCTGTAGGCTTCCCCTCCCAGCTCGAGCTGGTGGAGCTGGACAGAGGGGAAGACAAAGGCCAGACGTTATGACCATCTTCTCGTTCCGCGGTGGTAAAATCCTCGTCTATGATGCCATTTGCAGCGACACATTCTCCAACCGCAATCTGGTGCAATCTGCGACTAACCCAGGTTCTTCTGCCTTTCAGGCTGAGGAGGGTAAACTCTCCATGTATCGGTCGCTCTCCGACAGTTTTGCAGTCGAGCCCATAGCAGTGGAGACTTCTGGTGTCCTTGGCCCTAGGTCTACCTGCCTACCTACCACCATAGGCGTTGAGCTGGCTAGCCGCAGGTGTGAGCCTCGCGAGATGGAATGGCTCTTCTTACCATCTTCCTGTCGCTACAGTGCTGGCTGCCTTGCACGCTATGCTGCCCTCAACGAAGTCGTAAAGCATCCTCCGTGGAAATGGCTTCTCCATTCTGTCGTCCAGATCTGTTGGGCGACCAGCACGTGGGACCCCATTTGCTCATAATTCAGAGAGATGGAGGCGATGACAGTGCGAGCTCGGCTCTTCTATGTTCGGATCTGGTTGCAGCGTCAGTTGTCCGTAAGGAAGTAGGGATTTATAATTACTTATAACTAGCTGACTATTTAATGTATATTGCAAGATTATAATGATTGTCCATCTGGTCACGTACACAATATATGGACGGAAACATAGATAGATAAATAGATGGATATATATATGTATATATATATATATATATATATATATATATATATATATATACATATATATCAGAGAGAGAGAGAGAGAGAGAGAGAGAGAGAGATGTTTTGAGACAGCTAGTTTGACACATACATGTCATGTCCAGAAATACATCAAAATACAAACGTTAGCTTTGACATCAAGATGTCGGGTCAATTAATTCAAAATTTCATGGGACTATCAATATCAGTATATCTGTGTCATTTACGATATAAATTCATCCTGTACTCAATACGCATCAAAGAACTGCAAATAAACTCATTATAGTATATTCGGTATTGATAGTAAAATAAATAGAAAATACGATAAGATTACTGGGTATACGGTACTGTAAACAGTTATCAGAGTTTAATTATTCAACGTATAAAAAACACAAAGAAATTATTTTTCTTTTGTTTTATACAGGAACGTTTTATCAAAATGATTGATTACTCGACTATTTACGATGGCATTTCGGAATTTAATGAAGCCATGAAAGCCACATTCTTTTTATCGATGATTAGTAAGCAAAATTGCAATTTAGTAGGATTTTTTCCCGAGTTAGGGGGGGGGGGGTAGATTTTCGTATCCGAATCTTTAATTAGTAGGAAATAAGCTGCTCGAGACGCAGCGTATACCAAACTAAAAACAGAATAGAAGAGCAAGTTTTACAAAAAGAAACAAGAACGAAAAAACTTTTCGGAGAAAAAAAATTCACATCCATTATAAATCAAGACAAGTTCCTTTATTGCAAAGATAACCACATGTCTAGAGGCAATGTATCTAATTCTCTCTCCTCCTTCCTCGCTTATATATTGCGTCAAATATTAAAAGCGATTATGTAATAGAATAAGTAGCGCGTACATATTTCTGACTGGTTTGTCTCAAAATCCTATCAGATCTAAAGGTATATAATCATTTGTTTTGGGTTGGACAGAAGGTTCTCGACGTTTTCAAAAATAGAGTTTACAGGAAATGTTGAAGTTTACGCATGGGCACTTATATAAGTGACCTTGGTATGCAATATGTGCTTTTCTCATTTCATGTTATGCCGTCATAGCAACATGGATCTACCCAAACCATTCATTTGCGGCTCTTAATGACTTTAAATGGCCTCAGCACAGAAGCACCAATCGTCGCATTAATAATTGTTTCTACTTTTGGTACAAGGCCACCAATTATCCCAGTGTATTACTGGTACTTTATTTCATCGACCCCGTAAGGATGAAAGGCAAAGTTAACGTCGGCGGGATTTGAAGTCAAACCACAAAGGGCCGTAACGCTTTGCTATAAAGCCAGGCGTCAGACTCTCTACCGATACTGCCAATCGACCGTCACATTAATAATTGTTTCTCCTTTTGGCACAAGGCCAGCAATTATCCCAGTGTATTACTGGTACTTTATTTTATCGACCCCGTAAGGATGAAAGGCAAAGTTAAGCTCGGCGGGATTTGAACTCAGATCATAAAGGGAGGTAACTATATGCTTCAAAGCTTGGCGTCTCAACCCTCTACCGATACCTCCAATCCACCGTCGCATTAATAATGACTCTGAGTCATACAGAATGTATGCACGCAGTTCCAAGAATTGGTTCTCATGATTCCATTCCAGTGATTACAGCCTTGAAGATCGACCTTGCGCAGGACGTCCATCTTGCTCCATTGAGGCGACACTGCAGTGGGGCCATCCACTACGATCAGCGCCCACCAGCATAACCTCTGACGTCCATTGTCAACAACGCCATAAATTGATGGCGAGATTCATACAGGTGCACCCACGCAATGGTCATATTCGATTCCTTCATGATAACGATCGGTTGCATACATTAAGTGTGACCCGTGAGAAGCTGCATGAGCAAGGGTTGGAATTCCCGCCTACCCTCTGTATTTGCTAAGCCTCACTCCTACAGACAATCTAATATCTATTTCAATGAGCAATGTATTGAAGTACAGTTAAATCATTTGCTGAAGAGTTTATCAACCTCGAAGCCGGAAGAGTTCGTCAGGAATTTAATCGTGTCTTCCTAAACGATAGTAGAACGTAATCACAAATGATTGTGTCTACATTAGGCACAAGGCCAGCAATTACCCAGTGTATTACTGGTACTTTATTTTATCGACCCCGTAAGGATGAAAGGCAAAGTCAACCTCGGCAGGATTTGAACTCAGATCGTAAAGGGACGTAACTATGCTGGAAAGCATGGCATCCGACCTTCTACCGATACTGCCAAAATGATAGCGATTAGTTTGACTTGTAAAATTTGCCTAATGTTAAAAAACACCAAAGTCAATCAAAATTTCCAAAACCTCGAGAACTTTCTATCCAACCTAATATTCAGTTCGTTCTAACACAATTAAAAGCATATATAATACAATTACAAACAAAATGAACAGTATGATGAAAAGATCGCACAGAATTTCGTTATTTATAGTAAAGTGAAACCATTATTGATTCTATGCAAATGTTAGGATTACGAAAATCTTCGTCTCTTTAACAGTAAATCTTCTACGAATAAACTTTCGATAAAGATTACATAATGATGGCGTGAAAATCGTTTATTCTTAGTTGGCAATGATTTAACAGTAATTGCTAACTCCTAAGCATTTGTTTATTCTATATTACGTAGGAATTGAAAAAAATGTGTGACATATTTGTCTGGATTTAGCAAGAAATTTATTGTCTGCCATTTTATCGTGTGAATTCATTGATTAATGAGGCAGTATATACACACATGCAGACACACATACATACATATATATATATATATATGTGGGGGGGGGTATACATGGTATACATGTAGTTATGTATGCATGGGTGGGTGTGAGTGTGTGTGAATGTACCTACTCTACTGCAGCTACAATTTCGACTTATACCACACACACACACACACACACACACACATATATATATATATATATATATATATATATATATATATATTTATATATATATAATAGTAGAACACTGTTGGGTTTTATCCGTAGTAGTAGAACACTC
>OZ024746.1:65783799-65788799 GCA_964016885.1 Eledone cirrhosa | reverse complement strand
TGGTGTGTGGGTGAGTGTGTGTGTATGTATGTGTATATATATATATATATATATATATATATATATATATATATATATGCGTGTGCTCAAATACGTATGTATGCTTGTTTGTGTGTGTATATATATGAGTGTGTGCATCAATGTTGATACAGATACATAGTCATTTCTTAGTACAAGACTTTACTAAGTGCTCAATAAAGATGAAGGGATTTATATATTTTAGGTGTAGCACTCTCACATGTCGATATCCATAAGTAAACAAAGCAAATTTATGTCGAGTGATTAGTCGGCTTATATTTACCTCAATTCTTGAAAGGTGCTATATTTTATTGATCCCGAAAGAATGGAAGATAAATGTAACTTAAGTGGGCTTTAAAATTCGAATGTATGTAACTAAATTATTCAAAGTATTTCGTCTGGCGCTACTAGGACTCTGTTAATCCACCGCCGTATTTCTAATGCGTTATGATTTATACATAAAATCGACAATTTGAAATTTGAAATAAAGGGAATGTGAATCAAATCTCTTCCAATGATTCAGTGGTCCTTTTTTATCGAGCCCGGAAGAACGAAAGAGAGTTGACTTCAGTGATATTTAACATTAGAAAGTAAAATGCTGGTAAAAATATCAATTTACCTTAATAAAGTAATGATATTTATATATCGACGCCGAAATAATGAAGGGCAAAATTGACCTCTGTGCTCAGATCACAAAATCTCCGGAAAAAATACGACAACGCATTATAACCGACATCGCGTCGAATCTGTCATTAGCCACCATTATAATATATCTGTAAAGAAATTTTGGGAAAAATTGTATAGCAGGGCCAGCATATTAAATCGATCGGAACCTTATTGCATTGTCCTCGGAAGGATGAAAGGTAAAGTCGATATCGATGGAAATTTGAACTGAAAACCTATTGTCGGAACAGCTACCGCAAATCATTTCTATCAATTTTGCCAAGAATTTGAATTGTGATTCTTCCCAACAGTATCATTACTTATTGTACAGGAACAACTGTATTATTACTTGTCAACTTCAATTTAATAAATAGGCGTTCGTGTAATATGTATGTGTGGTGAAATATGAAGGAAAGTAAATGAAAAAAAGCATAAAACTTATTCAAACAACTAGAAATATTCTAATCATGGACAAACATCGCAAATTTTGCTTGATATATCTATATATCTATTTTATTTTCTATTTGCTATAACCCCCGAAGGGATATCACGAAAAGTTTAGATTATCGTATGTATTAGAATACTATGTTCCAATGTATTTCTCTCTATACATATTAAACTCATTGTGTGTTTAATAAATCATAATAAATGTGCTATTTCTATTCTTTATCTTCACACATATTCAAGTAATCTAACTGTATATTACATAGCTGTATAATTCATTTCCTTATATGCCTATAACTTCATTCAAGCAAGTTCATTCAAGCAAATCCTGCTTTCAAACACCCGCAATAGAATTAGCATTTCACTTAAAGTTTAGTAATATGAATTAGCAAATAACTTAAAATTTTCCACAGCCTTAAATATATTTAAGAATCAAGGCAAAATACAGGATAATTAAGGAACATGAAAGTAACAAGTGTAACCATGGCAAAAGTGTTACGCTTAATTTTAGAGATTAATAAACTATTATGTTCTTGTCAAGCGATTATTTCCTGGGGCATTCTAACTATATGCCCATAGTGTTGGAGCTGTGATCTCTGAAATTGTAGAAGCAGCTGCTCTACATGGTGTTACTCTGAGGTTTGCGAGCGACGTACTCTATCGAGTAACGATGCTCCAAATGTCCTCCGGTGGAACCTCATTTTTGGTTACTTGTACTCACGAGCATGTTCTTTCAGTCATTTCCCACCATTCACGACCACAGGTAAGGGTTGGCACAGATACCGAATTGAAGATAGTGAGGTTTGCCTTTACACTTACCCGCTTCTTCTGATTATTGAATGTTGAAACTGGTGTATTACTGCAGCAGCAGCCCCTGAAATACTTTTGCGGGCAAACCCACCTGGCAGGAGAACCAGGGGTAGCAACATGCTTCCAAAGAGAAGAGAACCAAATATCAACATGCTTTAGTTTTAACGAAATCAACATGCTTTAGTTTTAACGAAAAAACAATTTAACCTAATAAGATATGTTTTCATGATCCAAAACGGCCCCAGAACTTTCCTAACATCAATTTTTAAGCTTACAAAATTGTGATTATACTGAAAAAGCAATTCTAATGACAAGTGGCAATTAATGGTATTACATAATACTGACGACAGGCGGTTACGTCACATTTCCTCTGGTATGAGATATTATTAAACAGTATATAACTTTCTATATACTATTGTATAATTTAGCTAAGCCATTTTGTAATAGAGGCCGAAATTGGGACATCTCTCTTTTGACGTAACATTTTTAAAGACATATATTGTCAAAATTAATTTTCTGTCATTTATTTGTAATGTACCATGTACAGTAAACGCTGTCAGATTCCATTAATATTGTATGATTACTTTCTCTGAATATACTATAATATTTTATATACATTTACAAATAAAATTGGATTATGGCTTCTTTATATTTCATGGGATTTCATTATTGATATTCTAATGGTTTCTATCTACTAAATAGTAATTTACCCAGCGTGATCTTTGCTCAAGCAAAAATAATTATCATTACACACTGTGACACGCACGTTTTACGCATAACAACGGGTGATTCTCTATAAATATAACAGAATCAAAATTATAGCTGTGAACTATATTTTTATACAAAAACATTATAGTTAAGTAATATGTGGTGTCTGTAGTAACAGATAAGCGGCTCGCGAAATACCTAAATAATTCTAGTTTCTATATTGTAAATTTTAAAATGATTGCAAACTGGCAATGCTTTTCATACCTCCACAGTCAATGAAATGCAATAATATATAATAGATTAAAATGCATATACACATGACTTACAAAATCCTTGGGTAATAAGAAAGTAATTTTAAACAATCAGACAGAAAGTAGTGAAGGTCCTCCCGAAATGTCCAAATCGTTTGACACCTATGTGTTTGAGATTTCCAAAAATAAACCACTATGATATTTATATTATTTACATATTTACATATATAATTTGTTCGTGTCTAAAATTGATGATTTACATTTCGAGTTGGAAGCATTGTATAAGAAATTGTCGAAGAATTTTGAAAATATACCTAGACGTCTTGAACAATGCGTTATAATATTAGTCATTTCCAAGACTGAATCTTCGACCATATCAGTCTTCTGCAAAGAAATTGAATATTAACACCTCAAAGTTTACGTCGACAGAGACAGATCAAAACACGTTTTACAAGGTTGGTGATAAAATTTCAAATTTGTTTCAATTTCATGACAATATTTACAAATACAATGAAATGTAAACCGTCAGGTTGACACAAAAAAATATGTTATCTCACGTCGCGCCTGGATGTTTGAGGTATGTCTGCCTCTCCTTGACTTCGTTGCTGCTATTTTTCGTCATGATTATTGTTGATCTGTAAACAGTTTCGTGATTTTTAATCAATCAGTATTATAACAACAACAAATCTAACTTTGAGCTGACATTTTTTAAAATTATTTGAAACGGAACGATATACTTGAAGACTTTACTTTGAAAAAGTATAGAGTCCAGTTCTATTTTTTTTTCTAAAAGCACATTGCTCAAAGACTTTAAATATAATTTCGAAGTTATACGCATACGCATACAAACACATATATTTGACTCATCGATGATCCACTGAATAAACACGTGTGTTTATTTATTTCCCCTTTTTTCCCCATTTTTCCCCGTACCTTCCTCTTATCATTGTTAACTTTCTATTTAACTCCTATTGGTAACTCTATCTTCTGATAAAATACTAGTGACCGAAACGTTAAGGTTCTCTTCCTGCTCTTTCAAACGTTAAACTTCTATATTTCTTCAATGTACTATGCCGTTTGATATATTATTTCTGTTTATGTTTTATATATATACATATATATAAGCAAGATGTATGGTCGGACGAAACGGCTGTCGGCAATAAACTTGTTGTAATGTCATAGAAGATCCTTTGTTCTTTTTCCTTAATACATATATATATATATATGTGTATGTGTGTGTGTGTGTGTGTGTGTGCACGCATGTGTGTGTGTGTGTATGTGTGTGTATGTGTGTATATGTGTATGTATAATATATATATATATATATATATATATATATATATAGTTATAAATATATAAATATATATATATATATATAAATATATATGTATATATATATATAGTTATAAAAATATTTGTTTGTTGTATCCCAACAAATTAAATAGAACTTTTTACATATATATATATAAAATCAAGGTTTAGCAAATAGAGAAAAAGTTTTAAAATACATTTCAAAAGGTTGACTGTACTTACTATATGTGCCTTTACCGCGGTTTCCGATCCCAAAATAAATAGATAATCCAAGCGGATTTTCATTGAGAAAGAGATCATCCTCAGAAGGCTTTTCTCACTCGGAGAATATAAAATTCTCGAGTTCAAATCACAAACTGGCGCCACACAAAACTGTTCCCGAATGAGAGTGAACGAGAGAAGAAACAATTTTGTCTAGTGCGGTGTGCAAAGACAGAAAGCAAGGCGGTAGGAACACATACTTTTATTATATATATATATATATATATATATATATATATATATATTGGTAAAAGGTAAAGAAAATGCTGACAAATTGTTCCAAGTGAAAAATAGTTTAATTAGGAATAAGTAAAAATTAGTAATAAGTATTGGTTAGTATTCAGTTTTACTTTTAAGTCTTTACCGGTTGCGCATTTCTAAAAAATAATTTTGAGATAGAGCGCCCGAGATTAGGGCAAACATCATGGGCGCTCTATCTCAAAATTATTTTTGAAAAGCATTAGAAATGCGCAACTGATAAAAACTTAAAACTAAAACTGAATACTAAACAATACTTATTACTAATTTTTACTT
>OZ024746.1:65773799-65778799 GCA_964016885.1 Eledone cirrhosa | reverse complement strand
TTTATTTGACTTGTTATATGTGAAGGAGATGGTGGTTTGTTGCCGTTTATTTTAGTATTATGGATGGTTTGATCATACGGATTTGACACTTCCGTATACTTTGGTAGATTTATCTATATATATATATATATATATATATATATATATATATATATATATATATATGCATGTATATATATATGATATATATACAAGTATAGTTTTGATTTTCGGAGTGGGTTTCCACACAATACCAGTTGATAAAGAAGTAGGATTTTATATAACACTTTTCTTTATTTCAGCTTGACACAGAAATTCTTATTTTATCTTACAATTACTCGCTGTACTGGAAGGTAGACAGCATTCGTCTCCTGTTCGAAAGAGACATAATTGAAATTTTAATAAAGTAAAAATACATAGATAGTTGAGTCATTTTACTGGTACATTTAACGGTAAAATAAACGATATTTAAAAAAAAGATTACGTACATTACTGTTAGTTCTATTATTGTTTGTTATTGATTGTACATTTCTAAATTATGAAGCATTACTTGTGTAAATGAAGGGCCATTTTATATGCAACTATATTTATCTTACAGATGACATGAAGATCGTGATAAATGATTTAAATCTAGATTTGGAGGACACTGAATAAGAAGATTTAAAAACAAACACAAATCTCTGCGTATCTTTGCATAACGGGGAAGAAAACCAATTACACCTTTTTGCTTTAATTCTAATTATTGAATAAGCTTTCATGTTTATCATAATATTTGTGGTTTATGTGTTGAATACGTAAGGGACAATTAGACAAGTAAATACATAGATCTATAGAGAGAGAATGAAATATTTGTTTTTTCATTTTCATTTTAAGTGATTTCATTTGTGCTAACTTTACTGTTATTTACGTGTATATTATTAAATGCCAAAAGTCAAATTCTACAATTAAGTACGTTTTACAATAAGGTTTTACTTAATACAAGACACGCAAATAATTTGCGTGATATTAAGTGCATTACATTAAATTTTATTAATAATATATTAGCTTTTATATAATGAGATTAATATTATGATGAGAGAGATCATGATAAAAGAATTAAAAAATTTTTAATATGGAATTTGACTATATAAGTGGATGGTTGAACGAAGTGAATTTAATGAAGGAGTATGGCAAATATGAAAGATTAATTTGAGTGAAAGAGATATAATTCCAGATATAATATACAATAGAATAATTATACAATCACACAATAGGCTTGGCTGATCTCGCTTGGGGATCCAACCGGATTAGTTACAGAGGGTTGCTTCTGACAGGATGCGCTGGAACGAGTGTTTGAGAATTCTGAGCCAACGAACCTCCCAGCATTAAGTGGGCGAAGAAGAAGAAGAAGAAGAAGAAGAAGAAGAAGAAGAAGAAGAAGAAGAAGAAGAAAAAAGAAGAATGTTAGTTATCAATAATCATAATTAATAAATTAGTAGGGTTTATGTTTAAGTTAGAGGTTCCCTCTGCGTAACAATTACATGATATTTATCTAATTATGCAGTTTATATAATAATAATAATAATAATAATAATTGTTTCTACTTTTGGCACAAGGCCAGCATAACCCAGTACATTACTGGTACTTTATTTTATCGACCCCGTAAGGATGAAAGGCAAAGCTAACCACGACGGGATTTGAACTCAGAATGTAAAGGGACGTAACTCTATACCCCGAAGCATGGCGTTTGATGCTAATAATAGGCACTAATCAAAAGAATGATATAGGCGGAATGAAAGAGAAAGTTCACAAGGCAAGAAAGTTTCATTGTATTCTTATCTGAAAGCTGGTGGGGTGACATTAAGAGTGATAAGCTGAAATAAGTTGGCACTTAGTTTAGGAATTTTAATAATAGTTTTAAATATAGCTTAATTATAGTTATGTACCCCCACTATATAATATAGTCGGAAATGTACTTCAGGTGCAGATTATAATTGCAATTTGAAGAGATGAATGTAGATCTGAGATACCTGTGGGTTTAATATGGTTATCTGCCTGTGCCCCTTTAACTAAAATTCATTCTGTTGGGTTATTTTGGATCAGGATTTATAACGTAAACGCCGGTGAGGAAGGAAATGATTGTTTTGAAAGTAATGCACTGAGTATATGCTATAATTATATTTCCTAATTCACTAGTGTTCAGAGACTAAATTGATGGCTTTTAAAATGATGTGAATGTGTGTCACTAAATTATTACAACATTGGGATTAAAACCATGAGGTTGAGCGTTCGATTGTCAAACTCACCTGCCTCTTGTATTTTAGTAATTTTAGTTCATGTTGCTCCAGTTCACTCATATGCCGAAAATGATATGCGAAGTTACTGGTGCCAAACTGTATCGGTTTTTTTACTTTTCTTTTGGCTAACAACGGCTGTGTTGAGAGAGGAGACTGGTATGCATGGGTGACTGATGATTTTCTACGAAAACAGTATTCCTTCGCTAATTCCACGGAGGTGCAAATCCTTTGGTCATTTGCGACCGAAAGGTTCTTTACTCGTAACATATAGGGACGCTGTTTTAATGTATATATCATTGTAATTATATTTAGTATGGATGCGCAAGGAGACTAAAATAGTGATTCTGATAAAGTACAACCTTATAACATATGATATAATGTAATATAATTCAATATTATATAATAAAATAAACTATTACTATTATTTCATTGCTTCACGATTTTTTTTATTTATTAGTCTTTTTATATTAATAAATATATTATCCTGTATAACAGTCAGGACTGAATGAGACATTAATAATGAAGGGATTTGAAGGTGGATTGAGACGGCTAAAAATGTGCTCGTCGATTATTGTTAGAATGGAATTTGCGAGGGGAAATCTCATTTAAAATCAAACGCATGAGAAAACTAAATGTTAATGAGGAAACACTATTCAATAAGGGTATATACTTATAACGCTTACGAGACATGACGATAGATTATTGGACAGAACTTACCCGAGAAGGCAGGAGTTAGTTGAGAGTGAGTGACTGATGGCGGCATATGTCCAACCAGCCTAAATAAAAGCGTTAGAAAACAGATAAATGTTGCATATAGGCTGCCGTTTGTATTCGACTGTCTCTATGCAAATAAGTCAAGTGACATTTCTCTGGATGCCGTACGTGGGGCAAAAGGAGGGTAGAAAGTGGGAGGGAGGAAGACTCGAGCCCAGTACTAAACAGGTAATTTTTTAATCAACCTCAAAAGG
Organism: Eledone cirrhosa; assembly: GCA_964016885.1. NCBI lineage: Eukaryota > Metazoa > Mollusca > Cephalopoda > Octopoda > Eledonidae > Eledone > Eledone cirrhosa. The sequence goes on along the minus strand of OZ024746.1, from coordinate 65,775,576 downwards.
ATGAAAGGAAAGATGACCTTGGTGGGATTTGAACACATAGAGCAGAGAGGCGGAAAGAACGCCGCAAATCATTCTATCCAATATTCTACCGACTCCGCCAATTTGCCGCCATTAGAACAGAAGTACTAATTGCAAATATGCATTGAGATTTGTAAATGGTCAGATTATCTGAGAAGATTTTAATTCTAACAAGAACAACCAAAGTTTGATATGCATCCTGAGAAATGTTGAGGTCTAATTTTCAAAAGGTGAGATCCTCAGTAACAAGAGATAGTATTAGGAATGAATACGAGCGCTCTTCTTCTCCGTTGCATATACTAAAATGAGGTTCAGGTGTGATCATGATTACATGGCATTTCCTTCTGTTAAATTTATACGACTGGAATAATCTCATTCTATGTTATTTATGAGTAGTAGCTCTCAGCCAAGAGTAAATTGTTTAGCGCAGTATCATTGACCGTAATAACAGCAACGCATGCAACACTACTGTAAGCCTGGGAGATATATCTATCTTAAAACTCTTGGATCGCTAGCTTCCTAAATATTAATTTGATGTACCTGAGCTGGCAAAACTCTCTGTTACCCACACTATGATTTGTCATAGAGTTCTTTTCTGTTAGCAGTCTTTATTCACTCATACCTCAATGAACTGTTTGCTGAAACATCAAGCAACCCTCTGCCATCCATCATTCCATACTAAGCATCCCATCCAAATGCGATCCAGATGAAACCTATGCACCTCACACAAATCTATAATGAAACGCTCAGCGGAAATATCAGTATTATAATTTTCCCCGAAATTCTATACTATTCTATAATTTTCTATAAGTTTACGATGCCACACACACACACATACATGGAAAAGATTCAGGACCCCGACGACTAAGTTCCGACCGTTTCGATAGCTAGATCCGAACATCCGAAGTTCGGATCTAGCTGTCGAAACGGTCGGACCTCAGCCTCGGGGTCCCGGCCCTTTTCCTATTACCCACTCTACTACCCTAATTCTAAAGTACTCAGGTGCGTTATGGGCCAGCTGCTTCTTTACCACAATTTATTTGTTATATATATATATATATAGGAACGAGTAGGACCCCGACGGCTGAGCTCAAGCCATTTCGACGGCTAATTCTGGACGTCCAGAATTAGCCGTCGAAACGGTTTGAGCTCAGCCAGCGGGGTCCTACTCGTTCCTATTACCCACTCTACTACTCTAAGTATTGAGTACTTTGGTGCATTATGGTCCACCTGGTTCCTTACCACATTTCCTTCGTTTTATATATATATATATATATATATATATATATATATATATATATATATATGTGTGTGTGTGTGTGTGTAAATGCGTGTTTGTACGTGCGTTTGTGTGTGTATTTATGTATGCATAGCTAAACGTATTTTGTGTGGACGAATGTTACGCAAGAATATACAAATATGTAGACGCTTCCAAATATGTAATTCTGCATACCATTATGTGTACTGCGGTTGCACTTTCGTTCGTTAAATGAAAAAATATTTGTTGAAGTATCTTTGAGTGTTAACTAAATTATGAGTATATATGCATAATTGGAACTGTCTAATAGTGCACATGGAATGTATCCGTAAGGTAATGTAATTACACTTTCATTGAGACTAATTAAGTTAACACAAACTATAGTATTACTTCCTGCAAACGAAATTACTTGTTCTGCATATACGTACAGTTGAATATATAAATAAACATGCACGTACATATATATATAACACACACACACATACACACGCACACGCACAC
>OZ024746.1:65733799-65761299 GCA_964016885.1 Eledone cirrhosa | reverse complement strand
TATATATATATATATATATATATATATATATGGTATCTATGGGATTAGGAAAACATCTATCTAATGCTTTGAAAAATAGGTTTGCTACATGTGTTTTAACTCCTAATGAGAATGGGGGAGAGTACCAAATACTATTTCTAGTTCTAGTTCTTTTGTTTGATTTACTATTTATGTTAAATTGCTTATTATTATTATTATAGTAAATTTTAGGATAATTTTGCATGTTATTCTTATCTAAGTACTTAATTGTATTCATGTAGCCAGCCCTATGTAGAGCGACATTGTAATATTCTGCCTTATTTTCAAAAATATTTTTAATTGCTGAAATGCGAGAAATTCGATAGTGGACACTTACATAGTTATTTAAATTTACATAGCGTCTAAATATAACGATCTTTTTCAACTGTACGTTTAACCTCATTAACATATTCAGCCTAAGATTTGGAATTTATTTCACAATCCAAACTGAACTTAAAACGATGAGTTCTTGTTTTTTTTTGGATATGTCAATATTTATAATACAACTTTTGTATTTTATCAGACGAGAGCGTAACAAAATGTTGGTACCCTTGAAATATATATAATAAAATAGATATGGTTTTATAAAGATAGATTCCATTTATTAATATCATTGATATTATACTCCAGAAAAATTCTGTAGAATAACCAACAAATTAAATATCTCTTTGCTTATATATAAGTAGTAACACAACAGTTAGTTCACGATACCGAAAACAATTATTTCACCTTATACGGTCTTCAGCTCGGACAAAGTCCTAGCTGAGGATCTACAAAACTCGTCCCATGGACTGAGTGCTCTACCACTACGGATATTACCTTCCAGTGTTCTAACTATTTCTTTCTATCTCTCTCACTCTCTCTCTCTCTCTCTCTATATATATATATATATAGAGAGAGAGAGAGAGAGAGAGAGAGAGTGAGAGAGAGAGAAAAAAAGAGTTAGAACACTGGAAGGTAATATCCGTAGTGGTAGAGCACTCGGTCCATGGGACGAGTTTTGTAGATCCTCAGCTAGGACTTCGTCCGAGCTGAAGATCCGCATAAGGTGAAATAATTGTTCTCGGTATGGTGAACTAACTGCTGTGTTACTACTTATATATAAGCAAAGAGATATTTAATTTGTTGGTTATTCTACAGAATTTTTCTGGAGTATAATATCAATGATATTAATAAATGGAACATATCTTTATAAAACCATATCTATTTTATTATATATATATTTCAATATATATTTTGGTACGCTCTCATCAGATAAAATACAAAAGTTGTTTTATAAATATTGACATATCCAAAAAACAAGAACTCATCGTTTTAAGTTCAGTTTGGATTGTGAAATAAATTTCAAATATGTTAATGAGGTTAAACGTACAGTTGAAAAAGATCGTTATATTTAGACGCTATGTAAATTTAAATAACTATGTAAGTGTCCACTATCGAATTTCTCGCATTTCAGCAATTAAAAATATTTTTGAAAATAAGGCAGAATATTACAATGACGCTCTACATAGGGCTGGCTACATGAATAAAATTAAATACTTAGATAAGAATAACATGCAAAAATCAGCCTAAAATTTACTATAATAATAATAATAAGCCATTTAACATAAATAGTAAATCAAACAAAAGAACTAGAACTAGAAATAGTATTTGGTACTCTCCCCCATTCTCATTAGGAGTTAAAACACATGTAGCAAACCTATTTTTCAAAGCATTAGATAGATGTTTTCCTAATCCCATAAATACCATTCTATTTTTAACTATAAAACTATCTTACTCTACTACTATGAACATAGCACAAAATATTCATAGAATTAATAATAGAAACTTAAATTTAAACCCAAACCAAATAAACCAAAATAACAATATTAATATTACTAATAATAATATTAATACTAGTAATGATCGTACCGTTCCTATTGACAACAACTCTGGAAAAGGTATCTGTAGAAACGAATGAAATTGCCCTTTACAGAATAATTGTCTAGATAAAAACTTAGTTTATAAATGCATAGTAAAAACTACAGATACAATATATATCTATTTAGGAGCCACTTCTACAAAATTTAAGGAACGCTTGTATAATCACAAACATACATTTAATAGATCAGACAAAACATTTTCAACATCACTTTCACATCTAATTTGGTACTTAAAAGACAATAATATTGACTATTCAATTTCTTGGGGAACGATTTTGAAAGCGCTCGCATACCGAAATATGGCTCTCTCAAGAATGTGTCATTTGTGTATTGAAAAAATGTTTCATATACTTACCAACCAAAACTCTATTAACAAAAAGAAAGAATTATTCAATTCTTGTAGACATCGCCAAACCAAAATATTCAGAAGTATCTATAATCTATAGAAAATATTATCTATACTTCACTTGTTTACACTTTATATGTCTTCACTATGTTTGGTTGACATTTTGCGGTGATTATTGGATGATGTTTTCTTTTTAAGTGATATTTTTCAAATGATACTCTTTTTAAAAGGTTTTTTTAAATGATATTTTGAAATGTATCTTTCTTGTGATAGTGTTAATGATGTTTCTGAATATACTTTGGATGTCTCTAATATTTCTTCCTAATTGACTATATAGACATTAGCAGCGATCTAGATAATGCCATCTAAACACATATATAAAATAATGTTTATCTTTGAATATATACTTTAAAATCATATACAAAATAATATATAAAATTTTTCTACATATATTTTGCACACATCTTAATTGAATATTCATTTAAAGTAAATTCTAGTATTAACGACAAATGTAACCTAACTATTTTAACTAAGAAATATTGAAGTTATCTTTTCCTTTACAATGTAACTCACTTAAATATTTCTTCTCAGTAACAGCTATCCTTTACATAAATATTAAATTTTCTGTATAATTTCGTTAACTTACAAAACTTTGTAATTGTATTCCTATCTTGATTGAACTATAGAATGTACAAAATAATATTCCCTAATAAAACTAGAATTACTTCCCTTTTCTTAACTATATATTGAAAATGTAAATACGAAATTCATCGAAACCCTTAACATATGTAAATATATTTAAATTATATAACAATGGAAAAAACATATATACTCACCAAAATTATCTATATAAATATTTATATAAATAATCTGTTGTAATATAATAATAAAGCCAAACCATATGTACCAGAATATATTTTTTTATATATTCTTGTACATATGGTTTGGCTTTGTGTATACGGGAGTTTTGCGTATGTGTGAGTATGCTGGTTCGTACGTATGTAGGGTGTGTGTATATGTGTACTTCATGTTTTGGTTGACTTACGTCTCCGAACATTCGTGTATTTACATGCGTGCGCTTGTTATATACGTATTTAATTATTTATATACGTTTATATAATTATTTATTTGTATACACGCATACACACACACACATATTTATATGTGCGTGGTTTTGTATACCTATGATAAGTGTTTTGCGTATGCATGTGTATGTACGTTTTTGTTTGCGTGTATGTATTTATTTATTTCTATTACTTCTGTATTGTATTTATTTACTTTGTTCTTAACTCTGTAGCGGAGATTCATTCGGTCTGCTAGTTAGAATTTTAGTCTACGACTTCTGCTATACCATTTACGTGGTTTTGTCTTTGCGTGCTATTGTTCTCCACGCTCCACATAAGACGTATTATCTTCGTCTTTTTCGTTCATTGCCAGAGAACGTCTCTATGAACCACCTAAGAGAACATTAGTCTACGACCTCTTTTATACCATAAACGTGGTTCTGTATTTGCGCGTAATTGTTTTTCACAGCTCCTATTAATGACGTATTATATTCGTGTTTTCCCGTTCTTTGCCAGCGAACGTTTCCACGAACCAAAGTATCGTCTCCTGTCTCCCTCCGGTTGCAACGTTTTTTGAAATATCCACTTCTGCGTTTACAGATTGACTTTGTTAGTTTCAGAAGATGCCGTTAAGGGTGAAAGCAGCGATTCTTTGCTTAAACTTTAATCTGTTATTTTAATAAATATTTGCTCTACGGTTCTTATATATTTGATATATATTTATCCTTATCGAGCCCTCTTTGGATTTTAGTCTTCAAATTTATTATTATTACTATATATATATATATATATAAGCAAGTATGTTGATGCTCTATATGAAATATAAATAAATAAATATAATATATTATGAGTGTAAATGCATAAATTATGACTGGGCAACCAAGAATTCAGTGATATGTTTCATGAATGTTATCACAGCATTAACATCTGTACACTAGTAAGTAGAAACGTGTAAGGTGTGTATTATTTGTAAAAGGCGGCTTATAATGTTTTATTTGCCCTTTCCTGCCTACTCGATAATCACCCAAAAATTAAGTGCTTTTGTTTTATAACTGTAGTTAACGTTAAAAAATGGTGACAGAAATCTTCACATACTAATATGTAATTGACATATATATCCATAATTCGACGTTATCTCTGCCATATATACCTTTCAGTCATTTTTGTGTTGGCACCTATTCAGCTTTGTTTATTCAATTATCTGCGTAGAAATCCCATCAATGTTTACTGCAAAACCAATATAATCACAACGCTTTATTCTAATGCCCATAAATCCGTATATCAACAAGAAATCAATTTACATAATTTCTTCATATTTGCAAAACTTGGCTATGTATCTCTACCATTCTGGCTCCGATAATATAGTCGATGGAGAATTTCCAATACGACCGGAGTAATGTTTATTTATTTTATTTTTTTTTTTTTGCCAAAGATATGTATGACTTCTTAAAGCATTGTAAAGCAGTTCACACACCAGACATGAACAAACGTAATCAAGAATACGTCAATATATTCTCTGTTGGACAAAGTGAGAGGCCGAAAGAAATCGGTCTTCATGGGTTGTAATTAGATTTCTTCTGACTAGAATATAAATTCTAATTTAAAGTGGTTTATATATGTAGAAAAAAAATAGAAATGCAAAGACATTTTTTAAATTATTAACAAGAAACAGAATAATGACAGTAAAAACAATAATAATAATAATAATAATAATAATAATAATAATAATAATAATAATAATAATAATAATGATTTCATTTTTTGGCCACAAGAGCCGACATATAGGGGACAATACAAAAGACTGGGACAGTGGGGTTTTACAGAAAAATCGAGTAAACAATATGAATAAACAAAGTAACAATAACAAAGTAACAATAAAGTAACAAGAAAATTACAACAAGAAAATATTCCACAATAGGGGGGATGACCACATAGGGTTCGCCCAGGTACCCCACCAGTCTTGAACGACCCGACGCTTCGAGAGCACCCTGGAAGGGCACCCCTCTCCTCTTCAAATTTACCTACCTAGAGCCGCATGACCAGAGTAGGCCCACTCATACGGGCCATTCTCGAAACATTCACCCACCTTTCAGCAAATGTACTGGGGAGCAGCAGGTCTCTATTCACCCTCACCTTCCTTTCCAAGTGAAACTTGAAAAAGTTGATGAGGGATTGGCCGAAGAGAAAAGTGTCTGTCTTCAGTCCTTTCAACCTCGTCCACCATACAACCTCATTCGCTACTGCCACCAGACAGAGGAAAATTGCCTGCCCTTCCTGGCCAAAAGAAGGCGGCGGGTCGATCTTTACTATGGACTCGGCCGACAGCCGGATCCGTTCTACACGATACAACAGCTGTTCAACACAACTCCACAAGTCAGTAATGCAGGGACACTGGACGAGTGCGTGCAGAAGGGTTTCGTCGCTCTGCGCGCATCTCGGGCAGGTCAGTTTGACAGCACTTCCGTGCCTGTAGAGTGTATCTCGAACCGGCAGTGCCCCCCGGTAGCACTGCCAAGCGAGGGATTTTTGGAAATTATCCATCGTCCCCGGCTCGAAAGTCCTCCGGTACTGACTGGTTAGTTCGACTTCGTTGACTCCCAGAGCCTCTCCGAGTGCGTCGTCGCACTTGCCCACCACTAATCCTCTATAGAACTCGAGAGTGGAAGTTCCACTGACCGCATTGCCCGCCTGGTAGAGGGCAGTCAGTGCCTGGCAACATTCCAGATGCCAGTCCCCCAGTCTCGGTCTCTTCTTGACCCAGGACTGCAACTCAGTAAAAGAAACGAGCTGCGGAAAGGCCCGTCTGACAAACGGCGACCACACCTGTTCACCGTTTAGGCAGAATATCTGGAGATGCCGCAGCCTCAGCGCGTGCCTGCGCATCATTAGCCACGGCATGCCCAGCCCTCCACGTAGAGGGTGCTGGCAGCAGATGGACCGCCTCACCAGCGGAACCTGACCCCTCCACAAGAATTTGAAGAGGAGCCGCTCCAAGATGGCGAGGCGCGAACGGGGCCAAGGACGACAGTCAGACGGTAATAGATGACGGACGCGATGTACGCGTTCGCCACCTCCGCCCGACCTTTCAGTGATAGCTTCATCCCAGCCCATTTCTGGGTGAGACTGACTACCCTGCCCGTCACCTCGTCCCAATTCGTATCCACCTGGAGGTCTGGCCCGAACCAAACCCCTAGCAACTTTGCCGGTCCGTCCGTCCAGCGCCTAACGACGCTGTTGGACGGCATGGACTTGCCTCTCCAGGTGCCGAGTTGCAAGCCTACGGACTTTTCCGGGTTAAGTTTTTATATTCCTTTTATATTCCTCCAATAAGTTGCCGACCACCTTGATTTCTGAGGTGTCCGACACCATCACGGTGATGTCGTCCGCATAAGCCGACACAGCCTTTCAGCGTCCAGGCTAGAGCAGGATGCCCTGCAACAGCTCCAGCTTCCGCAATAAAGGGTCGAGAGTCAATACGTACAGAAGGGGGGAGAGAGGGCACCCTTGATGGACCGATCGAGAGACCTGAAACGGTTCCGAAAGGTGGCCATTAATTTTGACCATCGAACATGTGCCGCTGTGCATTGCAGCGATCCAGCTTCTGAAGACGGGGCCGAAGCCAGCCGCCTTGAGGACAGCCTCCAGGTACCGCTGGTCGAACCTATCGAATGCTTTCGATTGATCTAAATTGATCAGAGCCCCACGGCAGCCAGGTTTACACCCTACCCTCTCTATGATCTATCGCATTAAGTGGAGGTTGTCGTGTATGGACCTGGTTGGGATTTCGCAATTTTGCGCCTCCCCAACCAATCCCCGACGACAAGTGCCAACCTCTTCGCTAACTCCCTGGTCAAAATCTTAAACTCTGTGTTGAGAAGAGTTATGGGCCTGAAATTGTCTAATGTGTCCCTCTTGTTCTCGTCTTTCCTTATCAGCGTCACTACTCCCGGCTCACAGAACTGGGGATTCTCCCGTTGCGCTGCCAGTTGCAGTAGAGGGCTTCGAGGAGATTGGAGAACAAGTCTGGCATATTTACGTAAAGCTCGTAGGGCAGACCATCCAAACCGGGTGACTAGCGCCTCATGCAACCGACAAGGGCATCCTGAATCTCGGCTGAAGTAATTGGCCTTTCGCAGCGCCCAGCGTCAGCCGTCGAGAGTTGCGTCAAGCCATCGAGGTAGGGACTGAAGTCCGCCACCATCTCTGACCCGCCACTTCCCCCGAACAACCGAGCAAAATGTTGGCGAAAGGCCTCACACATCCTCTTGGGATCGCTCAGCTCGTGCCCGTCTCGGTCCATCAAAAACCGAATCGTGGTTTTATTACCACGCTGCGCCTCTGCCACGCGGGCCCATCGAACAGCTTTGGTTCCCTCGTTTCTCAGAGCACGCGCCTTAGCTCTGACAATGTAACCTTCGTGTTTCGCATTGAAGAAATGGTCTAATGCCATTCTCGCCGCTAGCCCATCAGTTGCAATGCCACTACCAATAGCCTCGTCTAACTTATCTACCAACTGCCCCTCCTTTCTATTTTTCTCTAATGCTACTTCTTTGCTAAACTATATCGACATTACTCTAATCTCTCTTTTGAGAGCCCCCCACCATCTATTGTTGACGACTTCCCCTGTCAACCTTTTCATAACTAAATGGTTGACCTGGCCTTACGTGCCGGAAATGACAAGTTTAGCTTCCAGTAACCAGGTCCTAACCTCCGCGTCTTATCTAGGTCGACCATACAGACCACAAACTTGTGATCTGAAGAGTCGACGGTTTCAAAACGTGGACAGCTTACACTATTTCTGTCTATTTTCCTAATGAATATCCTGTATATATACGATCTAGATGACCCTATGCGGTTAGCCTAGATCCACACTGGCGCACGCATTAGGGAAATCTAGTCGGTACCTGTCAGGCAGTTGGAACTGGCTGACTACGTTCTTGAGGCTTTTGCACCCCCCGCTCTTATCGGATACGCCCACACAGTCCCAGCGTGCGTCTAAGATGCCGTTCCAGTCCCCCGCTAACAGTAAAGGGCGAGACGTACACAGAAAGGTTTCCAGGCGTCTAAAGAAGTCCGGCCGTCCTGCCCGAGTAGGAGCATAGACGGCCACCAGTCTAAAGGCACCACCTTCATTATTGTTCACGTCCAGGACCACCAACTTCCCGTCCGGTTCCAGGAAGATCGACCTTACTTCGAGATCCAGGCCTTTCCTAAACAGCACTGCCACCCCGCCTCCCATTCCCGGCCGGCTAACAGATGCAATGATCTGATAGTCGTCGAAAATGGGGGCTAGTGCGCGCGTGTCGGAAATCCTGGTCTCGCTGACTGTAATTACATCCATTTCTATAGACCTGAGGTCGTTGAGCAGGTGACCCTGCTTCCAGGACGATCCCAGGCCTCGAACATTTAAACATCCTACTCTTAATACGGCCATGTTGGCATGTTAAACAGAGAGAGAGGAAGGTTTACTTACCTTCCGGGCTCTTGTGAAGGGCAGGTTGTTCGACCTCCATAGTTAGTGGGGTTTCTTTTGGGAACCCCTTTAAAAGTCTTGAAGTGGGTTTTACGTTCGGGGTTCCTACGTCCCGAGGAAAGCTGTCTGGTATTTCTTTGAATATGTCGGATGACATTCGCACCAGAACCAAATCTTCCGGCACGCGAAATGTGCTCGATTCAAAAATGTCCCCTCTTTTTGTATATTTTCACTTCGTGCTACGAGGGCCATCAGCTCCTTGTAGGCCGTCCTGACGAGCACGAAGTTTTGTATGTTTTGTTGGTGTGATTTTATTTGTTTGCGTGGCTGCGGTGGTGATGGTTTTGGTGGTGTTGTATCTGTGTTTGTTGTGAGTGCGGTGTCTGTGGTTTCAGATGTTTGTGTGTATATTTGTTCTTGCGTCTGTTTCGGTTGTTTGCATTTGGGGGATTCTGGTGATGGTGATGGTGGTGTTGATGTTGTTGTTATTGGAGAGATGTTTGCGTGGGTGGTGTCTGCGTTTTTATTGTGGGTGCTTTTGTGCTTTGTTGAGTTTTCTTTTTCTTTTTGTGTTTCCTTTTTTGTATTTTGGGGGATTTTGGATTTCCCTCATTTTCACTACTGGTAGATGAGGGGTCTGTGTCTGTAAGTATGTCTGTATGTATGTTTATGGTTTTATTGGTGTGTGTATTTTTTTGGGGTGGAGGGGGAATTTGACAGCTTTCCACGTTTCCCCCCTGGGTGGTCAATGTTGGTGGTGGTCTTTCTATTGGTGTTGTTGTTGGTGTTTTTGCCGGTGCTGGTTTGGTTGTGGTCCTCGCCCCGGCGTCAGCAGCAGTGGAACCTTTCGACCCATTTCCTCTTTCAGCAGTTGAGGGCAGAAGGCTCGCAAATGGGTTTTTTCCCCACAAACAAAACACTGCGGCCTTTTGTCTTCTGTCATAATGTGAATGACCGTCCCATTCTGAAGTCGTATGTGGTCTGGGATTGTCTTCACATTCTCGGCCCTGACTGGAAAAGGATCTCCAGGTCAACCCCGTCTGACCGTTCTGGTCACTTCTATAGGGACTGTATCCGTCCCCTCCACAATCACACATCCCAGAAACCACCACATGTCAAGTCCTGGTTTTGCAAGGAGTCATAGCGTGTTTCATAGGGGGGGGTTCTGACTTGAACAACACAGAAATGGTGCCGTACTGTCTGTCCCTCTCTATGTACTGGGTATCTTCTCTGATGCACCTCAGCGCGACTTCGACATCTTCTTGTGGGATTAAAGCTGCCCTTTTGGTTTGTGCTGAGATGCATCTATAATGCACCGTTTTGCGCTCCACTGCCTCAATAGCTTCTACTGGGACTGTTAAGTTGGCCCAAGTTTGCTCTTGCTTGATGAGCTTCCATGCCTGGGCCAACTTTTCATCTTTGTTTGAGAGGTCCATGTTGTAGCATGGCCTCTTTTTTGCTGCTGCCGCAGCGAAAGTGCTCTTCTTGTTTTCGTTGGGGGTGTTGTTGGTGTTGTTGTTAGCACTGTCGCTGTTATCATTGTTGCCACCGTTGTTCTCGGGGCAGTTGGTATTGTTGCTGTTGGTGTTGTCGCTATTTGTTTTCATGTTAGTGGTGTTGATATTGTTGTTGTATTTGTTATTTTTTTTTTGTTATCTACATTTTCGTTGTCGCTGTTACTGTCATTTTTTTCAAAATTAGAGTTCTTATTGGTATCATTGGTGTCTTTGTTTACCTTGTTTGTGGTGGTGTTTGTGTTATCAATTTGTGTTAATTTCGCTGTAGTGCTCCTCTCAACTTCTACGTCGTTGTCGCACGACAGCCGACATATCGCTGTGGGGCGTGGCCCAGCCATGTTTTTTTTTTCTTCGTACATTTTTTAGCATGTAAAAGAAAGTTCAAATATTTGGGTCAAAAGGCCCAAATATTATACTTTCACCTTCACGCGGCAAAGTCTAAGGGCTTATATCCCTTACACAACAAGAAATATTTAAAAACAAATAATTTTATAGGCAAATAAAGCGACTTACTGGGAGCGAGTAAAATACGTCCGTTTAGAACAATGATAATAATAATACTAATAATAATGCTTTCTTTATTAACCACAAGGGTTTACACAAAGTAGACATTAAGGACAGTACAGGACGGTACAAATTGGTATTTCTGCGTGTAAAAAAACAAAAAAAAACAGAGGATAATAATAATGGATTCTTTATTAGCCACAAGGGCTGACACGAAGAAAAACATTAGAGACGGCACGGAACAGTACAGGATACAGGACTATACATAGTGGTTTTTAGTCGTGTAAACAGATTCTAACAAAATTGGGCTAGAAATCAAAAAAATTCAAACAACAAAAATACCCCCAAAAGGGGGGAAACCTCCGAGGGTTACTCGCGGCAAAAACCACACAAAAAGGCCACGGCCACCCTGACTAGCAGGGCAAGCGCCCTCTCTCAGTTTTCCCACTCCTCAGTCTACAGGCGCATCCTCAGAGCGGGCCCGTTCACTCGTACCAAACTGGCCACTTTCACCCACCTTTCATTACTAGAAGACAGAACTTGCCTCTCCACCCTGATTTTCCTGTTCAAGTGAAACTTGAAAAAGTTAATCGGGGATTGGCCGAAGAGGAAAGTGTCCGTCTTCAACCCTTTCAACCTTGTCCACCACACAATCTCTTTCGCCATGGCCACCAGGCAGATGAAAACTGCCTGCCCTTCCACCTCTTTAAATGAGAATAGGGGGCTATCTGCACATTGGACTCGGTCGTTAACCGGATCCGTCCTACACGCGACAGCAGCTGTTCGACATAGCTCCACAAGTCAACAATCCTCGGGAAGTGAACGAGTGCGTGCAGGACGGTTTCGTCGCCCTGCGCGAATCTCGGACAGTCTCGGCTGACAGCACCTCCGTCCTGTAGAGTTTATCCCGAACCGGCAACGCTCCCCGGTAGCACTGCCTGGCCAGGAATTTCTGGACATTTTCCATAAGCCCCGGTCTGAAAGTTCTCTGGAAGAGAGCGAACAGCTGATCATTTTCGACGCCCAGGGTCTCCCCGAGTACGTCGTGACTCTTTCCCTCCACTAGCCCTCTATAGTACGCCGAGGTGGATGTTCCACCGATACTAGTGCCCGGCTGGTAGAAGGCGGTGAGCGCTTGGAGACATTCCAGCTCCCAAGTGCTTTCCCTCGGTCTTTTCCTGGTCCAGGACTGCAGCTCCGTCAAGGAGACGAGCTGGGGAAAAGCGCGTCTGGCAAACGGCGACCACACCTATTCACCGTCAAGGAAGCACCAGAGATGTCGCAAACTCAGCGCATGTTTGCGCATCATCAGCCACGGCATGCATAGTCCTCCACGCAACGGGTGTTGACAGCAAATAGATCGTCTGACCATGGGAGCACGTCCCTTTCACAAAAAAGCGGAAGAGAAGGCGTTCCATTTTTGTCAGAGTTGGGCGGGGGCAAGGTACGACAGTCTGGCTGTAGCAGATGACGGACGCTACGTACGCATTCGCCACCTCCACCCGACCTCTCAGAGACAGCCTCCTCTCGGCCCATTTCTGGGTGAGATAGGCCACCCTGCGTCACCTCGCTCCAGTTTTTCTCCATCTGGATGTCCGGACCGAACAAGACTCCGAGCAATTTAACCGGTCCTTCCGTCCAGCGCCCCACGACGCCGTCGGACGACATGGACTTTCCTGTCCAGGTGCCGATTTGCAAGCCCACCGACTTTTCCTGGTATAACTTTGCTCCTGTCACCACTTCGTATTCCTTGAGAGTGGTGGCGAGCATCCTGACGTATTTGGTGCTCGACACCACCATGGTGACGTCGTCGGAGTAAGCTGACATGGATCTCCCGCATCCCAGTTCGCGTGGGACACCCCACATATTCTCCAATTTGTGCAGTAACCGCTCTAGGGCCAGTACGTACAAGAGGAACGAGACGGAGCAACCCTGGCGGACCGAGCGCATGATGCTGAAAGGATGCTCCAGGTGACCATTCACCCTCACAAACGAGCAGATGTCGCTGTGCATCGTAGAGATCCAGCCCCTAAAAACGGGCTAGAAGCCCGCCGCCTTGAGGACCGCAGCCAGGTACCGATGTTCGACCCTATCAAATGCTTTAGATTGATTCAAGTTGATCAGGGCCCCACCCGTTCCAGGTTTCTTAATCACACTCTCTATGATGTATCGCATGAGATCGTCGTGGATGGATCTGTCCGGAATGGCACATTTCTGCGCCTCTCGCACCAGATCACCGATGACAAGCGCCAATCTTTTTGCTAACACCTTGGCCAAAATCTTAAACTCTGCGTTTAGCAGAGTTATGGGCCTGAAGTTGTCTATAACGTCCCTCTTGTTCGGGTCTTTTCTCAGCAGCGCTCCCGCTTCCCGGCTCACAAAACTGTGAATGCTCCCGTTCTGCTACCATTTGCAGTAGACATCTGCCAAGACGTCGTCGAACAAATCTGACATATACGCATAAAGCTCGTAGGGCAAACCATCCAAACCTGGCGATTTACCCCGCGTGCAGTCACACGTCGCTTCCCGTATTTCACCTGTTGTTATCGACTTTTCGCAGCACTGCGCTGCGGTCGTCGAGAGCCGCGGCAGCCCGTTGAGGTATGCACCGAAATCCATACTCCGGTCCGGCCCGCCGCCTCTCCCGAACAATTGAGCAAAGTGCTGTTGAAAAATGCACATATCTGCTCGGGTTCGAGCAACATGCGCCCGTTTTGATCAGGCAAAGACAGATTTGTGGACTTGTTGACACGTCGCGCCTCCACCACCCGGTCCCATTGAACGGCTTTCGCCCCCATGTAGCCGCCGAAGATCGGTGCAAAGGCTCGTGCTTCGGAGATTATGGTCTCGCTGATGACCACCGCATCTATGTTTAGTGACCTGAGGTCGTTGAGCAGGTGACCCTGCTTCCAAGATGAGTCCATGCCACGTACATTTATACTGCCTATTCTAAGTACGGCCATGTTGGATGAGAAAAGGGGTAAGTGATAAAGGATCACTTACTTTGATCGTGTAGTGAAGGGACAGTAGAACCGTCCATTTGGTTGGTCATGGGTGTTTCCAAGAGGATTTCGGTGTATATACTGTTGGTAACCGACCCACTGAAGTCTCCAACGGCGGGGTCTTTTGAAAGTTTGTAATGTTCTTTTTTTATTTCAATGATGTTTATGTTTTTCGGGAGAGTTTTTGGTGTTGGTGGGGTGTAGTAGTTTGTTTCTGTGGTGACTGTGTGCTGCTTTATATGTTGTAAGAGTTCTTTATTTGACATGTTTATGGCTGTGTACATTTGGGGGGAGGGGTGATTTTGTTCCTGTTTTCTTCTTGTTGCTGTTGGGTGTGTGTCTTTTGTGATGTTTGCGATGATGGTGTTTTTGGTGATGCTGGTGGTGGTGTGGTTGTTGTTGGTGGTGATGATTGTGGTGGTGATGGTGGTGGTGGTGGTGTTGCTGCAAGTCTCATTGCAGCCTTTACTCCTCTTTGTTTGCCTTCGCTTTTGGACGGTTAACCTAAGGGTTTTTTTGTTTTTTGTTTTTTGTGGCAGACCGTCACCCACTTCCCTCACGCCTGATACTCCATGTCGGATTAACCTCAGCGGGATTTGAACTCAGACCATAAAGGGCCGTAACTCTTTGCTGCCAATCCACAATAATAATAATAATAATAATAATAATAATAATAATAATAATAATAATAATAATAATAATAATAATAATAATAATAATAATAATTCTTCTTCTTCTTCTTCTTCTTCTTCTTCTTCTTCTTCTTCTTCTTCTTCTTCTTCTTCTCCGTGTTATTGTTATTTTAATTTTATGTTTAATATGTCATAAAGTGAAAGGGAATTCATTTATTGTAGCAGTGCATTCAATTCAGATGGTGTTGAATGTTCGTGTACGATGTAACAATGGTTTGAAAACATGGTTCATTTTAAAAACATATTTAGACATTTATATATTTGAACCTTTCACGTGTAATTTTATTAATTCATTGCAAGTACCTCTGTCTTCGTTTCTGTATTCATACAATTGTGCAATAGAGCGTGGCTTAAAAACTACAATGTTTCCTTTTTATGCACCATTTGAACTTTAAGTGTTCTACGTTAAATCTCGCTCACTTATTCATTACAATGATTTAGCAGAGAAAATATTGATTATAAGGTTTATGAATATATCAAGCATATAATTAAGGAAATATAAGAACACCCAGAAAATGCCAATAAAAAATATAAAAGATAGAATATGTAGAAATAGAATGTATTCACGTAAACTTTTAACACGCATACTTTCAATTTAAATTTAGATATATATATACTTTTAACACGCATACTTTCAAATTAAAGTTATATATAAATATATATAGATAGATAGATAGATAAATAAAGAGTGTCAAGGATAGAGAGGTAGAAATATCCATATATGGATATGTTGTTATGTAAATAGAGAGATATGTAATGTGTTAGGGGATTAGGTTGATAGGTAGATACGTAGGTGCATAAAAATAAAGATAGATAAATGGAGGGGTAGATAGCTAGCTAGATAGATAGATAGATAGATAGACATCTTTCTTTATTTGCCACAGGGGCGTACAACAATGGGACATTACAAGACGTGACGGCGGGGTTTTTACATAACATCTTTAACAATGATAAATAACAATAAACTATATAAAAATAAAACAATTGAAATCCCCATTGTGTGGGGGGGGGGGGGGGTAACGCTACTGCGGGTTTGTTTTACACCCCGTGGATAGGAGAACCCTCAACACCAGGAACACGTTTTGTAGGTGATCCCGTCTTCCCTCTGTTTATCTTTCTCAACCTACAGGTTTATATAGAAAGAAGGCCCATTCATCTGGGCCATTTTCGCTGCATTCACCCACCTTTCAGCGAATTTACTGGGGTGTAGCACCTCTCTCTCCACTCTCACCTTCCTTCTGAAGTCGTACTTAAAGAAGGGGATGAGTTGCTGTCCGGAGTGAAAGGTGCTTGCCCTCAATCCTTTTAACCTCGTACACCATATTACCTCTTTTGCCATAGCCACCAGACAGAGCAAGACTGCCTTTCCTTCATTATTAAATGAAGGCAGTGGGGTGATCCTCACGATGGACTCGACTGACAACTGGATGCGTCCTATACGTGACAGTAGCTGTTCGACATAATTCCACAGGTCGGTCACCCCTCGGCACTGAACAATTGCGTGCAGAACGGTTTCGATGTACTGCTCGCATCTTGGACAGGTCCTTTTGGTAGGATCTCTGCCAGGGCGTCCGTGCCTGTAGATTTTGTCTCGAACTGGTAGAGCTCCACGGTAGCACTGCCAGGCCAGAGACCTCTGGAAGTTATCCATAGGGCCTGGACGGAATGTCCTCCCGAACAGACTGGTCAGTTTGTCTTCCTCGATGCCTAGAGTTTCCCCGAGAACGTCGTCGCACTTACCCTCCACTAATCCCCTATAGAATGTCGAAGTGGAGTCTCCGCTGATTGCCGTTTCCGCTTGGTAGAGGGTTGTGTGCGCCTGAAGGCACTCGACGTGCCAGACGCCGATTTTCGGTCTTCGCTCGACCCAGGACTGCAGCTCTGTTAGTGAGACGATTGTGGAAGAGCTCGTCTCACAAACGACATCCACACCGGTTCGCCGGTCAGGAACACCTGGAGATGGCGTAGTCTCAGTGCGTGTCAACGCATGATCAGCCACGGCATGCTCAGCCCTCCGTTAGAAGGGTGTTGACAACAGATGGATCTCCTCACCAATGGAGCCTGTTTCTTCCAGAGTAACTGGAAGAGTAGGCGTTTTGGTGAGGTATTCGCGGGGGTCAAGGCACGACTGCCAAGCGGTAGTAGATGACGGACGCTATGTAAGTGTTCGCCACCTCCGCTCGACCTTTCAGGGAGAGTTTGAACCCAGCCGACTTCTGGGTGAGTGCAAACACCTTCGCCATGACCTCGTTCCAGTTCTTGTCCACCTGGAGGTCTGGACCAAACCAGACACCGAGCAATTTCATCCAGCATCCAGCATCCAGCGACACTGTCAACAGACATGTGTTTGCCTCTCATGTGCCGAGTTGCAAACCGACAGACTTGTTTGGGTTTAGTCCTGCTCTTGTCAACATTTCGTATTCCTGTAATAGGTTGCCGATTACCAAGATGTCCGAGGTTTTCTACACCATTACGGTTATGTCGTCGGCATAGGCCGACGCTGCTTTCCGCAGTCCTGGTTTCATCGGAATGCCATGCAACAGCTCTAACTTCCGCAGTAATGGCTCGAGAGTCAGTACATACAGAATGGAGGAGAGAGGGCACCCCTGACGGATGAAACGAATGATTTGGAATGGCTCCGATAGGTAGCCATTCACTTTGACTGCCGAGCAGATGCTGGTGTGCATGGCAGCGATCTAGCCTCTGAAGACGGTATCGAAGCCAGCCGCCTTGCGAACCGCTTCCAAGTATTGATTGTCGACCCTATCAAATGCCTTACACTCATCTAAATTGATCAGAGCCCCACCAAAGCCGGGTTTACACCCTACACTCTCTATTATGTATCGCATGAGGTAGCGGTTGTCATGTATGGGCCTGGTCGGGATTGCACATGTTTGCGCTCCCCCTACCAGATTCTCGACGACAAGCACCAGCCTCGCTGCTAACACCTTGGCCAAAATCTTTAACTAACTGTTGAGCAGGTTTATGGGCCTGAAATTGCTTATCTCATCCCCCTTGTTCTCATCTTTCCTGATCAGCGTTACTACGCCTCTGCCTACAGAACTGGGAATCCTCCCGTTCTGCTGCCAGTTGCAGTAGACCGCTTCGAGGACCCCAGAGAACAAATCTGGCATGCCTATGTAAAACTCATAGGGTAGACAATCTAAACCGGGAGATTTGGTTTCCCACAGCGGCCTAGGGAATCTTCTATTTAGCCCGCTGTGATCGGCCTTTTGCAGCTCTCCGCATCCGTGTTCGACAGTCGTGGTCCGCCGTCGAGGTAGGAGCTGAAGTCCATCACCTCCCTTGACGTACCGCTTTTCCCGAACAGTTGTGCAAAATGCTGCTGGAAGGCCGTGCACATCTGCTTGGATTCAAGTAGAATGCGTATCAAGGTTGACTACGCAGGTTACTAATTTGTGGTCTGAATAGGCATCTATGTGCATTTGTGGACAGCTTTAATGTTTCCTTATATTTCTGTCTAATTAAAAATCTATCTAAATACGATCTAGAAGACCCAGTGCGGTTGCTCCACGTGGTACAGTTGGGAAGTCTAGTTGATAACTATCAGCCAGGTGGAATTGGCTGATGAGAATTTTTTAGGCTATTACACCCTCCTCTATTATCCCAAGCTCCTACATAGTCCCAACGTGTATCTAAGGAGCGAGACGTTCCCAGGAATGGCTGCAGACGCTTGAAGAACTCTGGTCGCGATATCCCAGTCGGGTCATATACGGCCACCAGTCTGAAAGCTCCACCTTCACTACCATTCACGTCCAGCCACCAAGCTGCCCTCCGGGTCCAAGTGAATCATCTGTACTTTGAGATCCAAGTTTTTTCGAAACAGAACGGCAACTTCCCCTCCACCTCCTGGCTGACAGAGAGATGCGTAGATCTCAAAGCCATCGAACATGGGGGTTAACTGCTGCCTGTCGTGAGTCCTAGACTCGATGATGGCTATCACATCTATACAATGTGCCCTGAGATTATTTAAAAGCTGGTCCTGTTTCCAGGACATGCCAGGCCACGTACATTCAAAGACCCAACTTGTATAGTCGCCATGTTGGTGAAGAAGAGTTAGGGAGAGAGAAGGCAGGAACACTTACTTTTTCGTTTCCTGGAGGTCGGGTTGTTCGATCTCCATGTCCAGATTGGGGCTGTTTGGGGAGCGAGGGAATCCTGTTAGCAGGACACGGTTAAGGGGTTTTTGGCAAGGAAGGCCCACATCATGTGGGAAGGTCCCTTTCAATGTTTCATGTTGTAGGGTTGTTACCTTGATTAGTTTGAGGTGTGGGGGTGGGTCGTTGGTGGGGAAGGTTTTCCCTTCCTTTTGGATAGTAGAGTCCTTTCGGACAGTGTCTAGCAATTCTTTGTTTGTTGTTTTTTATGTATGTGTATGTGTTTTGTTTTTTATGTGCTGTTCCTGTTTGTAGTTTTCTTTTTGTGGTTGGGTTTGTGATTGTGGTGGTGTGGGTGTTTGTTTTGTTAGTGAGGTGTTTGGTTGTGTTGGTGGTGATTGTGTTGTTGGTGTGTTTGTCGTTTGTGGCGGTGTGTTTATTGAGGGGTTGGGTGTGTGCATGTTTTCTGTAGATGTTTTTGTTTTTGTGTTTTTTTTTGTCTCTTTTTTGTTTTGGGGATTTGGGGGTTCCTCTTCATTTTCACTTGGAGATGTAGAGGTTCCCGTGTCTGAGACTTCTGAATCAGGGCTAGATGGGAGGGGTATGTTGTGTGGTGGACTGTTTGTGCAGGTGTTTGTGGAAGTATTTGATAGGGAGGGAGGAAGCAATGGAGGGTTTTTCAGTGGGATTTTGTGTGTGGTTGTGTCAGGTCTGTGATGGTGTGGGAGTGGATGTTGCAGGTTTTGGTGTTGTGTTTGGTTTGGGGTGTTGATGTTGGGGTTTTGGTGTTGGTAATAACACCTTGTTTGTCCTAGGTTTGTTTAAGAGAGGGCAAAAGGCCTTTAAGTGTGTGGTTTTCCCACACTTATGGCTTGAGCCCCCCCCCCCCCCTCCCCCCCACTACAATGGAGATGACATCCTCATCAAGGACGATCCTGTCCGGGATTTTCTCAATTCGCTCTGGCTTCATTTGTACCAGAACCTCGATGCAGGTTCCCAACCAGCCATTCCGGTATGTCCTGTCTACAGTTAGGAGGGTGGCCTCATCCTTCTTCAGGATGCAGCGTAGGATCCACTATATGTTGACCTCTCCTGGAATCCTGGTTATTTTTATTTTGTATGATCTTCCCATGTATGTGGGGAAGAAGATGTGTTGATCCGTTTTTATTCGCTGAACCGAGTGTTTTTGAGCCAGAGTTTCGCTCTTAAAGAGCACTGACATAATTCCATACTGTTTGGCTCTTTGGAGGTATGCCACGTCTGGCTTGATATCTTTTAGTGCAGCTTCAATAGTGCTTGTTGGGAGCGTTATGGCTTTTTTTCGTAATGATGTCAACTGTTCTATAGATTAGTTTCATTTTCTGTGTCATCTCTCTTACTTGTGGGGGTATGTGTATGTGTGGGATGTCTCCCTCAAACGTCACATAGTTGGAAGCTTCTTCCAAATATTGAGACTTTGGGGAAATGTCCATAGGGTAATATTTAAAATCATGTTGCTTAGCAACGGTTGCTGCAAATGAAATTTTGTTATTGTTGTTGTTGTTGGTGGTGATGATGGTCTCATTCGTTGTGTTGCCGCTGATTCCTTTTGTTGTATTTTTGTTGTTCTCATTTATTGTGTTGGTGTTGTCGTTGCTTGTGGTGGTGTTAGTATTTGCTACACACGCTTCCTTCTGTGTGTGTGGATACATGTGACGTTTGTGACGTCAGGCGTGTATTCAGTTGCTTACAAGCAGCTGAAGCTGTTCCTCTTCTAAATGCTGAGGCGATAATGTTGGCATTCATTTGTCCATGTCTGCTACTACCTGCTGGTCAAGTAGGTATAGCTTTCCCAGAAGAAGGTGCCTTTGCATCGGCCATTTTTTTAAACTGAAGTGTTTTGCAAAAATATTTTCGAAAATATGTTGGATGTTTTTGCCCTGAGGAGCACGATATTTTGGGAGACTAACCAGATCAAAATTTGACCTGTCAGTCCCTGTACAAATTGGAATAAAATTAAAAGTTCACAATGACGAATTTCTAAACAAATGTAAACAAAACTTACCGAGCAGGTTTAACACATGTGTCCATCCCAGAGATAGATAGATAGATAGATAGATAGATAGATAGATAAATTTCTTTATTATCCACAAGGGCACAAAAGGAGGGGGGAAAATACAAATGGGGAGTTTACATACAGGTATATGAAGATAAAACTATTAATAAAATAACAAATAACAATTGAAATCCTTAATAGAGGGGAGGCGTTACACAGGGGTTGTACACACCCCTAAAAAATGTACAACCCTCATTTCCAGGAGCACCAAGAGCGAGTTCTCCCTTCCTCTCTTCCGCTTTTTCCTCAACCTACAGGCTTAAATAGAGAGAAAGCCCAAACATTCGGGCCATCTTTGCCACATTCACCCATCTTTCATAAAATTTTCTGGGCTACAGCACCTCTCTCTCCATCCTGATTCTTCTTCCAAAATGATATTTGAAAATACGAATCAGTTGTTCGCCGGACAGAAAGGTGTCTGATCTCATCCCTTTTAACCTCGTCCACCATATAACCTCTTTCACCATAACCATAACACATAGGAAAACCGCCTCTCCTTCGTTTTTGAAGGAGCGTAGCGGTTTGATCATGACAGTGGACTCGGTGGTCAACTGGATTGGTCCCATCCGCGACAATAGTCGTTCTACATATCCCCACAGGTCGGTAACGCCCGGGCAGTGTACAAATGCGTTCGCGACTGTTTCCTCGTCGCACACGCATCTCGGACAGACCTTTTTCGAAGGGTCCCTGCCCGGGCGCCCGTGTCTGTAGAGCTTGTCTCGAACTGGTACAGCTCCTCGGTAGCACTGCCAGGCCAGGGACTTTTGGAAGTTGTCCATCGGTCCCGGGCGGAAGGTCCTACCGAACAGACTGGCCAGGTCATCCTCCTCTACGCCCAGAAATTCTCCGTGCGCGTCGTCGCACCTGCTGCGGACTAACCCATTATAGAATAACGAAGTGGAGTCTCCACTGATCGGCGAGTCCGTTTTCCAGAAGACTGCGAGCACCTGAGCACATTCGATGTGCCAGTCGCCCATTTTCCTCGGTCTTTGCCTAACGAACGGGGCCCACACCGGTTGTCCGGTTGGAGGTGCCGCAGCCTCAGCGCGTGTTTGCGCATCGTCAGAGGTTCTCGTGTATGGATCTGATCGGGATTGCGCATGTCTGCGCTTCTCCCACCAGGTTTTCGAGGACAAGCGCCAGCCTCTTTGCCAACACCTTGGCCAAAATCTGTAACTCTGTGTTTAGCAGAGTCATGGGCCGGAAGTTGCCTCTGTCATCCCCCTTATTCTCGTCCTGCCTGACTAACGTGACTATGCCCTTCGTCACAGAACTGAAAATTCTCCCGTTCTGCTGCCAGTTGCTGTAGATCGCTTCCAGGAGACCGGAGAACAAGTCTAGCATTGCTACGTAAAATTCGTAGGGTAGACCGTCGAGACGTGGAGATTTGCGTTTGCCGCATTGGCTCAGCGCGTCCTCTATCTCAGCGGCCGAAATCGGCCTTTCGCAGAACTTCGCCTCGCTGTCCGAACAGTTGAGCAAAGTGCCGCAGAAAGGCCGCATACATCTGCTTCGGCTCACGTCTTAGTTCTTCAAAGACAGGATCCTGGACTTGTTGCAACTTTTCGCCTCTGTCGAGCTGGCCCATCTAACAGCTTCGGCTCCCTCGTTTCCCAGAGCACGTCTTTTGCTCCTGACAACGCAGCCTTCGTGCTTTGCGTCGAAGAACTGGTCCAAGGCCGTTCTCGTCACTAGCACGCTGGCTACGTTGCCAATCCTAAGTGCCTCTTCTACTTTATCTACTAGTTCTTTTTCTGTCTTAATTCTATCTAACACTAATTCTTTACTCAAACCTATCGAGTCTAATCTGACTGCCCTCTTGAGAGAGTACCACCATTTGTTGCTGACAATGGACCTCATCAAATGCCGCTTAACTAAAGTGCTAATCCGTCTACTGTAGGCTTTGCATGTCGGTAACGACAAGTTCAGCTTCCAGTAACCGGGTCCCTGTCTATGGGTTCTATCAAGGTTGACTAAGTAGGTCACTAGTTCGTGATATGAATAAGCAACCATGAACATTTGTGGACAGCTTAACATGTTCCTATCACTAAGTCGAACTAGAAACATATCTAGGTACGATCTAGATGTTCCGCTATGGTTGGTCCACGTCTACAGTGGCACAGTTGGAAAATCTAGTCGATATATATCGGCCAGTTGAAATCGGCCGATTGACTGTTGAGGCTGTTACACCCCCACCCCCCCACCCCCATTCTATCGGGACATGCTCCCACATAGTACAAACGTGCTTCTAGGATTCCATTCCAGTCCCCCACTAACAGCAGGGAGCGGGACGTTCCCAGAAAAGTCTCTAGACGTTTGAAGAAGTCTGACCGCGGTGTCCCGGATGGGGCATATGCGGCCACCATATGCGGCCACCAGCCTGAAGGCTTCACCTTCACTACCGTCAACGTCTAGGACCACCAGTTGACTCTCCGGGTCCAGATGTACCGTCTGCGTTACGAGGTCCAGGTGTTTCCGCAGCAAAACGGCAACCCCACCCACACCCAGCTGACAGAGAGATGCGTAGATCTCATAGTCGTCGAAGATGGAGGCTAGTTGTCGCTCGCTGTGGATCCTGGACTCGCAAATGGCTACTACATCCATACTGTGCGACCTGAGGTCGTTTAAGAGTTTGCCCTGTTTCCAGAGCATCCTCAGGCCGCGTACATTCACACATCCAACTCTTATATTGGCCATGTTGGTGCTGAAAATTTAAAAGTTGAGGAAAATAAATCACTCACCTCTTCGTTTCCTGGGGACCAATCTGCACAAATTCCATGGGGGTGTTGGAGGGTTTTTTTGGTGGGGTGGTGATTTCTGGCTGGGTAGGGAGGGAGAAATTGGTGGGGATGGGGTGTCTGTTGGAATGGGGTGTCTGGGGTGGAGGTGTCTGGGATGTGGGTGTGGAAA
Organism: Eledone cirrhosa; assembly: GCA_964016885.1. Lineage (NCBI taxonomy): Eukaryota > Metazoa > Mollusca > Cephalopoda > Octopoda > Eledonidae > Eledone > Eledone cirrhosa. The sequence goes on along the minus strand of OZ024746.1, from coordinate 65,737,638 downwards.
CATTTTAAAAAGACGCGGTTAATGGGTTTAACGCAGAGATTACCCACGTCCTTAGGAAAGTTTTTCTTTAAAGACTTATAGATGTCCGTAGCGACCCGAATCATCTTTAAATTGGCTCTGTCTACACAGTTCGAAAAAGTTTTCCCTTCGGTTTACCCGAAGTGTCGTTGGAGATGACCTCCATTGAAGTTTTGTTTTCACTGTTTATGTATGTGGAATGTTCTTGTTGTGTTGTGTTGGTTTTTGTCTGTTGTTCTTCTGTGTGTTTTCGTTTTGTTGTAGGTGTTTGTGTTTGGAGTGTTGTCGTTGTTTTGTTTTCGGGAGGGGGGATTCTTGTTTGTAATGTTTGAGTCGGTGTTGGTGGTTGTGTGTTTGTTGCCTTTTTGTTCGTGTTATGTTTTTTTTTTGTTTTGGAGCGGAGCGGTTTCCCTCATCATCACTGAGTGATGATGAGGGGGCTCCTCCGTTGTGGTGTCTGTGTGATTGGGGAGGGGTACGTTTTGGGGAGCTGTTGTGCTTGTGTGTGTTTTGGGAGTTGTTTTAGGCGGGGATTGGGGGGTTGGGGAGACTGTGTTTGCGGTTTGGTTTGTTTTGGTTATTTTTGTGTGTTGTTGTTGTTGTTGTTGTCGTGGTGGTTGTGTTGTTGTGTTGGGTGTCGGCAGTAGTGCCTTTTTTTTCGCAGTTAATTGAGGACAGGAATCCTTCAAGTGACCACTGCTTAAACAGTGGTAACATGAAGACCACCTACCCCCAACAGAAATGTTTATGTAGGAAACTCCATCCAGAGGCACCCGTTGTGGGATTCTAGCTATTCGTTCTGGCCTCATTTGGACCAGAAATTCTAAGCTAGTAACGTTAAATATACTCCTGGAGAACTTTCCTATCGAAATTATTGTCTTCATCGAAGTTGATAAAGCCACTCAATGTCCACCAGATATTTACATTTAGTGTGATGCTCGTTACCCTTATTTTGGGGGTCCTTTTTCCCATATATGTAGGGGAAAAGGTGTAGAGGGGGGACACAATTGAAGACACAGACTATTTCTGTGCCGTCAATTGGTCTTTCATTACTATCGATAAACTCCCGAAGAGTTTTCCCTTCTGTATGAAGGTAATATCCTTCATGGAGTTTCTTAGAACCAGCTCAGTTTCATTTTGAGTTAATTGAGCTGGTTTTCTAGTGGTATTTGATATTGTCCTGAAAAGTATAGTTTTCAGGACAGTGTCTCTACGCAATTCTTGGGGAGAAGTGATGCTAAAAGCGCCATTCTCTCCAAAAGTTATGTATTGCTTGGCATCTCTTAGCAATTCTCCGGCATTAGAGATGTCAATCTGTGTATATAGTTCCGTCTTTTGGACAGTTTGTGCGAACGAAATTGTTTCTTCTTTTTTGTGGAGTTGTTCTTGTTGGTGTTGTTGTCTTGTCATCATTGTTGCTGGTGCCGCTGGTTGTGTTGTTTTGTTCATTGTTTCACACTTTTCGTTTTGGTTTGTTGCCATGGCAACGTCAAGTTGTTGGTTAGCAGGTGGACAAAAATCTGCCTCTGGCTGACCTTTGTCTGAGACATCTGCTACTATGACAGTGGAAGGGGGAAGCTGTAAGCATACCTTCCCCTTTCCTCTTTCAAATGTTGGTGAAGAAGCTTCACGTTGTTTTTTTCAAAAAAACTGTGTATGAACTATTTCGCCTAAAGGCGTAGAATATTTTGAGAGACTGACCAGATCAAAATTTGATCTGGCAAATTGGTATAAAAATGAAGGTTCACAGTCAAGAATTTCTATAGAAATTTAAGCAGAACTTACCCAGCAAGTTTCACGCGTGTGTCCATCCCAGAGAGATAGAAAGATTGATAGATAGATAGAATGACAGATAGTCAGATAGATTGTTAGAAGTGGGATAAGAGATTCTATCACAGTATTATATAGAAACTATTAGTCTTTTGAGTAACCTATTATATAATGGTCTACGTAGATGATACCCCAATTTTTTTCCTTGCATCTATACTTATGGCAGAAATTTTAACTGTGAACCTTAAGTGTAAGTTGACAAATTCAATTTGTAAATGAAGAACATTTATTTCTAAGTATTCATTGTTGTCGCCACGAAACTTTTTAATGTCCTATAAAATCATTGTTTCTACTATTGGCACAAGGCCATCAATTACCCAGTACATTACAGGTACTTTATTTTATCGACCCCGTAAGGATGAAAGGCAAAGTTAACCTCGGCGGGATTTGAACTCAGAATGACAAGGGCCGTAACTCTATGCATCAAAGCAAGGCATCCGGCCCTCTACCGATACTGACAATTCACCGCCCTATAAAATAATAATATTGCGTATAAAACGTAACAGCATATTCAGATACTCTTACTATCGAAAAGTAATATGATGTTCCGATACTATTGATATAACAGTATCGCAGTATATTATTGAAATTATTAAAACGAACATTTAAATTGAATACTAAATAATTTAAAATTTACAGAAATTATAACTTCTGTTCGTGAATTATGTTTCTTTGGTCTATCGCATCTTACCTGTGTCAACAAGGCAGTTAGTATAAAGTTACTGTGACACAAACATAGTTAATAGGAGTGTTTTGCTCGTTATCGATCAATATTACAATTAAACCCATGCTGTTATTTAAAGGATCATTCTACGATACATGTCATGAATAATCAGTATGTCTTCCATTTCGTTTTAGGCAGCTAGACACCATAGAACTCATAGTTTACTATTTCCTTTAATTTAAAGTGTATCGGCTATTATTGCGTCATGGATCTAACTAAAGTATGAGGCACTTTGTTTTAGAGCACCAGAAGTCACGCTACATAAATCTAATAATTATTGATACTGGCTTCAAAATACATAATATCTTATGATGTGTGTTGCGTACCCAGGGCATATCTTCTTTGTTCTGTATTTTTTCTGATGTTTAAATTTAGAACGTAAAGCTTGTGTATCATGGGTTATTTCCGAGAGTAACTTATTGTGCATTCCTTTGTGTATAATTATATTTTATACCTTTTATATTTTTACCTATTTCTAATTGCTACTCAACTTATATTTCCAATTAAGTCACATATCTAACAGTTGATATTTCCCTTGTGTCACTTAGCTATAAAATTGTAGTTCCACCAGGTCTTATTCTTAAAATATCTAAACTAATGTGTGACATGTGTATTGTATCGATTACATTTTTTGTTTGTAGTTTTTATTTGACACTACATTAATACAAGATTTATGCTTCACTGAAATATTGGTAACACCTTTCAACAAAATAATTTAACTTATAATTCTGACTGACGTATCTATGTTTTACAATTCAACTAAGTTACTGCACATAGAAATATTACTTGAATGGTTATAAATGTTCAAAATCGATAACATAATATAAATTGTAATGGAAAAGGTGCTAAGAAGTCGATTAAATAGAATGGTCATAAAATTATAAAGGAAAATATTCTGTTTAAGTTATTTATAAATAATTACATGTTGATTTCCTGAGCTACTGTGTGAAATCTTCTATAAAAGTTTCGTATTTTCATTTATTGAAGTGAGAAAACATAAACCCTAGACGCCATAAAATCACGTAAAGCATTTTAAGATAAGGCTAAATCCTTCTTTATTTCACTCATACGGTTATCAACCCCAGTATTTATTACAGCCAGGAATGCAGATTTCTCGAAACGCAGTTTCCGCACACGAAGAAACGTATCAACAATATTATTGCTTACACATGTGAAAACTAAACACAGGCACATGGACTGCTATTACTTTATCGAATTCCTGTTATTGACAGCTCCAACATAGTCTTCTAATATAATATTTATCATG
>OZ024746.1:65706299-65728799 GCA_964016885.1 Eledone cirrhosa | reverse complement strand
TCTTTCATATAACCAAGCGCAGTATAAGTTGGACACTCAGTACGTATGTATACTTGTATCTATTCTCGTGTAGAGATATATACGTTTAATATATACTACACTCCCTTATGGTAGAGTGAACATTTGGCGGAATCGAACTACTTTCTAGTAGCACGTAGCCTGCTATTGTCCACTTCTACTACCCTCCTGTTGGTCAGTTGTCAAGTGACACTCATTTCATTCGAAATTTTTACTGACAAGGAGCGGCTGGGAATTCTTGTCTGGAATTTTATTTCTGGGCCGAGAAAATCTACTGATGATTTGGGAGTTCTCGCGATACACTACTCGGAGTATCGTTATTTTCCCAATGAAACTGCAGTGGGGACATTAAAGTGAATAGGTAAAGACTTTTTTCTTAACTTGTTTGCTTTTCCCATATTTGATTTTATATATACATATATACATATATATACATATATACATACATATATATATATAGTAATAATAATAATAATAATAATAATAATAATAATGATTTCTTTATTAACCACAAGGGTTTACATAAAGTAGACATTAAGGATAGTGCAGGACAATACAGGACGGTACAAATGGGCATTTCTGCGTGTAAAAAACAAAAACAGAGGATGTAACAAAAGATAACAATGAAAGATTCCCCAATAGGGAGGAGACCTCGGAGGGACATTTGTGGAGAAAGCCCAGTAAAAGGCCACAGTGACCCTGACCACCAAGGCAAGTGCCCTCTCCCAGTTTTCCACCTTTAATTTACAGATACGTACTCAGAGTAGGCCCATTCACTTGGGTCATTCTTGCTTCTCTCACCCATCTTTCAACAAAATGCTGGGAAGAGAGCACTTCCCTCTCTACTCTGAGTTTCCTTTTCAAGTGAAATTTGAAAAGGTCAATCAGGGCATCACCGAAGAGGTAAGTGATCGTCTTCAGCCCTTTCAAACGTGTCCACCATACTATCTCTTTCGCCATGGCCACCAGACAGATAAAAACTGCCTGCCCTTCCCGGCTAAAGGAGGAGGGCTGGGCAATCCTTACGATGGACTCAGATGATAGCCGGATCCGTCCTACATGCGACGACAACAGGTGTTCGACATAAACCCACAAGTCAGCAATTTTCGGACACTGGACGAGTGCGTGCAGGACGGTTTCGTCGCCCTGCGCGCATCTCGGACATGCCCGACTGACGGTACCTCCATTCCTGTAGAGTTTATCCCGAACTGGCAAGGCTCCTCGGTAGCACTGCCAGGCCAGAGATTTCTGGAAGTTGTCCATAGGTCCCGGCCCGAAAGTTATTCCGAAGAGATTGGCTAGTTGATTTTCGTCGACGCCTAGAGTTTCCCCAAGTACGTCGTCGCTCTTCTCCTCCACTAATCCTCTATAGAACGCCGAGGTGGAGTTTCCACCGATCACATTGCCCGATTGGTCGAGGGCTGTGAGCGCCTGAAGACTTTCCAGTCTACAGGCGCTCCCTCTCGGTCTTCGCTTGAACCAGGACTGCAGCTCCGTCAAGGAAACGAGCTGGGGAAATACGTGTCTAGCAAACAGCGACCACACCTGATCACCGTCGAGGAAGAGGTGGAGATATTGTAGCCTGAGCGCGTTTCTGCGCATCATCAGCTACTGCATTCCCAGACCTCCACGTAGCAGGTGTTGACAGCAGATGGACCGCCTGATCATCGGAGCGCGTCCCTTCCACAAAAAGCGAAAGAGCAAACGCTCCAGCGCAGTCAGGCGGGGCTTAGGACAAGGTACGACGGTCAGACGGTAGCAGATGACAGACGCGATGTACGCGTTAGCCACCTCCGCTCGACCTTTCAGGGATAGCTTCCTCTCCGCCCATTTCTGGGTGAGAGAAGCCACCCTGCTCGTCACCTCGTCCCAGTTTTTGTCCGTCTGGAGGTCCGGACCGAACCAGACCCCTAGCAATTTAACCGGTCCGTCCGTCCAGCGTCCGGCGACGCTGTTGGACGGCATGGACCTGCCTCTCCAGGCCCACTGACTCTTCCTGGTTGATCATTGCTCCTGTCACCGCTTCGTATTCTCTTAGTGTAGTGCCGATCGCCTCGATGTTTTGGGGGTTCGACACCACTACGGTGACATCGTCCGCGTGTGCTGACACGGATCTTCCGCATCCTAGTTCGCGCAGGACGCCCCTCAACGTCTCCAGTTTGTGCAGTAATGGCTCGAGAGACAATACGTATAAGAGGGACGAGAGGGGACATCCTTGGCGGACCGAGCGCATGAAGTTGAACAGTTCCGAAAGGTGACCGTTCACTCTCACTACAGAGCAGATGTCGCTGTGCATGGCAGCGATCCAGCCTCTGAAGACGGGCCCAAAGCCAACCGCCACGTAAAGTTGATAGGGCAGACCATCTAAACCAGTCGATTGACCCCTTGTGCAGCCAGTCATTGCCTCCATACTTCAGCGGCTGTTATCGGCTTTTCCAAGCACTCCGCCTCAATGGCCGAGATCCGCGGCAGTCCTTCGAGGTAGATACTAAAGTCCATCCCTCGATCCGGCCCGCCACTGCCCCCGAACAGCTGTGCGAAGTGTCGTTGAAAAGCTTCACACATTTGCCCGGGATCGAGTAGCATGCGCCCGTCGTGGTCCACCAAAGACCGGATCGTGGCTTTGTTGCCACGACGCGCCTCCGCCACTCGGGCCCATTGAACGGCTTTCGTCCCCTCGTGTCTGAGAGCACGCACCCTAGCTCTGACAACGCAGCCTTCGTGCTTTGCATTGAAGAATTGGTCAAGGGCCAATTTCGCCGCAAGCACGTCGGTCGCGATGCCTTTGCTAAGCGCCTCGTCTAATTTTCTAACTAGTTCTCCCTCTGCTCTATTTTTCTCTTTTGCTAAACCCGTACTAAACCTAATGGATTTTATTCTAATCGTTCTTTTCAGAGCAGACCACCACTTGTTGTTGACGATGGCCCCAGTCAACACCCGCTTAACTAGTTCGCTAATCCGGTCTCTGTAGGCCTTGCGCGCTGGTAAGGACGCGTTTAGCTTCCAGTAGCCGGGTCCTCGTCTATGAAGCCTATCGAAGTCAAGCACACAGATCACGAATTTGTGGTCCGTGTAGCTGACTATCTTGAATTGTGGACAGCCTATGCTAGACCTATCTATTTCCCTACAAAATACTCTATTTAGATATGATCTGGGTGACCCTATGCGATTTGTCCAAGTCCACATTGGTACATTCGGGAAATACAATCGGTAACTGTCAGACAGTTTAAAACACCTGAGCAGGTTGGTGAGACTCTTGCACCCTCCTCTTCTATCCGCTAATCCGACACAGTCCCAGCGTGCATCTATGATCCCGTTCCAGTCGCACACTAACACTAAAGAGCGGGATGTTCCAAGAAAGGTCTCCAGACGCCAGAAGAAATCAGGCCGCCCTGTTCCTGTCGGGGCATAGACGGCCACTAGCCTGAAAGCTCGCCCGTCTCCGCTGGTCACGTCCAGCACCACCAACTTACCTTCTGGGTTCAGGAAGATGGCCCGTATGGCGAGATCCAAACCTCTCCTAAAAAGCACAGCAACTCCTCCCCCCGCTCCCGGACGGCTGGGAGATGCGTACACATCGTAGAGGCCGAAGATCGGTGCGAAGGTCCGTGCTTCAGAGATTCTGGTCTCGCTGATGGCCACTACATCCATGTTTAGTGACCTGAGGTCGTTGAGCAGGTGGCCCTGCTTCCATGACGACCCCAAGCCACGCGCATTTATGCTGCCTATTCTGAGTGAGGTCATGTTGAAATGAAGTGGAAAAGATGGGAAAGACCACTTACCTTACTTCTCGTAGAGGAAGGACGGTTTCTGCATCCTTTTCAATGCTTGTGGCCTCCTCAGGAAGGATGTCGTTATAAATCCTCCTGGAGAGTGCTTGTCGGAAGTCTCCGATGTCTTTGGGGAATGTTTGTTTTAGTGTCATGTACGTTTTCTGTGTGATGCGAGTGATTTGTATGTGTGGAGGTGGTGTGAACTTTTGGGTTGTGTAGTCTTTTTCTGTGATGCTGACGTAGTGTTGTATGTAGTGCAATAATTGGTTGTTGTTCAAATGTAATGATGTGTAGTGTGTATCGTTTTGGTTGTTTTGTTTTATTCGTGTTTGTTTTGGGTTTGTTTCAGTTTCGCTTTTTGGTGACTTTTGTGGTGTAGGTGATGGTGGTGTTGGGGTTAATGATGGTGAGGGTGTTGGTGGTTGGGGTGATGGGGTTGGTGATGCTGGTGTGGATGGTGACATATCTGTCCTAATTTTTTTGTTTGATAGTTTATTTGTTTCCCTTTGTATTTTGTTTTTGAAGGGGGAAGAAAGAGAATTTTTTCTTTTTTGGTTTCTTTTTTTCTTTTTTCCTGATACCGTTTCCCACTCCACGTCGTCACAATCTGTCTCCAGTTGCGATAGGCCGGGGAGTGGAAAATCCTCCACAGGCGTTAGTTTTGGTTGTGGCGTGGTGGATGTTGTAGGCGCTGTTGCTAGTTCTGGCGCGTTGGGTGGTGGCGGTATTGGTTTTGCTACTGTTGCTAGGGTTGTTGTTGTTACAGTTGCTTCTGTTGTTGCTGCTGCAGTTGTTGCTGCCATCTCTGCTGCTGGTGGTGTTGATGGTTGAGTCACTGGGGTGGGTAGGAGAGGTGGCCTCAAACTTTTAGCCTGACGGCAGAAAGCCCTTAGCAATGGTCCATCCCAGATCAGGACCAGTTCTCCTGCTATTCTTTCGCTATTTCGATTATCTTGGTGTTGGCTTCGCTGCCGGCGAGGACGGCAGCTATTAGCCAGGGAATTTCGATGGCCGGTGGAACGTGGGTGACCCTGATCTTTACGAGTCTCTGGCCACGATAGCTTGGGACGAGTGTGAAGTCGTCACTTCTTAATGGGACGCTGGAGTGTTCTCTAGCCTCCTGTGGTGTTTCAAAGAATACGTCCACGGTTCCATACTTCTGCCCACATCTGATGTGGGGTTTTTTTGCCCACACATGTCCCAAAGGCTTTTTGGATTTGGGACTCGGATGCCCGTTCCACTCGGCGCGATTTTATATTAATTGTTCGATAAGACACGGTGCATAGGCGCCGATGCTCCATTTTATTAGGTGTGGAGGGGATGAGGATGACCCTGTACCCATCTTTCGTTACCATGTTTGGGGCTTCTTCTAATTCTTCCTGAGTTACCTGAAATGCTTCGCACTGTTTTGCTACTCTGGGTGGTTTTCTTAATGTCATTGTTGCTGTTGTTGTTATCGTTGTTGTTGTTATTATTAATTTTAGTTTCAGTTGTGGTGGTGGTGGCGTCAGTGGTGTTCGGTGTGGAAGAATTCATTTTGGTTGAATTCATTTCGATATCACAAGTTAATTTATTTTTTTCTTTTGTTTCTGTTGTCGCGGTGGTGGTGGGGGTGGTGGTTGTCGCGATGGTAGTGGTGGTGGTGGCGGCTTTAACACCTGCAGTCATTGGTAATGGCGGGAAATGAATGTCTGCCTGAAACAAATTAAAAATATTGCTACTGCTTATAATTTTAGTGTTGACAAACGTAGTAATATTTACAATGGTGGTGTCGGTGTGAGGTGTTAGTTTGTGAGAAAGGAGTGACTCTGAGCCAGCCATGATTTTTCAAAGAAAAATTTTTGTTTGATAATTATAAAAGTTTAAATTTTGGGCTCAAGGCCCCAATCTTTTTGGGTGTCCTTTTCAGATAACAATGTATGTGCACTTATATACAGTTAACAATAAAAGTTTTCCATGAATGGCAATTTTAAACAACTGAAAATAACAAACCTTTGCGGAGCTCACGATGATACGATTTACTACGTAGGTCACCAATAATAATAATAATAATTGTTTCTACTTTAGGCACAAGGCCAGGAATTACCCAGTGCATTACTGGTACTTTATTTTATCGACCCCGTAAGGATGAAAGGCAAAGTTAACCTCGGCGGGATTTGAACTCAGAATGGCAAGGGCCGTAACTCTATACGTCAAAGCATGGCGTCCGTCCCTCTCCCAATACTGCCAATCCACCGCCCTAATAATAATAATAATAACAATAATAATAATAATAATAATATATATATACATAAAAAATAAATCAATTCATTACTTAGTTTTGAACTGTTTATTGCTTTTTTACAATGCAAAAATATATTAGAGAATTAGTAGTGTCTGGTTTTACATTATTATACTTGATCGTTCTCAAAGTTAAATATATTTATAGTTTCTTATCAGCTTCGTTTAAAAGTATACATTAACAAAAGTCATAATATGTTGTTATTTTTCCTTAATGTATTGGCTAAATATAATAAAACCTCATTACAGTGTATGTACTAAATCTTGGAAAATTTGGAAAAAACATTAAACTCTTAAGCTTTACTTACGTTAATCTTCCCTGGTGTTTACAAATATTTAAGACGGATTACTTGCTATCAGGCATGGCGTCCAAATCATAGGTATTCATCTTTATTATTTATAAAAAATATAAGTTTGAAATATTTTTCAGTAATACGTAAAAGAATATTATATTTATTTATGCAACTTTATTCCGTCTCTGCAGCTGGAAAAAAATATACTTCCATAAATCACACCAAGACAATTTATATCGCCGTTCAGTGTTATGTTTTTTATTTACATAAAAATAAATATACATATCTGTTTATGTTTGTGTGTGTTTTTGTTGTTTTTATATGTTTGCGAGTTTGAGTTTGTGTTTTGCGTATATGTTTGTGTGTCTGTCTGTTTATATGTGTATGTATGTGTGTGCATGTGTGTGCATTTGCGTGTATGTATGTGAGTTTGAGTGTATGCGTGTGTGTGTAAGTGGTACATGAGCAGTATAAAATAACTTCAGTAGCAACGTAAAACATGTAATGTTTAATTCAGTCAGGTGAAGTCAAAGTTGGAGAATACTGATAGTATGTGATGAAATGGCTGAAGGTTTGTAAGAAAAATAATTGTTTCTACTTTTGGCACAAGGCCAGCAATTATCCGAGTGCATTACTGGTACTTTATTCTATCAACCCTCTAAGGGTGAAATGCAAAGTTAACCGCGGCAAGATTTGAAATCAGACCACACAGGGGCGTAACTCTATGCTGCAAAGCATGACGTCAGATATACTGCCAATGCCCCGGCAAGAAAAATGATACGAGGACAAATGTTCTCCTTTCATTAACTAACGCAGCATAAATAGTAACAGTTGATACAAACCTCACTCTAACCCCTCTTTATCAAATTCGTGTTCTGGAAGCACAGTCACAATCGTACATTAATTGTTTCTACTTTAGGCACAAGGCCAGCAATTTACCCAGTGCATTACTGGTACTTTATTTTATCGACCCCGTAAGGATGAAAGGCAACGTCAACCTCAGCGGGATTTGAACTCAGGTCGTAAAGGACGTAACTATGCTGGAAAGATGGCGTCCGAGCCTCTACCGATACTGCCAATCCACCAATAACCAATATACGATCATAATGTTTGCAATCTTATTTTGAATAGAATTATTCACTATTAAAGGGCGGTGAATTGGCAGTATCGGTAGAGGGTTGGACGCCATGTTTTCCAGCATAGTTACGTCCCTTTACAGTCTGAGTTCAAATCCCGCCGATGTTAATTTGCCTTTCATCCATACGGGGTCGATAAAATAAAGTACCAGTAATGTACCGGGTATTTGCTGGCCTTGTGCCTAAAGTAGAAACAATTATTCACTGTTAAATAAAAATATCACATGAGTCATACAAAGAAGATATTTTCTGGCGGTTTCCGAAGCTCTAAGAATAAGAAGAGATCTTATTTCACTGTCTCACAGGAGTACATAGTTGATAGGAAAATATTTTGAAGGATAACGCTGTGAAAAAAATGCAGACACTACATTTGGTGCTGTATTTCAGTTTCGGTAATGCTCACAACGAAACACGAACAAACTATCAATCAACAAAGCTCAAAAAGTCCTGTTAATTTTTAGTTGATATAATTTCATTTCATCTGTCCACGGTATTCTACTTTCCTATTTTATTAGTTATTTATAAATCAAGATTTTTCTCAATCGATATTTTCACATCTTTCAATCAATCAATCTGGCTGTCTGTGACTGTTTCAGTCTAACTACTTACCGAACTTCTCTACCTACCCATTAAGCTATCTCTCTCTCTTTCACTATATATATATATATATATATATATTATATATATACTATATATATATATATACAGTATACTATATATATATATATATATATATATATATATATATATATATATATATATATATATATATATATATATATATATATATAGTAAAAAATTGAACGGGAACAAAACAGAGAGGCAGTACGAACAAAGGTTTATTAGTTTCACGCTCTTGAGAGTGGGGTGGTGGTGGGGAACGACGTTTCGGGCATAAGCCCTTCTTCGGGTGAAAAGTGTGTGGGAAGAGAGTTCCAAGGGTGTGTAGGGAGTGGTGGAGAGACATATAGAAAAAAGGGGGTGAGAGGAAACGGTACAAATGAAATTAAATATAAAGGCATGATCAAAATAAAATTAAAAATACACATGGAGAAAAACAGGTCGTGGAGGGTGTGGTGCGTGTAGGGGTGGTGGCGGGTGGAGTGGGGAGAGGGAGACGGGGTGTCCGAGCGGGGCGGGCTGAAGGCGGGGTGTGTGTGTAGGTGTACGTGTGTGTGTATGTGTGTATGTGAAAGTAAGAGTTGGGGGAAGAACGGGGTTGCATGTTCAGGAAGAGGTGTGTGTGGGGTGGGGTGTAGGTCGGAGTGTGCGTGCGTGTGTGGATAGAGGGGTGGGGGAGAAGATTCCGGAGGCTGAATGTGTAAATATGTGGTGGTACGCACGTGTGTGTGTGGTGTTTATGCGTGTTGTGGATGTAGGTGGCGTGATACGTGGGAAAGTAAGAAATCGGAGAATAGACCGTTAAAACATGTTTATTTAAAACAGCTCCTACGTACGTTTCGCCCAGTGGGGATTCTGAAGGGCATAAATAATCAAAAGTGTTCCTTACATTGCTCGGAAAGAGTTTTGGGGGTTAAATCCACGTCAAGGTTCATTGCTCGCAAAAATAGCTTGTTTTGATTTAACACTTCGAATATTTAATACTGCCGGCACTAGTATCGAGCACCTTTGGCATACGCTACTTGGCAAATAACTATATGTATCACCTGTAAATACTGTATATATATATATATATATATATATATATATATATATATATATATATATATATATATATTATATTATATTTTGAGAATAAACTCTCAGTCGTTTACAATAATTAAGCTCCAGGAAGTGGAGTTTTGGCCTGCCTACCCACGTGTAGTCAGTCCTGCAAAATTTTTGATGTGAGATAGACTAATCTTACTGGATTCCTGTTGATAAGCACAGAAGATTTGGGCATTTCACTCTTTTATTTCTATTCCATTTAGGTTCTCTTTATTTTTCAATTCACATTCCACCGTTGCGAAACTTATTTGGGTTTCGAGGTTCAAATTCGTCTACAGAACAGGTTTGAATTTTGAAATTTAAATATGTCCAGGAATCATGGCCGTTGCCAATATAACCTTGTCTTTATTGACTTGTATCGAGACAGACAAATTGTATTCACTTTTATTAGTTTATTTCATTAATAGCTAACTTTGTCTGTTGCAATGTAAACACATTTCGTGTTTATCGTACACTTTAAATGTATTGACTGCTCGGAAGAGCCCCTTCCTGGAGCTTAATTATTGTAAACGACTGAGAGTTTATTCTCAAAATATAATATAATGTATTGCTCCTTTATTGTAAGAGCTGATCCTTAATCCTGCATAAGCGGCTGTTATTTCTAGCACCGTGAATGTGGGATAGCTAGTTTTGGCCTACCTACCCACGTATGGTCAGTCCTGCAAAATTTTTGATGTGAGATAGACTAATCTTACTGGATTCCTGTTGATAAGCACAGAAGATTTGGGCATTTCACTCTTTTATTTCTATTCCATTTAGATTCTCTTTATTTTTCAATTCACATTCCACCGTTGCGAAACTTATTTGGGTTTCGAGGTTCAAATTCGTCTACAGAACAGGTTTGAATTTTGAAATTTAAAAATGTCCAGGAATCATGGCCGTTGCCAATATAATCTTGTCTTTATTGACTTGTATCGAGACAGACAAATTGTATTCACTTTTATTAGTTTATTTCATTAATAGCTAACTTTGTCTGTTGCAATGTAAACACATTTCGTGTTTATCGTACACTTTAAATGTATATATATATATATATATATATATATATATATATATACAAATATTTGTTTTGGAGATTCTTGATGCGAAATCATGTATTCAAATATATATTTATATATGTTGGGTGCGTCATACTGCCAATAACTTCACACGCACTAATAAATGGATACACATAAAGAAAAACAACATGGATTGACTGGCATGAGTCAAAATAAAGAGAAATTGCAGAGATGAAATAGTAATTTTCAAAATAACAGACAATTATGTAATGATCTGCTTCTGAACGAAACTGCGAAATGGATTGCTTACCTGATTGAGGCACAAGATCAAATATTTTTGTGGGAAGGGAAAGTCAATAAAATTTACCCCAGTATTACTGTTACTTTATTTTATCGATCACTTAAATTTGAAATGCCAAGCTAACTCTGGTGTGATTTGAACTCAGAACATAATTTGCCATAGCTATATGCAGCAAATCATATTATCCGATGCTTTATCAATACTTTTACACCACCGCTCCTGTCACCTTGTTAATAATAAAAGACCAAAATGAATATTCGACAGATGCATTCATTTTTATTGGCACCATGAACCTACCAAAGATATGTATGTTTGTGTAGGTGTATTTTCATCTGATTTTATTCTTTATTAATATTTTTTTAGAATAGAAAGAATGCCCGTTAAAAATATAGTAACAAGTGTCTTTAATTGGAATTTAGACAAATGTTAAGTAGGTAAATATATGCAAATGTATGTATATGTTTGTGTATGTACAGATATGGATGTTATTGCATGTGTGTATCTGTATGTTATGAGTTATATACATACATGTGCCTACGTTTCTGTGTATATGCAGATATTACATACTAAGTATCTGAAATGTTTTTCATAATTATAGAGTGCCATTAAAGGACTGTGTCTTCCCTAATTAGTCGTGCTCTTTCTTGTTCTGTGACGCCCAGATACTCAAGATTTGTACTGAAGCAATTAGTAACCCATCAAGTGCCCCAATGATCACGAATAAAATCTTTAGGTATAAATCAGCAGAGTATCAGCAGAGTATCAGCAGACTCCTTTTGAGCTCAGCCGAAATGTCCTCCTTTTCACTAATACTCAACAATATATTATCATCTGCTAGACAGCAGATTTCCACTGTTGTACTTGCTTTCTTTTCTATGTTTTATATCTCTATCTCTGCTCTATTATCTTTGTATTTTATTGGTGTTTTGACTGGAGCATTCCACCAGTACTTTTTCATATTATATATGTGTATGCACTTCACATCACTACAACGTGTTTATATTGTCCATGTGTTTATGTATGTATGTCAAATTCCATCATAGAGAAATATTTTGTTTTTATGAACAAGGAGGGGTGGGGTCAAGAGCATACATGTAATAACATAGACAAATAATTCGTTTATACACAAATTTATTAGACTTAAGAGATACAGCTTTTAAGGGCGTTGGTAATCTTTAGGTTTATAAAGGAAATTCCATTTAACTAATATAAAATACATACTCTTCAACTTTCTTGCGTATGAAGTATGTAAAGTACGTATATTCTGCTTAAGAGAGAAATTGACAAACTAAGACAAGCAGCTTTTAGTGAATGCTTATAAATATTCCTTAATTCCTCTAGGTAAAAATATGTACAATTTATAGAGACAGACTGTCTCATATAATGATCATGTAAATATAAGCTCAACGTGAATTTATGGCCATAAGCTACCAACTAATGAGACTGAAATCTTATTTACCAAGCAGATGATAGTATCCATAAAATGAAAGATATCCTCATTATGCAAACCTTCTTTTGAATTCTGGAAATATAGGCGTCCAGTCAAATTAATTCCATAAAATTTTTTTGTACCGGGGCATTTGATATTGGAATACTAAGCAAGTTTATTGAAGATGATATCTTTAATCTATACAACGTACATGAATTTGAAGACAATATATTACTCTATTGCTGAAAACAGAAAACAAAAAAAAAGAAAACAGTTATATTTATGCATTACATTATTCATTCGAGAAAATAATTCATTAAATACAGTTTTGTTTGTTTTTATTCGGTCGAAATAATGTAATAGAAACACGATAATCTGTGATGTATTGTGTGTTTATATTGAGGCAAGAAATTCAGGAAAATAATATGTCATATAGATATTTGTTTTATTCGTGCCACTGAGTTACGAGATATAAACACAAACAGAGACATAAAGTAAGCACTGACACTTCCACACACATATATGAATATGCTTACACACACGCACACACACACACAAACACACACATATGTTCATACATAAACACAAACACGCACACACACTCAAACAAGCATATATATATATATATATATCCGTATGTAGCTGAGGGCCCAGAGGTAACGAATATACAATACCGAAGTGGGTTGCATCTGCTTCTCACAGGTTCATCTGTTGAACATGTGAGAAGCAGGTGAAATCAAGTGTAGCAAGACTAACCATTTAGCCATAATAAAAAGTATATACATATATATGTGTGTGTGTGTGTTTAAAAAGTAAACAGAAATTACAAACCATAGACATAGTACAATGTAGAAATATATATATATATATATATATATATGCACACACCTGTATATGTGCACACACCACACACATGTATTTCCACATTGTACTATGTCTATTGCTTTATTTCTGTTTACTTTTTACACACACACATACAGACACGCGTGCCTACACACACACACGCATATATATATATATATATATATATGAGGAGCTGTGGACTTGGGGGGCGCCAGAAAGTCCAGGGAAACCATGACAACCCCCGCCCCTCAATAATTATATTTTCTCGCCAGTTACATACATATAACATCTCTGTCTGACGGCCAATCTAGACGGATGTTATATTATCATCGTCTGTGTTCTAGATACTTCTGGTAAGGGAGTAGTTATATTTTGTGTTCACTTTATAATTATATATATATATATATAGTTTAGCGAGGTTTTTTATATGAAATCGTGTGTCGAAACAGATATTGTTATACTTGGGGAGGGTCATATTTGCGTAATATTGCCAGAATTAATAACAGAACACACTCACTGTTTGGTTGGTTTTCGCTTCTCGCTGTCTTTTATATCTGCGATCTAACTTACTCGGTCCTCAATGTTGCCATTGACTGACCGGCGGTCAAAAATAATACAGATACAATATAGACACAACCTACCCTTTTAAGAAAACCCACTGTACCAATAGGAAATGTATCATATGTAAGGTGAACCCCCGGATAAACTGTAAAACTAGAAACGTAGTCTATAGCATAAGATGTACAGAGGGTACTTGCAGAAACATGACAACAACATACATAGGTGAGACAGCTCGTAACATAGGTGAAAGGATAGACCAAACTGGGGGGAACTAAAAGGACGAAAAAACGGGTCAGTACTATACGAACATGCTAGACAACAACATGACGGTAACATAGACAACATAGAAATTAGAATAATATCTAAACATAGGAATGACCAAGCAGATAGGCAAATCAGAGAGGCCAGTGAAATAGAAATTAGAAAACCAAAGCTAAACAGAAAGAATGAGTGGAACAACAACAACACCCAAACAAACAACACTGACCTAAGAGAAGTATAAATAAGTAAATAAAATAAAATAAAATAAGATAAATAAATACATACACAAGCACAATAACAACAAGCACATAAACACACACTAGTCACCCAGCAGACACAACACTATACACACTAATCACACATCACACATAACACTATACACACACACAAATGCATGCGCAAAGAAGACAAAATAAAATAAGATAAACAACCAAGCAAATAAATAAATAAATATATAGACAGACTGAATAAAAAATGGCGTAGACATACAACACAACAGGAGGAACAATGAATATAACACCACTGACGATGTTGCAGATGTGCAACGAAAGATTTATGAAAATTATGTAAACTATATATATGTGTTTGTGTCTATATTGTATCTGTATTATTTTTGACCGCCGGTCAGTCAATGGCAACATTGAGGACCGAGTAAGTTAGATCGCAGATATAAAAGACAGCGAGAAGCGAAAACCAACCAAACAGTGAGTCTGTTCTCTTATTAATTCTGGCAATATTACGCAAATATGACCCTCCCCAAGTATAACAATATATATATATATATATATATATATATATATATATATATATATATATATATACGTGGGTCCCGGGTTGAGTCGGGGATAACCACAGTAAGTAAGGTACTCAATACATGGCAGAGTAAAATATATTTATTGTATAGAAGGATCTTCTACAGGACTAGTACTGTTTCATTCAGATGAAATCTTCATGAAACAGTACTAGTCCTGTAGAAGCTCCTTCTATAAAATAAATATATTTAACTCTGCCATGTATTGAGTACCTTACTTACTGAGCTTCCTGAAGATTTCATCTGAATGAATCAGTACTAGTCCTGTAGAAGCTCCTTCTATACAATAAATATATATATATATATATATATATATATATATATATATATATATATATATATATATATATACAGGGTGTTTAAAAATATTTGATATCATTTGAGATGTAAATATCACAAAAACGACAGAGTCAAAGCAAATGAAAGGTTTAATGTTGAGCAACATAAGATTTATTCCTCCAAATTTTAATGAGGAATTCAAAGGTATGTGGATTCCATGAACGATTTCACAAATGTTCAATATGCGCACCGCCCGAGACACGGCACACGTCAAGTCGGTAGTCCAACACTTCCCAAACACGCTGCAGCATGTCTTGGGTAACAGTCTCCAGTGTGGTAGTGATTCTGTTTGAGTTCCTCTATGTTTGCAGGAAGAGGGGGAACATAGACCAGGCCCTTCACATAGCCCCAGAGAAAAAATCGCAAGGTATCTGGTCAGGTGAACGTGGCGGCCATTTCAACAGCACATTTTCTTCATCACCAGCATGCCGATCCATCTCCCTCGCAGATTGTCATTGAGATAAGCGCGCACAGTGAGCTTCCAGTGAGGTGGAGCCCCGTCCTGTTGAAAAATGAAATCTTCATGTTCATTTGCAATGAGCTCATCCATTAGCCAGGTCTGAAGCATTTGCCGACAAACATCGCCGGTCACATTTCCCTCAAAGAAAAACGGGCCATGAAGATGCTTCTTGGAGATGGCGCAGAACACATTCAGTTTCAGTGAGTCCTTCTCATGCTCAACTGTGACAAGGGCATTTTCTTAGCCCTAAATGAGAACATTATGCTTATTGACTTTGTCATTCGTATGAAATGTGGCCTCACCACTTCGAGTGAATGCCATTTCTATACCTGAAAATATAAACGTATCAAACATTAAACATGAAATTCTGACCTGTTGCTACACATGCTGTTAAAATGTGAAGTCATTTGACCGGGAACTGGCAAAGTTATTAGATTGCGAAATGATATCAAATTTTTTGAAACACCCTGTATATATTGGCCAGCTTGCTAGGTTGCCCGATGGCAAGTGGGCACCAGAGGGCCCATGGTAGCATTGTAAGTGACACAATAGCATTGCAGACCCCACTGTAGTATTTTAGGGACCAATGCTTTGCTTTCAAAAAATACCTGAAATCTAAGAGAAAGAATACATTTTAAAAAAGAATAAATAAATATCAATGGGTTAATGACATCTGTCAAATCAATTAGTGATATTGGAGGGGGAACTATAAGATGGAACAGGAATGAAACATGGATTACAGGTTAAAATATAGTCTAGAAAGTTGTGAAACAAAACGAGGATGTAGTTTATGGAAGTAGGAGTATTAATATTAAGAAAGACATGAACGAAACCATAACACTTTGTAGTGAAAATTTTGAAAGTATAAGTATGAATTTTCATAAGATTTTCGTAGTTATCTCTGTGGCCTAACGGTAGGATCTAGAGTCGGCAGAGATCCTGGCATTGGGTTCAATCCTGATCAAGCGGTGCTTGTAACTATTTAGAGATTTTATTTTACAACCCATAAAAAAACTGAAAAGGTTTACTGGGAACGCTAGTTCCGACCAGGATCACCACCGTCTATGATTCGTGTGTTTGTGTGCGAGTATGTTTGTGTGTAAAAAGTCAACAGAAATAAAGCAATGAACATAGTACAATGTGGAAATACATGTGTGTATATATATTTAATTAGAAAGTGAAAAACAAAAAATATAGCTACTCCATTAACAAAGGTTTCTGTATCACAGACGATAATAATCGTTATTTATATATATATTATATATATATGTATATATGAATGTATATATATATATATATATATATGAATGTATATATATATATATGAATGTATATATATATATATATATATGAATATATATATATGAATGTATATATATTTATTAAAATAACAGATTAAATTTAAGCAAAGAATCGCTGCTTTCACCCTTAACGGAATCTTCTTGTGTGTGTGTGTGTGTGTGTGTATGTGTTTTACTCTCGCCTGTTCCTGCCATCCGGGTGAGGCGATATATATGTGTGTGTTTGTGTATATGTGTGTGTGTCTGTGTGTGTGTTTGTGTGTGTGTCTGCGTGTGTCTGTTCTTGTGATTTTATGTGTATATATATATATATGTATATATACACACACAATCACAAGCATATATATATATATATATATATATATATATATATATATACAGACACACACAAACATATATATATATATATAGAGAGAGAGAGAGAGAGAGAGAGAGAGAGTTCATAATTTGAATGAAACGTACCGTCCAGCAGATGTCGGAAATCACTACGTTGTTTCCTTTATTGAACTCTTAGCGGATAAACAATTCCACTTTAATATATTAACGTAGACTAATAACAATTGTAAAGATAGCTGCCTCGAAAAGTATTTTCTTCGTAATCTGGTATTAAAGATTTATAACGTCTCCCTAGTGAATTTTCTCCACCTCATTACTCAATACAATGTCATGTATTCTCCTAGAATCTATACGCAAATATTGATCTATGGATAAAACGAAATAGTTACGCAAGTAATATATTTATCAAAGTTTGAAATTAGTTGAAGGCAATGATGTATATATTTCCTATATTTTACTTGTGATGGTGGTATGCATTAGAATAACGTTTATGATGAAATACTGACATTTTAGTAGTTAAAATGTTACTACAAATAACATATTACAATCTGTATATTATCCGACTTTGATTAAAAGTATACTTGTATCATCTTTCGATAGAGAAAGTACAACAGAGAGCCATTAATAATTATTTCTTGTTTTCGTACAAAGCCAGTAATTATCCCAGTGCATTACAGGTGCATTATTTTATCGACCCCTAAGGATGAAAGGCAAAGTTAACCTGGGTGGGATTTGAACTCAGCACCTAATAATTTTTTCTTATTTTGGCGCAAGGCCATCAATTATCCCAGTGCATTACTGGTACTTTATTTTATCGACCCCGTAAGGATGAGGGGCAAATTTAACCTACGCAGGATTTGAACTCAGAGCGTAAAGGGTGAGTTCAAATCCCGCCTAGGTTAACTTTGCCCTTCATCCTTGTGGGGTCGATAAATTAACACACCAGTAATGCACTAGCATAATTGCTGGCTTAATAATGTGTCTACTGTAGGTTCCAAGCCAGCAACTTATTGGAGGGTGGGAACTGATTTTTCCGACCGTAGTAATTGAATTTACATGAAGAACGGAAGGTAATGTTGACTGCGGTTGGATTGGAACGAAATGCAGCAAATCATTTGGTTGAACGATCAAATAATCCAGCCAATCCACTATCTTTTGTTAGTTATCTTAAAAATTAAAACATTCCTTTAATTTGGATGTCATGTTTACTCTGGCTAGATCAGTGTAGCCACCTTGGATAAACATTTTTATGAATTAAAATAGCAAAATATTTGTAGAACTTTTGTAGGTTGTAGACCAAGATTCGCAGTCCATATTATTCTTGGGGGTTAGACGCTAAATGTACTTTATATTGAGTTTCTAACTATTAGGTCTCGATACGCTTGTTGATGCAGTATGAAATTTATGATTTTAATGATCTTTAATCTTCGCTAATATATATTACTTAGCAGGATAGACTGTATTTGTATCTTCTTGCAGTTAAGAGGAACAACTGAAACCACTAAATTTCGGTGTAAGTCAATTCTCTATCACGCACTTATAACTTCTGTCATATGTGATACTGATGGCTTCACAACCATCATTGTTCTACTTCATTGCCTTTAGATTATGATTACTCTTAGCAACATAATTCCAGTTGTATCTATTGTGTGTGTTGTGCAGAGTAGAAAATTACATTCTCAACACAATTATCATCGGTTACAATAGGGATTAAAATTATTACTTTAATCTCTTTGAATGATGTTATATATGTGTCACATGGGAAAAGATGAAGGCTATAACAGAGGTTTAATAGAAGATTGTCATTTCATATACCACTTAATAAACTCTCCAGCTTACAAAATTGTCTCAGTATAAATTCGCTATTGCTTAAATAATCTAATTTAAAATGTAGCCACAGAATATACATTTCAATGCAAACTTTCCACTAATAAGTTATCGTTGGATGTGGATAACTGTGAAACTCTGCTAAAATCCATCATCATACAGTTGTCATACCAATTATCAGTTGGTTTAGTTTGCCTATAAATTTATTGATGCATCATTGAAAAACAACGTATGCTTTAAAGTCTGCCTCATAATCTTGATGACATAACTGTTGGGTCAGAATATATTCGATCGATTATTGCCAACTAATTGATGGGTATGTTTATAGAAGGTTACAAAAGAAAATGTTGATACCACTTGGATTTACATTCAGAACACAAAAGGGCTACAACTTAATATCAACAATCTTTTTTTGCAGTACTTTAATGGTTGGTTCCAACAGTATATTGATATCTAACATAGGTACAACGCTTTAAATAGTTTGAGAGGATCGTATAATACAGCCGATCATAAGGATGAAAGGAAAGTCAACGCCATCAGGTTTTGAACTTGCAAAGGCTGCAAGGCACATTTGTCTGACACTCTGAAATAATTTAATTGAATAATTGATTCTAGTTCTGGCACAGCAATTATCCAGTGCATTACTGGTACTTTATTTATCGACCACGTAAGGATGAAAGGCAAAGTTAACCTCGGCGGGATTTGAACTCAGAATGGCAAGGGCCGTAACTCTATGCGTCAAAGCATGGTGTCCGATACTGCCAATCCCAATACGAGCATATTTAAGCTAATAATTACCATTCAGAAAATCCAGTATTGTATTCCCCCTAACTCCTGTTCACAAACATTTATCATATTAAATCGTGTTTTGCTTGAGAAATATTACAAAGGGAATTAAACGGTAAATGTTTAATATATGTTAACAATGATGATAGGGTGTTAATTTTGTGCTTTACAGATCCTTATATTTGAGGATAAAATCCATTTTTTATGTTAAAATACCTATCAGAAGATTTTGATGATAACCTTAACCAACTTCATAATTTCCTGTTAAATCACGAGAGGAATACTATGTGTGTGGTGCGATTATTTGCCCAGGATAAATGTCATATTTTATAAATATGTCTAATTATAGTACTCTCTACACAAACATTCAGATTGGATGACAAGTTGGGTGAAAGTGCATATCTGTGTACTGAAGCACAGTTAGCGTGTATAACTCAAATCGACATTTCCATTCATACTTCAGTCTTGCAGATAGGAAAATTTAATATATTCTCTTGATTCCTTAATATAATGGCAACGTCATCATAGTTGCACAACCCATTTGATTAATGGCTTTGCAGGTGAGATGTTAATAGAAGGTATGTTATACAATAATTCAACATAGATGCAAATAACTAATACGGTTAGAAAATAAGAATATATAAAATAATTCGTTATTTAAAACATCTACTTTAGAAAATAAAACAAAGCATTCTGGAATTTGCATTTAATCATATAATGTAATATTATAAATGATGGAATAATTGAGTATTTCCTACGAATTGTATATCCTAATCTGGTAAAACATATTACGAAATCCCCATGGCTAAATCATATTACTAAGTTTTAAATGTTTTCTAAAGAATAAAAAAGGAACAAAATAAAACCCTGACGTACACAATGATTATGCAGAATGAATGATATCAGAAATTGAATGACATAATGTTGTTCAAATGGGATAACGTTAGAATTGGACATTTGATTATATCATCAGGAAAACCCTTGGGGTGATTTGTCGTATTTGAACAATTATTTCCTACACTATGTCCCAATAGATTATCATGCTCTTGTTTGCTGAAACATTTAGGTAAAGGGGGAGCATCTGTTAAAGGAGGTTCTTATATATTAAGCAAGTCAAAATTATCAAATAAATGTTTACTATATATGTTTATACATATGTACATATTCACACTGCGGCAGGTCTTTGAGAAATATTAGAAGTATCACCACGATGTGTATTCATGCTTCGTGGACTTCGAAAAGGCATAATATAGCATTGGACATGTATGTTGGAGTATGACATCGATGGACAATTTCTACTTGCCCTGTGATCACTGACAGGCAATACACACTTTTGATATCGAGTACTGCTGGGCTGGAATAGATATCAGTGCTGATAAGATTAAGACACTCGTCGCCACAGGGTATCCTGCTCTCTGTATGGGAGCGGAGTTCGATTGAAGCAGGTGGAAGTGTTCAGGTACTTCATGATCGTGTCCACGAGTGGTAGAAAGCAGAAGGCTGAATTACGAGCAAGTGTAATACATCAGCCTCATCATTCAATCTTCAGAAGACGTGAGGTATGTGTGAAACCCAGACTTACTATGTTCAATTCGATATTCGTACAAACCTTTACCTATGGTCATGAATCATGTACAATAACCGGAATATACGATCGCGAATACAAGCGGCTAAAATTGGGTTCCTCCGAAGGGTCCTTGGAGTAACGTTACTCGATAGAATGTGTAGCTCGGAAATCAGAGAGGTGCGTTAGGTCAAGTAACTACTTCACCTAATTCAGAGATCACAGCTCCTATAATACGAACATGTGAATAGAATGTCTCAAAGAAGAATCGCTGGAAATATGTTACTAGCAACATGAACCGGTAGGAGTCTTAGTATCAGACCTTGAGTAAGATAGTTGCTTAATATCCATGAGCTCAGCTGGTCACTCTTGAGGATCAAGCCGGAGACTTCTTATTTTGATACTTCCGTAAAATATTCTGTATATAGAGATAAGTAATTGGAACTTCGATGGACAATTATAGAAATGTACTGAGTTCCTCTCAAAATGTACTGAGTTCCGCCAAAGCCAATAATTTCAGTCTAAATTCAAATGAAAACTAAACAAAATTGAAAATATTTTAACGACTTCTAGAAAAGCAAGTTATGAAGATAAAATCTGGGGACACAAAACTAAATTCACTTTTCATTTTCTTCAAAGTTACTTTGTAATAAGAAATGGTTTTTCGGAAATTAATTCCCTTTGTAATAATGCAACTTTCAATTGTATAATTCAGTATTACTTCATCAGAGTCTCTGGGATAGTAGAATATAGCTATATTATAAAACGCCGGGGCTCGATGGATGAGCTCTTGCTGTTTCAACAGATAGTTTCACATTCAGTTTGTAAGTTGCTGTTCTAACGCAAAGATGCAGACATACATCCATATTTATATATATATATATATATATATTGTTATACTTGGGGAGGGTCATATTGTTGTAATAATGGTTTCTTATATAGGCACAAGGCCAGCAATTTTGGGGGGAGGGGAAAGTCGATAAGATCGGCCCCTGTGCGTGACTGGTACTTTATTTTATGGACGCCGTAATGATGAAAGGAAAAAGTTAACCTCAGCGGGATTTTAACTCAGATCATAAAGGACCGTAACTCTATGCTGCAAAGCATGGCGTCCGACCTACTACCCATACTGCCAATCCACCGCCCTTATATTGTAATAATATTGCCAGAATTAATAACAGAACACCGGTCATTTCCAAACATAGGGAACTCATTTTTTGGCACACAACCCAATAGAGTTGTGTGTGGCTGAAACAGACTCGGCTGTACTGCATGTATCTAGTATGTTTAAGGGTATCTGTTCATGCAACATTAGTGTCAATAGAATGTTGAGGAGAGCAGAACCAGTTGAGATGAGATAGCTCTGTCGTAGCGGTGTTAAGTGATGTTAGCTCGATTTTCGTAGTAGCGGTTTGACACGTACACCAAATTATGCGTGGTCTTAAAACTTTATGT
>OZ024746.1:65696299-65701299 GCA_964016885.1 Eledone cirrhosa | reverse complement strand
ATACATAGTGGTTTCAAAATAATGTCAACAAAATTGCTTAGACGGTGAGTGGGGCATGTTGGACCAGCTATAATAGGTCTAAGTTTTAAGTCTTTTGGGTGTAATAATTTAATGTACTCACTGTTTTGTTCTCTTACTGCCAGTTGTATTTCTTTTGACTTGTGAACTTTCGGTAGGCCATACAGGTTGCTGGGTTTCGGCTCAAAATTGGTGATGTAGTCTCTTTCCTTATCAGTAAATGAGTTGTGGTATTTTGAAGCCAGGTTGTTGATCTTCTTCATGATGTTGTGGTCTATATTTGACGGTATTTCATGATAGAATGTTGTGTCTTTCAGTTGTTCCTCAACCAAATCCTTGTAGTATTCAGTATCCATTATAACAACTGCACCCCCTTTATCTGCTTGTTTAATTATTATTGTTTTATCATTTTGTATACGTTTAAGTGCAGACATTTCTGATTTGTTAATGTTTGGCCTAACATTAGTATTATGTCTAAGAGGAAATTTAGACAGGATGTCAATGTATTGGTCGAGATAGATATTTCTTCCTTTTGGCGGAGTGAAATTTGATTTATTCTTTACTAGTGATTCATCACTCTCATTATTTTTATCAGCGAAGAATTCTACAAGACGTAATTTTCGACAGAATTCTTGGGTATCCTCCTTCAGTTCTTGGTGGTTGACTGTTGGAGTCGGTGTGAATTTCAGTCCTTTTGACAGAATTTGCATTTCATCATTGTCAAGATCTCTTTTAGATAAATTAATTATTTTAGGATCTACGTGTACAGCTGTTTTTGGGTATGTTTCCTCCTGGAGTTTTTCTTTTTCCGGTTTTTGTTGTCCTGACGTTAAAAAATGAATTTTTCTCTGTTCAGGATTTATATTCCTGTTGGTGTTCGCTTGATGAACTTTTGGTCGTGATATTATATTTGGTTTCGTTATGTATTTTGTCCTATTTTTGGTATTCTGTATATTATTTTTCTTCCTGTTAGCATTATTTTTAACAATCTGGGAAAATGACCTAGGTTTGCTTTCAGGTTTAGATCGTTTTTTCGTCCAGTTTCTTGTGGGCAATCTCTGTTGAGATCTTGAGAGTGATCTGGTTATTCTACGTTTTGTTTCCACATTCCTTGTTGGTAGTCTCTGTTGAGATCTTGAGAATGATCTCCTGGTTTTACTACTTCTCATGGTCTGGTCAAAGGAATACCTATCGTGTTTGTGCTTTTTGTTCATGTTGTGTGCGATAGGGTGTTTTTGTAGAAAAAGCGAAGAGTTATTACCGTAGTTCTTCTTTGATTCAAGGTAAGGTGAGTGTTTGTGTTGGCACGTGTTCTGGCGTATGTTGTGTTGATGAGATTGTCCACTTTTAATGCTTTTTCTCAGGGTTCCAGAGTCTTTACCGTAATTTGCAGCATATTCATCGAGAAATAATTGTTTCTGCTGCCATACCTTTCTTGATTTGTTTTCTTCTTTTGAGATATCTCCGATCCATAGTTCTCGTAGTTTTTCAGCTATAATACCATATATATATATATATATATATATATATACATATATATACATATATATATATATATATATACATATATATATATATATATACATATATACATATATATATATATATATATATACATATATACATATATATATATACATACATATATATATATATACATATATATACATATATATATATATATATATACATATATATATATACATATATATATATACATATATATATATACATATATATATATATATATATATACATACATATATATATATATATACATATATATATATATATATATATATATACATATATATACATACATATATATATATATACATATATATACATACATATATATACATACATATATATACATACATATATATACATATATATACATATATATATATATACATATATATATATATATATACATATATATATATATATACATATATATATATATATACATATATATATATATATACATATATATACATATATATATATATATATATGTATATATATGTATGTATATATATGTATGTATATATATGTATGTATATATGTGTATATATATGTATGTATGTATATATATGTATATATATATATGTATATATATATATACATATATATATACATATATATACATACATATATATACATACATATATATACATACATATATATACATACATATATATACATATATATATATATATATATATAATATATATATATACGGGGTAATAGGAGTCCACTTAAGTGTTGTCCAGTTATGGTACTCCGAGTAGTGGATGATATAAACGCTTGGCTAAGTTTGACACAACAAGACGTTTCCATAAGGATGCTGCGAGTACGCGGTAATTTCTATGTTGTAAACACTTGGAGTAATGATAAATCAGGAAAGAAGAGTGACACGGTTTGCTATACAAAAGAGGTTTTTAATCTCATTGCTGACAATTGTTTCTCTGAACTGGTAGGTCTAGATATCGCTACCCGCTTGCTTTCACGTCATTCAATCACCTAATACATAGTTGTAACCAGTCAATTCATCGGAGCTTGTGAGAATGAAATGAATATACAGACATGGCTACTATAAATTGTAGTAATGACATTCATTCAGAACAATAACAACAATACTAACAATGCTAGCAATAAATTATTTGAAATAATCACAACATCTATCTAGGTGAGAAATATAGTATATAGCATGTAAAACTAGCGACTTGAGGCAGATGTATAAAATCGACATGTAAAAGCTGTCATGGGGTGTATTATATATAGTGTAAAGATAATCCGCTGGCTTTAAACAATGTAGGTCTGGTGGCCGTAAGAATCATTTATTATCTGACAGATGAAAAATGTATCATTGTAGTGTGGATAGTAATATTTGTGGTGTTAGGTTCAATATTTATGTGGTCTATATTAGATGAAAGGGTTGTCTAGCTTTCTCATCATCAATAACATACATGTATAAGACAACATTAACAGAGTAGCAATATAATAGGCAAGTTAATACAGAGGTTAAGGAGGCAATATATATATATGCAAAAGTTCTATTTAAATTGTTGGGATACAACAAGCAAATATTTTTATAACTGATATAAAGCACTCAACAAGTATTTGAAGTAAACATACGATATTAACAAATGGAAACTATATTTATAAAACCATATTTATTTTATTATACATATTTCAAGGACACCGCGTTGTCCTTGAAATATGTATAATAAAATATGGTGTCCTTGAAATTTGTATAATAAAATAAACATGGTTTTATAAATATAGTTTCCATTTGTTAATATCGTATATAAATATATATATATATATATATGCAAAGTTTTATTTAAATTGTTGGGTTACAACGAGTAAATATTTATAACTGACATAAAAGCACTCAACAAGTATTTGGAGTATATTTACGATATTAAATAAATGGAAACTATATTTATAAAACCATATTCATTTCATTATATATATTTCAGGGATATCATATTAAAAATATGGTATGCCTTCATCATACAAAATACAATATAAACAGTCTTATAAATAGATAGATTTGACATACCTTACAACTTCAACTTCCATTTAAAAAGTTGATTTGGTAGTGAAAAATGTTAGGGACAGTTATAAAAAGAAAGAAAGAAAGAAAGCGAGGAAAAAGAAGAAATGCATGCAACGAAAAACAGAGAGAGATATCTATTTATAAGACTGTTTATATTGTATTTTGTCTGATGAAGGCATACCATATTTTTAATATGATATCCCTGAAATATATATGATGAAATAAATATGGTTTTCTAAATATAGTTTCCATTTATTTAATATCGTATATATATATATATATATATATATATATATATATATATATATATATATATGAAAAGTGTAATTTTCTACACAAAACGAAGGTTATAGAGAAAATTGAGGTTGGTAATGGCACATGGAATATATAAGAGACAGAATACTTTTTTGTGAAAAAACATAATTTTATAAGGTAAGAAAATAATAAAGGGTATAAAAAATGATGACCGGTTTCGATGGGTCTGCAAAAGCCATCTTTTCAAATGTTGATTAATATTAAGAAAAATTAATAATACGAAGAGTTAAAATTTGAGACTTGAAAATTCAAGTATAAAATTCATTGTGGGATTTCATAGCAGTTTTCATCTAGGTAGCAAGAACAGGTTGACTGCTGTGTCCCTTTCTGGTAGTGAATGAGAAGTTATTTGGGGTGTGGTTATTTTATAAAGGTCAGATTTAGCAATCGCCACAAAAGGGAAGAAATAAAGCACTGGACACGTACTGCGAACACATCACCAACTTTCCCTATGAAAAAATTACAAATAAACACACGAAATCAAACCTATCTACACACGAATGGGAAGAATTATTCACACTTAGAAACAACCCTGAGATAACTATCAAAGAAGCCGATAAAGGCAGTACTGTTGTGATTATGAATACGGACTACTATAGGACCCTCGCACTTAACATTTTAGAAAACAACACATACTATGAAAAAACAGAAAACTACAAACACACCAAAACAATGGGGAACCTTTTGACCTTACTGAATAAATACCGCAACAGCTTAACCACAAAAGAGTTTAACTATATAAGCCACTTCAAATGCAATACAAGCTCTTTTTACGGCTTACCGAAACTTCACAAATGTAAACCCATAAACGATGCATGTGACACCTCAACCAACAATTACATTGAACTAACACCACCAGAAGACCTAAAACTCAGGCCAATTATAGCAGGCCCTACATGTGAAACCCACAGACTTAGCAACTTTCTGGACATCCTACTGAAACCCTTTCTACAACATATACAGAGCTACATACGAGATGACCTTGACATGCTGAAACACCTCCCTAAAACAGTAAGTGCAAATACAATTCTTGTCTCCTTTGACGTAATAAACCTCTACACAAACATACCTCACAACTATGGAATAACAGCAGTCCAAT
>OZ024746.1:65671299-65686299 GCA_964016885.1 Eledone cirrhosa | reverse complement strand
ATTATTTTATTCGAAATATTTATTATATTTCAATATATATATATATTCAATGTAGTTGACTTCAGAATTGGCATTATGGGACGAGAAATTTAGAATTTAAATCACATTGGATACACGAAAAAAATTCCATTTCACAGAAATTTACTTCTAGTAGTAGTAACATTCTTTGTTGGGAGGTTTTAAAAACTTCCATATTCGTATGAACAAATGATGTTTTTTTATGAATATTTTGGATTTTACAAAACCAAAAGAAGTTAAATGAAAAATAATGCCTAATATTATTTATATTCTACTTTATTAGAAATGTTAACTTCTTCATACAGAAGTTTTATTGATTCAATTACATTAACAGATCAATTCCCATAAACAAATTAAATCAAATTTTGTTTCGTTCGAAGAGAGTCAATGATAAGCGAACCTTTTTCCGTTTCTTAATTTATAGGTTCATATCGTTTAAAGTATTGATGTTATACATACATCAATAATATTGATTTTTAACTTTGGTATGAGACTACAATTTGGTTGGGGGAACATTTAAAGTCGTATAAATTAAGCACCTCTAACACATTACAGGTACATAATTTATCGATTTTTTTATGTAATTCAAAATCAACTTCGGCATGAGACCAACAGCAACTCAATACCACAAAACACTTAGTGTGCTCACTCTCCTGATCCTTCCACACACTACTCTACCACAATATTGATTTCTAACATCTTTATGATATCGATTTCTAACATACTTCTTTTATACTATTGAATATATATGAATTGATTGATTTCCTTAATGTTTGTCATCATATCACGCCTCCAGTATTTCTCTGAAAAGGGCATTTCTTCCCGTCTTACGCAACTATGTCGTAAATCTTATAACTAAGTCAATAATATTAATTTCTTTTGGCTAGTAAAGAAGCTACACATGTAGAAGGGAAGCCAATTAAATTGAGTCATGTTCGTGAAATATCTAAGTGTGTTAGTCAAGAAGATGAACCAATAACATAATACCTATTAAAATCAGACGTGCTTGCTCATGAATGTAACAAATAAGTGACTAAGCATTCCTCAAGCATGTAAACTCTAAGTAGTACCATGTCGTCTGCAAATGTTAGTCAACTGATGCTACACCTACCATTTGTGATACCACTTCCAGCCTGTCTCTGTCTACACATGTCAATGCGATTCGTGATGGTTATGAACAGGAGAGCTCTTCTGCATCTTCATTCAAATCTCAGTAGGGCATTTTATATACTCTCCAAAGTTATCTCACAAATACTCATGAGTAATCAAATAAACGAATAACATACGGAAACGGCACTCGCTCTGAGAGATTCCTCTATCTGTTAAACATATAGACCGACATTTTTTACTGTCGACAAAATAACTCGCTGGATAATACGTTTTAAAATACACTATTCCTAAAAGGAGAAGAGGAATTGCTCATGGTTTAAATGTTTTCTTTTTATTATCTTTATTAGTTCAGGGATGATTTGAAACTAAGCAACAACTTTCTTATATTGAAATATAATAAATATTTTGAATAAAATAATCCGTTTTCTGATGATTATATATATGAGGCTAATTGAATTCCTTCCAGTACACTTACTAAATTCTTATCGTATGGAAATTATTAGATGCCCGATTTGTAATCACAAAAACCATTAGTAATGCTTTACAGAGGGGTTTGAACACAGATTGTTCCGCTCTTCTAAAATGGAATTCTAGTATAAAAGTTACTGTATTTTTGTTTCCAATAGAATCATTATCATTAGGTGGGAGTATGTTGGTGAATAGGTCGACGAACTAAATGTCTTCTAATATTCTCATTCGAAGCCCCCGACGTGATAGCCTTTGATTTCATAATTCCAGTGTTGATACCAGTAACGAGCATGGATCGATTTAAATGTTTGTAATGCGAACTGTGCCTATGCCAGACCTTGTTATTAGATGACAGAATCCGGGGATTTAATGCTTGGCAGAGAAATATTTTAAAACTATATATTCAAATTTACAATCCCGACAGGAACAACCCTGCCTGACATTCAAGCGCTCAAGTCGATATATTCGATTACACTTTCTCGCAAACTGTGTCACCTTTGACTATGAAGTTGGAAGTAATATTTCTCAGATCACTACGTTACAGATAATTTATTAAGTTTCGTCTTCCATTCTACTCAGCCCATCTGTCTCTCTGTTAGTGTTACATATGGATTTCGTTTTATTTACTTTAAAATGATTCTTCCATTGAAAATTCAGTCGATCTCACTTCTCCATATTTCTTTATTTCTCTTCCACCCTCTCTCTCAACTTATCTCTCAATCTATCTATCTATCGATTACTATCCCACCTAACATATTTCACTCAGCCTTCTACTTTACCTTCTTTATGTTCTTTCTGTTCATATTTTATTTGTGTGATCATAATTCGATTATGTGCATATATCTCGCCTCACATTCAAATTCTAGGAGACATTTCTGTAACATCTTTCTCTTTTCCCCATTTCTCTCTCTCCTTCTTACATTTTCTCTTCCTTTAATTATATGATGATGATGTCGATGACTTCGACATGAGGATACTTATGTGATTAATTGGCAGATCCACCCACAGCAGCCACAGGGAAATGTATGTGTAGTGTTTGGCTCCACAATGACAGCCCTTCCACACGGTACTTCTCTCCACCAGGCTGACACGATGGTCTGCCGCAAATGTGCAGGTAGCCTCTCGGTTGGCGCGGAGCCAAACATTACAGTCAACAACCAAGATGATTCACTGCTGAATGTCGATGTGACATAGTTTCAGTGTCATTTTAACATGTCTTTGAACAACCAGAATACAATTCTCATTAGGGTACGATCTTTGACAGGCGATGGTCTGCCATTCTGGAGGCAAACCAAGCCCAGCAGGAATTTGCTTCGAAAAGTGGTCTCTATACTGGTGGTCTTTGCGAGTCAGACTAGGGAATAACCTGTCCCAGTCCTTCCGTATCACTAACGGCGTGAATAAAAATTGCGTTATTACCCTGACACTGTTCTCGTTATTTTTCTGCATGATTCTGAAACAAGTAACGAAAGGCATGCGAGAGGGCGTTGGGGTGTAGAACAGATTTCGCACCGATGGAATTAAGCAGTAATAGTAATTGTGTGTCTTGTTTGACAAACTCACACCATAAATATATGAAAAATAATTAGCTGTGATGACAAGTTTTCCATAAAATACATTTGAATATGTGTTTAAACAATGAAGGATTATATCCCAGGTATCATTAGAATAAATGTAATTACTTAACTTTCGCGATCACTGGAATCTATTAGCAGATGATTAATTATATTAACATCAAAGATGAGAATATGGTGCATGTAGGAAGGTTTTGTTTTAGAATTGTATTTGTTTATTAGAGATATGCTTGCTAACGCGAAACGAATTTGAATAGTAACCTTTCTCACTAAGATGTTCTGTTTGATTTCGCACCGCTGGTCAGCAAAAAAGTAATGGATCACCTTCGGTGAGCCAAGATGGCGACATGTTTCTATTCTCGTCTTAATCCATTTCCATTTATTTTCGCTATTAACTACCACCCTGTAAAATCCAAAGAAAACAAATGGAAATGTGCGTTGTTTTTAAAATATAGGTCTGTTTTTATCGAGACAAAAGAAGCCAATAAAATATTTGATCTTTTATAGACACTGGATATAACTCACTTTCTTTAAATCCTCTTATCTAAACCTGTTATCTATTAAGAGCTTAAACTTATCCCAACTTCTCTGTCCTTAAGCGACATTGTACAATTCTAAGAAATCAATACTTGAGTGAAGAATATACAATTCTATTTTATACTAGTGTACAGTTTGCTGGTAAACCAGCTTGTGTTCCTTGATAAAGCTATACATTTATATTTAGAGGTTCTAATTTACACGGGAAACGTATGGACGACTGAAGGTCTTAATTTATATTTTGAATAGCTTTCATTATTCTACCTGATCAGATCAACTAAATTGCGAAATGCGTTTTATGTCTTACATGTATTGATGAAGTCGAATGGCTCAGTCGTTAGATCACTGGATTCACAAACGTGAAGATGTGAGTTCGATTCTAGGTGGGTTCGGAGTGTTATGTCCTTGGGAAAACACTTTATTTCATGCTGCTCTAATTCCCGTAGCTGCAGAAATTACATCAGCTAACAATATTTTAGTTTCATTGCCTGAATTTAAAGGAAAGATTCATTCGTTTAAATTCAGTGTATAACAGTTTAATTTCTATTGGCATGCAACCCTAGTGTTATATTTACAGAATGTTGTCAATGGGTATATATCTAATTATTAAAATTGGTAAAAGATGAACTACTAATCCTTGCAGTAATATTTCTATTGGCATTGACAGAATATATGACTTATGTAGATATAGAAACTGGTTGCAATGTTATAGTTTATCACGAACATTCAGTTTGTCGGCTTTTGTGTTCGAATTGTCAAGTAAGGGCGTTTGTTTTACAGAAGTTTTTAACCGTTAGAATATGAAATAAATAAGACTGAATGCCAATGTTACGTATTTTGCACAGTAAACACAGATTAAAAGATTGAAACATATATGTATATTTTATACATACCAGTAAATTTCTAAAATAGCTTTCATAGAAATGTGTACGTAATGCAATTCGATGTTGCTTTCATAGAATAATATACAGAATACATAACAGATCAATTTTAACTGTTATGGTATAAATTTATTGCCAGGTATAGACACTACATTTAATATGGGTGTATGTAATTTTGCACTAACATATAATAGACAATTAAATAACATATCTCTCAAATTATTTATCTTTTTTCGTCAAAATATTACTATATTTTATAAACATCTTTTTATTGGATATATCTCTGGCTTCTTTCTAATAGTTTTGAATTATGTTCTAACATTTTATAACAATTTGTCATTGTTCGTTTTGTTTAGTCTATGTTTGTTTTTCAGCAAATTGCCATTATAATTCATTTTATTTCCCTATCGTTTTATACTGTAATTTTTTCCAGTATATGCCTGCAAGAACTATATTTAGATAATATTGTATCAGGCTTTGATAGAAGAAGCTTACGTTTCACTTTTTTATATTTCAATCAGAATAATTTGGCTTTACATCTATAGGATCTGTGTAGTACAAAATAGTTTCCCATTTGTGTATAGATATGTCCTCCGAGTGTGATTAAGTGACAAATATCTGAAAGAACTTTTTGGAAATAGAGCTAATATTTATCGCATTTTATATTCTATCGGTAGTATTTGCTCACAAATGTGTGTGTGTGCGTGTATATATATATATATATATATATATATATATATATATATATATATATATATATATATATATATATATATATACATTAAAGTAACAGATTAAAGTTTAAGTTTCAAAAGATCCCGTTAAGGGTGAAAGAAGCGATTCTTTGCTTAAACTTTAATCTGTTATTTTGATAAATATTTTCTACGGTTTTTATATATTTTATATATATATATTATCCTTATCGAGCACTCTTCTTATTTAATCTTCACATTATTATTATTACTATATATATATATATATATATATATATATATATATGAATATTTCGTGTGCTGATATCACAGCCCCCTCGCTCTTGTTTTAAAGAAATTATCACTGATGCCGGGTTACCGATTTACGAAAGTGTTAAACTCTCTGAGCTAGAATTATTAGTTTTAATTACCGTTACTATTTAGATAAACTAAATCAGAATAAAACGTACATGCTCTCATTTAAAATATGTTTATGTAACATAAACATATTTTTGTGAAGTTATCTCGGCGTAAGCAAGAGAATACTGATGATAAAAAGTAACTGTGTCATACATCAATTTGCACACTTCTCTTACACTGACACAGAATCAACTGCAATATGAGCAACGCATGAAATACCCCACAGCGATCTGAATGAAAGTGTATTATACTAATCCATATTGTATATATTTCCAGATATAACTTTTACCTGAATTAGTTTTATCAAACGCCGAGTAAGAGTTATGTAATATTTGAACACATGATGGCAGAGGAATTTTATTGCTTAAAATATGCAATTCAGAAGTATATAAAAAATTTGAATTAAATTGTTAAATTGTAAGAATTAGAAAGACTTGTTTGTTCTGTTCATATACACCACGTAATCATCGAAGCCAGGAATATGGGATATTCACAGTAAAATATAAAAAATGAATACATTTTCAATATCATTTCACTCATAAAATCAGTGCTTCAATTTTTCATTTCAATAAAGACACAATTAGTTCAACCTCATTTATTTAAACGGGTTATTTTGCACATGTAAAATATCGATATGAGTGAGATAGTTCGTGTTATTCCACATATTGAATATTCCACAAATTCAATTTACAAGAAAAAGAAAAAAAAGAATTCACACAGAATAGTCTAAAATAATATGTCTTAGGTCATATGATTATTTGTTTTAATTTGTGGGTTTTTTATTATCATTTTTACATTATTTTCTCTTGCCATTGTAGAACTGACGGCAAGTGATGCAAAGAATAATTCCTAGTGATTTTGAGAGTTCTGAAATAATTTTAATTGCAAATGGTTTCGAGTGTCAGAAGAGCACTAGATATTCAATATCAGTTGCATTGTTAATCAGAGTTGGTTATTCAAAAGAATGCTAAATGTTTTATAGTTTCTAATTATGTTATAGATATATGAATTGCATTGAAAATTGAATTGCAACAATCACAATTAATGATACTAAGAATATATAAAATATGTCATACATACTTCGTAGTACATCTATCTATCTATATATCTATCTATCTATGAATCCTACAATGAAACGAGACGTCCGTCTGGGAAGAGATATATTCGATATGTCTCATATGAAATAATACAGCCAATTTTCCACGCAATACTTTTAGTTAGCACCCCGAACGCTTAATTAGGAATATAATCACTTATTTCCTAATGTTTGTTGAGTGAGTTGGAATTTGGCCGGAGTATCGCTAAAAAGCTTTCTCCGATATTGTATTTATATATATATATATATATATATATATATATATATATATATATATGTGTGTGTGTGTGTGTGTTTGTGTGTGTGTGTGTGTTATGTGTGTGTGTGTGTTTGTGTTTATGTGTGTGTGTGCGTGTGTGTGTTTATGTATGTGTGTGTATGTGTGAGTGTGTGTTTGAGTGAACCAATGCAGTTAATATTAAGGAGAGTTTAAATTAATGCACGCAAGATTTCACAGCATTAATTCTTCAGATTCAGCCGCTAACCTTTTCACCCGACCCTCGCATATGTAAATTATGTATCTCAGCTGATGTTACTTTTGTACTGCAGGAAAATGAGAATATATTGAATTTACATGTAAAATACATATATTTTGAACCTACCTTTTCAAACGGTCTTCCTTGTGATGTACCTATTATACGTTAAAGATAACACATGAGACAGCGAGGTTATTAATAAAACGTTTGGAGTTTGGAAAAGAGAAATCTACAGAAGACAACTATCAAATATGAATAGTTGTTAAGCCAGCTTTATTTCACTATTTAATTTTATTTTCCGTTTTTTTTATTTCTAGATCAACTACACTGAATTATGGTTTATACCAGTGGTTATTACTGTTATAAACTCTAATCTATGAACACTGTGATTTTGAAAAATGTGTTGTGATGACATATACGGAAGTACAAAACATTTCAATGCTATATTCTTTCTAAAAGAGATTAAATATAGGAGACAGTCATTCTCTTTTCAATAATAAAGGAAGAATGTTTGACCAAGTGTATGTACACCTATTAATTAGAGCTACAATGTTTTAACGGTTGTATGTAGGGAAATGTATTACATCTACAAAGACAGACGGTATATATTATCTAATGTAGTGAATCCAGCAAACCTAAAATGGAAACAGGGTTGAATCTTTTCAAAGCTTCTGTGGTTTTCCTTTACAGTAATACTTCTGTGGTGTTCTTTTTATTCAGATTTTACTGTGTTATACATTAGAACTTATTTGGCATCTGTTTTATCAACTGTCTCTATGCTGCCGAACAAGCAATGGTGATCGAGGAATTCACGGGTTAACTTGCGGAAATATATATATATATACATAATGGTTAGGTAAGCAATAGGTATTTTATTTTAATCCAAGTTAGATTTGTTACATTTTTGGCTTCAAAAGATTGATACTTTCATGTTACCGTCCAACATTCGTTTGAATAGTTCCGTGATGTTTTTTTTTTGCGTGTGTAAATACACACGCACATACATACACACATGTATATCCAAGCGGACTTATATATGCATATATAAATCTATATATATATATATATATATATATATATATATATATATATATATATATATATATATATATTAGAAAATGAGTTATTTTTTTCAAAATGAAATAAAAAAACGAGATGTCGCGTCTGCGAGAAAAATCACAAACCCTCCATCTCAATTCTACTTTTGAAAAGAATAAGAACTGTGAAACCGGTAAAGGAACCAAATAAACATTCTTAAAAAGACTCCAGTTGCATTTTCGATTTCATCTTTTTTCCTTATATATATCCTTATATATATATAGGTGTATATTGGGTGTGTGTCTTTCTCTCTATCTAGATATGTTTTGCCTAA
This sequence comes from Eledone cirrhosa, assembly GCA_964016885.1. Lineage (NCBI taxonomy): Eukaryota > Metazoa > Mollusca > Cephalopoda > Octopoda > Eledonidae > Eledone > Eledone cirrhosa. The sequence continues at coordinate 65,677,655 of OZ024746.1, read as the reverse complement.
ATAAATAACTGCACTTATTTTTGTTATATTTTGTATACGAAAGATTCGTCTTTCTAGTTTAATGGACATTACATGTTTTATTGTTTTATCTCAAAATATGGTTTTATTTCTGATATATCCAGTTCAATAACTATATATTAATGTGTCTTTTCTTATTATCATTACACTCAAATGTTATCACCATAGCAGAATAAGTTGAACGATGACATTTAAACATCGTTCGATGATAAGTATTAATTTCTTTTCATATCATGCATCGCCATCTCTTCGTTTCCTATGATATAATATCGTATGCGAGAATGTCATATTGTTTATCTTCTGAATCGTTATTACTTTGTTGTTATATTTGCGTCTGTGCCAATGTTCAGCTTTATAGATTTAGTGTGCAAATGAATTCGATTAGCTACTGTATATATTATTTATTCACAGATTATATATTAGATAAACTGTAAAAATATAAATAAATCTTAAGTAAAATAAAAGACTAAAGAAATTTCGTTTTGTTCAGAAAATGAGAGTATTTAAAAAGAAGCATCACAATGAAGAAAATACATCTAAATATTATTGTCTTTGGAAAATATGCGGTATTAGGAGAGAAAATTATAATCATTAATAAGTGGAATGTTGTTTATATGTAATTTACGCATAACAATTGCACATTTATTATTGAAATATGTAATGTTTTTCAGATAATTTTCCTTCTCCAATGAAAATAGTCATATGTGGAATTGAAGTTGATATATTTTCTATCAATGGATTCCTGAAGTGGAAGCACCAACATCTCAGCAGCGCAGTAAGGCACTTTGGCGACGATACCCACCTCGATTAAAAGATATGAGAGTTTCCTGACACCTGCATCCAAATATGACTGAATCCTATTTCCCATTCCTCTCAGATTTCAATATTCATCTAAATGGGTTTATATATAATATTATAATCATGTTCTTATTGGCCAAATCTATAATGTTTAGTTATTTACAGATGCTGAGCTGTGTTCATGGACGATATGTTTAATCCTTTATTAGACTTTAAGCGTTAGGACTACATAAAGGAGTTGTCTGCTTAATCAGTTTATAGAAGTACGCTAGCATCTTTCAATGAAAGTTATATATATATATATATATATATATATATATATATATATATATAGGCACATTTTTCCAATGCATTTTAAAGAGAACATTGCCATAATAACACACACACACTGCAAAGCATATTCATATCCAAATAATATTACATACGTCAAATGAATTTTGTAATTCGGCCTTTTCAAATTAGTTATATATGTGTTTCTATTTATTCCAGCCAACGAGAGAGCTTCAGCGTGTTTTGCAAGTTGCGGATATAGTAGTCATATCTCCATCACATCTCACAATATTATCTTTAAAAGATGGAAGGACAGATTATGCAATAACACCGTAGGTGACCATTAAATTATTAGATGATGAAGAAATATGTTTTCTCAATAGTCAGCTTACCAACGAAAGATTATATATATTATGCAAGGAGCCACAAAATCTGTCTGAATCTAAGATATCCGGCGTGAATATAGCTCCGTCTACATCATCATACATTAATACATCATTCCATATATTTAAAACAACAACGCTCTTTAAAAACGTAAAAAAGTGAGTCCAAGATTAATGAAGGTGACATCAGTAATATTCTGCATTGACATGTTTCAAAATAAAGATTGTTTATTTCTTATACATACATATATATATATATATATATATATATATATATATATATATATATATATATATATATATATATATATATATATATATATATATGTCAAATATTTAAAATTTGGCTTCGTTTATTATAAATTATAGATATACTGCTATATATATTTCGGTGACAGCCATCATTGGCTGTGACCTCTTCAGGCAGTCTGAATTGGTGTGGGAAAGACAGGTACACATGTTGTTGAAGTGTCTTTCACTCCATCAATACATCGATATGTCCAGCTCCTGGTTGTGTTGTTATTTCTCTGAGGAACTGGAATCATATATATATATATATATATATGTATATATATATATGTATGTATGTATCTTTATATGTATACATATATATATATATATGTATATATATATATGTATGTATCTTCATATATATATATATATATATATATATATATATATATATATATATATATATATATATATATATATATATATGTATGTATGTATGTATGTATGTGTGTATGTATATTGATATGTATGTGTACATGTTAGTGTGCGTGTGTAAAGACGTACATGTGTGTACGTGTGTGTACAGAGTGTAGTTGCGTACGTTCGTGGATCACTGCCTGTACTAATGTTTAGTAAAGCAGTATTGTATTGAAAATTGATTGTCTATAAAGTGCTAACGACTTGAAACTTGTGTTTGCACGCATAAATGTGGATTACACATACACGTATGCAATTCTACACATACTAACCCATAGATACGTTTATACACACACACACATATAACTAATACACTTTCACATATATAGAAAATGAAAATCACACAGTCTCATAAACAAACAAATATATATATAATGTTATACTTTGGGAGGGTCATGTTGCCAATAAGAAACACACGCACCAAGTGGTTCACTTCAATTTATTATAATAAATTTATAAATTTAGGAATTTATAAATTTCCGGTTGGTTGGTTGGTTCCACAACCAGATGGTTGTTTATATATTGTCAAAGTTCTTTCGTCACACATTCTGTGACTTCTTCAGTGACTGGGGATTATTTTCTTTGTTTTTTGTTTATCTCCTTTGTTCTGTCCTACGCCATCTTGTTTTTGTGTGTGTGTTGTGTGCTTAGTTTGCGCATATGTTACATCCGGGTGTCTGTGTGTGTTTATATTCGTTTATTTATTTGTTTAATTACATGTTACTGGTTGGTTGTTTGTTCTATGTGCGTGTGTGTTTTCATTTTGTCCTTAATTGTAAGTTGTGATGTTGCTGTTCCACTCATGTTTTCTATTTAATTTTGGTTGGAGTTCATTTATGTTTATTGCCTCTGTGATTTGTCTAAACATGGCGTCTTTTCTGTGTGTAGATTCTATTTTTATTTCTATGTTCTCTAATTTACCCTTGTGTTCTATTTTAGCATGTTGGTAGAGTACAGATGATTCTTTACTATCTTGAAGGTCTCGCCAGTGTTCATTTATCCGTTCTCCTATATTACAAGCTGTCTCACCTATGTACACTATATTGTTATTTCTACATTGTCCTTCAGTACATCTTATGCTATATACTACATTTCCAGTTTTACAGTTAATATGGGGGCTTAATTTACAGATTATATATTTCTTATCTATACAGGGGGGGGGGGTCTTTGAACAGGGTATGTCTTGCTAATAAGTGTTTTTATGGAGGTACCTGGTCTTTCTATTATCTCAATATCGAGTTTATGTTTATCTTGGGCCCTTCTAAATTTGTAAGCTAATTCACCTCTAGGGGTTGTATCGATGAACATTACACACTGGTATTTATTGCTATCATACCATGAGTTTATTTTATTAGCCTTATTCCTAGTTCTTTCTATTCTATTCCAAAATTTGCTCCTATACAAGGGGCAGGTCCCATTTGTGTCATTATTTACCATGTTTTCCCATTTGGTTCTGGCTACTCTATACACTGATTTTATCTCTCTGATTCTAACCAGAGAACTGCATACGGTGGATGAAGTGTTGTATGTGTCTCTCTAGTTCTTCGGGGTTGCACATGCGGGACACGTTTCTCCTCACCCGTACCAAATCCGCAATCAGTATGTTGATTTTGGTATGGTCCGAAACAGCTGAGTTTCGGTGGATCAGATATTTGGAAGTCATGGGTGTGGCATAATGGGAATGGAGGATTTTTTTTTTGTTCTTAATGGTATCTAACCAGAGCTCTGTGTCTAGTACAGGTAATCGATGGTTGGGGTGTTTGATTGGGAAGTCTATAGTAACTCTAATACTCTGGTGGAGGGAGTTATCTATTTGCTGGATGCTTTCCATTGTGTTTTCTCTAATTCATGACTGTTCTCTAGTGGGGTGTTTTAACTACGATGTTTATATCATCAACGTAGCGGGAGTACATTATCAGAGTTAAGGGGTCTTCTAATTGTTTTTAAGTTTAAGTTTAAGTCTACTGTCCCACCATAACATGAATAGGTTAGCTATGTCGCCTGCAATGATAACACCAATGGCTGCTCCCTCCTCTTGGGCATATGTTTTTCCATTAAATCTGATGATATGTTCCTTAAGGGTTAATTTTATGCTGGCCCCCACCGCATGTGCAATCATTTTCTTTAGTTCATCGTGGTTTTCGAGGGTCCGTATGGCTCTGGTCCACCCGTTCCATCTATCTGTGTGGGTTATCTTGGCCATTGAGGTAATGGTAGGTGGTCTGCCTCTTGCTGATTTTGTAGGGCACAGGTTGCTAAGGTCATATGTGTCTAGATAATTATTACTATAGTTAAGTTTAAGTAGTAGTCCCAGATCACTGGTATCAATCCCACGGAATTTAACATTGCTCTCACTGATCATTTCTACGCATTTCTCCACAGCAAAATCCACGTCAATAGATGGATACAGGGACACAACATCCATACTACCTATTATGCAGTTTGTTAGGTCCCTAGATCGGTTACTCTCGCCGATTCTGCTGAGGAGGTCCTCCGTGGTATCATATACATCTGGGGACATTTCAATGATGGGGTGTATGATCAGGGAGAAGAAGTAGGACAGTCTGTAGTTTCTAGCAATGTTAGCTCCACAGAATGGCCGTGTTGGTGGTCCTGTGACAGGGTCACTGCTTCGTTTTATGGTATTTTCGAAGCCCATACAACACTGGCACATCATTGTTCCAGGCCTGGAAGTTGTTGGCAGTCCTTTTGTTGGGCTGCATTATATTTGTCCACATCATCATAGGGGCATTGAGGGCTTTATCTCTATCCTCATGCTCTTGTGGTGTTACTTCTCTTGTGTTAGTGATGTGGGATTGCATTGCCTGGATGTAGTTTGGCAGACTGTCAACCGACATTCTGCCAAACTTGTCTGTTGGAAGGCATGCTATCTCTCCATTACGCGAGCGCTGCATGAGCTTACGCAAGCCATTTGCAGATTTTTCTCCCTTTTGCTGGACCTCCATTCTATTATGCTTCTTGCTATACTGTTCTATAATATTTCTAAATTTAGATCTAGCTATACTAAATTGTGCTTCTGTTTGTTCATCGACCTGCGACGGCAATTGCGTGCGTTTGTTAAAAGCTAAAGTCGTGGCGTGGACTCGGCGCAGGTCAAACGACTTATCGGAGGGAATATAAAAAAGTAGAGTTCCAGGCTGCTGCTTTATGTATACTAGTGCTATTGTTAGTTAGTTGTGTTGTTTCTATTTCTATTTCCACCAACGGCCTCATGGTTGTTTCTATGTCTCTCATTATTACTCCTGTCTCTTTCCTCTGGCTCATTGTTATTATCTACTCTATTTTGTGTGTCTGTGTGTTCGTCTTGGTTATTTTCTCTGTCCATAGTCTCCCTTCTCCTTTCAATCCTATTACCTTCCCTTATTTCTGTGCTACTGTCATTACCTGTTTTCTGTAAAATAAACTCATGGTATGATAGCAATAAATACCATAGTGTAATGTTCATCGATACAATCCCTAGAGGTGAATTAGCTTACAAATTTAGAAGGGCCCTAGATAAACATAAACTCGATATTAAGATAGTAGAAAGACCACGTACCTCCATAAAAACAGTTATTAGCAAGACATACCCTGTTCAAAGACCACCTGTATAGATAAGAAATGTATAATCTGTAAATTAAGCCCCCATATTAACTGGAGAACTAGAAATGCAGTATATAGCATAAGATGCACTGAAGGACAATGTAGAGATAAAAATATAGTGTACATAGGTGAGACAGCTCATAGTATAAGGGAAAGGATAAATGAACACTGGCGAGACCTTCAAGATAGTAAAGAATCATATGTACTCTACCAACATGCTAAATTAGAACATAAGGGTAAATTAGAGAACATAGAAATAAGAATAGAATCTACACACAGAAAAGTCGCAATGTTTAGATAAATCCCAGAGGCAATAAACATAAATGAACTACAACCAAAATTAAATAGAAAATATGAGTGGAACAGCAACATCACAACTTACAATTAAGGACAAAATGAAAACACACACGTAGTAGTCAGGCTCCTGTCTTATTAGCACCCCACTCCTCACTGATTAACCTCAGTGTCACGTGATTGATTCTTTTGAATTTGCCACCGACCAAGTAGGCAGTGATTTTTTCAATTTCCTGGAATATAGTACCCGCTCGCTTTTTTCCATCCACTGAATTATTTTTG
>OZ024746.1:65661299-65663799 GCA_964016885.1 Eledone cirrhosa | reverse complement strand
ATTATAGTATCTATAGAAAATGAGTTTCTTTCGCTAAAAGGATTGGGTATAGGTGTATTGCATCTGTGTATGAGAGCGTGCGTTTGTGGGCGTGGGCATAAGTAAATGATTAAAAAGTTAGCTTCACAAGTATAAAACGTGCAGAGAAAATTTGTTTAGAAATCCAATGGAAGAAACTCTATGGTTCAAAAACCAGCAATTGTACTATATTGAAACTCCAAGATAATTCTTTTCAGAGAACAAGTGTGTATAGACTACGCATTTAATTACCGTCTAAATTCACTTGTCGGCTTCACCGTTGAAAGAAGACCTGGAGGACCCCTTCCATGAAAGCGTTGAGGAGAGGTACGCCGACACAGCCATTTCAGAAGCGGATCGGAGGCCAAAGGCACAGAAGTTCTGTGGTAGCTTCGCCTGTTGCCAGCTTGTGCCTTTCAAAATGGATATTACATATGAGTTCTGCAAAGGGGCGTGGTTGTGACAGGGTGCACCACAAAGCGTGAACAAAACGTTTGGAAGGGTGAAGCAGTTCCTCAAAAGGAAGAGGGCGGGGTGAGCGTCAAATGCGGCACAGCCACTCTGCTATTCGTGACAGGTCTGTGTGTTTAGTTTCCAGGCACTATCGGATGGCTTGCGAGAGAATTGGAGTGCCGAGAATGCAGGTGACATCTTTTGGCATTAGACGAGCCCCGTACAAGCGGGTCCTGCAGAAGAAACCGTCTCCAGTAGATCCTGCTGGATTCATAAGCGAGACAAGCCAAGCTCATGGATGTTATCCACATATTTTGTACATGGCCTACTCCTGGATCTCCAGCCGGCTGTCTTTACCCGTAAAATCTGTCTAGCGATTCTTCCCTGAGACATTCTATCCACATTCCATAATATAGGATCTGTGATCTCTCAATTCAGAGAAGAAACGGTTCTACTTGGTGCGACTCTCTATTTCCCAAGACACACACACATATCCTTCTAAGAACCCCATGTTGGCCGCTTGTATTCACGATCGTATACTTTCGCTTATTACCCAAAATACATTCCCATATGTAAGAGTTCGATTTATCCGAACACAAACAATCGACCATTGGAATAGAGGCATCGGAGCAAAATCAAACTGTTATTTGATCCCCTATTCCTGCAGAACCTTTCACAACAGGTCCTGAGGAACGCAGTCATATGTTTTTTCAGGGTTGACATAACAAGAATGTACCTCTTGGCAATACTGCCACGTTTTCGTGTCGATCTTCCCCAATGTGAATATTTGATAGGCTTTGCTGCGTCCGGGGCGAAAGACACACAGTTCATCAGCTAGCTATCTCCATGCATCTTTTTGCCAGCTACTTAACATAGACTTTGCAGGAGGGTCTTAACATAAAGGATTCTCTGTAATTAAAACAATCTCTCTTCCCTCGCTTTTTTTTTCTCTTTTCAAAAATTGGAATCATCATTCCCGATTGCCATTGTTTGGTTGCCTTTCCAGGGTTCCAGGCTTCCTATCACTTACGAGTCAGTCAGAGAATACCTTCTCTATTTAGGGTTAATGACCGAATGAATACGATCACAAACAAATACAAGCGGCCGAAATGGGATTCCTTCGAAGGGTTTATGGAGTAACATTACTTGATAGTGCGGAGTTCAGAGATCATAGAATCAATCCAGGTAGAGCCGCTACCTCTCCGAATTACGAGATCACAGCTCTGGGCTCCAGCTGGATCAGCTGGAGATGGTTCTTCTGACAGGAGCCGCTGTTAATCTATTATTTGCGTTGTTACTCCGTCTCAAATTTTGAATCGTTTAATGATTGGGGAGTATTACTGAGTGGTACCATGATATTCCGGAGATAACCTCTTTGTGATTTTTCAGACTAAAAGTACGGTTCACATGCGATTTTGAGATCCGTCCGGTCGTGGATATGACAGCCTATTGTATTGGTATAGTAATGTAAGGTTTGCTGGTATATATATATATATATATATATATATATATATATGTGAAAGTTCTATTTAAATTGTTGGGATACAACAAGCAAATATTTTTATAACTGATATAAATCACTCAACAAATAATTGGAGTAAAAAAACGATATTAACAAATAGAAACTATATTTATAAAACCATATTTATTTCATTATATATATTTCAAGGAAACCAAGTTAAATTATAGTGTGCTTTCATCAGATAAAATGTAATATAGAGCAGTTTTATAAATAAATATATATATATATATATATATATATATATATATATTTCAACAGAGATGTACGTTGATATATATATATACATATATATACGTTAACACAATTGCGCTTTCTTTCTCTCACTCTCAGTCACACAAACACACACACACTCTCTCTCTCTCTCACTCTCTCTCTCTCTCTCTTTCTCTCTCCCTCTCTCTCTTACCCACATACACAGACACACATACACACACTCAAATATGTACAATTTTTATTTATTAGGGAAAATTAAATCGACACGATAAATGGGGTAATTATTTTTCTCGT
>OZ024746.1:65606299-65658799 GCA_964016885.1 Eledone cirrhosa | reverse complement strand
TCTGCGATAATGCTGTTATGAGATGCGAGATTGCTTTTTGGGCTCAAGACTTAGGTTTACTTTAAAGATGGTGTCAACATAATTTGGACAATGCTGATGGAAGATCATCCACACCGTGCAGATAATCTAACGCTCTCGGCGGCGTTGGGCAGAGTAAAGTTTGATTTTTTCTAGTCGATCCCAATAGTCAAGGCTTGTCATGCCGTCGATCATTTTTATTATTGACCTTTGAGGTGCTTCCATGTTGATAATACTTCGATTCGTGTGGGGGAGACCACAGTGGATAATAGGATTCAAATGGCGTCGGGAAAATAGAGAGAAAATAAGAATAATGTTGTGGATATCGCTCAACTGAAAAGTTCTGAGAATCCAGACACATTCTACGAGCCATCTCAAATTGCTATTTATATGAGTTGCCCAGCTCATGTTGTTTTCAACAATTATCCCCCAGGTCTCTGATGTTGTTGGAGAATTTCACCTGAGTGAAGGGGAATATTAATCAATCCAATTTTAGATGTGTTGCTGTTAGCGTTAGGTTGATGGTTTATATATTATTGTTAACTTAGCTATATCTTTTTGAATTGAGTGTACATAGATTATTTCACCAAAGGCAATCATGAAATATATTTACAATAATAGTTCCTTGGTCATTATTTAACAGTATCAGTAGAGGGTTGGACGCCATGCTTTCTAGCATAGTTACGTCCATTTACGGTCTGAGTTCAAATCCCGCCAAGGTTAACTGTGCCTTTCATCCTTACGAGGTCGATAAAATAAGTACCAGTAATGTACTGGGTATTTGCTGGCCTTGTGCCAAAAGTAGAAACAATTATTTAAGAATTGCTTCTACGTATTGATAACACATTATATCAGATTACATTGGATGTATATTATTTATTTTATTATTTTCACCAATTATTGTCATGTGATATGCATTTACACAATCTCTACAAGCAAATAACAGAATATATTTTAATGTTCCTTAGCTTTACAAAAATGTGCGAGATGATTTCATTGCTCCCTTAAAACATATTCATCCGTCGATTTGTTTTATCAATATTTTGTATGCAAGATTTATATGTTTTTTGAAGAGTTGTTATATCTGTTATATATGCTTTATTTTTTATTATTTAACGTATCTGCTAGGATTACTATTTTCCAAAGATCATAATGCATCCAGTGGATTCGTCTCCAGTAGAGTTACATTACACAGAAACAAATATCCAATACCAGTCTCAGGCAATAATATATATATATACACACGGAAGCACATGCATACACACAGACACACACACACGCACACACACACATATATGTGTGTATATATATATATATATATATCCAGGGTATGTAACGTAAAGGTACACGGTACAGTTATACGGTACAGATCGGTCTTTGAGCTGATCATAGCGAAACGCACGTCACCAGTCAATAAACGTAATGAAGGCTTAACAAATCGTCCTTGTATTATTATATATGTCCTGGGGTGTTGCCCCAGCATGGCCTCAGCCAGATGGCTGGAACAAATAAAACAGTAAAAAGCATGTTTTATACATTCTGTTTATATATATATATATATATATATATATATATATATATATATATATATATATATATATATAATTGGTGTTGGATGCGTAAAGCGTCCGTATGCGTTAGACCGTATGAGCACTCGACCCTCGTTGAGCAGAGTACGATATCACAGAAAAAAGAGAGTCATTGTTGTGACGAAAGGAATTTATTAGACATATTACAATTGTTTCTCGGGCGACCATCTCGACGCACGATCGATATGGTGATCAAACCTGACTCTGAAATCGTGCGGTCCTCGGATACGTCTCGATTCTACGATACTCTTTTTTCTATGATATATATATATATATATATATATATATATATATATACAGTATATATATGTATATATATATATATATTTATATATATAATACATATATATATATATATATATAGTAATAATTGTTTGTACTTTTGGCACAAGGCCATCACTTACCCAGTACATTACTGGTACTTTATTTTATCGACCCCGTAAGGAATAAAGCCAAAGTTAACCTCGGCGGGATTTGAACTCAGACCGCAAAGGGTCGTAACTATGCTGGAAAGCATGACGTCCGACCCTCTACCGATACTGCCAATCCACCATATATATATATAGTAATAATAATTGTTTATACTTTAGGCACAAGGCCAGCAATTACTCAGTGCATTACTGATACTTTATGTTATCGAACCCGTAAGGATGAAAGGCAAAGTCAACCCATATAGTAATAATAATAATGAATTTGAAGACTAAACTCCAAAGAGGACTTGATAAGGATAAATATATAGCAAATATATAAGAACCGTAGAGCAAATATTTATTAAAATAACAGATTAAAGTTTAAGCAAAGAATCGCTGCTTTCACCCTTAACGGGATCTTCTGAAACATATATATATATATATATATATATATATATATATATATATATATATATTTAATACATTAACAGAGAAAGCTTTCAGCGATACTCCGACCAACTCTATCTCACTCAACAAATTTTAGGATATACCTGAGTATAATCCAAATTGTGTGTTTGGGGTGCTAACTGTATAGTATTCCGTGGATAGTTGGTTTTATTATTTTATAAGAGGGTCGAACGCTATGCTTTGAAGGGTGGACTGGCAATATCGGTAGAGGGTCGGACGCTATGCTTTGGCGCATAGAGTTACGGCCCTTGCCATTCTGAGTTCGAATCCCACCGAGGTTAACTTTGCCTTTCATCCTTACGAGGTCGATAAAATAAAGTACCAGTAATGCACTGGGTAATTGCTGGCTTTGTGCCAAAAAGTAGAAATAATTATATGAGACATAATTAAATCTCTCTCTCTCTCTCTATATATATATATATATATATATATATATATAGTATTAGTTATACTATTTATGGTTATGTAAATACAAAACCTTATGCAGTTATAAGTATTTTACACACACCCTAAATAGTGGTAGGCAGTAATGTATTACTACCTTATTACCAGTAAGTTAAGTAGCTCAATGTACAAACATCAGATGATTTACAGAGCAGTTATATGAAATATAAGAATCAAAGAACTGTCCAAAACATTATTGTGCTTAAAGCTGTTTCCTCCAAACCGAGGTTTGGATTCTTCGGAGCAATTTATTAATGCATGGTCAGGGGAGTGTATTTATCGATTATATGGCATATAATCGATAAATACACTCCCCTGACCATGAAAATGCCGAAGTACATGAAATACTTGACTTCCCTGCGCTGTGCATCTCCAATACTTTTAACACTTTTAATGCTTGCACTATTTTTAATGCTTATAATATTTCTCCACACACAGACTATATCAATCATATAAAGAATTTGCCACCAGATCTACCAACCTAACACTCTTGTTTACCTACCTAAGTGCCTCTACCACACATATCTCTCTGCCACACTATATAAACAAGACGCACATGCGTGCCACACATATAACATTTGCACTATATAACCGCTTATCTTCATGTTGTATTTTAACCTGTATTTTGATTTTTGATTGTACCTCTTAATATAAATGTAATCTCGAAGTGTGTACTGCCACTCTAAATTCTGTAATGAATGTTGACCCACAATGTTTGAATATGTATCAATGTTTGAATATGTATCGGTATGTCTCTCGGCTGAAAAGGAAGTCATATAACTGTCCATGCATTAATAAATTGCTCAGAAGAATCCAAACCTCGGTTTGGAGGAAACAGCTGTAAGCACAATAATGTTTTGAACAGTTCTTTGATTCTTATATTTCATATATTTCATATATATATATATATATATATATATATATATATATATATATATATATATATATATATATATATATATATATATATATGTGTGTGTATATATGTGTGTGTGTGTATATACCCCGTCTCACCATCGCCCATCTCAATGAACTTATCGTATTGTACTCCATGTACCCATTTCTAAGCCCGCATTTGTATATCATGCCGCACACATCACCATCACCACCACCAAAATTCACATCAACATACACACCTCACCGTTGCAACATCGTATTAGATCGCTCTTCTATGATAGTTTTTACCTTGTAATCCACAATGACAAGGGATCTTGTAAATACAATGTCGATCATATCACACCATCGCCACCACCACCACACCACTCATCTTCATATGTCTACCATACACACCTACAACCTCATCCCCCCATGTTCCCTCTGTCTACCCTAACCTACAACCGCACGCTAAATTCGACCCTGTAATTGTACTGTCGCACGCACACACAACCACCGCCACCACTAGATACATCCCCATACTTCAACAATCATTATCATTAACATCATCAACACATATCACCCCTCGCTCCCAGATCGACTGTATTATATACCCCCCATCCCCCGTCTGCCTTACCCTATAACACAACGTAATCTCTGATCATGTAATCATCTTGTCGAACATATCACGCCAACACCAGCACCATCAGCATGTCCACAGCACACTTCGCCGTACGTCCATAAACGCTTCTCCCCCGCGTTCCCCATGTCACCTTTTAACCGGTATTCGATCCTGTATATATATATTTTTGTCCCTCACAACTCCACCACCACCACCTCAAAACACAACTCCATACTTCATCAACAACGACAACACATACCTCTACTCCCCAACCAACAATAGTGTGTGTGGCTGTGGATTGGCAGTATCGGTAGAGGGTCGGACGCCATGCTTTCCAGCATAGTTACGTCCCTTTACGATCTGAGTTCAAATCCCGCCGAGGTTGACTTTGCCTTTCATCCTTACGGGGTCGATAAAATAAAGTACCAGTAATGCACTGGGTATTTGCTGGCCTTGTGCCTAAAGTAGAAACAATAGTGTGTGTGTCTGTGTGTAAGTATTTTTACACATACGGGCGTATAAGTGTGCGTGCGTGTACGCATAGTTATATGTATGTGTGTGTGTGTGTATGTGAACACATGTGTATACATGTGTGTATGTGTGTGTATATATATATATATCTGTATATATATGTGTATGTGTATGCGTGTGTGTATGTGTGTGTGTACATGTATGTGTATGTATGTATGTATATGTGTACGTCTACATATATGTATATGGGTGAATCTGATGTGTGTGTGTAGGTGAGCTCATGTATGTCCATGTATGTGTATATGTGCGTGTATGTGTGTGTTGTCTGTACATGCGTGTGTATATATATATATATATGTGTATATATATATATATATGTGTGTGTGTGTGAGTATACGTGTGTGAGTGTGTATGTGTATATTCTGTATACGTGAGTGTGAGTCCATGTGCCCATACCCATATGTGTGTATGGGTATATGTATGTGTATATATATATGTAAAACACCTTCTATATTGCCTCTCACCTTACCCCCATCTCTGTCGTTCGCCACCCCCCACCCCCAACCCCGATACTCCCCCACTCTCCATATTTGTGTCTGCATGCGCGCATGCACATACATGTGTGTACATATACATATGGCTGTGTGTGAGCGTGTGTCGATATGTGTGGGCAAGGATGTGTGTATGTGTTTTGTGGTGGGTGTGTTTATACAACAATATGTGTGCACCTATATACATGTATGTGTGTGCGTATACGTATATACAAAATATCTGTGAGACGAAGAGCGTCTAGCTATGTATCTAGGTAATGACCTTGACGCCACCAATACATCCACCACACCACCACAAACGCCGCTACCATAGACAGCGGCACCAATACCATACCCCCACACACACGCCAACCCGTCTACTGACAATCCACTAGCCTCATACCACAGCCCATCCCACTAAGCAACCATAACCACCACCATATCATCACATCCACCCCAACATACTTTACACGCCAAGGCCAACCAACCACCACCACATCACAGCCCATCTCATCCACCGACCGTCACCAACATCTCACCATCACACCCACCCCCATATACACTACCGGCCAGTACATCGCCTTGATCCTTCCCACCAATCAAAACAACTCATTTTGTCAAACTCTTGAATCGCTGAACTTTACCACATGGCATGTATTTCATTTTCTCATAGCATTTTAAGAGGGTCCGTCTAGCTGCGGATTATTGAGTCGGGTAGGATCGATATAGATCGAACCTTGAGCTGATCAATGGCGAAACGCGCGTCACCTATCAATAAATGCAATGAAGGAATAATCAATCGTGCTTTTTATCCTTTCTATATATATATATATATATATATATATATATATATATATATATATATATATATATATATATATATACAAGTTAATATAAATTAATATACGATAAACACATAAGTGTTTGTATTGCGAAAGTCGAAGTTAGCTAGAATGAAATAAACTAATTAAAATGAATATAGTTTGCCTGTCTCGATTTAAAATAATAAATCAATAAAAACAAACCCATATTGGCAAAAGCCGTGATTCCTGGACAAATTTAAATTTCAAAATCCAAACCTGTTCCGTAGAAGAATTTGAACTTCAAAACCCAAATATGTTTCGCAACGATAGTATAAAAAGTGAAATATTCCAATTCTCTGTGCTTATCAACAGGAATCCTGAAAAATTAGGATGCTTCACCGCTAAAACATTTTGGAGGTCTGGTTCACAAGCACAAACGCACGTGTTACACCAGCTCACTAGCTATCTCATACTCACAGTGCTAGAAAGAACAGCCGTTTATATGGCATTAAAAATTAGCTCAACAAGAAAGGAGCCGTAATATTATATTATATTTAGAGTTTTAAACTCAAACAGTCCTTTACAATTAATTATCTCAAAGAAAGAGGCATTTCTGAGCCGTGAAATACTAGTTAATATAAATTAATTGTTTCTACTTTAGGCACAAGGCCAGCAATTACCCATTGCATTACTGGTACTTTATTTTATCGACCCCGTAAGGATGAAAGGTAAATATAAATTAATATACGACAAACAGATAAGTGTTTGTATTGCAAAAGACGAAGTTAGCTAGAATGAAATAAACTAATTAAAATGAATATAGTTTGCCTGTCTCGATTTAAAATAATAAATCAATAAAATCAAACCCATATTGGCAAAAGCCGTGATTCCTGGACAAATTTAAATTTCAAAATCCAAACCTGTTCCGTAGAAGAATTTGAACTTCAAAACCCAATAATTTGTCCAGGAATCACGGCTTTTGCCAATATGGGTTTGATTTTATTGATATATTATTTTAAATCGAGACAGGCAAACTATATTCATTTTAATTAGTTTATTTCATTCTACCTAACTTCATATTTTGCAATACAAACACTTATGTGTTTATCGTATATTAATTTATATTAACTTGTATTTCACGGCTCAGAAATGCTTCTTTCTTTGAGCTAATTAATTGTAAAGGACTGTTTGAGTTTAAAACTCTAAATATAATATAATATATATATATATATATATATATATATATATATATATATATATATATATATATATATATATATATATATATATATATATATATTTATAGGGAATATATTTATAGGGAATATATTTATAGGGAATGTCCAGTCTCCAGGCGCTCCCTCTCGGTCTTCGCTTGACCCAGGACTGCAGCTCCGTCAAGGAAACGAGCTGGGGAAATACGTGTCTAGCAAACGGCGACCACACCTGATCACCGTCGAGGAAGAGGTGGAGATGTCGTAGCCTGAGCGCGTGTCTGCGCATCATCAGCCACGGCATTCCCAGCCCTCCACGTAGCGGGTGTTGACAGCAGATGGACCGCCTGACCATCGGAGCGCGTCCCTTCCACAAAAAGCGAAAGAGCAAGCGCTCCAGCGCAGTCAGGCGGGGCTTAGGACAAGGTACGACGGTCAGGCGGTAGCAGATGACAGACGCGATGTACGCGTTAGCCACCTCCGCTCGACCTTTCAGGGATAGCTTCCTCTCCGCCCATTTCTGGGTGAGAGAAACCACCCTGCTCGTCACCTCGTCCCAGTTTTTGTCCATCTGGAGGTCCGGACTGAACCAGACACCTAGCAATTTAACCGGTCCGTTCGTCCAACGCCCGACGGCGCTGTTGGACGGCATGGACCTGCCTCTCCAGGTGCCGAGCTGCAGGCCCACTGACTTTTCCTGGTTGATCATTGCTCCTGTCACCGCTTCGTATTCCCTTAGTGTAGTGCCGATCGCCTCGATGTGTTTGGCGTTCGACACCACTACGGTGACATCGTCCGCATATGCTGACACGGATCTTCCGCATCCTAGTTTGCGCAGGACGCCTCTCAGCGTCTCCAGTTTGTGCAGTAATGGCTCGAGAGTCAATACGTACAAGAGGGACGAGAGGGGACATCCTTGGCGGACCGAGCGCATGATGTTGAACGGTTCCGAAAGGTGACCGTACACTCTCACCACAGAGCAGATGTCGCTGTGCATGGCAGCGATCCAGCCTCTGAAGACGGGCTCAAAGCCAGCCGCCCTTAAGACTGCCGCTAGGTAACGATGGTCGACCCTATCGAAAGCTTTCGACTGATCTAAATTGATCAAGGACCCACCCGTGCCAGGTTCCCTAGCTACCCTCTCTACGATGTATCACATGAGGTGGAGGTTGTCGTGGATGGATCTGTCGGGAATGGCGTATGTCTGCGCCTCTCCCACCAGACCACCAACGACAAGCGCCAGCCTCTTTGCTAGCACCTTGGCCAAAATCTTGAACTCTGTGTTTAGCAGGGTTATGGGCCGGAAATTATCTATGTTATCCCCCTTGTTCGGATCCTTTCTATGCAGTGCCACCGCACCTCGGCTCACAGAGCTGGGAATTCTCCCGTTCTGTTGCCACTTGCAGTAGACGTCCGCCAAGAGGCCTCCGAACAAGTCTGGCATCTGTACGTAAAGTTGATAGGGCAGACCATCCAAACCAGGCGATTTACCCCTTGTGCAGCCAGTTATTCCCTCCTTTACTTCAGCGGCTGTTATCGGCTTTTCGCAACACTCCGGCTCAGTGGCCGAGAGCCGCGGCAGTCCTTCGAGGTAGACACTAAAATCCATCCCACGACCCGGCCCACAGCTGCCCCCGAACACCTGAGCGAAGTGTCGCTGAAAAACTTCACAAATTTGCCCGGGATCGAGTAGCATGCGACCGTCGTGGTCCACCAAAGACCGGATCGTGGCTTTGTTGCCACGACGTGCCACTGCCACTCGGGCCCATTGAACGGCTTTCGTCCCCTCGTGTCTGAGAGCACGCACCCTAGCTCTGACAACGCAGCCTTCGTGCTTTGCATTGAAGAATTGGTCAAAGGCCAATTTCGCCGCAAGCACGTCGGTTGCGATGCCTTTGCTAAGCGCCTCCTCTAATATTCTAACTAGTTCCCCCTCTGCTCTATTTTTCTCTATTGCTAAAGCCTTACTAAACCTAATGGATTTTATTCTAATCGCTCTTTTCAGAGCAAGCCATCACTTGTTGTTGACGATGGCCCCAGTCAACACCCGCTTAACTAGTTCGCTACTCCGGTCTCTGTAGGCCTTGCGCGCTGGTAAGGACGCGTTTAGCTTCCAGTAGCCGGGTCCTCGTCTATGAAGCCTATCTAAATCAAGCACACAGATCACGAATTTGTGGTCCGTGTAGCTGACTATCTTGAATTGTGGACAGCCTATGCTAGACCTATCTATTTCCCTACAAAATATTCTATCTAGATATGATCGGGATGACCCTATACGATGTGTCCAAGTCCACATTGGCACATTCGGGAAATCCAATCGGTACCTGTCAGACAGTTCAAAACGCCTGAGCAGGTTGGTGAGGCTCTTGCACCCTCCACACCTATCCGCTAATCCCACACAGTCCCAGCGTGCTTCTAATATCCCGTTCCAGTCGCCCACTAACACTAAAGAGCGGGACGTTCCAAGAAAGGTCTCAAGACGCCGGAAGAAATCAGGCCGCCCTGCACCTGTCGGGGCATAGACGGCCACTAGCCTGAAAGCTTGCCCGTCTCCGCTGGTCACGTCCAGCACCACCAACTTACCCTCTGGGTCCAGGAAGATGGCCCGCATGGCGAGATCCAAACCTCTCCGAAAAAGCACAGCAACTCCTCCCCCCGATCCAGGACGGCTGGGAGATGCGTATACATGGTAGCCGCCGAAGATCGGTGCGAAGGCCCGTGCTTCGGAGATTCTGGTCTCGCTGATGGCCACTACATCTATGTTTAGTGACCTGAGGTCGTTGAGCAGGTGACCCTGCTTCCATCACTACCCCAAGCCACGCGCATTTATGCTGCCTATTCTGAGTGAGGTCATGTTTAAAATAGAGTGGAAAAGATGGGAAATACCACTTACCGTACTTTTCGTAGAGTAAGGATGGTTTCTCCATCCCTTTTCACTTGATCGTCTGGTGAAGGGACCGTTGAATCGTCCCTTCGGCTGGTCGTCGGCTCTTCTATGAGTATGTCCGAATATACTCTCCGGTTGAGAGTCCCTCCTAGGTCTCTGAAATCACCAACTGCGTTGAGGAATTTCGTTTTAATGTCTGTGTATTTTTAGCAGTCTTATGTTAGTTGGCGTTTTGATTGGTGCTGGTATTATGTAGTCGTGCTGTGAAATGTCTGTGTGTTCAATTATGTAAGTCATTAGTTTCTTGTTGTGTGTATTTATTGCTGTGCATTTGTTTTTCTGGGGGTGGGGTATGGTTCTGCTATTTCTGGTCGTTGTTGCTGGGTGTGTGTGTTTTGTTGTTGTGTTTGCGATGTTGGTGCTTGTGGTGGTGGTGTTGAAGGTGTTGTTGTTGTTGGCGGTGGGGTTGTCGCCGGTGGTGATGGTGGTGCTAGTGTGGGTGGTGATGGTGTTTGTGGTGTTGCTGCTGTGAGTCTCTTTGCAGTAGCCTTTACCCTTTTTTCATTTCTTTCCTCCCTTTTCGAAGGCGACGATGCGCTACTTCTGGGGTTGTGCCTTCTTACGACCTTTTGCCATGTCTGATTCTGTGAGGTCGGGGAGGGGTACCAGCTCCTCTTTCACTTGTTGTTGTTGGTGATGTTTGCACTGGAGTCTCTGTTGCAGCTGCATTTGGTATTACTGTTGTTGTTGTTAATACTTCAACTGCCGCTGCTGTTTTTGATTCCCGTGGCGTGGGTATGGGTGCCACGGACCTATCGCTCCTGGTTGCCGCTTGTCCTGTTGCTGATAGCCGTGGAGCCGGTTTCGGAAGGAGGGGGTTTCCTCCTTCCTCAGGGTCTTCTCGTTGCAGAAGGCCCTGAGATGAGTCTTCGATCCACAGCGAAAGCATTTCGGGCATTTCCCTCAACACTTATGGGCAGTTGAGTGCCGTTATCGAAATCTATCACATCCGGGATAGCTTCGATGCACTCCTGGTTGGTTTGGATTAACATCTCAATGGAGGTGCCGACCCAATCTTCTCTTACTTTTTTCTGTACTTGCAGTACAGTTGTTATGTCCTCGATTCCGACGAGGACAGACGCGGTCAGCCAAGAAGGGGCCATCCCGGGGGGGGGGGGGGGTGGAGACGTGGGTCAGTTTGACCCTCACAATTTTTTGCCCGCAGTAGGAGGGCACCAACACCATTTCCTCGCTCCTTAGGGTCACTAAGGATTGAGCCTTTGCCTCCTGGGGTGTGGCAAAAAGCACGTCTACGGTGGCATATTTCTTGCCTCGGGTGATGTGCGTTTTCCGCTGCCACACAGACCCTAAGGCTTTTTGTATTTAAGCCTCTGTGGCTCTTTCAACTCTACGGGATTTTGTGCTTACTGTACGGTACGGAATGAGTGGGAGTGACCTATGAAAATTATTTTTCGTAGCCATTTTTTTTTTTTTTTTTAAAATAAATATTGGGCACAAAACCCCAATAAGCGGTTATTAAACCCCGAAGGGCCAAATAACGGGCAGAAAGACCCCTCTCACGAGGAGGAGGGGGTTTTTGTCTACAATTTGGTTAAAGTTGTAAACAATTTACAATTGTTATAGCGGTCAAAATTTACAATACCTTACAGAGCCGAGCCTCCGTCAACCATAACATTCAATAATAATAATAATAATAATAATAATAATAATAATAATAATAATAATAATAATAATAATAATAATAATAATAAGGGAAGAAGACGCACGAGGTGATAGAAGTTCATGAAATCGCTCCCGTAAGTTTTTGATTTTTAACATATTTAAATCAATTGTGAAATAACAATTCTTAGTACAAATGTTGCATAAACCACGGAATCAAGTCCCATAAAATTTCCGATCCATATTATATTGTTATATCGCTCAAATATTCAATTTTGTATTATATATTTTGTATTCAAAAAAGAAAATGGTTATAAATGGAAGAAAACACCCTCCAAATAACAGCAATTTCACCAACACCAGAAACTTGATACACCACCTACCCCTCACACTAAATATAACAGCCAGATAAGGGCAATTTCACCACCACCACCACCAATCCCAGCATCATAATAATAATTACTATTATTATTGTCTCAAGTTTTAACAAAATGTTTAATTCCAATTTTACGGGAATATGTCAACACAATATATATTAAACATACGCGACACACACTCATAGATACTACATATCACTAAACTCAGTAACGACAACGCCACCGCCGCCACCCCTCCATCCATCATTGATACCACTATCCCATCACCGCCGCCACCACTCCTTCATTGCTACCACCACTATTCCCATGTTAACTTGAGAGAGAAAGGGGAAGGTGGCGGTATCACTAGACAAGGGAGAGGCTAGCAAAAGATATAAATAGATTGACTTAGTGACCTGGCCACCGGCCAAACATCAACATCAACAACTATGGTACTGCTGGCTCACCCCTTCCTCACCAACAATATAAAAATCCCCAGCACCACCACCGACATAGCCAACAACAATAACAGGCAACTTCAGCAAAAAGTATATTATATTATTGTAATGCACTTGGTGATTGCTGGCCTTGTGCCTGGAGTGGAGACAATTATTAATAATTTCATTCTTAAGCCACGCAATGCTCACATTAAGGAACCACTCATGATAATAACAAGTTAAAAAAACAACAAAAAGAAAACCCCGTGACCAAGAAATACTGGGATGGCGGCCGGCGGGGAATAGCCGTGTCTCTAGGGGAGTACGACCCCTCTAGTCTTGGTTGACACTCGTTCTAGAAGTGGTAACACGAAATGATTACCCCTTGGCGGATAAGGACAAAATAAAGTAAATGTCTAATGATAAAATCTCATACCGGATCGGCCGTCACCCGGATAAAAAAGGGCCGCGTCCCTCAGAGAGGAACCAGACTGGGGTCGAAAAATCAGCTAATGGTTCAAACCTTCCCATCACTTCGGAGCTGGAGACCTCCCATAACCGGAATACTCCTGAGTTGGCCCTCCATGCTCACCACCAAGAAATCCAAAGAAAAAGAGAGAAAAATGGTCAAGGGAAGATAATAAAGAAGTCCTTGAGGCTTTCTACACTGCCATGTACTACCCATCAAATACATCGAATACAGAACAGACATATATCAACTGGAAAAAGAAACATCCCGAAAACAGAGGCTATATTGACAGCAACAAACTAGCCAATATACGAAGAAATATTGTAAGAAAAAAGTTACTAACTGATATAGAAATTGATCAGATCAAGCTATTAGCACAAAGTCAGCGAAGGGAAAATGAAACATGTGTCAGTGAAAACGAGGTAAATTGTAACACTTCGAATTCCAGGGTTGGGGCGGAATCACTGGCAACAGAACAAATTAAAGAAAGGATCGAAAAAGTGGAGGGAGTGCATGCTCAAAATGAAACTCCAAATGAAAATAATGAGATCGTAAATGATAAAGAAATGAATGAGAATGAACTTGCCAACTTGATGGATGAAATTATGATCGAATGGATGAAAATGAAAGAATCTGACATGGGGAAACGAGACACCCTCCCTAAGATCCAGAACTCCAAACAGAACCAAAAGATAATACACAAGACTAACACAATTCTCAAAAACATTATCATCACAAACAAACTAAACATTACTGATTTAAATCATCTCTATTATGCATCGGCTAAAGTCACCACTTATTTATGTGGAGTGAAGATGAAAAGACAAAGGAATTCCCACAAGAAATCTACTTGGCAAGAGAACATCAATCGCCAAATAAACCTTCTCCGATCTGACATAGAAATTTTAACAAACTATAAAGTAGGTGAACATGTTAAACAAACTAAACTTAGAAAATTGAAAAAAAAGTACAGTATAAAATCAACAAGTGACATAGACATGCTGATAGAAATAATCAAGCAAAAAGTGTCGGCCAAAGCTGCTCGTATAAGGCGCTTTGAAAAACGAACTAGATTCTATAAGGACAATAATATGTTCAAAAACAACCAAAGAAACTTCTACAGAAAAATTGGTAAGTCAACAATAACTGCTAAATCAATACCACCCAAGGAGAAAGTGCAAGAATTCTGGGAAAAGATCTGGGCCGAAGAAAAAGTTCATAACATACATGCCCCATGGATAGACAGACAAATGAAAGATACAGCTCACCTTGAGGAACAAATATGGGAAAATATAACAGTTGAACAGTTGCGCTTGGCTCTAAGAAAAACCAGCAAATGGAAATCCCCAGGAAAAGACAAAATACAAAACTTTTGGATAAATGCCTTCACAGAGTCTCATGAGCTGTTAGCCCAACTTTACAATGAAATAGTTAAGGAGCCAGAAAAGATACCATCATGGCTAGTTAACGGCATTACATTCCTGCTTCCGAAGAATGATGAGACAAACAATCACAA
The DNA here is from genome assembly GCA_964016885.1 of Eledone cirrhosa. Lineage (NCBI taxonomy): Eukaryota > Metazoa > Mollusca > Cephalopoda > Octopoda > Eledonidae > Eledone > Eledone cirrhosa. The sequence continues at coordinate 65,644,012 of OZ024746.1, read as the reverse complement.
AAATTACAGACCGATAACTTGCTTGACCACAATGTATAAAATGTTAACATCAGTCCTAACTGAATACACATATGACCACCTGATAACAAATGACCTATTTCCCATTGAGCAGAAAGGGTGTAAACGAGGCTCATATGGCTGTAAGGATCAGCTTCAGGTTAACAAAATGATACTGGAAGATTGTCATAATAGACACAAAAATCTATCGATTGCTTGGATAGATTATAAAAAAGCATTCGATAGTTTGCCACACAGTTGGATTGAAAAATGTTTAGAGATTTTCAAAATATTCCCCGTTGTCAGGAGGTTTTTGTCATTCAGTATGAAGACATGGAAAACGACACACCTTTTGAATAGTGAAACAAAATCACTGGAAGCTGGAGAAGTTAATATTAATTGTGGAATTTTTCAGGGTGACTCTTTATCACCGCTTTTATTCTGCATCGCACTTATACCATTAAGTAAAATGCTCAATGAAACAAAACATGGATATAAAGTCTATGACAAAACCATTAATCATTTGTTCTACATGGATGACCTGAAACTATTTCCAAAAAATGATGAACAATTGCAAGGGCTATTATCCACTGTGGATCAGTTCAGTGATGACATTAAAATGGAGTTTGGACTAAATAAATGCGCCAAAGTAACGTTCACCAGAGGAAAGCTGCTGAAGAGTTCAGTCATTAATCTTGATCGGGGAAACGTGATAAGAGAACTTGATCAAGAAAATACTTACAAATATCTAGGTGTTTGTGAAGGAGACGGAATCAAGCACTCGACAATGAGGGAAAGGATAAGGAAGGAATGTTACCGCAGAGTAAGAGCAATCTTAAGAACGGAATTGAATGCAAGGAATAGGATCGATGCCATAAACACGCTTGCCATACCAGTAGTAACCTACAGTTACAATGTCATCAACTGGTCAAGCACAGAGATCCGTAGGCTCGATACAAAAATTCGAAAACTCTTTACGATGCACAGAATGCATCACCCTAAGGCAGATATAGATAGAAAATATCTCCCTATGAAAGAAGGAGGACGTGGGTTAATCCAGTTAGACATTGCGTTGAGAACTGCAACAATTGGATTATCTACATATCTAAGGGAATCACATGATTGGACGATCAAACTCGTTTTGAAACACGAGAGCATCAAAAGATCATATTCCATTACAAAAGATGCACAAAGATACAGTAATGGACTACAAATTTCAGAAGTCCCATTTACTGCTGAAATGGAAAACACAGAAAAAGCAAAGCAGGTAAAAGTAACTGCAAAGAAAGAACTGCTACAGAAACTGGCTAAGAAATGGCAAGAAAAGCCTCTGTATGGAAAATACCCAGAGCGAGCTAACAATCCTGATGTTGACAAAACCTTAACACATCAGTGGTTGGCATCCTCTGGACTGAAATCGGAGACTGAAGGACTGATTATATCAGCACAAGATCAGTGTCTGCCAACAAAAAAATACCAAGCCAACATAATAAAAAATGGATGCAGCCCATTATGCCGTGTATGCAAAAAACAACCAGAGACCATTGACCATATAATTTCAATGTGCAGTCCTATAGCTCCAACCAAATACCTAAACAGGCATGACAGAGCTGCACAATACATACATTGGATAATGTGTAAGCATTTTGACCTGCCCCATCAAAAGAATTGGTGGGAGCATCAACCACCTCCCATACTTGAAAAAGATCACATCTCAATCTTGTGGAACTTTAGCATCCAAACAGACCGAAAAATAGATGCAAATAGACCTGATATAATATTGAAGGACTTTAAAAAGAGGGTATGCCTGCTAATTGATATGTCTGTTCCAATAGACAAGAATGTATCTATAAAAACATTTGAAAAATTGAGCAAGTATAAGGACCTGGAGATAGAAATTGGAAAAATGTGGAAATTGAGAACTAAAACAATACCAGTGGTTGTAGGCGCTCTGGAAATGATACCTAAGGGGACTAATGATTACTTATCGCAAATCCCAGGAAACCCGCGTATAGGAGAAATACAAAAGATAGTACTAATGGGAACTGCCCATATACTAAGGAAGATTCTGTCAATATAAGTACATCACTGGTCTAAACACTAAAGATGCATGTGTGAGTATGTATGTTCTTTCTTGAACATGGCGGACCTTGTTGTCTCTTGAGGTCACTGGTTGTGACTTGGTGATAACTCGTATGAACATAAAGCAAGATAAATGTAACTGTAATAATAATAATAATAATAATGATTTCTTTATTAACCACAAGATCCACAGACATGGAACTGGTTGAAAAGAGGAGACCTTAAAAAGGCTACAGAAGGAATGTTAATGGCTCAAACACCATATTCACAAGGACGAGGCTATCCCACTGTGCAGGATCTGTGGAGAGAGGAGACTGTGGCCCACATTATATCCGAGTGTAAACACCTAGCCCAGACTCACTATAAAGGCTGGAGACATGATGTGATGGCTAGGGTGATCCACTGGCACCTATGCAAAGTAAACAATTTACCACATTCTGAGAAGTGGTATGAGCATAAGCCAGAGTCGGTAATAGAAAACGATCAGGTGAAGGTGCTGTAGGATTTTAGGATACAGACGGACAAGAAACTGGAACACAATAGACCTGACCTGGTGGTTTTGTACAAGGAAAAAAGATCGTGCCTGATGGTGGATGTGGCCTGCCCATTCGACACGAGAGTGCAAGAGAAGGAGAGGGAGAAAATTAACCGATACCAGGACTTAAGGTGGGAGGTAAAAAGGATTTGGAACTGCCATGAAGTGAAAGTGGTCCCGATTGTCATAGGCGCACTAGGTACTATCTCAAAAAGTTTCCAGGGATGGGTAAAGAAAATTGGCCCCGCCACGCTTTTTGGAACGCTTCAAAAGGCATGCTTGCTGGGAACAGCAAGAACCCTCCGATACGTCCTGAATATCTGAGGCTGCAGGTAGTGGCTTGATATTCATTTCAACAAACTTTCCAGTTAACTAACATCAATGACTGAGACTCAAAGAACATTAATAATAATAATTGTTTCTACGTTAGGCACAAGGCCAGCAATAAACCAGTGTACTACTGGTACTTTATTTTATCGACCCGTAAGGATGAAAGGCAAATTTAAACTATAATAATTGTTTCTACTTTAGGCACAAGGCCAGCAATTACCCAGTGCATTACTGGTACTTTATTTTATCGACCCCGTAAGGATGAAAGGCAAAGTCAACCTCGGCGGGATTTGAACTCAGATCATAAAGGGACGTAACTATGCTGGAAAGCATGGCGTCCGACCCTCTACCGATACTGCCAATCCACCTATAATAATAAAGACCGATTTGTTATACCTTCGTTACGTTTATTAAGTAGGGACGCACGTTTCTCTGTTGATCAGCTCAAGGTTCGATCTGTATCGATCTAGCCCGACTCTGGAATCAAATTCTCGTCGAACGTCTGCTGATTCCAGAATCGGGCTAGATCGATACCAATCGAAACTTGATCTGATCAATAATGAAACGCGTGTCACTACACAATAAACGTAATGACGACATAACAAATCGTCCTTTCTATTATATATATAGATATATAATATGTATTTATGTATATGTATGTATGCATATATATATATATATATATATATATATATATATATATATATATATATATATATATATATATATATATATATATATATATATATATATATATATATATATATATATATATATATATATAGTAATAATAATAAAATTGAAGACTAAAATCCAAAGAGGGCTCGATAAGGAAAATATCAAATATATAAGAACCGTAGAGATATATGTTTTTATATTTATATATATATATGTGTGTGTGTGTGCGTGTGTGTATATATATCTATATATATACACATGTGCGTTGTTAGGTGTGACGGTGCGCGCTTATGAGAGTATATGCGCTCGTATATGTGCGCGCTCAAGTAGAAGTGTGTGCGTGTGTTCGTGTATGTTAGCACTTGTGCTGATCTTATGTGGATGTGTTAGTGGCAGAATCCAGTTAGTATGAATTCCAATCAACAAACTTTATGTGTTTATTTGCACACAGAGACAGACTTAAAATACAGTTTCCCAAACCTTGTATAGAAATATTTCTCTTCTATAATAATAGTTTCTAATTATGGCACAAGGCCAGCAAATACCCAGTGCATTACTGGTACTTTATTTTATCGACAGCGTAAGGATGAAAGGCAAAGTTAACCTCGGCGGGATTTGAATGAACAGAGGACTATACCAATATCACTAACAACACAATATTTTTACGATTTAGATTTCAAGTCTTATTTTCCAATGAACAATAATTAATGAGGGTCAAATTGCTAACGTACAGACTTTCGCAGCTGATAACAGTTTACTTTCAAACCAATTAACTTTGCTTGGGAATGCTTTTTGATGACCAAATATACAACTGACCGCAGTTATTATGTTGGACCGCAGTTATTATGCTGAGCGTTATTATTATGTTGGACGAGATTTGTGAAAGAATTTGCTTTTACAGCTTAATTAGCATCTAACTAGGTGCATTGATAACTTTCATGAAACTATTAACTTTATTATGGAAAGTGTGAGACGGAGCAATAGTCAAAATATTTTGAGTAATAGTGAGTGCTGAATATCACTTACATTAATGAATACTCGAAAAGATTCTGGAGTGACTTGTAGTACTAGTAGTAGTAGTAGTAGTAGTAGTAGTAGTAGTAGTAGTAGTAGTAGTAGTAGTAGTAGTAGTAGTAGTAGTAGTAGTAGTAGTAGTAGTGGCGATATTCAATGAGATATGTCACTGTCTAGTAGATGTTATTTCATAACTGGTGTGATGAAAAAACACCCACACACAACCACACCACTATGAATTTTGACGAACAAGAAATCAGATTTGTTTCAAGCCTGAAGCAAATGAAGAAAAGCAGAAAGAATTATATAAAGCGAAATTAAATCACATAATGTAATTAATTCAACTGAAAAAGTCAAAGAAATTAAATCAGATGAAAGTTTGAAAAAATAATGAAACACATTGTCAGCAAGACATTGCTGATTCAACTGTTTTGATGTCTTTTCTATTGGAAATCCATGGCATAGAATCAAAGTTAAGTTGAATTGCCAATTCAAGGATACAAACAATAAAGAATAACTTAATGAACAACAAGAACATCAAGACATAATTATAGCAAGAAAATATTATTGTTGATTGTGATTTATAAATATGAAAAGATTGTGGGATTCTAACACACACCACACATGCACGGATGTGCATGAGTGCATGCGTGTGTGTGTATGTGCTTATGTCTATGTGTTTGTGAATATATTTCATGTATTTATTTCATATCTAACAGCACATAGATCACTAAGTAACGTAATCCAGTATGATGTTTGTAATAGTGGACCAAATGGTAGAATCACTAGCAATCCGCATATTGAAAATTCTATATAATCGGTATTTCTCATATTGTGATTTTGTAAATAGAATCTCATATTTTACAGACGTGTGTGAGAATAAGATTACATATTCAAGAGCTTACATTATACTTTCATAACACGATGCAATATTTTATATGTGTCACAGAATATTATTCTCTCGACCACATTATACAGAATTTAACGTATATCTTATCAGACGTAGACAATCCATTTTCGTTTATTTTAACACATCGCTAAAGTTTCTATACGTATAAGTAATGAAATATGTTATGAGTTAAGAGTCAAATACACACAGAGACACATACATACACACACATAGTAATATATGTGTGTGTATGTATGTGTGTGTGTATTAATATATTAAGATATATATATATATACATCTTTATATATATATATATATGTGTATGTATTTATATATATATATATATATACATAAAGTATATATATATAAATCTGTCTATTTATATACATATTTATACATGTATATATTTGTCTATGTATATAAATATTTATATATATATATTTTTATATATGAATATATGTGTTTGTATAGATGTTTGCGTGTGTGTATTTAACTCATAACATATTTCATTACTTATATATATATATATATATATATGAACATATTTATTTATTATGTAAAACGTGAACAATTCATAAATTAACTATAAAATAGCGAAATGAATGGAGTAAATTTACACTAGAGACAGGAAAATGCCCTATATTGACGCCTACCATAATAGAACAGTGTATATGTGTATATTCATAAAGCATATATGTGGTTCGATTACCGTAGGCGTTTCTGCTCACCTATCTGCCATCTCCGATAGTATTTTACCCGACTATTTTGGAGTTAATGAAGACATTCTGGACGCTTTGTATAATAAAGCAAATACACATTAAATTTTCAAACTTGCGTATATCCTTCATGAAATTAAATATATATATACATAAGAGAGTATTGAAGTTTGCTTGAAGCATTGTGGAACAATAAGTAAATATCTTTAAGTCGTTTGGAAGCCTCGACAATGCAAACGGGTAAATATCCGGGTAACAAGGTCCGGTGGTGGAGAGAGAGATGTAAGTGGGTGTACGTTGAGATGCGTGGTGTGTATAAGATGTGTGAGATGTGTAGAATGAAGGGAAGAGTATAAAGGATTAAATAAAAATAACAACACAAGAGAGAGTTACCTTGGGAGAGATTTAATAGTCCCTATATATTTCGGATTCACATCCATCAACTGGGATTTTTTCCGGGGTGGGGGAAAAGGTTGTCTGTCGGACAAGTCCGGAACGCGTCCTTCGCTGTATATATATATATATATTATTCACAATGTGAATAAATGAAAAATATTCTCATCATCAAAATATATATTTTATTATACATATTTCTTTGAAATATGTATAATTAAATATATATTTATTAACATTTGGAATAATATTAAATACTCCAGGAAAATCTTTTGTCGAGTGCTTCTAATCTATTGTAAAATTGTATTCGTTGATTAATCAACGAACCATATTAATCTTTGGTCATCTCTCTCTCTGTCTCTCTCTCTCTCTCTCTATATATATATATATATATATATATATATATATAGAGAGAGAGAGAGAGAGAGAGAGAGAGAGAGATGACCAAAGATTAATATGGTTCGTTGATTAATCAACGAATACAATTTTACAATAGATTAGAAGCACTCTCTCTCTCTCTCTCTCTCTCTCTCTCTATATATATATATATATATATATATATATATATATATATATATATATATATATATATGTATATATATCTTTAGGTTTGTTGGCTCACCACTGGATAGAACTGGTCATTCCGTATGGTCAATTCTGGTGTAATATTGTGAAGAGTACTCAACGCAGTGCAGTTCACCCATCTTCGTTTGTGTAGTTCGTGGTGCGAATACGGAGTTAATTATAAATAAAATAAAATAACAGGAGGCTGAACTGGTGTAAATCCTTGAAAGGTCTATTATACTATGAACCTTTCAAGGATTTACACCACTCCAAACTCCTGTTATATTATTTTATTTATATATATATATATATGTAAGAATATTTTCGAAACAGCGAGTGGGTTTGAAATTATTAGAAATGTAAGTTATCGCCGTATTTTGACTAAAGAAATTAAAGAAATTATTTAGCCTGATAGTGGGGTTAAGAACCCCCGGAGAAATGGAAAAAGATGAGTATTGACGTACATGGGAGTCATGTACGTCAATACACATCTTTTTACATTTCTCCGACGGTTCTTAACCCCACTATCAGGCTAAATAATTTCTTTAATTTCTTTAGTCAAAATACGGCGATAACTTACATTTCTAATATATATATATATATATATATATATATATATATATATATATATATATATGTATGTATATATATATATATATATATATGTATGTATATATATATATATATATATATATATATATATATATATATATATATATATATATATATATATATATATATACATACATATATATATATATATATATACATACATATATACATACATATACATACATATTCATGCACATGAATGTATACATACATACATTCATGTGCACACTTGGTTTTTGGTGAGTTATCGGATTTGATAGTCGTTGTCAGGCATCCTTCGTTTCAGTACTCTACTGCTTTCATTTCACCCGATACCTCCAATAAGGATCCTGAATTCCTGGAGACGACACGTATATGTACGTGTCTGACCCGGAAAACCAAATCCTGTCAGCGAACGATGCGAGTGCCCACAGAATGGGCATCAGATACGGACAGTTGCTAAGAAATACTATCAGTACTTAACATGACTGTACAACATTTAATATATTTGGGGTCCTCTCAGGTCTAAGTGCATGGAGGTTCGAGGAGTTTCCTTCAAAGAAGATTAAGAATTGAACCCCAACAAATACGTAATTTTTCCAACCTAAACTCAAATACCTTTTTTACAGATTTCGTATAACACACACACACATACATACATACACCCACATACACGCACACACACACACACACATACACACACACATACATACATACACACACACACGCATACACGCGCACACACACACACACACACACACACACACACACACACATACACATACATACACACACACATACACGCACATACACACACACATTTTATTCCACGAAAAACGAGTTAAACTTTGAAAAGTTCAATGCGGATGTAACTGTCACAATCTACCTGATCAAAGGCAGGTGAAAGTGGATTTGACGTTTTCACACAGCTAAAAGACCACAGAAGCCATATGTAGCTGTAACGCTATATTTGTCTTCTACTGTATCTATTTATTTCTAATAATTGAATGCTATCGTTCACAATATGTTTCGATCAATATATTTACAATTTCCATAAACTATCTTTTTTTTTCATATGGTTTTCACTACATGTTTCTCAACGTGTCTCATAACACCTAGACATATTATAATACAGTTTGGTTAACATCATTTGAAAAGTAAGGAAATATATTAATTTTCAATTTTGTTTTCATTTCACTCAAGATATCTCTAACTAAAAGAGTTTCCAATAAATTATTTTTATTCCCCACCTCGCTTTATGGTAATATTTTCTTTAATATTCAACACATTCTGTTTAATAAACATTTAAAAGTGGTAACTTCCAAAAATAGTTGTTTTTCTCCTGTATATTCATTGTGAGAGATGTTTGTTTTTAGTGTATTTAGTTGTGCATTTATTCGCATTCGTTTATTCATCTGTGTTTCAATATTTCCATATTATAATACCATACAATATGAAAGCAAAATATTTTCTATAGTTCAAAAACTTAGTGCACATTTAAGAAAATAACATTGAAAAATACAAAATAGAAGAGATAGCATTTATGATAATATTCTGTGACCACAAACATCTTATCCCATTATTAAGAAATCGAAATACAATATATAGTTTCTTGAAAAACATCTTCAAAACATATCGTTGTTATATATTATTTAATATTCCTCTCGGTTGAAAACGACTAGGATATAATATGGTATGAAAATTAACTTTAAATACTAACATTTAACTTTGGGAAGCAAGCCATTTAAAAGAAGTGCTTGAATATAAGCAAACAATGGTTTAAATGCCAATAGTCATTGTTTATCACACCATTAACGCATTTACATGGTTCCTTTATTTTTAAATAGATAGACAAAGTTCTTTATTTCTCTTATTTTATTATCGTTTTCAGCATGGTATTACTTACATACTGATACATCACATTCAGTTATCCCAGGCTGTTGTAATGATGTTAGTATTGTGTCTATTACATATCTAATTAAACACGTGAAGGAGAGAGAAAGAAGCGATCCGAGAGTAAAAGGACGTATTCAGTGCGTAACCAATTAAAGCAAGTTATTTGTTTCGAATTACTGATAACGATATCTGCCGGTCAAATATGTTTAGACGCATCGGTGCCGAGCAAAAAATGCAACTGCAGAAACCCTGACTTATGCCCGCTCAGAAATGATTGTCTAGTGACAAATCTGATTAACCAACGTAGGGTCACTTCCCTCAACGTGACGTATGAGTACATGGGAGCAGCTTCAAATAGCTTCAAGCAGAGATCGTACAGTTCTCAGCACACCTTCAACAGTATTGACAAGCGAAAAGTACGGTCCTTTCGCAGCTGATCTGGAAGCTATAAAATGGCCTACGTTTCGTGAGGTGCCCCCCGGTCGGTGGTGGCTCCCATGTTTGCAGCCTCTATCAGGATGAGACTCTTGAGATGAAGAGCGATATGAAAAGTAAAACCACGTCTATCTAGTACTAGATAGAACCTAGTTTCCCTGAAATAGTTTAGGTATAATTATCAGTGAATGATATATGACATATGGAGCCTCCTGAGGCTCTTAATTGACTTTATACACTGTTTCCCTATGTAAATAAAAACTATATATCCGTAGGCACAGATTAATGCTAGAATAGACACTCACATACACTGGATTATTCACAATATTCCAATGGTGCATGATTTAACCTCCCGCCTATACAGGATACGAGTTAATAATCAGCCTTCGGCCTCCAGGACGCATGGTAGGTTTTTGAGGCTTATTTTAGAAAAAAAGTAGTGTCTTAGACACGGTATATCTGCTAATGCAAGTATATATGGCAAACCAACAATAACATTACATATGTTTAGACATTTCGTTATATGCAACATAAGTACCATGTAGAGGAGGCTTCTCCAAACATGCGGACCGCTGGCCGCATGTGGCCCTTTACAAGCACACATGCTGCCCTCACTAAGGTTTTTACAGTGCGAGCATGTTTTATCCTCGTAATATAAAATGAAAACAATTAGTTGTAATATGCACAATTTAGTTGTCGTGTGTGGCCCCCAGACAATACATATATGACTCGTGTGGCACTCGGGGGACCCTCAGTTAGACATGTCTGGTGTAGAGTGTATAGAAGAATACTATTAGTTAGGCCTATTTCCACAGATTTTAGTAGATGACAAGTAAGATTCAAAATAGCCCGTCGCATTTACGTTACTTAGCCGGGACACTTTATTAAATAAGTATAAGATGTATATCAGTTAGTCATGATGCAAATATCTCGGTAATATCAGATATTCCCATGAATATTTTTTGTAGTTCTTATTGCATTTCATATATTTTTGAAATGCTTATCTTATTGAATAAAACATGAGTTTTAAAATATCATTTTGAAATCATACTGTTTTGGTGACAGGCTTGTTAACATATGTATGATAACAAATAACGTTTTAGTTTAGCAAGTAAATGATACTCCTCTAAGAGAGTTAAAGTTCCGTCTAACTTCTACTTAACATTCACAGTAAAAGAAATTGCTGTTTTATTGTATTAAGACTCTCGCCACTTAGAAACTCAAAAACGTTATCAATTCTCTATGAACACTTATCAATATTTTTCCTTTTTCACGTGTCGAACATCATCTGAAAATTGTATTATTAGACTCACATTTCAATCATTATATATGATATTTATATACTTGTCTTCAATTATACAGTAATGTTGCTTCCAAGGATACTTTGTTATATATTTTTTTGAATTGCGAATATCGTTCTTTTCGTGCTAACATTACTATAGATAGTAAAATATTGAGACAAAATCTGGCCGAAAGCCATTGGCAAATCAAGGGAAAGCATAATTTTCTTGATTCTATTATGAGCATACTACAAGTCTATCACACGATCAAATATACATCCCAATACACAGGAATTTTAAAACTCTCACCCAGACCGTTGTATTTTGCACACTTTGTATTCGTTCATTTTTTTCATATTCATGAATCTGAAACAAGTTTGTTGCCAATTGGAAGAAAGTCAATTGAATGTTATTTTCAGTGGCAGAGACTCGGGCTCACATTACATAAATAATTGAATTTTTATATAGACTATTCTTGCTTAAAATGTTAATTCATAGTGAGTTAAATATCAAATTCATATAAATATGTTTTAACATAGTTTTTGCCCAATAACCGATTATGTTGTTAGATATGAATGTTACAGAAAATATACCTATCGCTATCGGAAGCCAGAGGAACAGCTCTAAAGATTGCGTATCAAGGAAGCAATCAATATAGGAATACAAATACGCTAAGAACAAATGTTAGGAAATGAACGAAGCTTATTTATAAATGTGAACACTACGAGCAGAACCAAACTTTCTGTAAACCCACACATACTATACCTCTGACCAAATTTAGGGGCAAAATGTCACAATATATATCCTAAATCCATTTTGTTAACGTGCCGTAACCCCCGTCATAAATATTTGAATCTGTCGTTTTACCTATCTCAGTTCTCTATCATAGAGAGAATGTTCTCTTCAGATATGGAATTTAATATCTAAGTTAGATAGGTATTCTTTATTAATATTCATGTTATATTCATTCCCAAATGCACTTACGTGGCTTACTTTCTTGAATTTCAAACTTAGTTTCCGGTGTATAATTGTACAACTGCTACGTGTGCATGTACACAAGTGTGGACAGTGTAAATTAAACAAAATATTATAACAAAAATTCTAAGGTTAAAATCTTTCAGATTACAAATTCTGAGCTTAAAATCTTTCAGATTACAAAAATTAAAAATGACAATGTTTCACATTCTCTCCTATCAAAAGCATCCAAGCGCAGGAAATGAAAAATGCCAGAGACATTCATTTTTTCTTCTATATAACATGTGTATTTTACTTTCTTTTATATTCTAATATAAAGACGTGACTAGAAACTATTCTGGATGTTTTCTTTTCTTAGAGATGTACACATGATCCCCAGAGAGAATATCTTCGAATCGATATCATTTGATGTCTCCAAATTATATGGATAGGCTATGTTTAGTCTTCATTATGTGCGCTAATCCCTATAGTGTATGAAAATCCCAGTGCATGTTGTTGATAAATATTGAACAAGAAAATTGTAAAATTAAGGCAATACATATAAAAGAAATGGTATTATGAGACACGTGTGCAATATAACATATTGTCTATGTAATTATAATTGATCTCACCGTGCCATTTATCTATTAGACATATCATAATCCGTACTGCAATGATTGAGAATTTATTTCCTAGATGTCTCTTACAATGATAATGATGTTGTAAATGATTGATACTTAGAGCCAGTTTGTTGTTCCCTTTCCGAAAAATATATTATTAGAAACATATATTTTTACTTGACATCTTAAATATAGAGATACATTTCGAATGCCAATCATTATTTTGTTTATATGCATGACGGCTTGTTTCTTGACACTATTTCTAACACGATCAATGATGAATGACCTATCTCATTTCGAAATTAGAAATTCTCAACTGTAGTTTACAAACTTTGAAAGTAAAACGTACCTGTTAATAGTGTAAACCATAAAGAAAGTAAATATAGAAACCCGACTTTGCCTAAATTTCAGCATATAACGTTGGAAGAAAACAGAATGGTGTGATACAATCATCAGTGTGATCATTGATATTCTTTGACATCGCCTCATTTAGAAATCTATATAGAGGTTCATTGATGTCAGACGCAAGGAGCAGACGAATGTTTTACTAGATTAAGAGGGTGAGAACTATATGGCTATATCCGGAAAAGAAACGTCAATATACAGTATTGTGCACAAACACACGTACACACACGCACACACACACGCCCCCCCCCCCACACACACACACAGAATGTGACAAATAATGCTCAGAGAGCTGGATGGAAGTACTGTATTATGGTTAAGTGATGAGTCGTGTTACACTTGGGTTATACCTGTGCACTCACAGCAGCATCAGAAAAGACAAATCTTACCAGTGGATGTGGTGAAATTGTCGGAAGGTACCTAATTCATTGTGATCTCCACACGACAACTGAGTCTTTGTCAGTACAAGCCCTACGAAAACAATAAGGACGTGTATATTTATAGTGGGACCCTATTACGTTCTCTGGGTGATAGTGAATATATGAAATATAGATTTAGTGTGCAACGTTCGTGTATGTGGTATATGTGGCCACATATTTCCTAGAATACAAAGAAATATACTGTGGCAAATGTCAACGATATATGTGTTCACTCTACTGAACAAATAACAACAAATAATAAATTCTAGATAATATCCAGAAATCAACATTTTCACTTTAATTAAGGAGAAATTTTCATTTCTATATGTGACTGATTATTTTCATCTTTCCTGCGTGCAAAAACAAGATTAATGTTTCTAAAGTTTGAAATTATAAAAGCTGTGGTAGAATATTACCAACACGATTTCTGCTTACTAAACATTTTCTATGACAAATTAATGGAATTTGTTTATTACAGCGAAAACATTTTCACTTTAATTGCTTGGCAAAGAATGGAAGGTTGAATGATTAGTTCTATCGTATAATGAGGATGGAATAGTGTACAGAGTCGCTTCAAACATAAAGAAAAACATAATAAAAAGAATGTTTGGTTGAACTTTCCACAGTTAACAAATTTACTGAATTCATTTGGCAAACTGTCTCGGAGAGAAGTCATATTAAAGTTGGAACTCTCCTAATTATAGTACGTTTGCCAAAATTTACAGGAAGGACGAAACCAAAATAAGCGAAACGAATATCTACTATTATGCAAAGATTGAGGTAGGTATATTAGAAATTTAAGTAATTAGTATGTGTAAATGATATCAGTCTCTTTGAATCATAATTGCGTGTTTGAGTTGCGAACTACTATCAAATTTACTCCATGATATCCTATGTGTCTATTTAAAACGTAATTAAAAAAGAAAAAGAGAAACAGAATCCGGTGGATATTGTATGGCCTGTTTGCTGATATTTAAAAACGAAACATTTTATGTGGTAGGAGTATAAATAACAAGTTTCCAATCTTAACTAATATACGTTTTTGTCGTTTGGTTGATAGATAAAATTAAAATAGAAATAGGAACGACTCTACAAGTTTATCTACAAATGATAATGATTTGCTCTCCAGGAGCAATCCCGGAGAGGGGAAGTTTGCATTTCACTCACATGGAACCTTTGAATATCAAGAGAACAGGGGGGTTAATTTTGTGCATACTTTCCTGAGAACTTAGAAGTTTGTTTCGTTATATAAAATATCACCAAACCTTAGAAATCCAATTAGAACCTAAACTGTAGGAGAATGCTCTCCAACGACATCCCGAGCATCAAGTATATGTCACTACAGTTTCCAGCTGATATAATAGAGCATGCGTTAACCCAGGAGCTAGTGAGGGAAATGTGTTTATATAGCCATTCCAACTCGCGCGTAGCCTCACCAATTCCGTCTCGTCGGAAACGATAGATTAGTCTCCAGTTCCAAGAGCTAACTCTGCAGCTGTGAGATCCTTTTCCCTCATCATATCAAGCACTGACCATACGAAGGGGCTGGACGGAGCGAACAGCCGTCAGAATCAGCAACACTGGGTTACCGAGAAGGCATATTCCCTTCAAACCAGAACCAACTCCTACCATTCTGGAATAGATGGGGGTTGAGGACGTACTTACAAAACTTTACGTGAGTATCAAACCCAACTAAATATTATCTTTAAGTGCTAGGATTATTGCCCTCTCCTGTGTAGTGGGGGTATTCTCTTAGTAAGATTATCCTACTTCCCTACTAGAATAATTGAGATTCCGACCGACAAATGATGAATGAAATATATATGAAATGCGGTTTGTTTCGAATGTTTACATTCTGAGTGCAAATTTCCCAGGGATCAACTTTGGTTTTATCCACTCGGAGTTGATAAAATATAGTACCTATCAAATACTGGAGTTGAAACAATAGACTAGAGCCCAAAGTAGAAATAATTATCGCTTGTTATTTCTTCGTCAGTTTCACGCAAGTTTCTATTGCATTTTGAATTTTGCAATAGAAATGATAATGTCTTGTGCCGTATGAGGGATGTTCCTGGCAGAGCTATATTTTATAGCGTGTAGTCTTGGGAAACTTGATATATATTAGTTCATATTACTTTTATATCTAGGGCGGTGAATTGGCAGTGTCGGTAGAGAGTTGGACGCCATGTTTTCTAGCATAGTTACGTCCCTTTACAGTCTGAGTTCAAATCCCGCCGAGGTTAACTTTGCTTTTCATCCTTACGGGGTCGATAAAATAAAGTACCAGTAATGTACTGGGTAATTGCTGGCCTTGTGCCTAAAGCAGAAACAATTACTTTTATATCTAGTGCTTCAATTCTTATTAGCACAGTTTTCAGGTTAATATCACATATACTGTAATTTGCTATTCATTCTATTTACTTTCCAAGCAATATTCTCGCCAGAAAGGATGATGATGATGTATATTAAGTGTGAATATGTTTCTTTTCTCCAGTCTTTGATTATTATGCTTGGACAGTGGTATTTACCTCATTTTCAGTTTGGGTGGGCATACCTCAGATGATTGTGACCAGATAGTTTCCATGTACCGTCTTTGGTTCATTTTAAAGCCACTTCTTGTCCGTTTTCCCAGCGTAATGTGGGCATATTTCCCAGTGGATATAGTTGTCAAATTAATTCCGTCTGATTTGAAAAGGATTCAGCAGCCGGAATCAATTTGTTAAACCCTGCCGTTGTCTTTAGTGCAGAGACTGCATTTGATGTTAGGACACGTTTTCAATGTATTTAGGTGCATTGCTTAGTGGTTAGAGCATTAGGCCTGCAACTCAAAGGTTGTGAGTTCGATTCCCAGACCAACTGATGCGCTGTGTCCTTGAGCAAGACACTTTATTTCACCTTGTTCCAGTTTACTCAGCTGTAGAAATGAGTTGCGAAGTCACTGGTGCCAAGCTGTATCGCGCATAGCCTTTCCCTTGGACATCATCAGTGGTGTGGAGAGTGGAGGCCGGTATGCATGGTCGACTGCTGGTCTTCTTCAAACAACTTTGCCCGGACTTGTGACTCGGAGGGAAACTATCTAGATGCAAATCACATGATCATTCGTGACCGAAGAATTTCTTCTTTTTCGACTCTTGTAATTGCTTGCGGCCATTAGTCTTGTGCAGTTAGAATTATTATTTCTGTTCATACCCTTAGCACCGAGCTTTTAAGCCATTGTTGACTTTCACTTAGGTGTAATTCTTCCAGAGTCGAACCTTGCAGCGTATTAGCAATCGAGTAGATTCTTTCTCTATTCCTTTTTAATATAATTTATGATTCTATTTTCATTATATTACTTTGCTTCTTTAAAATTTTCTGTATTAGAAAATCAATGCAATATTCAAATGGAGAATATTCAAATGCCCCATTCTAACTCTTTTTCTTTTAATATTTTCTAGATGTAGCCTCATGATGTTTGGTAGAACTACTAACTACAGAAGAGGAGCACTAAATTAGAGACGTAAATTTAGTCCAAATGATACTACAATTCAAATAGTTTAAAAGAGCGTAATACATTTGACGTCAGCCTGTAACAAACTAAATATATTGATCAACATTTACAAAGGTCGTGAAGAAACAAATAGTTTACTTAACGAACGTTATATACGAATATGGTGAAAGCTACGTTATAAATATATTATAGTTTTACAAATTATCTCTAATGAACAAAGTCTAGCATCATTTCAGAAGCTAACCAGCAAATAACAATTTTATGAAAACTATTAACTTATAGAGGAAACGAAGATGTTCGCAATAAATGACACGCCATTTTATGTCTACTGTAATTACTACGTTCCTTCCACCCAGCAGGAAAGTAATACAAAATTAGTTTATATCAAGCTGGTAACGCACAAACTGTTTATGGAACAGAATATTTAATATTACTTATTTAGGAAATATCTCATGAAAGAGACATTTTCTCTAAACTGCTACAGCATAAAATATACTTCAGCCGACCAAAGGTATTCCTGAAATATTATGTATATTTATACAATACTTATATTTATGTACATTTATTCAATACTTATATCGTGATATAATTAAGCACGTCAAGATAATAATGAACTGACAAGAATATTAGCGACATTACTATTTAATGATAATACATTCTAATACATATATTTTAATATTTGATTTTTACCGCAATAATACTAGACATTTGCTCGGCTCTCGTGAATTGATTGCAACTGTAACTTAAATAAAATGTCTCCTGTCAAAACAGATTACATGGGAACAAATATATTTATTACTATACTATCGTACAGAATGAATTGAAAAGGTCATCAAAATGATAGCATTTGAAACCAAGCTGTCACATTAACAATAATACTAATAAAAAAGTGAACGTAGCTTCATTAAATATTGGAACATGATACATGTTCTAAATGTCTTGAATAGGAATAGAAAAGTGGCCGTAATATAGGCAAAGTTGATTTATACTAATAATTTCGACTGGAAATAAATAGACTTCAAGACAATCTATACAGTCACTATTTAAATATAAATATATTAATATTGATATGAAATAAATTATATAATACAGTAATATTATGCTGATCAACTCGTCCTCTACTGATGCGAAAGAATAATTCATTAGAGGTTTTTTTTGCGGGCCATATATTGACCTAATTAATCATACCCAGGCAGACGACGGTGAACTGTGTGAAATAACAAATATATTTTATATTCACTACTTATTCCGAGAGATGAGTCTACTGTCCAATATAATGATGTAAAACAGTGAATCCGTGTATTTTTGTTTATGTAGATGTATATATCCCTTCAAACAACGATTCAAGACTGCTGTGTATGCAGTATCTAACATTTAAGTCTGCAACGGTTTTCATGATTTCATATATACCTAACTAACCGTTTAACGAAATTTAAGACAGAACATTTATAATGTCTGTATGACAATTAACTGATATTTTCAACTCAACTGCATTTTCACTACTAAGTGGATTGCACACCACCTTAATAATCAAACAGTCACAAAAATAGAATTTCAATGGAATTATGGATTGACAATGCATATTTTACTATTTGAGGAGTTGAGATTTCATGGGGACCAGTAGTGCAAAATAATATACTTGCATTTCTTATTAACTGTATAATGAAACATATTTGCTCCAAAGTCAACCACACATTCCTGGGGATATTATTGGAGGACTTTTACAAAATACTACACGTATAAGCAAAGTTTATCTATGACTGACATTTTTCTTTATAAAGCGAAATCCAAACTAGAAGAAAACTAAAAGTGTATATAAGCTAAATTCGGACGATAACTCCTTCGTTGTGATATGACTCTTGAAACATAAAGCCTAAGTATTCTGACATATTTATATGTGTGTGTGTATATATATATATACAGTCGATAGACGTTCGTGAAATCGGACCGAGGAAAGAATGTTTCCATTGGTCTTTTCAATTGCTATTACTATCTATCGGTCACAACTCCAAGCATAAGGAGCAAAGTGAAATAAAGTATCTTGTTCAAAGACATAACGCATCACCCAGTCTGGGAATCGAACTCACAACCTCACGATTACGAATCCAATTCTCTAACCACTCAGCCACGCGCCTTCAAACAAGCATATATAATTCAGTAAATTACAGTATTGATCTACTGAATCATTGATAACATCCAGTTACAATGTATTCTTCATATTCAGTATTAGTAACTTGAAGTAAAACGTATCTGTTATTTCATTGCATCTCTATATGTAGCAACATTTAGAAGTGAAGAGCCTAGAAGAAATTAACAATTGATATTTGTTGGGGCACAGCCGATTTCAAATATCAAGTATCTCTTGACACAATAGCTGGAATAATGTATACTTATATGTTTAAAAAGTGTTGTTTCCAATGGTGTAAATATTAGAAATCTATGTGAAATGGTTGACATAAAGGAAACCAGAACAGCGTTTTTCCAATGCTTGTGGTATGATGCTAAGAAATTGGATATACACTGATATCTAACTGAATTCCACTATACTTCTATACCTGTTTAAAACATTTTTTTTTTAATAATACAAATACTTCTTAAAAAGGAAAATATTATTTATATATTATTTGCATTAGATTATAAAAATTATTTTCACATTATGTGTCCAGTTATATAAATAAGCCTTTTGTCTGATATCTTAAATTAAGCCAAATATAATACATGAACATTATTTGTAAAAGGGCGGTGGATTGGCAGTATCGGTAGAGGGTCGGACGCCATGCTTTGACGCATTGAGTTACGGCCCTTGTCATTCTGAGTTCAAATCCCGCCGAGGTTAACTTTGCCTTTCATCCTTACGGAGTCGATAAAATAAAGTACCAGTAATACACTGGGTAATTGCTGGCCTTGTGCCAAAAAAGTAGAAGCAATTATTTGTAAAAGGATTAATAATGATATAAATTTACAACTTGAATATTTTCAAGAATCTAACTAGGGATGAATAACTTTAAATAATTGAAGCAAAACAATGACCCGGTATTTGCAAGAATATTAGGTAAAAAATAATTCTTATCTAACTTCGCCGTATTTCAGAAAATGGTTAACAATTATAGATGTTAAATGAAGTATAAATGAATCGTAAAAAAACAATTTGCAGAATCAATTATAAAATATGCGTGCATCATTAAATATGCATATTTCTACCAAATGATTTAGAAAAGGTTTCATTTATGCATATTGCATCAGAATTCGGGTAGGAACATTACCTATGACATGCTTTACTTTCGTATTGGACAATTTTACCATTAGAGATCTATGTTGGGAATAGCACAATCTGTCATTAATTCTTATTAATTTTCAGCATTCAATATAGAACAGGAAATTCAATTAATACATATAACAAATAGATGATATAGACACAAGTAAAAATAGATAGAAAATATCATTCGACACATATTTTATTTCTACGTCTAAAATCCGGCTATAGAGGCATCTACAGAAATGTGTTATCTTTAAAGAACTGCTTTGTTTCGTGATAAGATTATCAGACTTTCTCAGGATATTTTATGCTGGCAGGGTGCAAGGTCATGAAATACCAACCTCAGTCTAGAAAATATTAGAAATTAAAATAAAGATGTTGGCTAGCTTTACATACTGTAGCAAAGCAGATTGGCTAACGTCCATACCAGACTGTGACACACGACTAGATTTCTGCAGTATAATTCATATTCTCATAGACGCGTGCGTGCGCGTTTATATTCTTATTTATATTGTGTGATGTTTCATGCATTTTAGATCTCTGATTTCTATTCATAATGGTATATGGATTTGTGTGTGTTCCTTTGTGTGAGTGTATTTCTTTGGGTGAGTGTATATGTGTGTGAATTTATGTGTGTGTGTGTGTATGTATGTGTGTGTGTGAGTGTGTTTGTGTGTGTGTGTGTGTGTGTGTGTAGAACGCAAAGCCTAGAGTGTTGATATTACGATTGTTGTATTCTTGAGAAAAGTTCTTCAATTCCTGTTGCCCCATCCCCTCAGCAGCAACTTGAGATTAACGTTTTAGTGGACATGCATCTCTGCTAAGTAGGAGACTTGCTTGTACTTTCCTACATTCATTCAACACCACAAATATATACCCTAACATCTTAAATGATGTGTTTGAATAGTTTCCTATATATTAACGTTACAAGTAAAAACTCAACATCAAGGTAATTTATTTATTTGCTTCAAGGCAAAACCTAATCGAATTAAATAATTTCAAACTAACGGTAATACTTAATTCCGATGAAATATTTCTATGAAAGAGAGAGAAGTAGAGAGAAAGAGAGAAATCTTGTGTGTGTGTGGGTGTGATATATATATATATATATATATATATATATATATATATATATATATATATATATATATATATAGAAGGATGAATAGAGAGTGGGAAAGGCAGAAATAGAGTGAAAAATCATGAGAATTTGTTTGTGTGTGTGAGTTAGAATTCTACTTGAGGGGGAAAAGCACATCAAGTAATTAGAACTAAGTAAACAGAAATGCAGCAAAGGTTTTAGGAAGATTAAATCAAAGTAAAAGAGTCGACGCACTTATTTAAAAATTCATTGGAAATAAGAATATATATATATATAGGAACCAGTAAGACCCCGACAGCTGAGCTCAAGCCGTTTCGACGGCTAATTCTGGACTAAATGAAAATTTATCCTGGTATTTAAATAGCCGATCTTCTCAAGGGGTAATTCCATATATGGTCAAAGTGATTGTCAAAAATCAGTAGTAATTCTGTGGTTGCAAATTAGTAGGGGAGATGGTGGCTAAACCTGCCAGTAGGAGAAAGAGGGGAGGGGGTGGAGTAGACCCAATCAAGCGTTGGTAGTGCCAGCTACAGCTGGGCATGAGGTCAAAGAAGATACAGGGGAGGGGGAGGGAGAGGAAGTCGGAATGGTAGGTAGAACAATGGGGGGTAGAAAAATATATATAGGAAAGAAAAATACTGAGAGTGAAGAAAAGCAAATAAGTGTAAAGAAAAAGTAAAGTAAATTAAATTCTACGACCTAGGTCTCAGGCTATTGTTAGGCTAGAATAAAATAAAGAAAGAAAGAAAGAAGTAAAGAAATAAATAAATAAATAAAGAAAGAAAGAAATAACGAAATAAGTAAAAGAACTAGGTGGGACGGAATAGGCAAAAACCCTTTTAAGAGGTATAAGTACGTAAATGATACGGTGACGGGTCAACAAAAGGGGCCAAAATACTAAAGAGACTACCACGAAATAAACAATAAAGGTTTCCATCCCGGGCCAGCAACGACCCAGTGCAGCAAAGTGAACTTGTACGAGATAATAATTCTGAGTCCCGAGAAAAATATATACTAATGCTAACTCTAAAAGATCTAAAACAAGCTACATGAAAGTTCGTACGAAATAAAGGTAGAATACGGAGAAAGAAATTCAGAATCCACCCCGCCCAGAAGAAAAGCGAAGCAAGAAATACTGAAACGAAAAAATAAGGCATAAGTGCCACTAAGAAATATAGAGGGCACAGAGAATAGTGGGAGCGGTCGGAAAAAGGGGGCAAGTATCCGGGGTCTAAGCCAACTGCTATAAAGGGCGGAGTCCGCCAAATCTATCATAGACTAGGGGAGGGGGTGGTGGGGGTACTAAGGCTACATGGGGCCAAAGGGCAGCCTCGGGTGGGCGAGAAAAGACGCCGACAAAGGAGAAGAGCTGGGGTAGAAGGACTAAGGAGAGAGGGGGGAAGGAAATAAAGGAAGCGATAAAAGAATACAAAGAAGATCTTATATACTGGTTCCTATTACCCACTCTACTACCTCAAGTATTGAGTACTTTGGTGCGTTATGGTCCACCTGGTTCCTTACCACATTTCCTTCGTTATATATATATATATATATATATATATATATATATATATATATATATATATATATATATATATATATTTAGAAACACACAGATACATGCGGACACACACATATATACATGAATGCATCCGCACCCAACTGTGAGTTAAGGGTGCCAACTTCACCGATGTTGCTCAATGAATGACTGGGACAGACCAATTCAGTTTGAACCAGACTGAACCAGTATCAGAGTTAAAAATACATTATGAAGAGAGAAGAAACATTTAGATATAATTAGTAATAAAATGTATCATACCTAAACTGTTCCTAAATTCCTCGACTACGTAGTTTCGTGGCATAAACAAAAACAATATATCAAAGACATAGAGTCCCTGCGAGGTCTGCCGACTTATCAAGAGGATACCTCATTTTACTAGTCTCAAGAACGCGTCTACACGACGTGAGAAAGAATCCCAAAAGGCGGAGGGGGAGATAGTCACGCGATATAACGGTCGAGAAACAGAGCTAAGCCTCTTATAACCACGAAGAAAATACCACGGAGGCGGAGGGGGTATTCGTTTATGCCACGAAACTACGTAGTCGAGGAATTTCGGAACAGTTTAGGTATGATACATTTTATTACTAATTATATCTAAATGTTTCTTCTCTCTTCATAATGTATATATATATATATATATATATATATATATATATATATATATATATATATATATATATATATATAACGAAGGAAGTGTGGTAAGTAACCAGATGGACCATAACGCACCAGAGTACTCAATATTTAGGGTAGTAGAGTGGTTAATAGGGAAATGTTCAAGACCCCCAACGACAGAACTGAAGCCGCTTCGACGGGTATTGCTTAAACTTTAATCTGTTATTTTAATAAATATATATATATATATACAAATATAAATTACCGAGAATCGTATTTCGGCTATTGGAAATTATCGAAAAACAACTTCCGAGTTGTGTGCCAAGCGGTCCATAGAAGCTAATGAACTATAAATATATATACGTAGACATATAAACAGATATATGTATGTATATATACACCCACACACATATATATACACACATGCGTCTGTGCGCGTTTGTGTATGTGTGTGTGCATATATATATATCTATGTGTTTGTGTATATATATATACATATATCTGTTTATATATCTACGTATATATATTTATTTATACATATATATATATATATATATATATATATATATATATATATATATATATATATATATATATATATATATATATAATCAAGGTTTAGTAAATAAGAAAAAGTTTCAAAATAAATTTCAAAACATTCAGTTTACTTACTATGGTTACCTTTACCGAAATGATTTCTAGTCTCAAAAATAAATGTATAGTCCTTGCGGGCCTCTATTGAAAAGATAAAATCTCTTCAGAAGGTTCTTTTCACTCGGAGAATATAAAATTCCCGAGTTCGAATTTCGAACTGGCGCTATTCAAAATTGTTCCCGAGATGAGAATGAATGATGTGGAAGTTATTCTCTCCAGTGCCGTGTGCAAAGATAGAAGGCAGAGGCATGGAGGTCAATCTACTAACACTATAAATAGCAGTAGTCAAATCGACCAAGTTTTATCTCGACCATGGTGAGGTTAATAATAATAAAGTATATATCCCTACACGCAAAAAACGTATAGGGACACATGTATTATCCAACCATATGCCAATGTGGTTCAATGGCAGGTTAATAAATTAACGAGCCAGAACATATATAATTAAGGTTTAGTAAATAAGAAAAAGTTTAGAAATAAATTTCAAAAAATTCGCTGTACTCTGTCCCTATAAGTTTTTTGCGTGTGGGGCTATATATATATATACGTTCCTTTCTAACTGTTATGCAATGCACTTGATGAGGTTACTGGGATACTACTGGCCATTGAAATATATATAGTATCTGCAAATATAAAGCTTAAAAGAATGTTCACGAATCAGGCCTCCTGCCATTTTATTCAATAATATATATATATAATATTATAAAGAATCGGGACCTCGACTACTGGCCTCTTGGTGATTCAACAACTAGTTCCATACTCTACTACACCAAGTATCGTGTTCTCTCCTGGGTAATGGTCTAACCAGTTTCAAACCGTATATATCCTGATTTATATATAGGGCTGGTCTGACGCTCAAGATTATGCTTGTTACTGTTCGGCTTAACTGTGCAGAGACGTTAGGATTTTACATATATACAAAAAAAGATACACATATACATACATGCATGCATACAAGCATACTTACATACAAACTTACACACACACACATAGTTACATACATACGCACAAACATACACACATTTATTCATGCATGCATACAAGCATGCATACAAGCATACATACATACACACACATACATATATACATGCATACATGCATACATACATAGATACATATGATGTAAACGTTGTCAGAAAAATACAGGAGAAGGAGGACATCTACGGACCATTGATGAGGAGTTTACAAATCCAGTATCCAAGATACACCTTTAGATTCATACCCATCATTATTGGAGCTACGGGTTATATACCAACCCGCTTGGACCAAAGTATGACTGAACTTGGATTTGCTGACAAAGAGCGCAGATCCCTAATTCATAGTCTGCAAATGCTTGCGATAGCTGGCACCTTCAACATTTGCAAAACATTCTTGCGATTCAAGGGATGACAATTTATTTTCTTTTACAACCTTGCCACCAGGAAGGCGGCTGGTCAAAAAAAAATATACTCGAAATTAAGAGAAAGAGATAACATACATACATACGTACATGCAAACAAAAATACACACATTCATACATTCATACATGCATACATAAGGCAAACAAACATACATACATACATGCATACATGCATACATACAAACACACACATACATACATGCATACATACATACATACATTCAACACACCTACATACATAGATACGTACGTTCAAACAAACATACACACGTTCATAATACAAACAAACATGCATACGTGCATACATACACACACACACATACACACATGCATACATACATATATACAGTCATATATACATACATACATACATACATACATACATACATACATACATACATACATACATACATACATACATACATACATACATACATACATACGTGTGTGTGCCTTTGTGTGCGTGTACAACGTACGTAAGGTAGTAGTAATTCTTAAAGCACGCCACTTATTTTTGAGGAGTGTAGACGAGAAGAATTATATAACTGTAAGAAAAAAAGAAAAGAAACTGAACGAGAAACTTTGCCAAATCCAAATCATTGACATATCGACCAGTATTTCTGGAGTTCATATTCTTAAGTGAAGTATTATTACACTGTTGTTATAGCTCACTGTATTCTACGAAGCTATTATTATTATGTTAAAAATCATTATTTACTGTTCGTTGTTTACATATATGTTGTTTTGAAGCTATAAGTAAATATAGAGGGTGGGAACTCTATGGTGGTTAATCATGTAATATTTGACATATTTTTAATATTATTTATTTGTTTGTATTTTTCTTTTACATTATCTTCCAACGTGCTTCTAGAAACGGGAGTATTTTTTGCTTTTGTTTTGCTTGCTTTTGCTATTAAATTATAGGGGTATTTCGTGGAGATAGCAAAACATTTTAGATATCTGTAGTTGATTTGTTGCAGTAGTACTAATAGGAGATGCAACAGCAGCAGCTGCAGTGGTAGTAGTAGTAGTAGTAGTAGTAGTAGTAGTAGTAGTAGTAGTAGTAGTAGTAGTAGCGGTAGTAGTGACGGTAGTGGTGGCGCTAGTAGTAGTAGTAGTAGTAGTAGTAGTAGTAGTAGTAAAATTTTCATTTCACAGGTTATTGTGTATTTCCACTGCCATAGTCTGAACACAGTTCTTGTGCCTTGGGTGGGTATGTGTTTCGTGCAATTTTTCTAGTTTTAGTTGTATTTTCTCCTACAATTTTTATACATCCATTTGCTATCTATTTTTATAATTCCCAACGAACTAAACATCATGGAAACTATTTCTGCTTTAGGTCCTTACATTCTGTTTATCACGATTAGCAGATCTCCATATTTGGATTGAGGTTTATTCTTACGTAAGCGATAGTACGCTGAGTGGACGCAGCATGGCCGAATGTAATCATTAGGTCCTGGTTTCGATCCCACTGTGCATCAACTCGGGAAAGTGTCATTTACTGCAGCCTCGGTTCGAACCATGCCTTGTCAGTGGAATTGAGTAGATGAAAGCAGTGTTTGGAAGCCGGTTGGATAGTTTGTACCTGCAATTCTAATAGACGGCTTTTTTATACTTAGTGTCACGCTAACTCTCTTCATCAATTATGTTAAGGGTGGAATGTTCAGCCACTTGCACGATGTTTTCATGAGCAATCCATTCCAATGATTGAACAGCTGGAACACCCATCGTCGAAATCTATGGGGTTACATGTAGTTTGACGCGTCTAACACCTGGAATTACAAATATTTATATTAATATTTCAATGTCTCAATAATACTAGGGGGGGGGAGCAGGTCCTGGAATTGGATAGAAGAAAGTACAGGAAGATCCATTAATCAACATATTCCACTTTCAGATTCACACAACTATTGCAGCGGAATTTCAAGCCATGTAAAAGGAACGCGTAAGGCTCGGCCTCCAGCTAGGCCTCTGTAGCAGAGATCAAGCCAGGGACTCCCTCGTATATATTCGTTATATCTCAATATTTATTCAGTGTCAGTCACCATCCCTCATAAATGTTATCTTTGTCAGTCACTGAATTGGTTTTTGATGAGCGTTTGTGCCATCTTGATTCTGTGACTTCGTATTAGCATAAATATCTTCTTAAGATGTCTGCATAGCAACAACCACGTGTTCCATCATATTGCAGGAATGTTTACTACTTAAGCGTTGATATTTTTCTTTTTTTTTTTTGCATCATAACATATTTATTGTACACAATAATATAATTGTGATTGATGAGTTAATATCTGTATGCAACAACTACAACGGTACGCGATGGGGCCCACCCACAGCCCCGGCGGACAGAATGGAGAAGGCGTTTCCCCGGAAGACGACAAGGGAGACGCGCTGGAAAAGCCACTCCAACTCACGGGGCTCACATCTGCGGCTGGTCAGCTCACCGCCTATGGGGGTGAGTAAGGAGGTAGCCCTGGGGCCGAGGACACCAGAAGTCTCCACTTCCACGGGTACGACCGCAAACCTGTAGGAGAGCGACCGGAGGAGTTTGGTCCCCTCAGCCCGACCTGCAGCAGAACCTGTGTGAGTCGCAGACTGCACCAGGCTGCGGCTGCAGTAAGTGTCGGTGCAAGTGGCATCCCAGAGGAGGGGTTTTTCCACCGCGGAACGTGAAGATGGTCATGCCATGTAGACGTATATCGTATACTATTCAGAATTCCATCGTAATATGTATATATATACATATACATATTAATATATATATATATATACATATTAGTGTGTGTGTGTGCATGTGTGTGTGCGTATACTGAAGTAGCGTGTCGGGTCGGACACCATGCTTTGCGGCACAGTGGTACGGCCCTTTATGATCTGAATTCAAATCCCGCCGAGGTTAATTTTGCCTTTCATCCTTACGGGGGTCGATAAAATAAAGTACCAGAAATGCACTGGCCTAATTGCTGGCCTTGTGCCATAAGTAGAAACAATTATAATTAAGGCTAAAAAGTGAGTCTTGTTACTCTAGAGTTTCGCACAAAGAAAACAAAAGGCTTGGTTTAGTGTTCAATCAGTTCATTGATTTACGATAGTTTCAGAAGGTTGATTGATCAAGATAAATCAATGAAGTGACTAATCGATAGTGTTTCTGGAACTTAATTTTATTAGTCCTGATATTACAGATGCAGCTCATCATCGTCATAAAAAAAAACAGCGCCCGTTCTATAGACAGGTAGATGAAAAACTCAGAGCTGTATGGGAGCATCCCAAGAGTCAGCTCAAAAGTGACACAGAGGAGACTGAGGTTAGCTGGACATGCTCACCGACATCCAGAGTTGACATTGCACTCAGTGCTCCTTTGGGAGCCCCTACATGGACACACTAGAAGAGGAAGACCAAGGTTAACGTATGTTGATGCCCTAAGGACAGACACTGGTCTGTTGGAGACGCAGGACATGGCAGCGATAATGAGGGACAGAGACCGCTGGAGAGAACTCGTCCATGGATCTCGGGAATTTTACCCGCCTTAGATAGATAGATAGATGTATATATATATATATATATATATATATGTATAATAATGAAATGACAGGAGGCTGGATTTGTGTAAATCCTTGAAAGGTTTATTATACTATGATCATTTCAATGACCGGGTTCCGTATGAATCCGGTGATATCATCAGGTATTCGAAATATAATACGTGAATGTAATAGGTAAAATCCATGGAGCTGAAAATCGAGGACCCGAGGGCGACCGCTATTCTGTTCGTTCAACCTCAGCCGGTCGCCCTGGAGTGACGTGGCTAAAGTTTATAGTATGCTACTACCGGTCAGATAAACGAAAACAGAAAGGGATGGGAGCATAAGTTAACGTCGATCTCATGACACAAGATAAAAGAAAGAAAGAAAGAAAGGAGAGAGAGAAGAAGGGGGAAGAAAGAACAAGAGAAGCCAGGGTTAATGTCAGCTAAAAGAAGAAAGGCAACTACTACCGGTCAGATATAAGCAAGCAAGAGGGGGAAGGAAGATAAGTCTGCGGGAGGAAGACAGGAGGAGGGGAGAAGAGAAGGAAGGGAAGAGAGAAGTAGAAAAGTAAGGGTTGATGGCTACAAGAAGGAAGATAGAAAGAAAGAGGAAGAAAGGTCGATATTAATGTCAGACCACGGTCAAGCCAGGAGTGGCGCGAGAAAATGTTCACAGGGACTCGCATCTTAGCAGAGGTGAATATATTGGGAGTCAGTGTGTTACAGTGTTTAGACTTCTAGGATGAAGTTAAAAAAATTAATAATCAATATTCAATATTAAAGAGGTTAGAAAGTTTAAAGTTCAACAGTTTAACATTTAATTATATAATAGTTCCGATTTGTTCTGTAATTTAAAGGTACTATTTGGCGGTTAAAACACCGGCCGCGCCCCGGGCCCCATGGCGAATTAAGCCACGCCGAGTATTTTCATTTACCGAAAGAAGAGGCAATTTATTTTTCCAAGCACTCCAGGTGAGCCCGTTCGCCAGGGAGCTGGTCGCGCCGCCGCTAAAACCCACCCAACAGTCCGACAGAAAGTTGGAACTTTAGAATTTTGCTTAACTGTATCGGATGAAGTTGAAAGAATTCAGAATAACATTATAAAACTAAGGAGTAAGAAAATTGAGAATTGAACAAACAGAAAATTGAAGATTAAACATTCAAATAACTTCTATGAGTTTTGGGGTTGCGGGGTTTAATTAAATAGAGTCTTTTATGAAGAAACGTTAATTGTATTATGTAGATCTGTAATTTATCCTAGTGGGATGTAGAGTACGGGATATAGTCGTGTAATGATTAATTTTTGTTCTCAGGAGGAGACATTCTAGTGTCGTGTGCTAATGGGTACAGGTCCCAATGTGAGGAGTAGAAATACATGGATACATAGAAGTGGAATACGTGGAAGAGCACATTGGTACAGCAGAGGTATAAATATATAAACATATCAATATATAGGTATAAACATGTAAATAAACCAACAAGAGTGGTGTTGGAGTAAGATGGAGAAATCAGGACATAGGAGATTTACAATATAGTTCAGGTTGCAGTATTTATTTTCCAGGGGGGGGGGGGGGCAATCCTGTGTCGTCTGCTAAGGGTGCACGCGAGTAAATGTCCGAATAAGGGGAGTAAAAAGTACATGGATGTATAGAGGTAGAGTACGTGGAAAGACATTAATACAGCAAACAAAGATGTGAAGATATAGATAAACAAACAATAGTCGTTGTCTAGTAAATGTAGAGTTCAAGAGACAGGAGAAATACAATATAGTTCAGGTTGCGGTATTTATGTTCCCAGGGGGAGATATTCCAGTGACGTGTGCTAAGGGTACACGCGAGTAAAAGTCCGAATAAGGGAAGTAGAAAGTACATGGATGTATAGAGGTAGAATACGTGGAGGAGCATTAATACAGCAAATAAAGATGTAAAGATATAAATAAACAAACAAGAGTCGTTGTCTATTAAATGGGCTCACCTGGAGTGCTTGGAAAAATAAATTGCCCCTTCTTTCGGTAAATGAAAATACTCGGCGTGGCTTAATTCGCCATGGGGCCCGGGGCGCGGCCGGTGTTTTAACCGCCAAATAGTACCTTTAAATTACAGAACAAATCGGAACTATTAGATATATCAACCTGAAACTGTTGAGCTTTAAATTTTCTAACCTCTTTAATATGGAATATTGATTATTAATTTTTTAACTTCATCCTATAAGTCTAAACATTGTAACACACTGACCCCCAATATATTCACCTCTGCTAAGATGCGAGTCCCTGTGAAAATTTTGTCGCGCCATTCCTGGCCCGACTGTGGTGTGACATTAATATCGACCTTCCTTCCTCTCTCTTTCTATCTTTTTTCTTGTAGCTATCAACTATTACTCTTTTACTTCTCTAAGCAAAATTTTAAAGTTCCAACTTTCTGTCGGACTGTTGGGTGGGTTTTAATGGCGGCGCGACCAGCTCCCTGGCGAACGAGCTCACCTGGAGTGCTTAGAAAAATAAATGTCCCCTTCTTTCAGTAAATCAAAATACTCGGCGTAGCTTAATTCGCCATGGGGCCCGGGGCGCGGCCGGTGTTTTAACCGCCAAATAGTACCTTTAAATTACAGAACAAATCGGAACTATTATATAATTAAATGTTAAACTGTTGAACTTTAAATTTTCTAACCTCTTTAATATTGAATATTGATTATTAATTTTTTTAACTTCATCCTAGAAGTCTAAACACTGTAACACACTGACTCCCAATATATTCACCTCTGCTAAGATGCGAGTCCCTGTGAACATTTTCTCGCGCCACTCCTGGCTTGACCGTGGTCTGACATTAATATCGACCTTTCTTCCTCTTTCTTTCTATCTTCCTTCTTGTAGCCATCAACCCTTACTTTTCTACTTCTCTCTTCCCTTCCTTCTCTTCTCCCCTCCTCCTGTCTTCCTCCCGCAGACTTATCTTCCTTCCCCCTCTTGCTTGCTTATATCTGACCGGTAGTAGTTGCCTTTCTCCTTTTAGCTGACATTAACCCTGGCTTCTCTTGTTCTTTCTTCCCCCTTCTTCTCTCTCTCCTTTCTTTCTTTCTTTCTTTTATCTTGTGTCATGAGATCGACGTTAACTTATGCTCCCATCCCTTTCTGTTTTCGTTTATCTGACCGGTAGTAGCATACTATAAACTTTAGCCACGTCACTCCAGGGCGACCGGCTGAGGTTGAACGAACAGAATAGCGGTCGCCCTCGGGTCCTCGATTTTCAGCTCCATGGATTTTACCTATTACATTCACGTATTATATTTTGAATACCTGATGATATCACCGGATTCATACGGAACCCGGTCATTGAAATGATCATAGTATAATAAACCTTTCAAGGATTTACACAAATCCAGCCTCCTGTCATTTCATTATAATATTTAACTCCGTAATAGCACCACCAACTACAAAAACAAAGACGGTTGAACTGCGTTACGTTGAGTACTCTCTATATTATTGCATTACGATTGACCATACGGAATAGACCAGCTCTATACAGTGGTGAACCTCAAACCTGAATATATATATGTATATATATATATATATATATATGTATATATATATATATATATATATATATATATATATATATATATATATATATATATATATATATATATATATATATATATATATATATATATATATATATATATATATATATTTATGTATATATATATATATATAGTTATGTATATATATATATGTTTGTATATATATATATATATGTTTGTATATATATATATATATATATATATATATATATATATATATATAAATAAATACAATATCGGAGAAAGCTTTTTAGCGATACACCGGCCAAATTCCAACTCACTCAACAAACATTAGGAAATAAGTGATTATATTCCCAATTATGCGTTCGGGGTGCTAACTAAAAGTATTACGTGGAAAATTGGCTGTATTATTTCATGAGACATATCGAATATATCTCTTCCCACACGGACGTCTCGTTTCATTATAGGATTCCTACAATTTGGGTGAAATTATACCAATTTATGTAGGAGCTTGTATACCATCAATAGATATATATTCAAGTGAGCTCCTATAATTCATCAGTGGGTGCCCCAATAATACTAATATTGATAATCTAACCAACATCAGTATTTAGCGATAATCATCATCTGTGCCTGAGGTATCTGTCAGGTTGCCAGTCCAGCAGTTCTAAAGAAGTGCTCAAACTGATTCAAAAATGAGGAAGTAAATTACCGCCAAAAAAAACAATACATGCGCATGACAATGAACTCTGAAAGGAATTCAGGCCACGTGATAAGAACTCAATTGGAAATTGAAAAAATATCTATGTGTGTACAACATTTGATGACACTCACAGATATTTTCTCGGGCAAAATAACAGAATGAGATATAAGGAACAATCAATATTCATATATAAAAAAATAAACAAAGAAATGCTAACCTTATACCGGGAAATTCAATTCAGCTGCGCCAAGAGTAAATAAATAAATACAATATCGGAGAAAGCTTTTTAGCGAAACAATTTTTCAGAGGAACAATTGTCAGCAATGAGATTAAAAACCTTTTTTGTATAGCAAACCGTGTCACTCTTCTTTCCTGATTTATTACTATATATATATATATATATATATATATATATATATATATATATATATATATATATATATATATATATATATATATATATATATATATATATATACCGGTCAGATAAACGAAATATATATATATATATATATATATATATCAGGAATGAGATTAAAGAACCTTTATTGTATAGCAAACCGTGTCACTCTTCTTTCTTGATTTATTACTATATATATATATATATATATATATATGTATATATGTATATATGTATATATATATATATATATATATATATATATATATATATATATATATATATATATATATATATATATATATATATATATATATATATATATATATATATATATATATATATAGAGAGAGAGAGAGAGAGAGAGAGAGAGAGAGAGATATAGATATATAGTAATAAATCAGGAAAGAAGAGTGACACGGTTTGCTATACAAAAAAGGTTTTTAATCTCATTGCTGACAATTGTTTCTCTGAACTGGTAGGTCTTGAGATCGCTATCCGCTTATTTTCACGTTACTCGATCGGCAATACAAAGTTATAACCAGTCAGTTCATCGGAGCTTGCGAGAATGCTCCGATGAACTGACTGGTTATAATTTTGTATTGGCGATCGAGTAACGTGAAAATAAGCGGATAGCGATCTCAAGACCTACCAGTTCAGAGAAACAATTGTCAGCAATGAGATTAAAAACCTTTTTTTTATAGCAAACCGTGTCACTCTTCTTTCCTAATTTATTATTATTCCAAGTGTTTAGAACATATGAATTACAGCGTACTCGCAGCATCACTATGGAAACGCCTTGTTGAGTCAAACTTAGCCAAGCGTTGATATCATCCACTACCCGGAGTACCATAACTGGACTACACTTAAGTGGACTACATATAACAATAATTTGTTACCCCGTATATATATATATATATATATATATATAACGAAGGAAATGTGGTAAGGAACCAGGTGGACCATAAGGCACCAAAGTACTCAATACATAGGGTAGTAGAGTGGGTAATAGGAACAAGTAAGACCCCGACGGCTGAGCTCAAGCCGTTTCGACGGCTAATTCTGTACTGAATGAAAATTTAATAGCAGAATAAATTTTCATTCAGTACAGAATTAGCCGTCCAAACGGCTTAAGCTCAGCCGTCGGGGTCTTACTTGTTCCTATATATATATATATACATACATATATATATATATATATATATATATATATATATATATATATATATATGTGTGTGTGTGTGTGTGTGTGTGTGAAAGCAGCGATTCTTTGCTTAAACTTTAATCTGTCATTTTAATAAATATATATATATATATATATGTAAGAGTTCTATTTAAACTGTTGGGATACAACAAACAAATATTTTTATAACTGATATAAAGCACTCAACAAATATTTGGAGTAAAAATACGATATTAACAAACTATCCGGGAGCTTCCAACAGTAATGGTTGCATTATTTAAGGGTATGTCAATATTTATTTATAAAACTGATCTATATTATATTTTATCTGATGAAAGGACAGCATAATTTAACTTGGTGTCTTGAAATATGTATAATGAAATAAAAATGGTTTTATAAATATAGTTTCAATTTGTTAATATCGTATATATATATATATATATTTATTAAAATAACAGATTAAAGTTTAAGCAAATAATCGTTGCTTTCACCCTTAACGGGATCTTCTGAAATTAACAAAGTCAATATTTGCTCTACGGTTCTTATATATTTGATATATATTTATCTATATCGAGCCCTCTTTGGATTTTAGTCTTCAAATTTATTATTATTACTATATATATATATATATATATATATAAATGTGTGTGTGTGTGTGTGTGTGTGTGTGGTAACGTAAATGAGTTTCCACTACAATTCACCATGGAAAACATACAGTAAATGTGTTTGGAATTCTGTCTGACTTTGAGTTGATTGAAAATATTTGAGATTTTATGCTACATTTATTCCTGCTTTATCTTTCTAATCATCTAACCTGGACCTTTCACGAGTTCCCATCTAACATCTTATTCCCATTTTAATCACAGTGGATATAAGTATGAGTTAAATATTTCAGTGTGTGTTTCTAATTTTACTAGATATTTCGATATTCTTCTCTATTCAATTTGCATATTGCTTCATTTCTCTTATTAATTTAGCCTATATTTTATTCTACATATCTCCATAATTCAAATACACTATGTTTTATCTTTCTTATATAGGCGCAATTTGGTTGTCTGAATATAATATTTTCTTCAGATTTTAGACATAGTAGACTCAAGCGATATTATGTTATTGAAATAACAATAAGCCATTCATATGTTGTTCGTATTTTACTAAATCGCTGTCAGCATTATATGTTTATTAATGTCATAAAACTACTTTTAATTGACTGAGGAAATTTGTTATTGTCAATACTCTTCAGGTAACGAGGGCTGACACATTTTCTTTACGCCGAGTGTATTAATGTTTCTCTTCCATCACTATTATACACATTTACTTTAACATTCACCATATTCATTTGTTTGAAAACCTACAGCCTTCCGTTGTTTTTACTTTTCCTTCTAGTACATCAAACGCATAAAGAATATGACGATGTAGGTTTTTGAAGTTTTTTCTTGTCTTTACTCTCCATTTTCCCGATGCATAAGTTTTTTCCTGAAAACGTGCAATATATTCTGATCTCTCTGTTTAGATATGAAACCAGTTAAGAACAATTTCTCAAATTCTCACTATGATGCTTGTATTATGCCGTGCGATATTCAAATTCAAATATATATTCAGAAATGCTTTTTATTTTAACTTCAAGTAAGCCATTCTAAATGTATCCTTAAAGATAAATAATCTATATTTTTTCGCTAACTGCGATAATGGCATGATTCTTTTTTATGAGAATGCTATGAAGAATATAATGCATTCGTTCATTTGATTCCCAGAATTTGCTATCTTATTTTAGAAATCCTTGCTAACTCGTAAAGACCAATAACATAAGGAACATGCCGTGCAAAATGTATACTTTATTCCACATATAATTCTTAATAATAAATGTCAAAAAGATTCCTTGCTAAGCTTAACATAATTTTCTTTAGAAAGTAACTATATTGAATTGTTATATTATTTATATGATTTTTTTAGGCAGCTAGACGTTTGGTAATAATAGAAATATATTGATATATTCTAGTCTAAATATCATTTTCGCATACTCTGAATACACCCCGTGAAAAATTGTTGAGCTCATTTTTACGATATTAGTTCGAAAAGGAAAACCAAAGAAAACTCCGAGTTAAATTCTAAAGAGAAGAAAACCTAATCACTATCAATTGAACAACATTTTAGAATCAAGGACGCAGGTTGAAGGAGATTTTACTTTATAAAAAACGAGGAAAAGACACGGATACGCTTCGAACAATGCTTAATCACCCCTGTTGATACGACACATAATGAGCAAAATTAGCTGCATGCAACGAAGACGGGCAATAAGGCAAATTAGCTAGAAAGAAATTGTCTTAGGGAAGAATTCTGTAAGATGTGCTTTACTTTATCTATTTGTAATTTTTCGTAACGAAACATTATTTTTTCCTGTGAACATGACACGGATTTTGTCAATAACGGTGGAGAATGCAAAAAAAGCGCATATTCAAGATTCTTTAAAATTTCATCAAAGAAACAGGAATATA
>OZ024746.1:65591299-65601299 GCA_964016885.1 Eledone cirrhosa | reverse complement strand
GAGGGTCAAGGCAGGAGGAGGGGTGTGTGTCTGTGTGTGCGGGGAGGTGCTCAGAGATAAGGGCATAGCAGCAGTCGGGTAGAATGGTAAGTGAAGAAAGTCGGTGTGTCAGTGTGTGCGGAGGTGCGGTGGACAGGGCAGAGGATGGGTAGGTGTGAAAGTTGGAGTGGGCGGGAGTGTATTAGTAGAGTTGTTAGTGGGATGTGTGTGTGTGAGAAAGGGTGTGGGTGGAGCGGGGAGAGAAGGGTGTGGGGGCCGGTGGAGGTAGTGTAGTGTACTGGTGTGTGTGCGTGTTTGGATGAGTGTGTGTGTGGTGAAGGGGGTGTTAGTATACTGGAGGTGGTGAAAGGATTGAATGCGGGTGTGAGTGGGGGTCAGTGGTAGTAGGGTGTGTAGAGTGGGTGTGTAAGTGGGGGTGTGTGTTCGTGTGCGTAGGGTTGGGGTGTTAGTGATGTTAGTTGCGTGTAGAGTGGGTGGTGTAAGTGGGTGTGTGTGTTTGTGTGCGTGGATTCGGGTGGTGTTAGTGATGTTAGTTGTGGGGTGGTGGGGTGGATGTGTGGGGGTGATGGTTAGTGGTGGTAGTAGGGTGTGTGTT
The DNA here is from genome assembly GCA_964016885.1 of Eledone cirrhosa. Lineage (NCBI taxonomy): Eukaryota > Metazoa > Mollusca > Cephalopoda > Octopoda > Eledonidae > Eledone > Eledone cirrhosa. Next base: position 65,600,704 of record OZ024746.1, on the reverse strand, counting down.
TAGTGTGAGCGCGTGTATATATGTACCGGTGGGTGTGTGCGTGTGATAAGGGGAGGGGGAGAAGAAGGGAGGGATGTTAGTATGTTAGTTGGGGAAGGGTGGTCGGGTGTGGGGTGGAGGTGTTAGTATTGTTAGTTGTGGGGTGGGCGGTGAAAAGGAGGGGTGTGTTAGTGGTGTTAGTGGGGGATAGGTGTGCGGGAGGGGTGCGGTCGAAGGCTAAAGGAATAAGGGTGGGGAGTTCAGGCCGGAGGGAGTGTGGGTTTGTAGGTGAAGATGGTTTGTTGTTCGACCCTGAGGAGAGTGGCGGGTGTTCCGTGGCATTGGAGTAGGCCACAGACTGTGAGGTGGTGTGCGGAATGTCCAGGGGCACCAAAGTGGCGGGCGATGGAGGAACTACCACCGAGACGAATATCTCGGAGGTGTTCGGTAAACCGGTCCGCCAGGCGACGTCCAGTCTGTCCGACGTAGGTTGCGCTGCACTCCGTGCAGCGAAGTCCGTAGACTAGGTTGGAGGAGTTGCAACGGAAGGGATGCCGGACAGAGAGAGAGTGGCCGTTGGGACCCTGGAAGGTGCTGGTGTTGGTGATGTGGGGACAGGTGTTGCAGCGGGGCCTGGAACAGGTAAGGGAATCGGGGGGAGGAGAGCGTGGGTTGGGGGTTAGAGAGCTGTGGACGAGGAGGGTGCGGAGATTGCGTGCGCGTTTGAAGGAGGGGAGTGGTGGGGCTGGGAAGATGTGGGAGGTGGAGGGGTCGGACTGGAGGCGTCGGAAGAGGCAGAGGATGGTGTGGTGGAGGGGTATGGTGGAGGGGTGGTAGGTGATTGGGAAGGGGAGACGGTGGGTGGGTGTGCGGTGGCGTGGGGTGAGGGTGGTGGAGCGGTGGACAGCACGGGCGCGGGTGAGAGTGGTGTGGACGAGAGGGTGGGGGGCAACCTCTGCGCATGAAATGGCTGACTAGGGAAAGGGCCTGGGACTCAAAGGCAGCATCTCGGCTACAGAGGCGGCGGATCCTGAGGAGTTGGGAGTAGGGAATAGAGTGTTTAGTGTGTGTAGGGTGGGAAGAGGTGAATTCGAGGTAGGAGTGGGAGTCGGTGGGTTTGAAGAAGGCGGAGGTGACGAGGGAGTGGTGGGAGGGGTTGAAAGCGACGGAGATGTCTAAGAAGTGGACGTGGGTGATGGAGATAGAGGTGGTGAAGTGGAGGGAGGGGTGGAAGGAGCAGAAGAAGGAGAGAAAGGAGTCGAGCTGTTCCCGGGTGAGGGTCGTGGCTCCGATACAGTCGTCGATGTAACGACCGTACAGTTCGGGCGTGGGGCCGGTGTACTGGGCAAAGATTTGGGCCTCAACATGGCCAACATATATATATATATATGTATGTGTGTGTGTGTACATACAACATATAGACACAAACAAACAAACATACACATATATATGTGTGTGTATATATGTGTGTCTTTGTTTTATATCGAGTGTTCGTGAGTATTTTTATATCGCTATACCATATATACATATACGCATACACGTTATATAATCATTCATTGGTTTTCTTTAGTCATCTATTATATCGTTGAGAATAGCTTTTCAGTCTAATTGTAATTCTTAATCTTGAGGTAATTTGTCATTTAAGCTTGTTGACCTACCGATTTTCAGTTATTATTTACTTTTCGTTTCTTACTTTGTTCTTCGACTTTGTTTTATAGATTTTTGCTGTTTTCTTTCTTTTCCTCCAGCGCATTTACTTTGTATTCTACTGACATTTCTTATATTGTGGTTCAATTAAAATCAGTTTTATTGTGTTATGTATAATTGTAATATTTGTTTGATATTTCAATCATCTCTATAGTATGACTAACATTATCCACATTTATTATTTATCCCATTGTAATCATTGCGTCAATATGTTTCAATTTCAAAATCTCCATCCTCTTGACATTGCTTTCCAAGTATTCACTTATCAATTAACGTTAGTTTTTTTTTTCATGTGAAACATTTACATTTTTTTATACCGTATGATAACATTGTTTATATTTATTGTTATCATTCTTATAAATGTTAGCGTTGAAGTCAATCGATTATATCTTGCTGTACACTTTCATTTGAACAATGAATAGATATATTTTTATGACAACGAAACATTCAAGAATATCTCATTTTATTTCCTTTAGCTCTCTCCTTTTTATATCATAACTTCATTCACTCGCCGTATATATTCTACATAATATTCATAACGCCGATTGTATAACATCATAGCGTGCTACAATATGGAAGATAAGCGTGAATAATATATTTCAATTTAACAAATTCTCTACTTATATTCTGCTTGGAAAAAAGAGAGTAGTGCGTAGCGCAATTGAAAATTAATTCCAAACCTTATTTCTGTCATGCCTTACTTGTAGTTAATTGCGTTTCCTAATGTTTATTCTTTCTCTTATTAATTAACGAAATATCGCCACATAATAAAATTACCTTCTTGAAACTCGTTGAAATAATTCAATACTCTGATTGCTGTAATATATCTCTTCTACAAGCAACAAGCAATGTGGAGATACAAACAGAGGTATTCATGAAAACTCACATACAAAACTCACAGCATTAACAATAATGTAAATGCTGTTTCTTTTGCCATGTCAGTAAAAGTAGATATACAATAGTCACGTGTGTGTGCTGTCCCTTAGCATAAGAAAGAACATTGAGCCCATCTCTCTTCATCGCAAGACATTAATAAAACTTTAACTTATAACGACCTACTCCTGCTGCTTGCATTTTTCTGCTGGGCACATTTAGTTAGTTGTATGTATTTCTCAACGACACCTCTATTCAACACAGACAACGGTACACAATCATGAAACAAATTATCAAAAGTGACACGACCATGTCTCAAATTCTAGGCGGAAATTACAATGTTAGCTTTTACAATTTGGTTTAGATTCTTCTTGCTTACATCACTAATGACCTTTTGCAATTTGTGAATGTTATATAAATTCCTTTAGACAACTTGATACATCTGCATGTCTTCCTTGCATAATAATGAAATTTTATTTGCATACAATTCTTCAACATGCTGTAATGCTTTGCTAACGAGGCTGAAACAATATGCTGATGAACGATAATAATATCCATACAAACTTGTGCGTTCTTGTCGTTGAATGATTCGGGATGTTGAACGACCAATTCAGAATAAGTACGTTTTATTATAAAAGTAGTCAGATATAGAAAATTTGTGTTGTGAAAAACTACACTCACACATATACACATACGCTCACGCACATACACATACTTACACACATATAAGCGCATACACATATACCTATGTACACATATTTGCGAGGTGGTATGTGTGTATCTGTATGTGTGTATGTATGTGTGTGTGTGTATGTGTGTGTGTGTATGAGTGTGTGTGCGTGTGTTGATCTTTTTGTAATCACTTCGAATACATGATCATCGAAATTCTTCCATTACAATATTGATGATAGCATTTCAGCCTAATTGTAATTCTTAATCTTTCTATAAATTTTCGTTTCAGTTTATTGATTTACTGCTTTTCAGATACGGCGTAACTTCTGAGTTAGATGTGATAATTTCAGCGATACATATTATTGAATAACATTATAGTTACGTCCCTTTACAGTCTGAGTTCAAATGCCGCCGAGGTTAACTTTGCTTTTCATCCTTACGGGGTCGATAAAATAAAGTACCAGTAATACACTGGATAATTGCTGGCCTTGTGGCAAAAGTAGAAACAATTATGTTTAAATTAGATCAGGATATATATTAAAATTAAAATAACTTAAGTAATAAATGAAACTGGGTTATGAGCGCACATCACAGGGTTTAGGCGGAAATATATTTTCCTCATAGAAAGTACATATCCGACGGGGTAAATTCAATTTTACAAGAGATGTATTCGAAATAAGAGTGGAACATTACGATAAACATTTGGCCTTCTCGTCCGTGTTTGTGTTAATTAGATATCAGTGGAGCGGTGGGTTGGTAGTATGCGTAGAGGGTCGGACGCCATGCTTTGCAGCATAGAGTTGTGGCATTTTATGATCTGAGTTCAAATCTCGCCGAGGTTATCTTTGCCTTTCATCCTTACGGGGTCGATAAAATAAAGTACCAGTCACGCACTGATGTCGATTTAATCGAATTTCCCCTCCCCCAAAATTGCTGGCCTCGGGCCTATATAAGAAACCATTAATTAGATATCAGTATTCATCCAATGTATACCTCAACTTAATTCACATTAACTCTAGAGAGATTATAAAGGCGTTTTGCTTGTCATAGTAATTGTGTTACTGCGTATTTTGAGATATATACACATATAAACACACTCTGTTATTTCGCCATCTTCTTTGATTAGATGGGTTTTATGTGTATTTAAAACTCTGAGATCCTTGTGATAAAGTGGTATTGTCATCTGTATTATGCAGGGCTGGTTGAAATTAGAAACGTTCTTAGTTAGTATATACACGGAATAATGTTTTTGTTTTGCGATTCCTTTTCAAAAATACTACGACGTTTCGATTTCTCATCTTCATGTTACATCGGCGAAATAAAAACTTCAAAATAGTATCATTTATATATATTTTATCCCCAATACATACACCTATAAACAATCGTTGCGTGTTGTACAAAGTATATATCGAAATCATCATTATCTGACGCTGCAGTAATGAACCTCTAATTATTATACGTGTAGCGGCAAAAGTCATTCAATGGTTTCCAGCCTGAAGAGCTTAAAACAAGACAACATGACGTATACCCCGAGGCTACTCTTCCGGTAACAGCATAGATCATACCATAATTTGTATTTCCAAGAATGTCCGGTAAAACCGTTGCCTCCTCAGTTCATAAAGCAGGTGACACCGTCGTTGTAATTCACCCCAGTCCTGAAACAGTCGATCAAACTGCATCACGCTCGGTCCCAAAAGTCTTCCCCGACCGTATATATTTGTGATTATCAGGATGAAATGAAAGCTCCAGAGACAAGATGAAATAGGAAATAAAATAGAAAATAACACTGTCTGAAAGCTTCTAAAAGCCGGTTAAACAATGTATTTGGTTTTGCTTAATAAGGTCTATTAAATGGAGGGGGAAATTCACGCAATATCCTGATGAACAAGAAAGCACCCGGTTGAAAGACGTTTGTGTTTACTAACAAAAACATAAATAAATTGCACTTATCCAGAAAAGAAGGATTCTGTTATGGAGATAAGGTTTACAGATAAAGTCGGTGATCGCCGGAAATTATAAAATGCATGGTGGGCGAGAAAAACGTGGGTTGCTCTGATTCAAGTAAAATAGTAAGTTCCCATCCATGTGTGGGTGGGTCACTTATAAATTATGTCCATGTTTTATATATCTAGTGTGAATTATTGTGTCTATTAAATATCTCATAGATATTTCATATTTCAACAAACTTTTAAACACCTATTGTATAATTCCCTTCCATCTCTTGATTTATTGAAACTAGTTTGTTCAGACCCATATGATTTGTATAATGATTTGGAGTTGAACAAACAAGCTTCTATAAATCAAAGAGCAATATTTCTGCTACTCAATCAACTGAACTACATTAACGTTTACATAATCACAGTGAGAAATCAACCTAAACGTTGTACGACAGTTAACCCTTTTACACTACACGTAGAAGCAATAGACTAGGCTCTCAGATAGTTTCTGTCTACACAAGATCTCACGCCAGGGAGATGTATGATTATAATGCTAACTTTTCAAATACTTGGTTATGTCTGTACCCATACATAGAAACACACATACATACATATATACATACATAAATACATACACACATAAATACATACATACATAAATACATACACACTTACAGTCATTTATTCATACAGATAGACAGACTGATAGGCAGACAGATGGACAATCACATATTTATACATACATAGATTCACACGCACTATGCAGCTAAATACATACGTATTTATATATATATATATATATATATATATGTGTGTGTATGCGTGAGTGTGTGTGTGTATGTGTGTGTGTGTGTGTGTATGTGTGTGTATGTGTGTGTGTGTATGCACGCGTGTGTGTTTGTGCTTGTGTATGTGAGTATATGTGTATGAGTTGTTTAATCTCATCCACGTAGGTTAATTATGTGTCCACATAAAGGACAAATATATGACTATCGATCAACATCATTTGCCCATAAATAAACATGTAAAGTTATTCTTGTGTTGTAAATCAATATAGATTCCATGAAATATAATAGAATATATCTTCACAATTTTAATGGTAGTGCCAATTTTAAAACTTGAAAATGAGAAATGGTGTTGTTACCTTTTTGCTGATATTTTTCTTTTTAATTTCTAAAGAAGAATAATAAACTCACAGAAGATGGGTTTAATGTTCTGAATTAATTTAATTGGACGTCCTATAAAATATAATAGATTTTAGAGAGATTATAAATTGATAAAAAATAAAGTTAAATTATATTTAGACTATTTTTGATCGATTATATGCCAATTAATATTTCGTAGTTTTTTTGTGTTTGTGTTCTTTTACGAGGACTTCAACTAAGAGGTCCATTTCTACTATCTTTTGGCTATGTTGTTATTTTAGGTTTGTTACAGGAAATAAACAAATCTAAGTGATAAATACTGATTAGCATAGATTATCAAATAAAATGTGTGTAATAAATAAATTGAATACCCTTTTTGTTACAAGGACCAAATGTTAAATGTTCATTGGGCTTCTGGTTTTTATTGCTTGTATTGTCTCTAGCCGGTTATTTCGTGTGAATTGATATTCTTAAATCTGTAAATTACTAACCTACATCATCAGTGAACTGAAATTTGATGACGTAATGTACGGTTATCCATCTATAATTCGTGAGTGTGAAAGTAAAAAGTAGAATGTATATTTGGATTTAATCTTAACACATTATCTCATATATCGTCATAGGTTTAATTTGATCATTCGCCTATTGAGTGGACCAGCGAAGTATAAACTTCGTTAAATAACAGAGGCGTTATTAAACTTGATACATATATATTATTCGGATTTTAGTCTTCACATTTATTATTATTATTGTTATTATTATTACTATATATATATATATATATAATGCTTCTATTCCAGACACTCATGTAATACTACACAGTCCTAGATTGCTTAATGAACATAACGCTGCAAGGAGATTATTTATATATTTATATCATGATAAATCATTGAGAACTATTTTCAATTCGTATATAGGTATGGTGTGTCTCAAGGAGGTATATCAAATTCAGTGGCGACATGTGTAATGTTTTTTTTTATACTTGCATGAATGTTTATTGAAACAAGTTTTAGGCCTCTTCCTGTGGCGTGCGTTTATTTTATCTGGCCGAATTATATTTCGTTTAGGATAATTAAGACGTACCACACGGATGTTATCAAAGTTAGATTACAAGTAAATTATATATAATCATGAGATTCAATTAACAAAAAGGTAAATATCTTTATAATTTCACGTCTTGTAAGCTAATTACCAACACAAAGAACGCTTAGCATCGCTGCAGCTACCTGCTTGCTATAATTACTGAAATAAGGAAGGCCAAGCCTAAATATCAATTATCAAATAGAGATAAAAGTAAAACAAAGGAAATTATTTTAACTTAATATAATGCTGCCTTCAATTAGTACATTATAAAATACTTTTCCTAGAATACTTTTCACTGATTATTGGAAAATGCCGTTCAAATGTTAAATGTTAAAAACTACATGTAATGTAAAATGCATATATAAATAAATATGATGATGACTGCAGAATAATGCCATGTCTTATGAAGTAGAGGCCTACTGAGTGGGTATAGTTTCTGTTCGTTTTAACACAGAATTATAAGGAGTATCTATTATCATGAGTTCTGTATGCACCAAATATATTAAATAAGCTATAATTACGAATTTAATTCGACATACCATCCCGGCTTCTGTTAATTTCTATTTCAACAAAGGTATTATAACTTCACATATTTTAACATTTCGCTCTCCACTGATCATCATTTAAACAAACAATATATTATATGAAACGTTATTGTTAACTTTACATGTTATTGATACTTTACTGCAGTCTGATATTACTGCGAGGATTTGGGTATAAGAGTTGTACGATATGTTTGTATGCGTAATTCATAATATTAACATGCAAACATTATATAATTGATGGGTGTTTCGGCAGACTGGTCAACTCCTAAAAGCCCAAACGGGGAGTACTATGAAAAACAGTGCTGCAAAACGGGTATAAATGAGGCAAAATGGGATGATTTTACATAATGAAATCTATACTCATTTTCACATGAGACGATCTATTACCCGCCCCGTCAGATGGGGAGAGTTGTCAGTATGACTTCAAGGCCATACGGTGAGGCGTTTATATTTTTTCGTGGAGTATATTTTTCCGTGGAGTATATTTTATGAATCTAGAAGTCTGTGGGCTGCATGATTCATGTTCACTGTATTGAAAAGTGAATTAAAGCGTGTTTATAGTTTCTCAACAACACAGCTAATTATTCCTAAATATAATTATTCTTAACACAGTAGCTCTTCTACACTTTGGTTCTTTGGACTCTACACTATTAGACTCTTGAGAAACAAACAATGTTAATCACTTTTACACTTTCCTTAACTGAAACTCTAAAACTTCATCTGATATTATAGTTCTATATGTTTCTTTGCTGTTCGAATGATTACACTGATTAGGAGAATGATCGGATTTGCTTCTACAGGTTCAAAACAAGCTTAACTAATTATCTCTCTTATTTGAGAAGTCAAAATACTAACAGCAACAATGTGTTAGAAACTTACAACAATACACACGGAAGATTAAACATCAATAGGATTAAAACGAAAGATATTGAATTGGTACCTTGTTAATATGTAATGGTCATAATATATCATGTCAGAAAAATCATTTAGCAATGTTTGATTGGGCAGAAGATAGAGGAGATACAATAAATAAGCTTAGAGGTTATTCTTCGCATACAAAACTACATGTTTTGAAATGTGGATATGGGAGGTGTGTTTCAATGTCAATAGACTACTACAGTATGCATGCAAGAAGAAAATGGGGTAAAATATTTAGTTCATGTCTCTAATAATAAGCTCTGAAAAAGTATATACATTATTTTTAATTATTTCTCTTATTACAATTGTAGAAGTCGATTCTTTAATAAGGTTTACAATTTTGGTATAACCAATATTCGTAGCTGGTAAGGGGGAATTGGCTATCTATTTTTTGTTTTTATTTATTTATCTATTTGTGTGATTTTATTTGTTTTCAAATGTTCCTTCGGGTGGTTTTCTGCTAGTATGTATAGTGTGTATATTGATATTTTACGCAAGTATATATGCATGTAGATATGATACATCAAATAAAATTGTAATTGACAA
>OZ024746.1:65566299-65581299 GCA_964016885.1 Eledone cirrhosa | reverse complement strand
CCTCCTATTATTTGGGACCCGAGAGTGTCACCAAACTCTCTTTTAACCCTCCTCTCTGTATATACTAAAATCAAATTCTACCACATCACACTTTTTATCCCACTCTCTATATCTATGACTAATACACTCTGTCCCTCTCTCTCATTATCTACACTTATCTCTCCCAATCCCCCTCTGTATATCAATATTTCCTAAACTCTCACCCTCTCCAATTATCCCTCTCTTTGAATCTACAACCACTAAATTCTCACACTCTCTCCATCTACTCTACATCAATAAACACCAAATTCTCCCCTTCTCTATATCTACTATACAGAACTCTCTTCCAATATATCAATCTCTTCGCCTCTGTATATCTAATATACAACTTCTCCAACTCTATCATCCCCCCCCCCTCTCCCCTCATTATATATACATATGATATACTCCATGTCGAATTATCAACGCATGTGTCATTACTACCGCTGGGCAGTTATATTGGAGGCAAGATCGAATATTTACGTGGGGTTCTCTGCCTCTGGTATCAAATCGCGATAAATTCGCCACTATAATTTTACTCCTGCCACCGTCACTTGACCGGTTGTGTAGCGTTTGGTAGGCTGAGCAAGCTGCTGCTTATTATAGCATTCTCCCGCCTAAACACCCAATAGACCTTTTCTTACGGACAATATCAAATACTGTCGCACTGCCCACCTCTGTGTAACACAGAAAATCCGGCTATTAGCAGGACTTCATTTTGATAAGTACTTCGTATTGAGGCTTTCTCGTTTGTTCGTATCATAGTTGTTATCGTTTCGTCTCAAGTCAGGTTTGCTTAAATCCATTACATTCCAGTCACGACCATCCCACCAGTTCTATCTAAAAGATAGTCTTGGATTTGAGCGAGATTTTGCTACCATTTCTAACATGTCTGGAATCTATGTATACATTTATTTGTTGGCATGTACTGGCATTTCTTTTAAATATGGGGGCAGTTACTTCTAATTAAGAAGGTCGTTTTGCAGTCACTTGCAGTTTCTGTTCACTGCGTTGCTTCTTCGGTAAGTCACTACTACCTTAGCCTCAGCTTACTCCAAATTTTGTCGGCGAAATTTTGCAGGAGGCCCCTTTGATATTCATATGCACTACAGGTAATCTGCCGCTAGGCTTCAGACTCACTTTTTTACTTTTAACAGATATAACTGTTATTAGCACTCTGGCAAGGTTTGAAATATAGGGATATAAAAATGAATGTTAACTTCATCCACACCTTCACCTTTCTGCCTAGGATACGTTGCAAACATTCTGAATAAACTTCGTTTCAACGCATATTGTAGCATTGTTTCTACGAATGAAATAGTTATAAAATAAAACATTTTCTTCAATTATTTCTGCTATGTTAGTATAGGAAATGCAATATTGTTTTCTTCTAAATGTTACTTCGTTAATATATTTCGTGCTATATTTTATGCTTTCATTTTTAACGATTTGAATCTTATTTCGAATAACTAAGTCTTTTTCTCCAGAATTTAATATATTTTATATTTAATTAATAGTATTTCTATTATATAATTTAACATTAATTCTACCTGATATTACATGGACTCGTGTTAATATTGATCAATAAATAGCAAAATTACGTGTTTGTACTTTTGTTAATATGTACGTTGGTACCAATACCATGATATGATGCTAATCATCACCCTCATGAAGATTCTGCAGCTGAGGATAAGGATGTTTATGGTATTGATGATGGTAATGAAAAGGTAGAGAGAAATAATTTATGAATTATGGACTTGGAAATACACTCAACCGTAAAAGAAAGGAATACAATATGTTCACCAATTCCATGACCAAATTTAAATATAAAATATAGTGTTGGTATATAGATTACCAGGAAATAAAACAGCGTCTACTTTATGTCTGCTAAGTGTCTATTGTACACTACCTACATTATGTTTCATAAGAAGGGTATGGTTGATAGACTGTACTTAAAGAGATCTGAAGGCGGGAGAGGTTTTATCAGCATGGAGGACTGTCTGAAAGTAAGGAGTGTATATTAGACCTAGTGGGTGTCCAAGAAAGAAGTAACCACAAAGATGAGGAACAACTAGAATGATAAAGTTATTTGTACCATCTTCTTAAAGAGAACAGAATTCAGAGATCCGCAGAAATGGGTCTGGTTAAAGAAAAGGGACATTAAATAGAATAATAATAAAATAATAATGAAATTATTGTGTACAGTGCTCAGGTGCATTACAACTCGTCAAAGGTGCATGTATAGTACATAGAATAATATATAAATGTCAGGGAAGTGAATACTGTATGAGTCATGTGTGCGTGTGTATGGAGGGGAAATATTAGGTGTAGTGTTGTCAAATCTCAGGAAACATGGCGGTTTTAAAGGATGCAGTGTCTCAACAGCTAATAACTGATGCAGGTAGTTTGTTTCATGCTTCAGCAACTCTGAGCGTGAAAAAATGTTTCCGAAATTCATGGGAGCTGTGCTGTTTTCTGACCTTAGAGTGAATGCTACTGGCTACACAGGAGCAAGCACTTAGAACGAAGTGGATGAAACACCATATTGACAAGGAGGAGGCTAGCCCACTCTGTTGGATCTGTGGAGAGAGAGTGAGAGGGTGGGGACTGTGGCGTACATTGTATCCTAGTGTAATCATCTAGCCCAGACTCATTAAAAAGGATGGAGTTATGAGGCCACAGGAAAAGAGATTCACTGGCATTTAAGCAAACAACAATTTACAACAGTGAGAAGTTCTATGATCATAAGCCTGAGTTCGTGATAGAAAGTGCTCTGGGATTTCAGAATACAAATAGATAATGATTTAGAACCCAATAAGCCTGACCTGGTGGTTTTTGACAAAGAAAGATCTTGCTTGTTTATAAATGTAGTTTGCACGTTTGACACAAGAGTTTAAGCACAGGTGAAGTCGAAAGTTAAACGGTAGCTGGATCTAAAGTAGCACCAAAAAGGATTTTGGATTATCATGAGATCAATATCATCTCCATTGTCATAGGAACAAGAAGTACTATCCCGAATAGATTCTTTTTATTTTTTGTTGGGGGGGGGGGGGGGTACTGGGAACAGCGAGGACACTCCGATACGTCCTGAATATCTGAGGCTACAGTTAGTGGCTTGATGTTCATTTGAGTAAATTTACCGCTTAAATAACATGAGATATCAATTTAATAACAATAATAATAGAAGTAATGATTTCTACTATAGGCACAAGTCCAGCAATTACGGGGGAGGAGAAAGTCGATTAAATCGACCCCAGTGTATTACTGGTGCTTTATTTTATCGACCCCGTAAGGATGAAAAGTAAAGCTAACTTACAATAACGATAATAATTTCAGCAAAAGATGAGTGAAAATTTGATAATATCGACTTCCCAATATGTGACAAGGATGAAACACCAAATCAACAGGACGTAACGCAATACTATTTGTCTGTCTTCCTACTGACTATATCAATCATCAAACACTGGCATCTAGCACAATTGACAATAATCCAAATAATTATTATATAATATTGTATTATATAATATTATATTACATTATATTATATAGTGTTTTGTTAAATTTTTAAAAGCAATCATTCAGAGATCCATAACCGCAGTGCAAAAGAGACATGCTTCAGTATGTATGAAATTGGTATATAAAATGTATGATGTATCAATCAACACTACATGCTACCGTTTTAATTTATAGCCCTTTATTTATTTAGTTAATTTTAGATATCAGCACCAAAGGCATACTGGAGATTCTCCACAACTAGAATTGTAGTGAAATTATTACTTTCCTTTAGTTTGACTATATCTGCTGTAGAAAATTCTGGCATCTTTACAAAATAGTGTTTCAGATTTCAAGCCATCAATAATCTTTACAAAAAAATCACCCCCTCTACAGTTTCAATGGTTAAGTGTTTTATGAAAAGGTTAGATATAATATAATAACGCATAGTAACACTCACGTGTAAAGTCTCTCTCTCTCTCTATATATATATATATATATACACACACACACATATATATATATATATATATATATATATATATATATATATATATATATCAATATATATATATATATATATATATATATATATATATCAATATATATATATATATATATATATATATATCAATATATATATATATATATATATATATATATATATGTATATATATATATCAATATATATATATATATCAATATATATATATATATATATATATATATATATATATATATATATATATATATCAATATATATATATATATATATATATATATATATATATATATATATATATATATATATATATATATAAATACACATACACACATATATATATATATGTATACATATATATATATACGCATAACGTTACTTGATAGTCGTTAACATTGAAAGGTCTGAGTTCGTCCGCAAAACGGAACCAATTTTGGAATTTATCCCAAAATTCTCTTTGGTATTACATTTATGTAGCACACCCTACTGGATCCTTTCAAGTCTAAACAATGCTAAGTGGTGGTATATTGCCAACGACACGCAATTAAACAATGCAAAGCACTCTTTGTATCTGTATGGATGCCGATGACACCCAGATGTGTGTAAATGTACGCACTCCCACATCCATACATAGATACATCGCTTCATAAATGCATCCTGTTTTATTGATAGCGCACTGTATATCTCTCTCTAGTGTGTTACGTTTTCAACATATTGTATTTTAAAGAGCTCAGGATTTTTTCTCCTTTGAGCACATTATTTACAGGGAATGGCGAGGGTCTATGGCTCCGTTAATGTATCGTGGTACATATATCCATACATATATACATTCATAAATACATACACATACATACATACATACATACATACATACATACATACATACATACATACATACATACATAGATGTATGATGATGGCTGTCCCCTCGTTATCGAGTATAGCCATTCCACGATATTCCATTATTAATAACTATCAATTAATGCTATCGTGCAATGCCTCTGTGTGTGAAGATTGTTTTTAAAGTGAGGTTAGACGGTGCACTGAGCCAATCCCACACTCTGAGTGACAGTAGCTATAACCCGAAAAGAAGAAAAAATCAACATCATCGGTAACTACTGAGCCGCAGGTTTTATGTCGGAGTTATCCCAGTTTTCTGAGTTGCCGTCTCCTAGAAGAATGCCCTGACAAAGGCTAGGGGTCCTTCACTCCCAGTGGATTAACCGCGCGATCGATTATCCAGCCCGATTATTTCTATGTCCCCGTGCATATACATACACATACATACATATACATACACATATATATATATATATATATATATATATATATATATATATATATATATATATATATATGGTGGCTGCCAACTCGTTTTCGAGTACGGCCACTACTTTATATCCATGTAGGAGAACCCCTACCGATGCGCTGAACGAGTGTGATTTTTTAGTCCAGCCAGCGACGTGAAAACTCTGGTACAAACACTACACCTGTTACAAATATTGACACATAGTGCTGGGCCCATGGTACCATGTGATGACAAGTGCAGAGAGATCTCCAGATATAAAGCAATGCCTGTGCCGTGAAGCTTTTATAGTGAGCAAAGGCACTGCACAAAGCCAGTCCCACTCTCTTAACCAAAATGATATTTACCAAAAAGAAGAACAAGTCAACATCATTGGATACCATCAGGGTTGCAGGCGTTATATCAGAGTTTTCCTTCTCCTAGAATTCTGCCTTGACAAAGACTAAGGGGTCATCTCTCCCGGTGATTTTGCATGGCCATTGAGTCTTAAGAGCTCCTTTGCCCTTTGACAGGTTTTGTTTTTAGTCCTGCAGGATGTCCAAAGTCACCCTCCTCACCAAGAAACCTTGGTAGGGTTGCCAGTTTAGTCGCCAACGACCCGACCATGAGACAGGTTGTACTGGGATACATGTTATATATATATATATATATATATATATATATATATATATATATATATATATATGTATATATATATATATATATATATATGTATATATATATATATATACACACACACACATATACACATGCATCATGTATACATATATGCATACATACACAAATGGTTTCTTAAATACTTGCATGCGTACATGTATACATACATAGAGGCAAGCATGTATACTTGCATACATGAAAACGCATACATTACTCACGTTTATATACAAATTATTTTGTTTAAAACCAATTTGTCTTACTATCAGGTATTACAGAAGAGCAGATCGATAATGGAAGCCGGGTCTATAACTTCTTTGGATGACCATAAAGCAATCTTCTGCTAAACGGGCGAAGCAGGTCGATACAGAATAAAAATCTAAATTTAATGTTCTTATTAATATATATGTGTATATATATATATATATATATATATATATATATATATATATATGTATGTGTGTGTGTGTGTGTGTGTGTGTGTGTGTGTGTGTGTGTGTGTGTGTATATACAACCATAATTCGGCACATCCCAGAGTGAATATATTCATTATTCTCTGTTTTATTAATACTTTTTATAGATTAACTAATTATGCAATCCCCATTTGATGATTTCGTCAGAGTTACCAGACCATTGATGTAGGTATATATATATATATATATATATAGGAAAAATTATGACCCCGACGGCAGAGCTCAAGCCGCTTCGACGGCTATTTCTGGACTAAATTAGTCCAGAAATAGCCGTCAAAACGGCTTGAGCTCTGCCGTCGGGGTCATACTTTTTCCTATTACCGGCTCTATTACCCTAAGTATTGAGTACTCTGGTGCGTTATGGTCCATCTGGTTCCTTACTACAATTCCTTCGTTATATATATATATATATATATATATATATATATATATATATATTTATATATTCATATATATACGTGCGTATGAGTGTGCATCTGTGTATGTGTGTGTGTATGTATGCCGGATACAATCGGGGGTAACCACAGTAAGTAAGGTACTCAATACATATCAGAGTATAAATATTTAATATAGCAATGCCTTCTACAGGACTAGAACTGTTTAATTCGGATGAAATCATATGTTCATGTAGAAATCATTTTTAGAATTAACTTAGATATAATATTTCATTTAATTAAAACTAAAATGTCGTAAAAACAAGAAATTAAACATTAGCAAGACTATGGATTATTAATTAATAGGGTGGGGGGATGAATGCCGTACGCAAAAAATATTCATTAATGCGATACGTCCAGAGTGAGAGATGTTGAAAATGTGGTCACCTTTGTTAAGCAATAGAAATAAATTCCAGTAAACGACATTAAAATAATTGACATTAAACATAAAGTTACCAGTTAGAGACAAATATTTGATCACAAATGTGTGCTTATAATGTTTAATATCATTTTACGTTGAAAATATTCACATTTAATTCATATAAAATTCTATGATTAACGTATTAATAGAAATAGATGACAAAAATATGAAAGAGAAAAAGAAACTAAAATATAAAATGTAGTGTCGTTCCAACTCCAAAAGATCACACATGCCTTAAGGAGGCAATAAATTTGAAATATCATTTGGACGTGAAACGAAAAGGAAAGATAGTTTGATGGAGTGAAATTTCATTATAAAAGAAATGATGCTCGAGAAGGAAGACAAAGTTAAAAAAAAGAAAGGAATACATTCAAGCAGGAAGGAAGAACGGGTGAGACTACTACTACTAATACTACGACTGCTACTACTACTACAACTGCTGCTGCTGCTACTACTACTAATACTACGAATACTACTACTACTACTACTAGTAGTGGTAATTATAATAATAGTTTCTTATATAGGCACAAGGCCAGCAATTGTAGGGTGGAGGGGAAAGTCGATTAAGTCGACCCGGGTGCGTGACTGGTACTTTATTTTATCGACCTCGTAAGGATGAAAGAAAAAGTTAACCTCGGCGGGATGTGAACTCAGATCATAGAGGGCCGTAACTCTATGATGCAAAGCATGGTCTCTGACGCTCTGTCGAGACTACCAAGCCACCGGGGCAGACATGTAGGGGAAAATACAATATACAGGGACTGTGGGGATTTACATATAAAACGTGTAAAAAATATAAATAACAATTAAATTACAATGAAAATCCCCCAATAGGAGGAATACCCACGTAGGGTTGACTAAGGTACCCCACCAATCCTGAACTACCCGCTGCTTCGAGGGCACCTGGGTAGGGCACCCTTCTGCCCCGCAAATTCACCAACCTAAGCGTTTCATCTAGGTCAACCATACAGATCACAAACTTGTGACCTTAATAGGCGACCGTTTTAAAATGTGGACAGCCTACACTATTTCTATTATTTTCCTAATGAAAATCCTGTCTATATACGATCTTGATGACCCTATGTGTTTGGTCCAGCTCTACACTGGTGCATTACGGAAAACTAGTCGGTACTTGTCAGAGATGGAAACAGCTGATCAGATATTTGAGGCTTTCGCACCCACTGCTGATAGTAAACGGTGAGATGTTCCCAGAAAGGATTTGAGGCGCCTAAAGAAATCCAGGCATCCAGTCTCCGTCGGGGCGTAGACAGCCACCAGTCTAAAGGCACCACCTCACCATCTGGGTCTCGGAAGATCGATTTTACCTCGAGATCCAGACCTCTCCTAAATAGCACTGCGGCTCCACCTCCCATTCCCGACCGAGTAAGAGATGCAAAGATCTGATAGTCGTCGAAAATGGGGTCTCGCTGATGGTAGTCACGTCAATATTGAGTGACCTGAGGTCGTTCAACAAGTGATCTCGCTTCCAAGGCGACGTCAGGCCACGAACATATAAACATCCTACTCTTAAGATAGCTATGTTGGCAGACTAAAAGAGAGAGGAAAGGTCTAATTACTTCATTGGGTCTTGTGCAGGTCAGGTGGTTCTACCTCCATGATTGGTGTGGTTTCTCACATATACACAGAGAGACTGAGGTTAGTTGGATATGCTCACTGACATTCAGAGTTAACACTGCACTTAGCGCTCCTGTGGGAGCCCCTACACGCACACACCACTAGAAGAGGGAGACCGAGGTTGAGGGACAGAGATCGCTGGAGAGAACTCGTCCATGGATCTCGGGAATTTTACCCACCCTAAATAGATAGATATATGTATATCAAAGGAATATATTGAGTTAGGAACTCAAAATAGTCTCTTACAATAAAATAGCCCTAAGAAAGAGATTTTTCCGAGCCGTATATTATAATTGAATATAAAAGAAAAACGAACACAGATATATACATATATGTGTTCAAATCGCAAGGGACCAGATTCGCTAAGGTGAAAAGAATACTAACTATAGACAATAGGGTTTGCCTGCCTCAATTTAAGAAAAAATCAAAAAAATAAATACAAACCGGAATTGTGGTAACTACCAATCACCCAGACAGCTTGGTGTTGTTTCGCAATACTAATTAATTGTGAATCTGGTCCCTTGCGATTTGAACACATATATGTATATATATGTGTTAGTTTTTCTTTTATATTCAATTATAATGATATATGTATATATATATATTATATATATATGTGTGTGGGTGTGTGTGTGTGCGGGGGGGGGGGGGTAGAAAGTAAGAGTGAAAAAGAACAGAGGAATATAGTTTCGCTAATCCAACAGAAGGCATAATTTTTATGATTGTTACATAAGATAGAATTTATTTTGTCAGTTGTTACTGGTTTTGATTGGTATATTACTCTTATCAAATATTAAGTGTGTTCCTATATTTTGTGAGCTGTTAGACCATATGTGAAATTTCTGTCAAAGTGTCTTATATAATAATGAAATTATTGTGTAAAGTGCTCAGGTGCACTACAACTCGTCAAAGGGGTATGTATAGTACATAGAATAATACACAAATGTCAGGGAAGTACATGTGTGTATGTGTTAGCTGTAGTGTTGGTGGATCTCAGGAAGCATGGAGGCCTTAAAGGATGCAGTGTCTCGACAGCTAACAACTGATGCAGGTAGTTTGTTCCATGCTTCAGCAACTCTGAGCGTGAAAAAATGTTTCCGAAAGTCATGGGAACTGTGCTGTTTTCTTACTTTGTGGGCATGTCCACGTGTGTTAGACACATGGAAATCAAAAAGGTACTCAGGGTTGTTGTTGGAAACATGGTTAACAATTTTGTGGGTGTTTACCAAGTCAGTTGCCAGGCGTCGGAGCTTCAATGTATCCATGCCCAGGGAAGCAAGGCGCTCAGAGTCTGGTAGATGCCTGGTGGAGGGTATTCGCTTGGTTGCACGTCTCTGAACAGCTTCCAGGCGGTCAATGTTCTGAGCAAGATAGGGGTTCCAGACTGGTGATGCAAATTCTAAGTGTGGTCGCACCATAGCCATGTACAGCCTTAAATAGATATCTGGAGAGCGGCTGACAAAGGTCTTGCTGAGTAATGCTAAGACACCCACGGCCCTCTTAACAATTTTAGAGACGTGCCTCGTCCAACGTAAATCGCTGCTGACCGTAATGCCCAGGTCACGTTCACAAGAAAACTTCTTGATATTAGTGTTTCGGAGGGAGTATGTGGACGCTGGGTTTTTACTCCCAAAATGCATGGTGGTGCACTTGTCCACAGCTAGCTTGAGTTGCCAGTCTGAGATCCATTGTTGCATTGTGTCCAGGTCAGACTGCAAGCAAGATCTATAGTGTTCAGGATCTGTCCTTTTTAACTCAAGGTACAGCTTGATGTCGTCTGCGTACTTTAGTACTGTGGCATTCTTTAGGTTGGCATCTATGTCATTAATATATGCCACAAACAAAAGGGGGCCAAGAACAGATTCCTGTGGTACACCAGATGACATTTCATATGGTGAGGAATGCTGTCCCAGAACCGTAACTATCTCTCTAAAGATCATCCTTCACACCCATTGCAAAGAGTTTTGCCATAAGGCTTTCGTGTGGCACAGAATTGAAGGCTTTCAAAAAGTCAAGGTAAACAACATCCACCCATGAGCCGCCATCAGTCATGCGGGTGATGTCCTCAAGAAACTCTATAAGTTGATCACAGCAGCTGGCGTTGGGGATAAATCCAAATTGCGATGCCCGGATAAGACTGTGAGAGCTCCATAAGTTCCAAAGTGTTTCTCTGGCACAGGATTCCATCAGTTTGGCGATGCAACTAGTAAGACTGACTGGACGATAGTTCACAGGTGATGTGCAGTCACCCTTTTTGAACAGAGGAATGACACTGGCAGTTTTCCGCTGTTCTGGAGTAGCACTGTTTTTAAGACAGAATTGGAAGAAGCGTGATAACTGGTGCAGAAGTAAGTACCCACCACGTTTAAGAAGCAGGTACGTAACACCATCAAGACCAGGAGAGGCATGGTTGCGTTTATTTTTAGGTGACGTCGCAGCATTGCAGGTGTAAATTATATGGTTGTAATAGAGTCCGGTGTCATAGGTGGTGGAGATGGTACACTCTGGTCTTCAATAGTGAAAATGCCTGCATAGCATTCAGCAATGAGCTCTGCGCATTCCTTGGGGTCGTCAGTAACCTGGCTTGTGTGGGGATTGCGAAGAGGACCAACTGGAGAGTGAGGCATCTGCTTTGAGGGAACATACTTCCAGAACACCTTACTGTCAGGGCTGGTTGCTATGCGCTGCTCAAATTGAAGCACTGCCTTTTTTGTTACCTGTTTGAGGTGGTTGGACGATCTATTTCGCCTCTTCCTATTAATGTTTGATTTGTGAAGTTTGTACTCATGTTCAGCATTGCGCCGTTCTTTTCTGGCAAGACGGACTGCTGCAGTTTCCCAAATTGCGCTTTTGGGATGTTTTTTTCCGCTTACGTGGCACCGATGCTGCACATGCTGTCCATAATGAGCTCAGGATGTTCTGGAGTACAGTGTTGACATCTCCAGAGTTGTAGAACTCAAGCCAGTTTGGCTGTTGCAACTCGGTGCAGTAACAGTTCCAGTCTGCTTTATTCCAGTCAAAGTGAGCAGTTTGGAGATGGTTGTGGTTCTTGTTACTGCCCATGAGGGATAGATTGGCAATGATCATAGCATGATCAAAGTCACCTAAATGTTCCTCAGCAGTAACACTAATGACCGTTTCAGGAGTAGTGGTGAAGAGTAGGTCCAAAGTGTTGTCACCTCTCGTTGGGGAGGTGACCACCTGGGACCAACTCGAATCCAGCACTAGCTCAAGGAAGTCATTTGCACTTGGCGGCCAACAAAAGGTTTCCCAGTCAATCACCAGCTGGTGTCTCTTTTCCATGTTTCGCCAGCCTTAACAAACTTTCTTATCTGCCCATCATCTCGTAGGCTGAAGATTTCATGTTCTGCCGAGCTGCGGTTTAAGGAAGCTGCAGCACGCAACTTTGGGCGGACATCAGGTGGAAGACAAGGACGTGTTCGGAAAGCAATCCGACTTTTACGCCTAGCTTTATCAGAGGCTACAAGGTATGAACGTACCTCAGTTGAGCTTGAAAACGACAGTCTAATTAACCTGGGTTTCGGACCTGGTCGGCCAAGGCGTAGAGCACCCTTTGCGGGAGAACAGCCCAGGTCTTTGGATGAACTGTCAGCAAATGCCTGAAGATCAACTATGTCTTCTGGTACACCAATGGCAATCACTTCGTGGTTTACAGATTCAGTGGCATTCTCAATGCGTCTAGGTTCAACATGAGGTACGCGGAGATTTTTTAACAAAGCACTCCGGAAAGATCCCTCATTGTGGGGTTCTACACGAACGCTTGATTTTATTTCCGCTATTTCTTGGCTTAAAGCGGAAATCATTTGCCGTATTTCCTCAAACTCCGTATTGACGGTCGGTTTTTGTTGTTGTTCTTCTCCTTCAACAGACATGGTAGAAGACACAGTCGTCGGTTGTTGTTGTTTAAAAGTAACGGGTGAGGAAGACATGGGTTGCTGTTGTTGATGAAGTCCTTCAACGGGGGTAGTAGCAGAAGCTACGGTCGTTGGATTTTGCTGTTGTTCAGGAACAATGGTAGAGGAAGACACGATCCTCGGTTTTTGTTGTTGTTGTTCGGGAACAATGGTAGAAGACACGAACTTCGGTTTTTGTTGTTGTTGTTGTTCCGCAGCAATGGGAGAAGCAGGCATACAGTCCAGGCACTGAAAGGACCAGTTTGTTAGATGGACCATCTCCCACAGTCTATCCATCGTAGCAATATGATGTTCCTTGTTTTGGCCTGGGATCTTCCGGAAGCCTGTGGCGCATTGAAGGCAGACAGAGATGTGACAGGGTCCACATTCCACCCAACGATTACGGAACGAGTTTTCGGGTTCCGTACAGATATGGCAGATGTGATCTTCTGGGAAATGTTCTATTTTGGAACATCGACCAGTTTTGTCGCATACTTCATCGATGGATATCACCATGGCAATTTTGTTATTTCTGCCCATCCGTAGAAAAACACAGAATGTAAACAATATAGGTTTAGCGCACTTGATTACGATAGAAATAAAATGTCTGTTTTTTGTTTTGTTTTTTTGTGTATTTTGTTTCCGTTTTCCTAAATGTTGTGTGTGTGTACAGTCTGTGCCTGTAAACAAATAAATATGCTGCGTAGAAGGCAACAGTTTATTAACAGCGAAATAACGTTTTTTTTTCTGATACTGCTTCTTTATAATAAACTTTCAATAATATTTTTCAAATTATTAACTTTCAGCTGCTAGTATATATATATAATTAAAAGGCGTATGTGGGTTAGAAGCGAAGTCAATGTGCAGAGATATTTTACAAATGTACGTAAGATTGGCCGGTATAGTGTCTCACACGAAATAGTGTGGTTTCTTTTCACTTGTGTGTATATGCATGTGGTATGTATCTGTATATAAATCTGTGTTATATTGTTGTTTATATGATATGTGGAGTACTTACTGCGATGCCTAAGGGATGTAGTGATTTGTTTTTTTTTCTTTTTCCCCGTCCATGTCCACACGTGGTTTATTGGCGAAAATCAAGTCAAATTAAATATACTTCGTTAAAATAATTTTATGTTGAAACTGGTACTAGTTGTCAGGGAACAGTCAAAGTAATTGTAATAATGAATATTGTAATCCATCTGACATGTGTTTAAAGGGCAGTTTTTGGTGAAAATATATTTTGTTTGGTCAAGACGTGGTCAAGTGACCTTCCTTGTCGCCATCGTTTTTATGAAGGTTGGGTGGTGATAGATATATGTAAAGATCTGATAATAGTCGAAAATGGGGTCTCGCATTATAATTTATATCAATTATAATGATATATGTATGTATATATATATATATATATATATATATATGTGTGTGTGTGTGTGTGTGTGTGTGTGTGTGTGTGTGTCAACTGATCAGGATTTAATTGAATTTACTTTAAGAATTGAGAAAATTCTTTTACTATTCATGATAATTGTCCAAATGAAAATTTCGTTGTGTGTATACGTGTGTGTCTGCCTTTAAGTTATTTTCAGCGTTTGTGAAAGTAGCTAAAATAGCTAAGAATATTATAGAATTTTTCATTTGTCTTCTGCTGTGTGTTCATAGAGTTTCCTTGTGTCAAGAGACCAAGGCTATTGTTAGTGTTTGGTGGTAAAAGCAAGAATAACGGAAGTAAAAATGAAAATATAAATACAAATACAGATATAAAAATTATTGAAAGGGGTCCTTTTGGGCTACATACAATGGTTTTCTGAAGGATGTGAGGAGAAAGAAGAAACGAAAAAGAGGGAAAGAAATGAAAAAGGTTTTTGGTAGAGGTTTCTTTGGAAATATGACTATTGTGGTGTTACTGCTTACAGCTCTGGGTAAATTTATTATTCCCATCAATAGATCACTATTTTTTGTCTTATCGGGTACACTTACATATTTAATTGTAGTATATACTGTATATTTTTAATGAAGTGCGTTTCTTTATTTATTCTCTGTTGTTGGGTGAAAGAGTCAGACTATTTGTAGAGTTGCAATGTGACGGCTTAATGGGATGTGTTTCGTGTTTCCATCATATATAATTATGATGTCACTGGAATTTTACTGGAC
>OZ024746.1:65528799-65558799 GCA_964016885.1 Eledone cirrhosa | reverse complement strand
TATGTATTTGTGTATGTATGTATGTGTGTAGGTAGGTATATATGTATGCATGTATGTATGTATGTATGTATGTATGTATGTATGTATGTATGAATGTATGTATGCATGTATTTATGTATTTGTGTATGTATGTATGAAATTATGTATGTATGTGTGTATTTATGTATGTATGTATGTATGCATGTATATGTGTATGTATGTATGTGTGTATGTATGTATGCATGCATGTATGTATGCATGCATGTATGTATGATGTATGTATGTATAAATAAAGAATGTATAGATGGACAGATAAATCTATGTTTGAATATAAGTTTGTGTATATGCTTGTGCATATGTATGTATATATAATTATGTATGTGTATAGTTAGTTAATTATGTGTGTGCTCGCATACGTGTACTTGTGTTGCCTGTTTTATTTTTTATTCGTAAATCTATATTTCATATATATCACTTATCTTGTTCCTTAATAACATCTATGTACCCTGCAGCCCTTTAATATAATCTTAATTAGTCATTTCCATCGCTCGTTTAATATGATTTCATTTATTATTGTATTCATTTATATTCTTTTAAAATTTAGAAACAATTCTAGATATATCAAGAGTTGTACAACTGGTTTTGCCGTCCACAATAATGATAACGTATCATTAATTGCTTGTCGTAGTGCTAATACAAATAACACGTATCTCATTAACTTCCATGGCAACAAAAACCAAAAGCAATAACAGAAAAATCTACAATAATAATAGCAATATTATCAAGGATAGTATTGATAATACTTTGTTAATTATAACCAAAATAGTGACAGACGAGCCAATATTACAGGGTCAGTCCACAAACGATAGGAACTGTCTATAAATATTGAAAGAAGTAAAAGTAACAGCATACAGAGTAGACATATGTATGATTAAGTCTTATAATCAACAGAAGATGAAAGTCATATATGATCCTTCGAGGAACATTTCAGTTTTATTATGCCATTTTGCAGCAATATAATTCTCGGGCTATATGTGCATGCAGAAAATAATCTCTTTCACCCAGCTTTTAACTAGTTTACTGGCGTGCAGTGCAATATTCTCTCTCCATCTTCACACACTTCAAGTCGAACAATAAATGGTCGATGCTAACTAGGTAAAAAGGATATTCTTTCTCTTCAGTCATGCCATTCGAGCCAACCAAAATTCATCAGTCATAGTTATAGTTATCAGTCACAGTTATCAATCAGAAGAAAACCTTTCGTCGTCACCGGTCAAAAGGAAGAAGTGAGTTTTACTAATTACAGAATAGGTTGAACACGCTACAACAGCGGTTCCACAAAATTTTACATGAAAATGCTGGACGCTGAAAGTTTGCCCGTAGAAGGGCTCCACTGCCGTGCGTTCATCGCAGGAAGTCTCAGACGATGGCATATCCATGTTAATATAATTTAATTTGAAACTTCAATAATCCAATAACACTACAGGATCAAGGTTGTCTGGAAGTTATTCATATTTACGGCACTGAAAGCCCAGCTGATCTAAGAAGCTAGTTGATCTTGTCAAACGCCAGATTTTTCTCAGGACCTAGGTCACTCTTCCATAACATTAATGATGTAATGAAGGGTAGCATAGGAGTCTATATGTTGCACTGCTGACTGATAGAAGCCGATGAACCCTTTATAACATTCTATATGACAGACATGGGTTTCGCCTAGCCTGTGACTGTTTTTTTCATGTGATAACACTTCCCAGCAGTTCAGGTATCTCTACAGATGTTGCAGCAATAACGAATGTCTATGTCTCAACAACAACAATGCAACAAACCCCAAATCTGAAAAACATAGAGAATACTGACAACCAAAAAGGGATTCAGCACAACACAGCTAAACCTATAACTGAAAAGTAGTCACCACAAACAGGACTAGCTAGAACAACAAACAAAGCACTTGAATTTCTGTGGGAAGACATCACAACAGGGGAAGTATCTCATTTTAATAAGTAGTAGGCGCTGGTACATGAAGAAATGTCAACTTTCTTATTGGAATGTTTAGCAGGGTTCCATAGTGTACTTATAGACAAATTTAATTAGATGCTGACGAAGCAAGGAATAGCACCAAACTGCCTCACTAAGAGGAAATCTACCTTAATCCAACAAAACAATGGCACAACAAAAGTAAAATCCTGCATGCATTCCTACAACCTACAAGATTTAACTGTAATAATAACTGAGAAACTGATGAAGTAGCTTAAAAAGGCAACCTGTATCCAGAAGAGCAGAAAGAATGAATCAAAGAGACATATCGCTGTAAAGCCCAATTACCAACTAAGAAAACTATAACAGAAAAGTACAGAAAAATAAAGACAGTCTCAGCATAGTATGAATTGATTACCTGAAGACGTTTGACAGTGTCCCTCCGTACGTTGCTGCTGAATACATTTCCAGGAACAATTAACGCCAAAAATTAAAAAAATATTCATCCACCATTCCATGCCGTAAATGGCAAAGAGTTCCCCAGACACAGACGAAAGATCGACGTATCAAACCTGAGCCAATCCCAATTAACAGAGATTGATTTCCAGAGGACTATCTATCCCAATATCCCTTTTAAGCACTGATAACGTTAGCTGAGCTACTCAATAAGACCATACTTGGATATAAATATTATGATAAGAAACGTAATCATCTTCAATATACTCATGATTTGAAGCTGTGCGCTACAAACGAGAGTCAACTTGAAACACTGGTTCAGATACTATATTGATTAGCAAAATAATTATGCATGAAAAAATAAACTATTACGCAGCAATATTCTAGCAATTTCAATAATAACCTACTGGTTTGTTATTCTGTACTAGGCTGAAGAACAACACATATTGTTACATTGAGAATGTACCATTGGAAATCAGATTCTGAAATGTTATAGTACCATGACTAGAGTGGCTGGAAGTAGCCTTTTGCAATTAGAGAATTATTTTAAAATAACTAGCGTAGGAATAATTAAATATCTAATGAAGAACATAAAGGTAATACAAATAACCAAGAAACATGAACAAAATAAAAGCATTTTTAATCTTCAAGGTAGCCAAAGTAGCCAAGTTCTTAACAGAAGCTGAATTGAAAGATAAAAACGAAGAAAACGAAAACAGCAGAAATTGAGAAAGACATAAAATCTAAATTGAATAACAGATCTACAGAATGCCATGCACAAAAGATGTCAAGCATACTTCTACATTGCTTAAAATCCAACTAAGATGAATAGCGAATAGGTGAATAAACAAAAATCCGGAAAGTGGCTAAGAAGTCCTGGGCTAAAAGCTGAGACGGAAGGGTTTCTAATATTAAATCCTGCTCATCAGAAATCAATAAAAGTACAAAATGAACTGAACACAGTAACTGCAGAAAATATGAGGAAATAATGTAACCATGTTGTCTCTGCCCAGTCTTACCCCCCACCCCAACCCACCCACCCCCCACCCCACCCCACCCCCACACACACGCACATACACAATCAATAATGTACCTCCTAGACATGATCAAATCGGGAGACTTCTATAGACCGGAAATTAGACAACATTAAGAAATCACAACAGAAAAAAAACGATGGTACAGACACAACCAGAAAAGGTCTCAGATATTGAGAAAGCAACCATACTCTAGAACATGACAAACTCATAGTTAATGAGATCAAAGCCAACTAATCTGATATTGTAGCTGAAGATCACAACAAAGTGTCTTTTAATTGATGTATCAATCCCCATAGACAAAAGTAAATATATTAAGGGAATGGAAACATTACCTCCATGCTTCCTGAGATTCGCCAATACTACACCTAATATTCCCCCAGCCATACACACGCACACAGGTATATCATGACTCACACTATTCACTTCCTTGACATTTGTATATTATTCTATGTACTATACATGCACCTTTGATGAGCTGTAGTGCACCTGAGCACTACACATAATAATTTCATTATTATATTATTATAAAGGGCGGTGGATTGGCAGTATCGGTAGAGGGTAGGACGCCATGCTTTGCAGCAAAGAGTTACGGCCCTTTGTGGTCTGAGTTCAAATCTCGCCGAGGTTAACTTTGCCTTTCATCCTTACGGGGTCGATGAAATAAAGTACCAATAATGCACTGGGATAATTGCTGGCCTTGTGCCAAAAGTAGAAATAATTATTATATTATTATAAAGATCTGGATCTAGAAATGACTGGGTAGTGAAAACAGAAACAGACCCTATAAAAATAGTTGCTGACGAAAACCCCAGAATTTATAAATATAAATAACATAAAACAATTGTACTGCATACATATTGCAAAGTGTATTTTTAATTCAATAGAAACAACAGCACCAAAAATAAAACTTCACATACCCAAGGCGTACAACCTTTTGTTCAGTAATGCAGTGACGATATGCAGTGAAAACAAAACTGATTTCAATAGTAATGATGATGACAATGATGATGATAATCATCATCATCATGATAAGAATCATCATCATCTTCATCATCATAGGAAAATAACCTATGCAATGCAGTAACATAATTAATAGCCAAAGAATTCGATTACGAGCCAGATGAACCGAGAACGGACTGAGAAGTAACTTTGCGGAATAGTCGAATAGGAAATAACAAAAATCTTGAGAAATGAATTGAGTCAAATACAGTCTGTAAAAAAATGTTCGAAGAAAAGATGGTCTCATCAAAACACTAGAGAAGAAATATAATGTGAAACTGACAAGAGTGAATATTATAATTAAGGGATAGAAAGAGTGATAGCAAAGAAAGCTATGATAAAAATATACGAGTGTAGAATAGATCAGTTGAAGTAGAATAGGATGTTTAAGAATAATGAGAAGAGATTATTTGAGAAAATGCGGAGAATAGTGAGCGACAACAATGCGTTATCGGCCGCAGAAAGAAGCAAATAGTTTTGCCAAAATACATGGATCAAAAACATTAGCTACAGCAAGGAGGCAGAATGGAGAGAATTAGAAAAAGGACTGAGATACGTAAAACAACAGGAAGATATAATAATCCACCCAGAGTTAATTGCAAAAGCAGGCTGCAAAAAACACGCAGACTAGATAGTTTATAAGAGTACGGGCCGAAGAAGGTCAATACACAGAGACAAGCGCTGGCAAATATATTAAATCCAGGTCATTTGGGTGGAAATATTAGGCGCTGGATGATTAAGGGAAATACAACCTTGATAATAAAAGATAAAAACTAAGGGTCCTAGGTTTCAAACTACTGGCCGGTATCTTGCATCCCACTATTATAAAAACTGTTAAGAATGCTGGCTGATAGACATATGTGAACGTGCGTGGAGGAACAAAACATAATCCCTAATAAATAGAAGAGTGTTTAAAGGGACAAAACATAAACAAACCTACCAAGAGCAACTCTCTGATCTCCGAACTATGCCCTCTATCGCGTAATGTTGCTCCAAAGATCCTTCGGAGAAACCCCATTTCGGCCGCTTGTATTCTCGAACGTATTATTTCAGTCATTACCCAAGATGCATTACCATTGGTAAGGGTTAGCAGGAATATTGAATTGAAGATAGCGAGTTCGACGTTTAAACCTACTTCCTTTCGTCTGATTACCGAATTACTTAACTCGACCGAAGGTAATCCCCGACTTACACTTTATGTCTGTCTACCACACTTTAAGGTGATGGGGTCTATCACTTCTCTTATTATTAGATTTCTGATTGTTTCGGGGAATAAGTATAAGGTAAGTTTTCCAGTGAATATAACATCAATGTTGATAGTGTTCCCAGTATTCCATCTAACCTGACATACTGTTGCTGCTTGTACTACTCAAGCCTGTTTTGGGTCGTTTTATTATCATTACAGTCGTATGAGGTACTCGTACTTCCCATGCTCCTAAAGCACAGTTTTAACGCCCTTCTCTGCGTAGTTGCTACATATCACACCTCTTGAACGTTGGAAGGTATTCAGTTGCTAACAAAACTTATATACGCATTGAGTACATACCAGGCTATATATTGCTAAATTTCACTTCAGCGTTCAAAAACTGCTTATAACTACAAATGTAATAATTAATAATGTTCAACGTCGTATGAAATACCTTGCTTAGTGACGCTTGTATTTATTTCTCTTATACAAGAGGAACGAACTTATGTGTAGATGGGTGTTACACTATTTTATTGCATTTCCAACCGTCCTCAGGTTTAAACACGAAATATAGTTCCATACAACGTTCATCGCAGGGTATAAGAAATCTCATTCCACGTATTGGCTATGGATATCTCCAAATCTAATATTGAGAGTGTATGTAAACTCCCTGTTATTTAGAAATGCAGAAATAAGTCAGTTTCATTCTTATCGCGCTTTTTTTATTGTTCCTTTGATAAGCACTTGTTTTGTTTACATAATGCTGACACATGGCTTCATATTCTGCAAGAATATATATCTAGCGTTTGAGTGTTGCTTGTCACGTTGGCAAAGGATAAGGTAACAGTCCCATTTTTTATGCAAATGTTATCCATTTCAGAATAATTTTGGTGTGAGTGTGAGAGAGACTTTTTGAATGGTGTACAAAGTCTCCTTGTCGCTCTTGCCCAAGGTGTTGTTTAAATTTGTCAAATTTGTATTACGTATATAGAAGTGTCATTATATTTTTTTCTTTTGAAAATGAATATTCTTATCTGTAAAATATTCTTTTCAATGCCATGGATTGTGTAGGCCTTCTGCGTAGGCTGATTGTGAATTTATGTAAAGAAATAAGAAAACGCAAAATCATAATGTCTAAAAGACACTTCTGTTTCGTTGAACACTGTATGTTCAAATATCCATAGTCTTCGATGTCTCTCTGTGTAAGAGTGTATTAAAAAATATGTTCATCTGCTTATATCTAGAATATTTAAGGGCGATATGAAGTGTTTTGCTCAAACACATGTCCCAGACCAGCAATCAAACCCACGACATTATGATCGTAAGTCCAACACTCTTATCATTAGACAAAAACAAATGCAGACAAATATATTTTCCAAACTATAGAACTAAAAAATATGTATACTTCATACAGAAAATAGCATTACTAGATACTGTATGTATTACATATAGTACTGTCAGAACAATTATTTATATATAAGACCAAAATAAAACATTATATGGTCCCAAGACACATAGATGTATGCAGTGAAATGAAAGAATAGAAACAGACTACTACTACTATTACTACGACGACGACGAGGACGACTATGATAATTACGACTACTACTACTACAACTGCTGCTGCTGCTACTACTACTACTACTACTACTACTACTACTACTACTACTACTACTATCAACAAAACAGAAAATCCTTGCAACAGATCAGTGTGTCCGATACGCTCATTCCATTAACGCATCATGAAAGCGGTACCAGATAAGATATGGCTTTCGTCTGGCCCTTTCCAGAATCAGAAAACTGACATCCAGAAAAAAAGCTAGAAAGCAAATACATTTTTTTGGCACACACACACACACCCTACACACACATACCTCACACACACACACACAAACAAACAAACAAACAAACCAAAGCTGCAATACCTAAGTAAGTCCTGGGTACAAAACACTCCTCCTACTACTACTAGTACTACTACTACTGATAATAGTAATAATAATAATAATGTTTTCATTTAATGGCCACAAGGGCGGACATATAGGGGACAATAGACAGGGACAGTGGGGGCTTTACACCAAAATCAAATAACAAAAATATGAAAACAATAACAAGAAACAAGAAAATTATAAACAGCAGAGTTTCTCAATGGGGGATAACCAGCCAGTGTAGGCGCACTTTCACAAACTATTCTCCCCCCCCCCCCCATTCACTCACCTTTTAGCAAATGTACTGAGGGGAAGCACTTCTCTCTCCACCCTCACCTACCTATCCGAGTGAAACTTGAAAAACTTGATGTGGGATTAGCCGAAGAAAAAAGTGTCTTCAGTCTTCAGTCCTTTCAATCTGGTCCACCATACAACCTCTTTTACTTCTGCCACCATAGAGAGGAACATTGCCTGCCTTTCCTGGCCAAAAGAAGGTGGCGGGTCGATCTTCACTGTGGACTCTGCCGATAGGCGAATCCGTTCTACACACGACAGCAGCTGTTCGACATAACTCCATAAGTCAGTAATGCACGAACACTGAACGAGTGTGTGCAGAAAGTTTGTTATCTCTGCGCGCATCTCGGACAGTTCCGTGTGCCAACGGAGTTTATCTCGATTTGGTAGTGTTCCCCGGTAGCATTGCCAAGCGAGGGATTTCTGGAAATAATCTACATTTACCGGCTCGAAAGTCTTTCTCAAGATGGTAGGGTTTCATTCTTACCTGTATATTGCTGGTTATGGTATACTCGAATAAATTAAATGAAGTTTTATTTTATTTTTTTACACCTATGGAAAAGTTTTCAAGTTTATAGATCAGAACATACGACATCATTTGTATAAAAACAAATCTTATTAATGGTACAGATATAATGTGATATCCAGTTACTTTTCGGCGAATTCGCTCGTGAGATATTCAAACTGTAATGTTTTCAAACAGAATATAAGGTGATTAGATTTAGTGATGATTAAATATACAGTGACTTCAAGCTCTGAAGTCTTACCACTTCTTCATAATTGGGCACGAAAAGAATATCAGCATTGCTTATTATGTGCCAGAAGATATTACGTTTTAGATGTAACATATAAAGCCTTCTACCAAGAATTCATGATTATTTGTAGTGTATTTCTTTACCTTTTTTCCAGCTGATGAAATTCACCAGAATCTAGGATTAATGGAGTCTGAATCTATCAGCATTTCTCATTGTTATTTTTTGTTTGATTTGTTGTCTTTTTCTTATTCATTCAGCTTTATTATCAACAGTTTCATCTTATACAAATTTGACACATTATACTTCCTTTCTTTCACTTTATTTTATTTGCTTCCGGAGTTTCGCGATATTTGTAGCTTTTTCCTATACAATGAACCCATTAATAACTTCAACGTCTAAAATTATGTACAATTATTGACACCGGAAAACTTATTTATAGTTATTTACATTCGAATATCTTTTACAGGTTCCGTATATCAACTGAATAAAAGGAGCTGCATGATTTCAATTTGGATAACGGACACATAGCAGCTAGCGAAACTTCGTATCTGCATTCATTTTTCTTTTTTATATAACTGAAAATAAAATCTACTTGAAAAGTCGAATTTCATAGTTTATCCTTCTTCACAGCGAATTAGATGCGAGCAAAACTACAAAAAAACATCTGCATTCACTCTTTCCTTGTCCTCATATTTATGGAATGATCTCGAAGAATCTGGTACATTCCTGCATGAGAAGATGATACTACTGGCCGAGTGAGTCAATTAAGGAGAGAACGGTGGTTTTCCTCTCTTGTCATTTCTGATATAATATATACGGGTGAGAGTAATATAATGAAGTTGAAATAATTCCTTCTGACGACGTTCTCATCGATATTTTAAAATATCATTTAAGACGCAAGGTAAAGAGAAAAGAGAAATCTTAATTATTGGGAGATTTGACAGAAAATGAGTAAATAAATGTGGTAAAATTGGACAGGAGGTCCATATGTGAGGGGTGAAAAGCTGTGCCGAGATAGTAAGTCCTTAGAAAAGGGCAGAGAGAATAATTTTCCTGTAATTATATATATACACACACACACATATATATATATATATATATATATATATATATATATATATAAACGGAAAAAATGAAACGAAATTTCATTTCCCACTCTTAGTACGGCTGTTACTTAAATATAAGTATGTACACGCACGTACATACATATATCTACACAGACGTACAGTAGTCTGTATATATATATATATACATATACGCACATATATATATATATACGTATGGATTCACCGAACATTTATTATAATGCTCGGTGTGTTTGTAAACAAACATCCCGTATTAAGCAGTAGTGTCAAGCAACCATCGTTGCTCGTTTGTTCAACACTGACAAAGGAACGCTGTCCTAGTTTCAAGCTTATTAGCTATCGTCAGCATCGTATACCTTCCTGCCAGATTGTTGAACGTATATACTTAACACACCGAGCATTATAATAAATGTTCGGTGAATCCATACGTACATATATATATATGTGTGCGTGTATGTATATATATATATATACATACTACTGTACGTCTGTATACATATATGTATGTACGTGTACATACTTACATATATATATATATATATATATATATATATATATATATATATATATATATATATGTGTATGTATATATATAAACACACACACCTATGTTTATGTGCACATATAATTCAAAACACACAGATATTAATATTCAGTGACATTTATATCTACACACATACATACATACACATATATGTTACAGAGGCTTTGATCATTTATATTACGTATTCTTCATATTTCCTTAGTAATAGCCTATACCTTAGAACATTAAACGACACCAGTTACTCACATGCATGGAACTGAAGAACCGCCAGAAAAAATTACACAAATCACACATTTCGATTACTACAATTACTAAATGCACGCTGATAAGAGAAAAGATGAATACGTCAATACAAAATCATAAAACAAAACACAGCACGCATCGATTTTACCCACAAGACTATAGTTATAATACAGGGGTGGTGGAAGCATTTCTCAATAGGGAAAATGTGGACAATTTAGTTGTAGTGACTAGTTTAGCTCTTTGCACTCTAAAATGGTCAGAAAAATTTCATATGCGATAAACATAACATGTACATAAATTGTAGTGCGAATCCAAATATATGTGTGTTTTGGTACTTTGGGGAGAAAATATAATTGTTGGAGGGGGAAGTATGCCCCTCCCCCTCCACAATTCCACTGTGTTTATATATATATATATATATATATATATGCATGTATATATATATATATATATATATATATGTATGAATGTGTGTATATATATGTATATGTATGAATGTGTGTATGTGTGTATGTATATATATATATATTTTACTTACATTTAGCTTTCCATTAATGGACTGCTGTTGAACAAACACGTACAACTAATTAATTGGTCTTTTTATTAGAAGTACGTAATGTTTAACACCTCCTATATTGACTGCAAGTGCGCGTGACCGCGTGTGAATGCGAATCTTTTAAGATTCGCATTCACACGCAGTCACGCGCGCCCACAGGTCACCAGTTGGTGCTACTGGTAACATGTATCCCAGTACAACCTGTCTCATGGTCGGGTCGTTGGCGACTAAACTGGCAACCCCACCAGTGGTGAGGAGGGTGACTTTGGACATCCTGCAGGACTAAAAGCAAAACCTGTCAAAGGGCAAAGGAGCTCTTAAGAGTCAATGGCCATCCAAAATCACCGGGAGAGATAACCCCTTAGCCTTTGTCAAGGCAGAATTCTAAGAGAAGGAAAACTCTGATATAACACCTGCAACCCTGATGGTATCCAATGATGTTGAATTGTTCTTCTTTTTGGTAAATATCATCTTGGTTAAGAGAGTGGGACTGGCTTTGTGCAGTGCCTTTGCTCACTATAAAAGCTTCACGGCACAGGCATTGCTTTATATCTGTAGATCTCTCTGCACTTGTCGTCACATGGTACCATGGGCCCAGCACGATGTGTCAATAATTGTCACAAGTGTAGTGTTTGTACCAGAGTTTTCAAGTCGCTAGCTGGACAAAAAAGTCACTCGTTCAGCGCATCGGTAGGCGTTCTCTTAAAGGATATAAAGTAGTGGCCATACTCGAAAACGAGTTGGCAGCCACCATATATATATATATATACATGTATGTAAAATATTCCCCAAATTGGATTGTAGGAAAGGCGTATACACCTATATATATATATATCTATATAAATATGTAAATATATAAATATGTAAATATATATATATATATATATATATATATATATATATATATATATATATATATATATATATATATATATATATATATATATATACACATATATAAACACAAATTTGATCGTTTTAACACTTTGTATATATATATATATATATATAATATATATATATATACGGGTGTATACACCTTTCCTACAACGTAATTTGGGGAATATTTTACTTACATTTAGCTTTCCATTAATGGACTGCTGTTGAACAAACACGTACAACTAATTAATTGGTCTTTTTATTAGAAGTACGTAATGTTTTACACCTCCTATATTGAATGCAAGTGCGCGTGCCTGCGTGTGAATGCGAGTCATTTAAGATTCGCATTCACACGCAGTCACGCGCGCCCACACAGATACACATATATACACCTATTACATGCATATATATATGTATATATATATATATAAATAATTACATATATACTTATATATATATATATATATATATATATATATATATATATATGTATTGTTATACTTGGGGAGGGTCATATTTGGGTAATATTGCCAGAATTAGTAACATAACACACTCACTGTTTGGTTGGTTTTCGCTTTTCGCTTGTGTCTTTTATAACGGTTAATTTAATTTATTCGGTCCTCAATGTTGCCATTGACTGACCAGCGGTCAAAAATACAGATACAATATAGACACAAACACATATATATAGTCTATCAAAATTCTTTCGTTGCACATCTGCAACATCCTCAGTGGTGCCATTGTTTCCTCCCATTGCATTGTATGCCTACGCCATCTTTATTTAGTCTGTTTATATATTTATTCATTTGTTTATTTTTTTGTCTTCTTTGCGCATGCGTTTGCGTGTGTGCATAGTGTTTTGTTTTATGTGTGTTCGTATTTGGGTGACTGTGTATTGGTTAATGTATTCTATCTTTACTGGTGTGTGTTTATATGTGTTTGTTGTTATTGTGCTTGTGTATGTATTTATTTATTTATCTATTTATTTATTTATTTATACTTCTCTTAGGTCAGTGTTGTTTCTTTGGGTGTTGTTGTTATTCCATTCATTTTTTCTGTTTAGCCTTGGCCTTCTAAGTTCTATTTCACTGGCCTCTCTGATTTGCCTATCTGCTGGGTCATTTCTATGTTTAGATATTATTCTAATTTCTATGTTGTCTATGTTACCGTCGTGTTGTTTTCTGGCATGTTCGTATAGTACTGAACCGTGTTTTGTCCTTTTAGTTCCCCCAGTGTTGGTCTATCCTTTCACATATGCTACGAGCTGTCTCGACTATGTATGTTGTTTTCATGTTTCTGTAAGTACCCTCTGTACATCTTATGCTATAGACTACGTTTCTAGTTTTACAGTTTATCCGGGGGTTTACTTTACATATGATACATTTTCTATTAGTACAGTGGCTTTTCTTAAAAGGGTAGGTTATGCTGATCAGGGATTTTATGGTGGTTCCTGGCTTTTCTACCACTTTAATCTTTAAGTGGGTCTTTCTCGGGGCTTTTCTACACTGGTTAGCTAATTTCCCTCCAGTGGGGGCGTCCACCAGCATGACACTCTGGTATTTCTGGTTGTCGTACCATGAGGTGGCTTTCCCTATCTTATCTCTAGCCCTATCTAAGCTATTCCATGATTTGCTCCTGTATAATGGGCAAACTCCTTTCATGTCCAGTTCTATGAGGGTCTTATACTTCTCCGTGGCTCCTTCGTATACTCTGATTCTGTCTCTTTGGTTGTAGCCAGAGAACTGCATGCGGTTGATGAAGTGTTGGATGTGTCTTTCCATTTCTGTTGGGTCGCACATGCGGTACACGTTCTTCATCACTCGTACCAAGTCTGCGATCAGAATATTAAACTTAGCACTACTGGACATTGCTGAGTTTTTGAGTATCATGTATTTGGAGGCCATGGGTTTAGCATAGTGTGAGTAGAGAATTTGGGCTCTCTCTCGTCTATAGTGTTAATCCCGAGTTCCGTGTCTAATACAGGTAGTCTATTGTTAGGGTGTTTGGAATGGTAGTCGATAGTTTCAGTTATACTCTGGTGTATGGAATTAGCTATCTGCTGGATGCTTTCCATTGTGCTACGTTCTAAATCCCACTTGTTAGTGCTCTCTTGTGGGGATGTTCTTATTACTATATTGATATCGTCTGCGTAACGAGAGTACATTATGAGGTCTATGAAGCTCTCATCAAGGAGATCCCTAAGTCTCCTTTACCACCACACTATAAAAAGGTTGGCAACGTCACCAGCTTTGCTGACGCCAATGGCTGCTCCCTCATTTTGTATGTAGATCTTCTCGTTGAACTTGAATATGTGGCCCTTTAGGGTAGTTTTGATACTAGCCCCTATTGCATGTGCGACCATTTTTCTGACCTGATCATTGTTTTGGGGGGTCCGTACTGCTTTGGTCCACCCAATCCACTTTGCCATGGGAGTCGTTTTAGCCATTGAGGTTATGGTGGGCCGTCTACCTCTTATGGGTCTACTGAGGCAAAAACGTCTAAGGTCATGGCTGTCTAGGTAGTAAGTGTTGTAGGTAAGTCTAGGTAGGAGGCCCAGTTCGTCTGTGTCGACGTCGCAGAACTCCACCTCACTCTCAATGATCATCCCCACACATTTTTCCACAGCAAAATCAATGTTATTGGATGGGTACAATGATACCACATCCATGCTGCCTATTATGCAGTTGGATAGGTTCCTGTTTTTGTTGCACTCACTGATTCTGCTGAGGAGGTCCTCTGTACTGTCACATACATCTGGGGACATCTTTATTATGGGGCGTATAACCATTGAGAGGAAGTAGGAGGTCCTGTAGTTGCTAGTTATATTTGCTCCGCATACGGGTCTTGTTGGTGGTCCTGTTGTCGGGTCGTCGACTGTCTTGTGGTGTTTGCGGAGCCCATACATGGGTGGTATGCCATTGTTAGACGACTGGAAGTTGTTGGCAGTGCGTCTGCTTGGCTTTAGGATGTCGGTCCACATCATCATGTGAGCGTTGAGGATTTTCTCTCTCCCATCATGTATTTGCTGTGCAATTTCGCTCGTATTGGTGATGGGGGGGGTGCATAGCCTTGATGTAGTTCGGCATGCTATCTATTGACATCCTACCATCCGTGGGTAGACATACTATCTAACCATCCCTTGTGCTCTGCTTGAGGCTAACCAAGCCTTCTACAGGTTTCCTCCCAAGTTGTTGGACCTCTGGTCTGCTCTGTCTCTTAGTATACCGGTCTACTATTTGTCTAATCTTATTTCTAGCTGTGGTGAACTGTGCCTCTGTCTCGTCATCTATTTGTTGTGGTATGCAAACTCTTTTATTAGGATAGATATTACCCATCTTATATGTTTTGTCAGCTGGGTTGAAGAACAGTTTCTCTAAGGGGTTGTCATTATATCTATCGTCATAGTTGTGTGTGTTGCTATTATTGTTATTATGGTGGTTGTTGTTCCTATCATTAGCATTATTATTCTTGTTATGATTGCTAGATGTATTGTTGCTGTGATTGTTAGATGTATTGTCGTTATGATTGCTAGATGTATTGTTGCTGTGATTGTTAGATGTATTGTTGTTGTTTTCTCCACCGTTATTGTTGTTGTTACTGTTATTTCTACCATTGTGGTTGTTACTTTTATTATGTTTCTTGTTTTTGTTGTGTCTATGATTAACGTTGCTAAATGTATTATTTCTCTTATTATCACTGTGGTTGTTGTTGTTATTCGTATTGTTACCGTTATTACTACTGTGGTCGCTGCTGCTGTGTCTGTAGTTAATGTTTCTATTATTATTATTATTATTGTGGTTGTTGTTGTTGTTCTGTCTATCGTTAATATTATTACCATTATTACAATTTCTCACTCTCCTGCTATTGTTATTGTTATGACTATTACTGTTATAGCTGTTATTTCTATACTCAGAGTTATTGTTTATATTACTACTACCGTTATTATTGTTGTTGTTGTCCGTATAGTTGTTGTTGTTGTTTACTTTTGCATTCCAACGTATTTTTGTGAAACACTTTTCCAACTCCGTTTTGCACTCAATAGGGTTAATCTTTTTGTAGATAGCAAATTTTGGTGGTAGCTGCAGGATTTGTTGTTCTTGTTCACTGATTAAAGTGTTCCCATAAATATTTACTGTGTGGTCATTTGTAAATTCTTCCGGTAGTTTTACATCCGTCATACTGATATTGTTGATGTTATCTGGGTACTTTTGAGAATATTCTACTTTTCTTTCTTCTAGTTTTT
Source organism: Eledone cirrhosa (assembly GCA_964016885.1). Classification (NCBI taxonomy): domain Eukaryota; kingdom Metazoa; phylum Mollusca; class Cephalopoda; order Octopoda; family Eledonidae; genus Eledone; species Eledone cirrhosa. Next base: position 65,542,644 of record OZ024746.1, on the reverse strand, counting down.
TTCTTATTCATCCATTCTAATTTCTTATTGAAATGCCTATTGCATTCGTTTCGGGCGTATTTCGTTTCACGTCGAATGAGAGTACATGATGAGGTCTATGGAGCGCTCATCAAGGAGATCCCTAAGTCTCCTTTCCCACCACACCATAAAAACTTTGGCAACGTCACCAGGTATGCTTACACCAATGGCTGCTCCCTCATCATGTACTCTCGTTACGTAGACGATATCAATATAGTAATAAGAACATCCCCACAAGAGAGCACTAACAAGTTTGATTTAGAACGTAGCACAATGGAAAGCATCCAGCAGATAGCTAATTCCATACACCAGAGTATAACTGTAACTATCGACTACCCTTCCAAACACCCTAACAATAGACTATCTGTATTAGACACGGAACTCTGGATTAACACTATAGACGAGAGAGAACCCAAATTCTCTACTCACACTATGCTAAATCCATGGCCTCCAAATACATGATACTCAAAAACTCAGCAATGTCCAGTAGTGCTAAGTTTAATATTCTGGTCGCAGACTTGGTACGAGTGATGAAGAACGTGTACCGCATGTGCGACCCAACAGAAATGGAAAGACACATCCAGCACTTCATCAACCGCATGCAGTTCTCTGGCTACAACCAAAGAGACATAATCAGAGTATACGAAGGAGCCACGGAGAAGTGTAAGACCCTCATAGAACTGGACATGAACGGAATTTGCCCATTATACAGGAGCAAATCATGAAATAGCTTAGATAGGGCTAGACATAAGATAAGGAAAGCCACCTCATGGTACGACAACCAGAAATACCAGAGTGTCATGTTTGTGGAAGCTACCCCTGGAGAGAAATTAGCTAACCAGTGTATAAAGGCTCTCAGAAAGACGCACTTAAAGATTAAGGTGGTAGAAAAGCCAGGAACCACCATAAAATCCCTGATCAGCATAACCTACCCTTTTAAGAAAAGCCACTGTACTAATAGGAAATGTATCATATGTAAAGTAAACCCCCGGATAAACTGTAAAACTAGAAACGTAGTCTATAGCATAAGATGTACAGAGGGTACTTACAGAAACATGAAAACAACATACATAGTCGAGACAGCTCGTAGCATATGTGAAAGGATAGACCAACACTGGGGGGAACTAAAAGGACGAAAACACGGTTCAGTACTATACGAACATGCCAGACAACAACACGACGGTAACATAGACAACATAGAAATTAGAATAATATCTAAACATAGAAATGACCCAGCAGATAGGCAAATCAGAGAGGCCAGTGAAATAGAACTTAGAAGGCCAAGGCTAAACAGAAAAAATGAATGGAATAACAACAACACCCAAACAAACAACACTGACCTAAGAGAAGTATAAATAAATAAATAAATAGATAAATAAATAAATACATACACAAGCACAATAACAACAAACACATATAAACACACACCAGTAAAGATAGAATACATTAACCAATACACAGTCACCCAAATACGAACACACATAAAACAAAACACTATGCACACACGCAAACGCATGCGCAAAGAAGACAACAAAATAAACAAATGAATAAATATATAAACAGACTAAATAAAGATGGCATAGGCATACAATGCAACGGGAGGAGACAATAGCACCACTGAGGATATTGCAGATGTGCACCGAAAGAACTTTGATAGACTATATATATGTGTTTGATGTCTATATTGTATCTGTATTTTTGACCGTTGGTTGGTCAGTCAATGGCAACATTGAGGACCGAATAAATTAAATTAACCGATATAAAAGACACAGAAGCGAAAAGTGAAAACCAACTAAACAGTGAGTGTGTTCTGTTATTAATTCTGGCAATATTACACAAATATGACCCTCCCCAAGTATAACAATATTTGTTTCGACACACGATTTCATATAAAAAAAACGTGCAAAACTAATTCATCGCCGTTATATATATATATATATATGTGTGTGTGTGTGTGTGTGTGTGTGTGTGCAACAGTTAATGAAGCGATAGATTTCATAGCATGTTTATTTGTATCCTGCAAGATATTCCATCTTTTTATGTAAAATTTCTGTAAACCAGCAGAAATTAAATACTTAACTTTGCTATATTTTTATTCGCTTTTAAAGTAAAAGTGACCTACTTGACCTGCTTCACCTGATGATTGTAGTAACCTACACTGATACACATACTCACACAATCGCACATGCATACACACATACATACTGACACTCACACAGAGATATATAGTTTTTTTATGTTTTACTATTTCTCTCCTTTGTAATTATTTCTCCTTTGGCTAAGCCCTTGCGCAATCTATATCTGCGCAATTTTCATAAAGGAATAACTTGTCTCTGCCTATTTTGTTGTGTCCCAATCTGCACTGGAATGAAGTATCGACCTTAACGGTCTGAAACCGTAGTGATTTTCAGAGGTTGACTGTGCAAATGGGACTGTTTCGTCCGTTGTATTTCCTATTGTCTTTGTCTTCTGCACTCCCTATTTTGAATTGATATTCTAAAGACTTAGTCATACAGGTTTTGAAACTATCATATAATAGACAGAACACCGCCCGGGCGCTTTCCCTCTGTTCTCTCATCTTACCTTGTCTACGCCTCAGTGTCCTTCTTTGTCTGCACGTCGGATTACAGTCCTTATTCTCTTCTGTTTTACTATTTCTCTCCTTCGTATATTGTCCCTTTTGGTTACTCCTTTGCGTACACTATATTTGAGAAATTTTCCTGAAAGCATAATTTCTCTTTGCCTGTTTGTGGTGTGTCCCAAAGTGCACCGGAAATATACGATATCTACCTTAATGCACCGAAACCGTAGTAATATCCAGAGATTTACTTAGGAAATGGGACTGACCGTGTTTTTTTTTCATTCTTTTTGATACACACACACATATATATATATATGTATTTGTGTGTACGAGCCTGTATGTGTGTGTGTATATTTCTAAGTGTGCATGATTGGGAATAAACTATTAGCTTTATTATACATATGAAAGTGTATGTGTGCGTGTATGTTATATATTTCCGATTTTCTGCTTTTATTATATTTGTACACACAAAATTATTTCTCTTCTATCGCGCATTTAACGTGATATACTTGTAGTAATTCAAAGAACCATTCGTTTTGCATTCACCAGGGCTAGGAAGTGTTTTGTGTATTCAAGAATTTTATTAGAAACGTATTCAAATCAATTTCCAAATAGAAGCCATTATTTAGGGATATGGGAATTGTTTCTCCCTTTGGGCAGGATATAAATCTGTAATAAGAAACAAACATTTTGTCGATCTGAGATTTCTAATTGACAAATCTGAAAGATATGTATTATGCGTTTCCGAATGAAATTATGTATTTTCGCAAGATATGTATTATGTATTTCTAAGTTTAGTTATTTTGACGAAAGAAAAAAGGTAAAAAAAGGAAATCAAACATGATTGGAAGTAACATCTTTTTTCTTCTAATAAAAAGTAAATGAAATAACAAATAGATAAATTTAACAGTGACGATATTGAAAATATTTGCTTTGAAATTAACTTAGATAAGAAAAAAAGATCGATACATATAACCTTTAACAATATTTCCACTGACTCGTGGGAATTGGATATAAAAAGCCAGCTGAAAAGGAAACTGCAATGAGATACGTACGACAAAACATTCCATGCTGTTTTGCTTGTTTCTTATATTAAAGGAAAAAGTTCATATCTACCCAAACTAATTTTAAAATGTCTTTAGCGGATGTGGCCAAAAGTTGTGCCCCATTATTTCGGACATAAGATACCAAACATTAACCTTAGTGCAGAGTGTGAAAGGAGACGAAATGACAAAATAGCAGTCGATGCACAATTTATATGCACCTGCCCACAGATAATAATACATATTTCAGGTTGGGCGTAAGGACACAGAAAAGGATGGAGTACTATGGCGGACGGATATGGGACGCTGATATTTACAAAAGTCACTCTCTACAGAGCAGAAAGAGTTATTTTTCTTAAGTCAATGAAATAAGTTAAAACTTTTAATTCTCGACCAGCCATATAATATAATATAATGGAATTATTGTGTACAGTGCTCAGGTGCACTACATCTCGTCAAAGGTGTATGTATAGTACATAGAATAATACACAAATGTCATGGAAGTGAATAGTGTATGAGTCATGGTATACATGTGTGCATGTGTATGGAGGGGGAACATTAGCTGTAGTGTTGGCAGATCTCGGGAAGCATGGAGGCCTTAAAGGATGCAGTGTCTCGACAGCTAACACCTGATGCGGGTAGTTTGCTCCATGTTTCAGCAACTCTGAGCGTGAAAAAATGTTTCCGAAAGTCATGGGAACTGTGCTGTTTTCTGACTTTGTGGGCATGTCCACGTGTGTTAGACACATGGAAATCAATGTATTTGGGTACATTCATACATTAGCTGGACTTAAATCTAGCCCAGGTAAAATTTTCCGTTCATTCTTCCTGTATTCCATATAAATATCAAAATTAAAATATCCTAGACAACGTTATAATTATTTTTAAAAGCTTCTACATTTGGAACAAGGCCAACAATTTGGTAAGTAGATTATATTGACCTTAGTGGATTAATTGTACACTGTTTTATCAACCCCGTAAGAATGAAAGGTAAAGCTAACTCCGGCAGGATTTGAACTGTGGACGTATAGTGCCGTGCATGCAAATATAGGCGCTTTACGTTCCAGGAATCTATAAAAAAAAAAGTACTTGAAACTCACTGGAGTCGATTTCATTGATTTTCCCCTTCCCTTCAAATTCTAGGCCTTGTTCAAAAGGAATTATAGACACAATTATTTTCAAATGTTAAATAACCCAGGGTCACTATGTTTAATTATAGTTCACAACCAGGATCGCTCCTTCTACATCATTTTATTAATACCACACGTCACCTCATTCAAGCTTTTTCCTCTCCCTTGCACGCCACTTTTTGTTTTCCAAAATCCATTTTCATACCCGCTACTACGTCTTAATGAACACAGCCAAGTGTTTAGTTAACTGTTGATTTAAGAATATGCATATATATATATATGTGTGTGTGTGTGTGTGTGTGTGTGTGTGTGTGTGTGTGTGTGTGTATGTGTGGCTGTGTGTGAGAGAGAGTGAGTGTGTGTGTACATACATATATATACCGCATATATGTGCATGCAGCTGTGTGCCTACAGATAGAACATTCAGTTATGCAAATTGTTTATACAATGCAGTCTAGCGGTACATAAAATAGGATATAATTTGTAAGAAATTATATAATTTAGCTTTTTACCCACCGAAAGACAATTTCCTAATTAAAGTAAATGTAGTGATTAAAAAAGTATTTGAAGAATTGAATCATGTCGATCTTAATGAGTTCTTTTGAAGTGAGCAGTTGGCTATTTTAAATTGATAAATCAATGCGTACACACTTCTATCTTTGTTTCGAGACAAAACATATTAGAACAATCTGAAAGCAATGTCGAAATTTCTTCGTTATTTTATCAAATGCTAATGTAATTTACATACTTTATAGTTACAAAAATTTAAATGAATTTTTCTACCCAAATGCGTTAATGTTATTTATGTTTTTTAAACTTTATTTATTTGTTCATTTATTTTATTCTTATCGTATTTTGAATCGAATCGTGTAAAAAAATTTCAAACAGTCCAATTATTAACTCACTGCATTTATGAATGCAACATATACAAATAAATGATCACCTGTGCAACTCAGGTGGAACCTATATCAGAAAGGTGTGTTCGTTAGAAAGTAAATTTCTATCGGTTTTCTCACGTAAATATACTTACACACATGCATATATATATATATATATATATATATATATGTGTGTGTGTGTGTGTGTGTGTGTGTGTGTGTGTGTGTGATGAGATTTAAAACATAAGTGATGGATTTTTTCATTTTTTTTTCCACCTGGATACTTTGTAATTAAGGGTTTCCTACAAGTATTACGTATGAACATGAATTTTGTATTTTACAAAAACTGATTATTTTGACATCACGTTTTAGACTTTAAGTGATATCTTTTCTGCTATCTATATACATGACTATAAACTTGATATACATTTTTCCATAGAGTAGATATATCGTTTAACGCATTTTTTAAAATCATTTTAATTGGATATAGATTTGAGATAATTTTAGGAATATATTTGTTCAATAGTATTCTAAAACTGGCATAAAAAATGGTCATCAATCACCCCTCCTCTCAAGTGTGTCATCCCTCATTCCTTTTGTACATTTTGGCTTACCTGATACAGCTGCAGATGGTAATGGTGAGGAGCACCCTACTCTATGTGGGAAGCATAAATCGCCACTACCGATTCTGACATATTGGATATTGAAGTGGCCTACACATGCTGAGGAAGTATATACCAAGACACATTAGAGGCTTTCCAATACAGCTCTTTGAAATATAAGTGCATCCTGATTAGCGTCTGTTTCACCTATTCATTCCTGTTTATAACTTGCTTTGCGATAAACATCTTAATATAAATGCCGCTTTATAAAATCATCCTAGGCGAATACAGTCTCCTACTAGAGATATAACTTTAGAGAGCTGGACACTACTAGAACAATAGTTTATTTACAGAGTTTATTATATAAAGTATAACGAAATACCTTAATATATTACAGTAAATGTTAGACATTTTGAATTGGGTGGGGGTAAAAATATTTAAACGCAAACGGTTATGAAGAATTCTTTAATATTTCTATCGTAAAAAAATATGGAAATCTAAATAGTAATGCGTATGTTTGTCATATTGTTCCCAAAATGTAAATCTCATTGGAAAAGGAATGTGAAGGAATCTGTGATAGTTTGCCGTGAAGATTGAAGATACATTATGATGCTGATTCCCACGAAGACAATTCGTCCACATTTATTAGCAACAAAATTTTAACTTTTATATTAAGTAATAAATGCTATGTTACAGCTATTTAAGGCTTTTAACCGCATATATATTAAAAATTATCTTCTTCCGATTTATTGTACAATATTTTAAACGGTAATAGTTATATGTACTCTAATATCCGCCCGTCCCTGATAAAATTATATTTCACAATTCTTCTGGAGAATTGCGCAACATATCCAGTGCATGTCATATTCAAATATTTTATAATACAGCATTCACCAGGCACTGCACCTACGTCCAGTAAAATAATTTAGGACTTTCAATCAATAAAAAACATCTACACATGCTGGACACTTTCGTCTATAATAAAAACATGAATAATAGTAACAAATCCGATCAAATGAGGTTTTACAACACCCAGAAATAATAATGCAAATTAACGGTGCTATAATTATATTTCCTTTATGCTCCACGCTAGTTATCAATTTTTGACAGTCAACAACTCAACAGAAATTAGCGAATGTAAAATATATTGATAGCAGCATATCCTAACTGACTGAAAGAGGGGGAATCAACTGGCATTTTCATTTGTTGCCTGTGGTTACACTGGACAACCCATGCTTTTGTTATGATTTACAGAACAAAGAAGTAATACAGAAAATAACATATTGTGATTTAAAATTGCTACAATGTGAAATGTGCATAAATCGTCTGAAGCACGTGTAGTATTTGTAAAAAAACATTAGTTTCAACGTCATATTAATTTTGGATTCCTCTTTAATGTTTTCTTTTTATCACGAAATTAATCTATTGGTGTCACTGTGACTTAGTAATTAATTTTAAAATATTTACTATTTATGGAATGTTATATACTGTGTACAACAGAACAATAATAATTTATCATTGTATTATTCCCTCCATATATTTTGACAAAATCGTATGAACAAAATATCGATTTTCACATATACTCATATATTCAAAGAATTTCAAAACATTAGTTTTTGGTACTGATTTTGTAAACGCACAGAAATAACCGTAGAATGTTCCGGTGTATAATTAGTTGACTATACTCCTGCTCCAGAAATTTGCTACTTTATTCTGATAGAAGAAATTATAAAGTATTATCTTTAGAGCGGTGGATAGCAGTATCGATACAGCGTCTGTCAATATGCTTTGCAGCATTCACGTCGTTACGGTCCTTTACGTTCTGCGTTCACATCCCATTGAGGCTAACGTTGCCTCTCATCCTTCTTGGTTCGAGGAAAAAAACCATCACTAATGCACTGGGGGCGATTTAAGCAACTTACGCCTTCCTTTCAAATTGTTGGCCTTATGCAAACAATTATCTCTACATTCATCATAGCTACAATACATTTGAATGTATATATCCATATGTCACATTCCAATGTAAAAAGGTGAGATATATAGATGTACATGAACGTTAACACTATTGCAAACTCGTTTTAGTTTTATGCTCAAATTCTATCGTTACAGCTATCTATAAATGGCATAAGATTCTATAATACATGCCGGAGGAAGGTGATATTTTTTTACACGAAATATGAATGTGCTGTGTATACTATATAACCCTCTTTGAAAGATAAATTTCCTTTAATCCAAATCTACCAATGTAGTGCATTCTTTTCAATGATTATACTTCATATAAAGTCCTACCATTTCAATGGTAACCTTTTCCGCAACATCGGATTTCACACAATTGATCTAAATAAGATTTGCATTCAAGGATTCAACGTAAATGCTAATTAGCTTCATCTGATGTGAAACGGTGTTTCCATTTGCTCGCTTTCACGATGAACACTGTGGGCCAAGAGATTGCATTCTTTTGTTAATATTATTTCCGTTACATTAATCAAAGAACTTCAAATTATCTCAGATAGGTCATAACTGATATACTCTTTGCTTCATGAAACAACATTTATATACATAATGATATTTTTGGTGATCATGAAAAACATTAATACCAGCTACACTGTGAGAGTCATCATGACTCCACAATCGATACTAATGCTGTGAATCTATCTGCTTTAGCACTGAGCCGCCATTTCTATTTATTTTCATCTCCTATCTTTGCTTTTGCAAGATACAGCTCAAGTTCTCTGACACTGCGTTCAACTGTTCTAGTTTTCCATCACTCCATAGCTACGTAAATATAGAGATATATGAGAGAGTGATTTCTGAATGCCAATGCTCCGTGTCTATTGACTACAAACTGTCTTAGACCAACAAACACTGACGGCTTCAATATGCCGAAAGCGGTAAACATGCCAGCCTTTAGGAGAATAGTATCCAGTATGACGGTGTGTAAGCGACGATAAGTGAATAAACAGTACTATGTTTATGTTAGATGAGTTCAATTTCCCTTAATATGAGGAAGCACTGTCTTAAATGGATCTCTTTTGATCCTGAACCTAAACCAAATAATGTTTGAAAAACCTTTTTAGAAAAGAAAACATTAACAATAGCCTCTCTCCTTTAACAATAATAGAAATGACCACGAATGAACAACTATATCCTACTAGCCAGGCAAAATAAATATATCTTAATCTACGGTGAACCTGATCCAAGGTGTCAGAAGCAAATGGAGGTACAATTCCTTTAGCAATACTTAACATACAACCAATAATCTTTCTTCGAATGCAACATCTATGCATCTCTCATGCAATTGGAATGTGCAATGAAGATGCAAAGAACTCTATACAATTTTGAATGAAAAACACTTAACTGAACTCTAAATGATCTCAATAAAATGCTAAAACAAACCATTTTCTACTAATTATATTTATTCCTTTTTACTCGGAAACCATCCCAACAATTTTCCAAATTTATCTTTGAAAATTGACATTTATTAAATGTTAAATCAGACATTTTTTCAGTTAATGTCACTCCCATCTAGCAAAGACAAAATGGATGCAGGCATAGATCCAAACAACTCCATTACAACCGAAGCTTGAAGACGATTTTACGAAGAAATCTCACTACACACATTCATTGTATTTGTCTTCCTATTTTACATAATAACAACGTAGTCGATTCCTCAAAATTTGTTTAACTGATTAGTCTACACATAACAACACCAGCCCATTTCAATTCTAGCGTTTTACTATGAAAAGGCTAAGAATAAATTATTTTATTTCGTTTCGTATTTATCCTGATGTTATCTATTTCCTAGGTGAAATGTCTCACACTGTCTACACTTTAAGTACTATTTAACTATTCTAAGTTATATGATGTTCGATTCCTCGTACTGGCCACTGGCAAAGTTCTTCTGCTTATTAGAGGTTTTATCCGACATTTTTTCAGCTATTTAAATTTATTTTCTCCATCTGAGCATACTGCAGTTTCTAAGAACTAAATATCATTCATTTAATTATGTGATAGGGCCCGTAAATTCCAGTCTCAAGAGAGACAGATCGTTAGTCAAGATCAGTTTCTCTATTTTACCAGTTTCAGCTATATATAATTGTATTTTATATTTTATATATGATGTTCAAATCATGCCATGATCAAAGTCTATTATAGTCCTTTCGTTGACACTGAGATAACACCAGAATAACACATCTATTGAATGTATCTCATTCCCTTCAATAGTTTTAGATATAACAAAGTAAGCGATATAAATTAAACGTGAAATACATTTCATCCATCATTCTTCCAATACCGTTATCTATTGCGCCTTACAATTTGTGATAATAATATGGACTATCTTCAGAAAATGTATAGCTATTCCACCAAGTTTAATGTTGGACGTTTTATGCCAGTACAGCTAAAAATGCCACAATCTTGGCAAATGTACTGTAGCTAATTAATGTATACGCAATTATTTATAGTATACACAGTATATTCATCTCAAGAACACTATGAGAAGAAAAACTTATTTTTAGCGGAAAGCAATTTCAAAAGAGTAAGATGAATTGTTTTCATTAATGAATCTGATATTGACAATATATTAAAATGTTTTCTGTTAAAATCTATATCAATGCCGTTAATTACCGACTGGAGAGATAAAGTATGAAGCAAAGAAGTAAATAATTATATCCTTCTTGGTAAAATAAGTGATAAAAAGAATAATTGTTTCTACCTTTGGCACCAGGCCAGAAATTACCCCAGTTCATTACTGGTGCTTTATTTTATCGACCCCGTAAGGGTGAAAGGCATATTTAACCTAGGTGGGATTTGAACTCAAATAATAAATAGCCGTAACTCTATGCTGCAAAGCATGGCGTCCGACCCTCTACAGATACTGCCAATCCACCGACCCTGATAAAGAGAATAACAAGAGGAAAGTTGGTTTGCTTTTTTTTACTTGTGGATGTCTGGTATCTCAGTAGCGGCTAACGAGTTGCGAATCCTACATGGGGGAACGATTACTCAGCAAATATCACATATATTAGAAGGCCTATAACATACGCTTGTTACAGACTCGGATACCTAGGAATAGTAATTGATTGAAAGTTAACAATTACTATATCTATACTGTGGTTTATGTTGTAATATAAAATGCTATTCTTTTGACATAGAAGTGTTCGTTAATGTGTATATATATATTTTTTTTTCAGTTATATATATAGAGAGAGGGGAGGAGTGAGAGATGGACCCGTTAATGCTGGTGGGTTTGTAAGGGTGCCGTAGTGACATATTGAGTTTCTTGGACATTTTAAACCTGACAGAGTCATACACTCTCCATATCTAAACAGCCGATTTCTTCCAGAGAAGGGAAAGAATGATATACAGAATATGAGAAAGAGATAAAGAAGAAGAATCTACTCGGTTCTGGACTGGTGCATTTATCATCGATCCTGTCGAAGAGAGCCAGCCGGACGTTTATCTGATTCTGCCAATTTGTTGCCTACCTCTTTTCTTTTTTACTACACAGTGAGACTCACCACGTAAACATGACTATGTGTATGTACTGAAAACACAGCAATGTCAGAGATATTTGTAGAGCAGAGGCGGTGCCAATTCAAATACGTAAACGACAATTTAATCAGAAATTGGAGCGATTACATTATTCGTATGTATTCGATTTGAGTAAAACCTAGATAGAAGTATATAATACTTGTTTTTGAATCTCAGTAGCAGACATTATAAAGAGAGCATATTAGAAATGAGTAAAGAATTGAACTAAATCATGTCAGTTTAAAAACAAATGCCTCGTGCTTTCTGTGAGAATCCATCTTACAATTAGATAGTTTTATCGCTCTACATGGCTGAATACAATAAATGTAATCTGAGGTTTTCGAATATTGATAATAATATTCGATCCGTTTGCAATTATGACAACAGCCTCTTTAAGCCATGTCAGTAGAATGACCTCATCATTTTTGCTCTTGTTTTGGCATATAAACAGAACGACAGACACTAATATTTCTGGGTGATTACCCTTCATCGGTACCGTATGCGGTTTACCTGCCAACTGTCAGAGCTACTGAAAATATATGATATTTTCTGAAATATACAGTGACAGATCGGCCTGATTTGCATACTAGCAGACTGCCTGCTCAGTCAGATCTGCATATTATCAGACCCACTGATCAGCCAGATTTGCATACCAGCAGATAGGCCAGTCATGAGAAGGAAAATACTTATTTCAGGAAGTACAACGTTTCATGGAATTAACGCCCTAATATGTATCAGACGTGCGTTGCATGTACAAAATCTGTGATTGAACCCATATACGTTTTTATTGGTGAATGCGACCATACAAATGTGTAAATATATATGAGGTCAGAAGTGCTCGAAATACTGTATTTGGATATTAATAACTCCTCTCAACACATTTTTAATTTTACAATAACTAAAGGTGTTTGATCGGTAAACTAAATAACCAACTGGTATCTGATCTGATTCCGGTACACTTAGTCATTTTTCTAATTATGTGATTTGTATAGAAGCTCAACATAGTATAGCTGACACGTGAATCACTGAACTCGCATTGTTTCTACTTTTCGCACAAGGCCAGCAATTTCCCCAGTGTATTACTGGTACTTTATTGTATCGACCCCGTAAGAATGAAAGGCAGAGATTAACTTTGCCTTTCATCCTTACGGGGTCGATAAAATAAAGTACCAGTAATACACTGGAGCAATTGCTGGCCTTTTGCCAAAAGTAGAAACAATTATAATTAATATATCGTTTCTACTTTAGGTACAAGACCAGCAATTTATCCAGTGCATTACTGGTACTTTTATTTTATCGACCCCGTAAGGATGAAAGGCAAAGTAAACCTCGGCGGGATTTGAACTCAGATCGTAAAGGGACGTAACTATGCTGGAAAGCATGGCGTTCGACCCTCTACCGATACTGATCAATATGTAACTATAAGCTATAGTTTGCCAGGCGTTATTTCTTGGCAAACACAGCATTCAATTACTCTCAGTATCTAGAGTTTGATTAGTTTAGTTTCTTTATTTCTTTTTAAAAGTTCAATAATAACAGGATGTGAAGTTTTGCTTATAACCCCCCAAAGCAATAGATAATTCACTGAACAGGGTTTAGGTTATCTTCATTTAGATTGAAATCTGAAAAGTATAACTCTTTTAAATTAAACAATCAATTAAATTACCAATTCTAAATTGTAAAATTAATGTAGCTTTTAATAAATTTTAATAAACGAGGTCATTTGCAGAACATAAGAGATATTTCTATTTGACTTTCAATTTAGTATTTAAATGTGTATATAGTTTTACATCAGGAACTATAGATTGGACTTTGAAAACCTATGTTTTACTAGTGTTTAGAGAAGGTTAAACTTGTTGATATTCATGCTTGAAATACTACAATGATAAAAGGATGCATAATTCGTAATATTAAATGCAGTGAAATATTTATAACAGTTGTCGAAAGCGATATGATTAACTAAAGCACTGAAGATCACATGTTTCTTCTTATTTTGTTCTATGCAGAAAAAGCATTAATACATAAAATAACCGATATGTTGTTGATCGGGTTGGTGTCAGA
>OZ024746.1:65508799-65526299 GCA_964016885.1 Eledone cirrhosa | reverse complement strand
TTAACCGTTGTCAAAAGCAAAGAAAATTTTATTCAAAATCAATAGTAAATTGAGTTCTATGACCTTATTTGGAGGTAGCTGAAGAACAAACCAATCAAATGGTTTTTTGCCATATGATGTTAAGATGAAATATAACTCACTTTAGTTGAGGTCATGACCCTTTGAAAGGAATGGTTGAATGGTGTTAAAAATAGAATTACTATGAAGAACCTATGAAGAAAAGGGATTGCTATATTGATAGTGGAATGTAGATGGTTTAAAAAGGAATGTAAAAATTAAATGTTGAGTTGTGTTGTATGGAATTTTTAGGTGAATATAAATAAGTAAATATAAAATATACAGAAATAACTAGGATAAATATAGATAGGTAAAGCAATGGTCATAACTAGGAAGGATAGTATATTAAAAGATGAAAATTATAAGATAATAAAATATAATAATATAATAATATAATATAATGTAATATTATATCGTACAGTATGGTACATTGTATATAGTATAATATAGCGTATGATGCATCATAAAATATAAAATAGTAAATATTTTCAAGTGGGTCTATGTATAAGTAATCAAACTCAGATAAATGCATGTTGACATATAGTCAAAAGGCATAATTTTCTTAGATCACAACAGTACATATATTCACATATATAGATAGAGGTATAATTACATTTACACTCCATTAAAAACATACATACGCATACATAAATATAAACATATACATACACGCACACAAACACACATATATATATATAAATATATATATACACACTTATACATACATATATATACATGTACACACACATACATGTACATACACATATACGCACACATACACATATACCCACATATACACATACATATATATATATATATATTCTCTTATCATACATACAAAGATACATATATACCCATGCAATTACAGGTGGTTATGTACCTTGATGCCCTTAGTCGGTAACGCATGAATCTGTGGAAGCTAAAAAATTAAAAGGTTAAAAAATAAAAAAAATAAACAGGAAGGCGTATAATTAGGGGAAGGGGATACAAACAAATGGTATGTCACATATAACTATAGTGAGTTGCTATTTAGAATGTTTAATTAGGTTTATAGTACTTAAATGTTTTTCGTATACGATGATTACAAGCTATAATCAGTTCCTGTCTTTTATTCAATAAATCATCCTTAGATTTAGTAATTTCCAAGATCTTCCCGGAACATAATCTGCATTCTCTCCTGTTCCCAAGATATGGAGTTATTTGCAGAATGGTATCCCACGATATCTTGAAATAATTTTTTTTCCTTTTATAGTTATTTACTGCTTCAAATTAAGATGCGGTGTTAGCTAGTTTAGTATTGTTAAAGCTACTGGAGTGTGCGTAATATCTTTTCTTAAATGTTTTCGAAAAGATATTACGCACACTGAATCAAACACAGCCTAAAACTAAAAGACAAATCGATATCAAACAGAAAATTTCGAAAATGCATTTTTCAAAAATATAATACCTGTATATAATAATTTCAGTACATGAAATGAAAACTAGATAAATGTTTGAGTATGCACATTGAACAGTATGCGGAGACTAGGGTTCTGCTTCTGTAAACAATTTGAACATTGACAATATGTAATAAATTAAGAAATATTTGGTATATTATTAAAGAAGTAATGTCCTCGTTCAAAATCGTATAACAGAAATCTGTAATTTGAATCTTACCATTCATTACAAGGATATAAGGAGAGTTATGAAAAGGGTTAGGGATATATTTCAAAATCTCCATAAATGGTTTTGATCCATAAGTACACCACTCCATACTAGTTAAAGATTATTATTTTGGCAGTATCGGTAGAGGGTCGGACGCCATGCTTTCCAGCATAGTTACGTCCCTTTATGATCTGAGTTCAAATCGAGCCGAGGTTGACTTTGCCTTTCATCCTTCCGGCGTCGATAAAATAAAGTACCAGTAATCCACTCGGTAATTGCTGGCCTTGTGCCAAAAGTAGAAACAATTATTTTATACGCTTACCGGTATATTATTTAATGATACACTCATTAAGAATATATTCAGAAAAGTATCTGTAAATAGACGAAATATCTGTAAATAAACTAAAACCTCGGAATTGTGTGTCCTTTATCCTAATTATAAAGATGTATCAGTATGTGTAAGAGTATATATATATATACATACGTATAATACCCAACAAATAAATGAACCTCAGGATACAAAGGAAAAAGAAGGAAATAGGAAATTGTGATTTTAGATATCGCAATCATCATTTTGTGGTAGACAAATTCGGATATCGACATGAAAGAATAAAACTAGATGAAAAACATCTCTTCTATTTAAAAGATATTTACGACTACCTGAGCGAGGCACGAATCGTGTTTTCTTCGAGAAGCGCTATCTATAATTTTAAAATAACATGATTGTGCCTAAGAGCATGCCTTTAAAAGTCTTTAGTGTGTCCTGTGATTAGAAATAGAGGGAATAGATAAACAAACACAGTGATCAGGAATTTAAAGTCAATGTTTGAAAGTATATGGGGATTATTGAAAGTATACCAACGTTCTTCTAACAAAAGAGAAGAGGAAAAGATGATGGAATCAAAAGACAAAAATCAACCAAATGAAGTATGATGTCATAACCCAAACCACTGAATAAGAATCTGTTTATGATTAGTAAGATAGGAGGTCGCATATAATTGGAGTAATATAATTGTGTCTACCTTTGGCACAAGGCCAGCAATTACACCAGTGCATTACTGGTACTTTATTTTATCGACCCCGCAAGGATGAAAGGCAAATTTAACCTCGGCGGGATTTGAACTCAGAACGGCAAGGAGCGTAACTCCATGCGTCAAAGCATGGCCTCCGACCCTCGACCGATACTGCCAATCCGCCAATAGGTGTAATATAATTGTTTCTACTTTTGGAACAAGGCCAGCAATTACCAAGTGCATTACTGGTACTTTATTTTATCGACCCCGTAAGGATGAAAGGCAAAGTCAACCTCGGCTGGATTTGAACTCAAATCGTAAAGGGACGTAACTATGCTGGGAAGCCTGGCGTCCAACCCTCTACCGATACTGCCAAAATGCATTTCAGTAATTCTGGTAATTTCTTTGTATATTCTGTGTTTACTTCTGTTCAAGATACTATGACTATATTTATATATCACACTGTAACATATAAAAATTGGATTGCATTATCTCAATATACTATTTTGCACCAATTCCAGACCTGTCAACTCTCCCTGTCCATCGGGGAGATCTCCCACCCCCTGTGGGATGGGTGGAAGATGTGTTCTCTTGTGAAAATGGGTATACCTTTTATTATGTAAAACTCCCCATTTTGTCTCATTTCTCGCCGTTTTAGGGCACTTTTTTTCATGCTACTCCTCGTCTGGGTTTTTAAAGTTTGGCGGGTCTGCAATTCTGTACGACCTTCAAACATATATCGAGCCTTAAACTTCGATTACAGTTCATCTATATGTATAAAACACATTTTGTGTTTGTGTCCGTCTACTGCTATTGATGATATATCAGCCAGCTGAAATCACGCATTGCGTTTTGTTAGATTCAAACTAAAAATTAAATTGCATTGGTACGAGATTAAAATAACGATCTGACAATATGTATATTTTTAATTCCTCTAATCTTATATTTCTTCTGGTTTGGGGGCTGCAATTAATTTTGAATTTGTTTAATTTTTTATTTCATTTTTTATGTTGAATTTTGACTTAATTTTGGTTATTTGGTAGAGTTTTTGTATTGTTTTTAGTGACTTTTAATAACTTTAGTCGTCAATTTTAATCATTTACATGGAATTATATTTATTTAAAATATGTTAGCCATTTTAAAATAATTGTTTCTACTTGAGGCACAAGGCCAGCAATTAACCAGTACATTACTGGTACTTTATTTTATCGACTCCGTAAGGATGAAAGACAAAGTTAACCTCGGCGGGATTTGAACTCAGACTGCTAGAAAGCATGGCGTCCAACCCTCTACCGATACTGCCAATTAAAATAATATCCTATAATAATATTTTCTCTGTTTAATTTGTTTCTAAAATAATTTACTCTTCTATTAGCCGTTAATATCACTTTTCCCTTCTTCTTCCTTGAGGATGGCAGCTATCCAAAAGATCAATTGCTTTTTATTTTACTCACATGCAATTACACTTACGTTCTACGTTACCTTGATGTAAATGCGTGTGTGTTGGTAAATTACTCTTTCACTAATCTGGTTAAATTTATTAACCGCCCGACTGTTGAAGAAGTAGCTTGATTACCATACTTGATTTATTTTCTTACGTTTGAATTACAAGCCTATATAAAAGACTCACAAATATTGCCTTCATTTTATATCATTTAACCTATACAGTTCATTGAATAACAGAAATGGTTTCAAATTACATTTACGTCTCATCTATATTACACGGTCATCTATGTTGTCTGTAAATTATATAATAATAGTTTCTACTTTTGGCACAAGGCCAGCAATTATCCCAGTGCATCACTGGTGCCTTATTTTATCGACCCCCGTAAGGATGAAAGGCAAAGTAAACCTCGGCGGGATTTGAACTCAGACGTTAAATTGGCGTAACTCTATGCTGCAAATCATGGCGTCCGACCTTCTACCGATACTGCCATAATAATATGAATTGACTACTGTTAAGCTGACTCAAGACAGCGCACTACAACTACTACTACTACTACTACTCCTCCTCCTACTACTACTACTACTACTACTACTACTACTGCTGCTGCTACTACTTATACTACTACTACTACTACTATTGTAATTGTTCCTTTATTGGCTACAAAGGACCAAATATTTTTGGACAGCACAAACAGGATTCATGACTGTGTGGACTTACATCATAATGAATAAAATATGAGTAACAATACCAAATAAGAATAAAATATCACGGGAAACGCCCAATAAAGGGAAAAAAAACCATCGAGGACCAATAAAGAATCGTGCAGATCTATGATTACACTGACAATTGGGGACAGATTTCCTCTTCCATCTCTCATTCTCCGGCCTGAACGTGCATGCTGATAGTAATGCTCGCCACATTTAGCTACACTTTTCAATAAATTTACTGGGAGAAAGCACCCATATTTCCAATCTCTCCGTTGACTAAAATAGGAGAGGATCATTTTACACATTAAACATCAATTACTATCTCTTTCCTAATTGCTTTTTTATTAATTTGGTCGCTAACATCTCCAATTATTGTTCTCTATCATAGTTTTTCTATTAATTCTATTCAAATCCCCCACAATGGTGCAAACCAACACAGATTGTTGAAGATCATCACCGTCAATCTACACTAAAATACTTAATTTTTCCGGCCACTGTGGGAAAATCCATGACAACCAACGGGAATAGGTTTTACTAGTATTTGTCTTAAACTTAAAACTCGTTTCACGTACTCCATGCTTTATAGCCTGTACAATTATATGTAACAAGAAACAAAATAGTGACATAGTGATTAATCATCGTCTATATGTCTGAATGTATGTATGCATGAGTGCATGTATGTATGTATATTTGTATGTATGTATGAATATATGTAAGTATGTATGCATGCGTGCATGTACGCACTACGTATGTATGCATTTATGTATTTATGTATATGTGTGTGTGTGTTGTCTGTATGTGGGGGTGGAGGGGGGGGGGAGTGTATGTATGTGTGCATCTGATGGTCTTCGCATTGTGATGTAAATATTACTCTTTTAGTTGTAGGTAATTCACTATAAGATTACAAATATATTCCTGTCAGGTTTTGCTATACGATATGTGACACATGGTAACTGTTGGGAAATTGTCGTATTTACACACCCAAATTAATAGTTAGAGTCAAGACATTTACAACTACAACTTTTAAAACCACACGTATGAACAATTAAAAGGAATCAGAAACAATATAAGAAACTAAACCAACACTATGAATGAAAAGGCACTATGCCCACGTCAAACAATGTATTTCTTAACCTCTTATCACGTACTCAGCCCATATCAAAATAAACTTCGGATCCAATATCTATTTACAACCAAGATATATATAAAACCGACATATCAAGCTTTAACTGCCTTGCCAATTCCTAGAACCCAGCAGAGAGCAAAACACATTATTAAAATAGATGATAAACATGGTTGCTGTAGTGGAGTCTGTGCTGCTGTACGGGTCTGAGACTTGGGCACTGACCAAGAAACTCACTCAGATGGTGGATGGGCGCTACACGAGAATGCTGAGGATGGCTCTGAACATTAATAAGTATAGACCGAAGATGAAGAACTCAGATCTGTACGGGAGCCTCCAAAGAGTCAGCTCGAAAGTGACACAGAGGATACTGAGGTTAGCCGGACATGCTCACCGACATCCAGAGTTGACACTGCACTCAGTGCTCCTGTGGGAGCCCCTGCATGGACACACTAGAAGAGGGAGACCGAGATTGACATATGTTGATGCCCTGAGGACAGACACTGGTCTGTTGGAGACGCAGAACATGGCGGCGATGATGAGGGAGAGACACCTCTGGAGAGAACTCGTCCATGGATCTCGGGAATTTTACCCGCCCTAGATAGATAGACTTCACGATTTGATCTGATGTAAAACATAGAAACACACACAGCAATAAAAGTATACTTAGGATGAAATTCAAATAAGATCGGCTTGATCTATAAAATCAAGGTAACACTGCAATATGTAAATGTGACAACAGAAATTCATTTATAATTATGGATAAACACGAATACATTGAAAAATCAACAATTACTCAGCGATAGCAACACATTTATAAATTTATGAAGAATGAGTAAGACAACAAAACCCCATTACAAAATTAAACTTAATACATTAATTACTGCTGTAAATGAATTGATGGTGAATTCACGCCACCATATATTTGGGGAGGAGTAAAAGCTACCCATATCTTCACATACATGTTCTTAGATAAATGTACTGACACAAGAAAGATGAAAATTAAGTAAATATTTTAAACAATAAATGTCGTTTGTCTGTATGTGTGTTTAAATTAAAAGTAAGCAAACATCTGCTATAAATATAATTAAATTTATACATTAATTAAAACATTACGGTCAGAGAATTGTAGCCTCGAATTCTATTCTCATCATATATATATATATATCATATATTAATATATACATAAACACACACACACACACATATATATATATATATATATATATATATATATATATATATATATATATATATATATATTCATATATCCATACAAACACACACACACACACATATATATATATATATATATATATATATTGTTATATTTGGGGAGGGTCATATTTGCGTAATATTTCTGTTATATATATATATATATATATATATATATATATATATATATATATATATATATATATATGCCGTTCATATTTCTCTTAGTAATCTAATATATTGTTCTTGTTTTGCTTTTCATCCATACAATGTATCGTGTCATCTGTTCCGAATTCATTTATCTGTCTATCCTTGTTTACATATATAACAGAATATATAAATCATAGCTATCGAAATCGTCTGATTTGAAATCTCAATTATTATATGATAAACAATTTTGGCATCTTACAAGAAGCATTTCCAAGTGTGACTCTAGATAACGCACATGCCCATAAATATATCTAATATTTCTATTATATTTGCTTGATTGGACTTGTCTTTCTGTACTGTTCGTATTCAGTCTTCTGTTAAGTTTCATTCCAAACAATATATTTGACTAGCACAGAGCATTATATGAGTGATCAGGTGGATTACATACTCAGCCATAATCAATTACCACTTTCAGTAAAACTAAACATTGTGTCACAGTTTGGAATGGATAGCATCAAAAGTCAAGAATTCTGATGAAAATCTAGTTTGCGTAAGATTATATTAAATTTAAAGCTAGAGATAACTTAAGATCCAACAGTAATGATATAAATTTATTAGAACTTTCGAATAAACTTTAAAGACATTTTAAGGCAAAATGTTTCATTTTACATCGCATTTATCAGGATACTTGAGGTGATAAAATATGCATTTATTTACAACGTTTGTTATCATTTCGATTTACCTCATATTATGTGTTTTTGAAATACACGAGGTAGCTCTTTCGAAGCGTTTAATCTTTAATCAAACTCTTTGTTAAACTAGAATGTTTAATATCCCTTAATAGATGTTAATAGCATTTTATAGGAAATTGCATACATCTATGCATATGAAACTATATTAATATTCCTTGTTTCTCAGATGTTTCCTCTTGATTTAATCATCTCTATGCAGGGGTTATATCTTACAAGTTTAATTTTGGGCCTTGTTCATATCATATGCCGTATATAGAAATTTGAACATGGAATTTAATTATAACTCTGGTGATAAACCGTTTAGTAGATTACTTTGAGTCAAAGCATTTTGAAGAGGTAAAGGGGGGAATGTACATGAATCTTTCACCAATATAAACCTGAAACTGCACTATATCATATATTCATGAATATATTCCGTGTGTTTAACTATATATCCAATAAAATTATATGATTTGATTTGGTATCGCAAACTCCAGCATTGCTCTCGAATAAATGTCTTAAACTCACAAATTCTACATATGTAAGGGCATAAATATATTTGGAATTTGGTGGACTGTTAATATTAATTAAATTTTGCAAACATTATAAGCGGACTAAAGATTTTGGTTTATTAACTGGTTATGTTGTATTCTTATAAAAATACGTTTTCATAATATCGTAACAAACGCAACACCATCTTTTTCTCATTAAATACACTTACAATTATTTGCGATCAATATTCCATGCCTTGGGTAGATATGTTACCATTTTTCCAATATAACACTAAATATCTTCATGAGAGATAAGGTGAACAGCTCTATTTTATTTTCTAGTATCTGTGAGTTTACAAATGAATAAATATATCGATGAAGATCAGAAAAAGAAAACTTATGGCAACTAAAACTGAATGTCTTTGAAAAATTGACTGCTTGGGCATGGAGAAATCGGAGAAATTGGAAAGACGATAAAATATAGTTTAAATTTTCATAAGAATTACTATTGAAGCATCTGCTTGATGCACGAGCAGGTTTGCATCTATGACACAACAAATATATGACACATTTTTATAATGCTAAGTAAACATCTTCTTCTTATTATTATTATTATTATTATTATTCTTATTACTCTTTGAGTCTCAGTCATTGATGTTAGTTAACTGGAAAGTTTGTTGAGATGAATATCAAGCCGCTACCTGCAGCCTCAGATATTCAGGACGTATCGGAGGGTTCTTGCTGTTCCCTATAAGCATACCTTTTGAAGCGTTCCAAAAAGCGTGAAGGGACCAATTTTCTTTAACCATCCCTGGAAACTTTTTGAGATAGTCCCTAGTGCGCCTATGACAATCGGGATCACTTTGACTTCATGGCAGTTCCAAATCCTTTTTACCTCCCACTTAAAGTCCTGGTATCGGTTAATTTTCTCCCTCTCCTTCTCTTGCACTCTCGTGTCGAATGGGCAGGCCACATCCACATATTATTATTATTATTATTATTATTATTATTGTTGTTTGAGTCTCAGTCATTCATGTTAGTTAACTGGAAAGTTTGTTGAAATGAATAGCAAGCCACTACCTGCAGCCTCAGATATTCAGGACGTAGCGGAGGGTTCTTGCTGTTCCCAGCAAGCATGCCTTTTGAAGCGTTCCAAAAAGCGAGGTGGGGCCAATTTTCTTTAACCATCCCTGGAAACTCTTTGAGATAGTACCGTGTGCGCCTATGACAATCGGGATCACTTTGACTTCATGGCAGTTCCAAATCCTTTTTACCTCCCACTTTAAGTCCTGGTATCGGTTAATTTTCTCCCTCTCCTTCTCTTCAACTCTCGTGTCGAATGGTCAGGCCACATTCACAATCAGGCACGATCTTTTTTCTTTGTCCACAAAGGTCTATTGTGTTCCAGTTTCTTGTCCGTCCGTATCCTAAAATCCCACAGCACCTTCACCTGATCGTTTTCTATCACCGACTCTGGCTTATGTTCATACCATTTCTCAGAATGTGGTAAATGGTTTACTTTGCATAGGTGCCAGTGGATCACCCTGCCCATCACATCATGTCACCAGCCCTTATAGTGAGTCTGGGCTAGGTGTTTACACTCGGATACAATGTGAGCCACAGTCTCCTCTCTCTCTCCACAGATCCTGCACAGTGGGCTAGCCTCCTCCTTGTAAATATGGGGTTTCAACCACTTCGTTTTGAGGACCTGCTCCTGCGCAGCCATTAACATTCCTTCTGTAGCCTTTTTAAGGTCTCCTCTTTTCAACCAGTTCCATGTCTGTGGATCTCTGAATTCAGTGTTCTGTCTGTGGATCTCTGATTATTATTATTATTATTAATATTATTATTATTATTATAATTATTATTATTATTATTATTTGCATTTATCTCGCTTTATGTTTATACGAGTTATCACCAAGTCACAACCAGTGACCTCAAGAGACAACAAGGTCCGCCATGTTCAAGAAAGAACATACATATTCACACATGCATCCTTAGTGTTTAGACTTGTGATGTACTTATATTGACAGGATCTTCCTTAGTATATGGGCAGTTCCCATTAGTACTATCTTTTGTATTTCTCCTATACGCGGGTTTCCTGGGATTTGCGATAAGTAGTCGTTAGACCCCTTAGGTATCATTCCCAGAGCGCCTACAACCACTGGTATTGTTTTAGTTCTCAATTTCCACATTTTTCCAATTTCTATCTCCAGGTCCTTATACTTGCTCAATTTTTCAAATGTTTTTATAGATACATTCTTGTCTATTGGAACAGACATATCAATTAGCAGGCATACCCTCCTTTGAAAGTCCTTCAATATTATATCAGGTCTATTTGCATCTATTGTTCGGTCTGTTTGGATGCTAAAGTTCCACAAGATTGAGATGTGATCTTTTTCAAGTATGGGAGGTGGTTGATGCTCCCACCAATTCTTTTGATGGGGCAGGTCAAAATGCTTACACATTATCCAATGTATGTATTGTGCAGCTCTGTCATGCCTGTTTAGGTATTCGGTTGGAGCTATAGGACTGCACATTGAAATTATATGGTCAATGGTCTCTGGTTGTTTTTTGCATACACGGCATAATGGGCTGCACCCATTTTTTATTATGTTGGCTCGGTAATTTTTTGTTGGCAGACACTGATCTTGTGCCGATATAATCAGTCCTTCAATCTCCGATTTCAGTCCAGAGGATGCCAACCACTGATGGGTTAAAGTTTTGTCAACATCAGGATTGTTAGCTCGCTCTGGGTATTTTCCATACAGAGGCTTTTCTTGCCATTTCTTAGCCAGTTTCTGTAGCAGTTCTTTCTTTGCAGTTACTTTTACCTGCTTTGCTTTTTCTGTGTTTTCCATTTCAGCAGTAAATGGGACTTCTGAAATTTGTAGTCCATTACTGTATCTTTGTGCATCTTTTGTAATGGAATATGATCTTTTGGTGCTTTCGTGTTTCAAAACGAGTTTGATCATCCAATCATGTGATTATTATTATTATTATTGATATTATTATTATTATTATTATTATTATTATTATTATTATTATTATTATTATTATTATTGTTATTGTTATTCCTTGAATCTCAGTCATTGATGTTGGTTAACTGGAAAGTCCGTTGGATTGAATATCAAGCCACTACCTGCAGCCTCAGATATTCAGGACGTATCGGAGGGTTCTTGCTGTTCCAAGCAAGCATGCCTTTTGAAGCGTTCCAAAAAGCGTGAAGGGGCCAATTTTCTTTAACCATCCCTGGAAGCTTTTGGAGATAGTCCCCAGTGCGCCTATGACAATCGGGATCACTTTGACTTCATGGCAGTTCCAAATCCTTTTCACCTCCCACTTCAGGTCCTGGTATCGGTTAATTTTCTCCCTCTCCTTCTCTTGCACTCTCGTGTCGAACGGGCAGGCCACATCCACAATCAGGCACGATCTTTTTTCTTTGTCCACAACCACCAGGTCAGGTCTATTGTGTTCCAGTTTTTTGTCCGTCTGTATCCTAAAATCCCACAGCACCTTCACCTGATTGTTCTCCATCACCGCCTCTGGCCTATGCTCATACCATTTCTCAGAATGTGGTAGATTGTTTACTTTGCACAGGTGCCAGTGGATCACCCTGCCCATCACATCGTGTCTCCAGCCCTTATAGTGGGTCTGGGCTAGGTGTTTACACTCGGACACAATGTGAGCCACAGTCTCCTCTCTCTCTCCACAGATCCTGCACAGTGGGCTGGCCTCCTCCTTGTAGATATGGTGCTTCAACCACTTCGTTTTGAGGGCCTGCTGCTGCGCAGCCATTAGTATTCCTTCTGTAGCCTTTTTGAGGTCTCCTCTTCTCAACCAGTTCCATGTCTGTGGATCTCTAAATTCAGTTTTCTCAAAGAAGGTACTATGAAGGGTTTTTCCCTTAAGGCTGCTCTTCCTCCTTGATGTTATTTCCTCCCTGGACATCCCCTGGCCTACTGTCCCCTCCTTCAGTACAGCTCTGAGCATTGGCTCCTTACTATAGGTCACGTATTTGTATAGGTTGTTTTTCTCCATCTGAACACAGTCCTCTATGCTGATAAGACCTCTTCCACCCTCAGATCTCCTTAGGTAGAGTCTATCGACATCACTCCTCTTGTGGAACATGTTGTAGATAGTCAATAGCTTCCTAGTCTTCCTATCCATTTCTTTCTGTTCAGCAACATTCCATCTCAGAATTCCCGCACTGTACCTAATAATAGACACAGCTCGGGAATTTACTGCGCTTATGGCATTTCTGCTGTTCAGATGTGACTTCAATACGCTCCTTACTCTCCGAATGTATTCAGTTCTTAACAATTCCTTCATTTTTTTGTTCTTTATGCCATCAGCCTCCAGAACGCCCAAATACTTGTATCCTTCCTCAGAGTCAATTTCCTTTATCATCTCACCTGTTGGTATCTGGATCCCGTTACTTCTGCTCAACCTACCCCTCTTCATCACAATGACTCCACATTTACCAATACCAAACTGCATACATATATCACTGCTGAAAATACGGACAGTGTCAACAAGCACATCCAACTCCTTCTCACTTTTCCCGAAGAGCTTAAGATCGTCCATGAAGAGGAGGTGATTGATGGTAAGCTCTCCCCTTCCCAACTTGTATCCTGCTCTCACTTTTCGCAGCATAATGGTCAAGGGCATCAGGGCAAGGACAAACAACAGAGGGGACAGGCTATCTCCCTGGAAGATACCTCTCTTGATCTTCACGCTTCCCAAGGATACTCCAGTTGATGTCAACTCTGTCTCCCAGGACCCCATACTCCTGCCTAGCAACTGTCTGATGTTATCTGCCACCCTGAAGATCTCCAGGCTTTTGGTGATCCAAGAATGAGGCACCATGTCAAATGCCTTTCTGTAGTCTATCCATCCCATGGCAAGATCAGTGTGTCTCCTCCTGCAATTCCCCATTACCATCTTATCAATAAGCAACTGGTCCTTTGTACCACGTGACTTCTTTCGGCATCCTTTCTGTTCGTCCGGTAACAAGTTGTTTGTGTGGAGGTGATGGTAGATTTCCTCAGACACAATGCTCGTCAACAGTTTCCACATTACGGGCAGACATGTGATAGGTCTATAGTTGGTAGCATCATTACCCTTGATTCGGTCTTTCATTATCAGAACTGTGGTACCTTTTGTCAACCACTCTGGCACCTCACCCGACACCAAGCAGTCATTGAACATGGCCGTCAGTTTCGGGTGGAGGGATGTTAGTTGTTTAATCCAATACCCCTGCACACCATCTGGGCCTGGTGATTTCCAGTTGGTTAGTTTTTTGGCTTGCCCCTTAAGAGTTTCAACTGTGATACTCAAATCAGTCTGTTGCTGTGCCTGCTCACCGATCTCCCTCTGTACTGTCTCAATCCACCCTGCCTGGGCATTGTGTCTAACATCCTGCTCCCATATTCCTCTCCAGAATATTTTAGTTTGCTCCGCCCCAGGGATCAAGTCGTTGCCTCTTTCTTTGCCCTCAAGCTGTCCAAACAGCATCTTCTGGTTGTTGTCGAACATGCGGTTCTGTTTATACTGACTGACTCTGTTCTCGTATCGCCTGATTTTTGCACTCTTTGCTACAATGCGTTGCTTCAATTCCTCTATGATAATATTTAGCTTTTTACTCCTAGTTTTGTATTTTATTTCCAGTCTATTTTTAGTGCCTTTTTTTTTTAGTGTCCCATTCAGTAGTGACTCAAGCTTTCCTATGTCATTTCTCATTTCCCCGATTTGCCCACTCAGTCGCTTCTTCCACCACGGCTCTGCTCTTTCTTGTCTGTTGTTTCCTCTCGCTTTTATACCAAGTAGTTTCCTTACCGTATTTGCTGTTGCTCTGAGGATATTGTTGCACTGGTGAAGGCTCCTCGCCTCAAGGTATGGGATGACTTTGTTTACCTTAGCTGTTGTTTCTTTTAACTTTTTCCTGTCTACAAATCTTAGGTTCATAGGTCTCCCACTCTCATTGTTCAATTCATCTACCACTAAATTTAGGATGTCAACCGAATCTTGTCCTAGCCCGTCAGCATTCATCTCCTCAGTGGCCGTATCTCTGTTCCAGGTATTATTTATCTCAGTACTCAGATCATTGTCTGCTTCGGGTGGTTCCTCCGTTCTCAGGACCTCCTCACCTTCATTTCCCACCGGCTCGCTTGTCTGGCATACTACACCCGCCATCTCCAAGCCATTCTCTCTGCTCAGTTCCTCCAGTTCCAGCTCGCTTATCCACCCATTAGTTCTTATTACCCGAGCCTGCCCGGCCAATTTTTGTTCATCTAATTTAAATAAACCAATCTCGTTCCAGATGTTATGCATCCGTCTCCTGTAGCCCCTCTCCTTGGGGTTACTTTTCAGGTAGCATTGCATAACAGTTCTATTCAATTCTTTCGTCCAGTTGGTTCTGGCCCCTTTCCTTCTTCTCCTTCCTCCAACATCAGCAGTATTTGGTTGACAGTCAGGTTCCTGCTGCTGAGCCAGGGGGCACCTGTTGGGTGAGAGTCTGTCACATGACGTTCTAGTCTCCATTTCACCGTTATTCGAACTGTTTATGTTCGATATTTAAACACTCTTATCGAGGATTGGCGAATGTATGTTTACATAGCCATCTGTGGATCCGCCATCCCACTTGGCCCTTGTGTGGCATTATCACCACGCTGTATACGAACACACATAAACAAACAAACACACAGGCAGAAAGGGCCCCAGAAATGAATAAGCATAAGTTTCATTGTAATGTAGTGTTCGAATGTCTGACTTAGTTTTAGTTTTTTAAGTTTTACTTTTTCCCCCCTCTTCTCTGTCCGTCCGTCTGCTTCTCTCTTCATTCTTATTTTCTTTACGTTTTGGGGGTTTCTTTTTTTTTTTGTTTTTGTTTTTCTCTGTTTGTTTTTCTCGTTTTTGCTGTTGTTGCTGTGCTGCTTTGGTTTTGTTGTTTGTTTTTTCTTTTTTCTTTTGGGTCTATCTATATATTTTGATGCCTTCCTCTTTGTTAGTAGTAGGAATTCTATAATCTGGAAGTAGCAGCCAGCAGGGAAGTGGGAGACTGGCGGCGTTAGCGATACTAAGACAGTGGTGGTGGTGATGTCGATACCGAGGCAGTGGTGGCGGTGATGTGACCGTATTACTGTAGTGATGGTGCTGTAGCGGAGTCAAGGGGTGGTGGCGGCGGTGATGGGATAGTGGTGGTAATGATGGCCGTAGTGAGCGGTGGCGGTGAAGGTGAAAATGTGTCGTTATCTGGCTGTTGTGTTTAGTGTACACAGATGATGGGGTGGGTGGTGTATCTAGTTTCTGGTGTTGGTGAGTTTATTATTATTATTATTATTATTATTATTATTATTATTATTATTATTATTATTATTATTCGGGGAATTCTAGAGTAGGAGGAAGATGTACCAGCGTGCAAGGAAAACAAGTGAAGCAACGAGAGAAAGGAGGGCAATGAGAGTACGGAGGGCTTACTCTACTTGCTCTCCTTACTCTCCTTACTCTCGTGTTCTCCTTGCTCTCCTTCTTCTCCATCCTCTCCTTCCTCACATTCCTCTCCTTCCTCTCCTTCCTCTCCTTCCTCACCTTCCTCTCCTTCCTCTCCTTAGTATCCTTACTCTCCTCACTCTCCTTACTCTCCTTACTCTCCTTACTCCCCTTTCTCTCCTTGCTCTCCTTACTCTCTTGCTCACCTTACTCTACTTTCTCCCTTTACTCTCCTTGATCTCGTTACTCTCGTGCTCTGCTTATTCTCCTTACTCTCTAGCTCACCTTCCTCTCCTTCCTCTCCTTCCTCTCCTTCCTCTCCTTCCTCTCCTTCCTCTCCTTGCTCTACTTACTCTCCTCACTCTCCTCACTCTCCTCACTCTCCTCACTCTCCTCACTCTCCTCCTCTCCTCACTCTCCTTTCTCTCCTTACTCTCTTTGCTCTCCCTAGTTTCCTTGCTGCCATGGTCTCATGAACATTCTCATGTTCCCCTCGGAAAGAAAGGTGAGGGAGGTGAGGGAAAGTGCATTTTCAGGGGGCTGGGTGAATATAACGAGAGTTGCCAAAATGAATGGGCATATACTGAGTATACACCAGTAGCCTGAATAGTTTGGAGAGGAGAGAGATATTCTTCTGTGATGCTCTTGGAGAGTAGGTTGGTTTAGGATTAGTGGGGTTTCTAAGTCAGTCTTTGGTGGTAATCCCCACCCTATTGAGGAATTTTCATTATTATATATTTTGTTGTATATTAACTTTTACTTGATTTTTCTGTAACCTCCCCGCCCCGCTTCATTGTCCATGTCTTTTGTATTGTCCCCTATATTTTGGTCCTTGTGGTAAATAAAGACATCGGTCGATTGGCAGTATCGGCAGAGCGTCAGACACCATGCTTTTGGAGCATAGAGTTACGGCCATTTACATTCTGAGTTCAAATCCCGCCGAGGTTAAGCTTTGCCCTTCATCCTTACGAGATCGATAAAATAAAGCACCAGTAATGCACTGGGGTCGATTTAATCTACTTTCCTTTCCCCCAAAAAACCATTATTGTAGATGTCGTTGAGGCGGTGGATTGGCAGTATCGGTAGAGAGTCGGACACCATGCTTTGAGGCATAGAGTTACGTCCCTTTGTGATCTGAGTTCAAATCCCGCCGAGGTTAACTTTGCCTTTCATCCTTACGGGGTCGATAAAATAAAGTACCAGTAATACACTGGGATAATTGCTGGCCTCGTGCCAAAAGTAGAAACGATTATTGTAGATGTTGTTGTTATTGTTGTTGTTGTTGCTCTGCGTTCTGAGTTGAAATCACACCAAAAATAGCTCAACTTTTCATCCTTTTTGTGTTTTATTTGTTACAGCCTTGAAGGACGAAGTGGCATAATTTTAATGAAAAATAAAGGTTTCAAATCGTGTGTGTATAGATGAATTTCC
>OZ024746.1:65476299-65503799 GCA_964016885.1 Eledone cirrhosa | reverse complement strand
TATATATATATATATATGTGTGTGTGTGTGTGTGTGTGTGTGTGTGTATGTGTGTGTGTGTGTGTGTGAGTGTGTGTGTGTGTGGGTGTGTGTGTGTGTGCGTGCGTGTGTGTGTGTGTGTGTGTGTGTGTGTGTGTGTGTGTGTGTGTGTGTGTGTGTGTGTGTGTGTGTCTGTCTGTCTGTCTGTCTGTCTGTCTGTCTGTATGTATGTCTGTCTGTCTGTCTGTCTGTCTGTCTGTCTGTCTGTCTGTCTGTCTGTCTGTCTGTCTGTCTGTATGTATGTCTGTCTTAGACCTAGAACCAAGTTTGAGAAGGAATAAAAGTGTAGATTAAAAGCGTATGTTGTGAGCTGGAGACTTCTATGATTCACAGTGCCTAGCAATTTCAATCTGAACTGGAATCTCCGTAACATGTAGTTATGAGAATGTCAAAACCTCTCTAAGTAGGCAATAATTTGAATATAGCAACACATATGATATATAAAATAATATATATGTTTTCAGAACCATAAATCGATTGCAACTGATTGAATTACTCTGATGTATGTAATCATACCAGATTGCAAATTTGACATAATGTGTATGTTTACAATACTATATCATCAATTATGTATTTGCTAATACGTTTTTGGTTTATATATGGCCACATTCTCAGTGGGTATGTCAACAAGAATCTTATATAATCATGCCTTTCTTAATATTAACAGCTTGACTTTGTTTCAAGGAGGTAATAAATCCAATTAAAAGATGCAGTGCGGCATGGATTTAGTTCTAACTTATCAACATTGGTTTTCAAAGAGGAGAAATCAATGAAAAAACAAAAATAACTACATTGGAAGATATTATTACTATATATATATATATATATATATATATATATATATATATATATATATGGCAATTTCTAAAAAGGTATAGACCATAACGGGGGTATTTTCTCTTTCTCTGTAAAACAAAAGACTAAACACAGACAGGTTCAATATGTCTCAACACAAACATAAACGATGTCCATATTGTTGTCAGGTTCAGGATTCCCATAACGTAACAATTGGCTTAAAATATTTATATCTTTTGCTTGATTTAGTTTCAATATTTACCTTACAAAAGCCGATAATAATAGTATCTAAAAATGGCTGCTTTTAATAGTTCGAACTTTGTGAGTAAAATTCAAAATGAGATTTCGTATATTTTATTTCTATATTTACTATTTCATTGTTTGAAAAACGTGGGGGGATTTAGTAGCAATAAAGAGAATTATTCAGTAACAATAAATATATTAATGTATTTATCAGTGATATATGAGGTTATGGCAGCATACGGTCAGTGAATTAATCACATTCTCGTTTACTGACGATAGTTCACTGCCCAGATTTGCAAGGCAAATATGAGCAAGATTATACATGAATATATGTAAATATGATAGTAAAAAGGCAAAGTGAATAAAGAAGTTAGCTCTCAGCTCATTCATTTCATAATCAAAGGTACTTTAAGATCGAAACTAAATTGAATACTTTCATATCTGAAATACAACCATGTTATTTACGTCGTCTTCACTTTGTATGAATATCATTTTTGAAGGAACCGTATAAGAATTTTCAGCAAGAACACTATATATATATTACTCACATATACACACACATTTATTCCTAGCTTCGTACGGACGTATAATAACACAAACACACACACACACACACACACACACACACACACACAAACACATTCCTACGCACGTGCTCAAGTATAGCTCTTTTTACAAAACGGGGTTTTTTTTCCATTTTAGGTAGACACGCTCCATCATCCACTTTTCTAAAATATAAATCATACACAAAACGCCAGCACCAACGGTTTTGCAAGAGATGTCAACATGTATGGACCTGTTATTTTCATCTAAAGACATTTTTTCCAATTCCATCCCATCCTTCCCCTTAATCTATTTTATTTCTCATTCTTTCTTCTAATGAAGGACTAGCGTCCAAAACGTTAAGACTCTCTTCCTGCTATATCAAGCGTTAACCTAATATACTGTACCGATTGTGTTGTTATTTCTGTTTACCTTTTACATATATATATATATATATATATATATATATATATATATATATTGATTGATTTTAACGAACCAGGCAAATAGAATCCGTCCAATATCACCGTTTGCCATTCACTCCAAGATTTTACAGAATTCGTATTTTGTAAATACAAATCTGTATATCAGAGTGGACACAATACGTTACTTAGTGGAACAATCGGTGTTGTGTCGGAACAGAATAAATCGGTGCCCTGGATCACGTAGTTTCAACACTACACCCTGTACCTGATGAGTGCATATGCAAAACACCATGCACAGATACTACGTGTTATTTCAGAAAACATCCAGAGAATTCACGCATCTAGGAGTGGTAGGGAGAATTATCAACGGAGTCTTAGTCCTAATATCCTTTCGGGGGAGTCTGTTCGCAACAGCAGCAGTGACTGATCAACGGCAATATCACGTGACATTCTAAGGAAGAAGGCTTCTATCAAGTTGACAGAACTAATTATGCTATTTGCGGTTAAATTCAAGTCTTGAAAATCGCGCCAGAAGATCTCAACCAAGTATGTTTTATAAAAACAAATAGAAATAATATATCAATATATACAACATTCAACTTATTATCACAGGTAAATCCGTTACTGGGGAGAAGTAAATATTAATTTTAACGAACCAGACAAATAAATTTATATATTTTATTCATGTACATGACAGAACTAAAAAGAGAAACTGGTGAACACAATGAAAAGCTGCATGAATAAGATGAATGTCTTATACTTTGGCTAGTTCCATTACGAATACGAATAACACCACACGGCAATAAAATAACTAACTTAATTTATATATTTCTTTACTGTATTATTTTATGAACATCCTCTTATAGGATTTTATAATGAATGATTTTTTAACTTCGACATTTAGCTTTCAATTACAGGTGAGAAGTGGTGTTGAGATAATTGATCAAAACATTAACTGATTATTATTTTATTGACCACAAAGTTTAAACGTGTAGAGATTCGAATTCGATACGTATCAAATACTGCATACATTTTGTCCAGCATCCTACCGATTTTCTTATCAGTTGATTATATATGATTAATATTCAATAAGATCTATAGAAATAGATTCATTTGAGTATTGTTCTTAAATGTCATCAATCTTGTAATCATCATGATTTGTGGCATTTGTTGAACAATATATTGTAGAGGTAACTAAAACAAGTATATGTATCACTGTATATGTATCACTTGTATGTCCCAAACTGCGTTTTATTGTAGCTTCAGATATAATGGCTTGGTGTACTCACAAGTGAACATGGTCTCCTTTCCATGGCTTCTTTTCCTTCTGTCAGTAGGTAATGTATATATGTATGGTACCGTAACTCCTGGTATAGTCGTAGGTGTGACGCATTGACATTCAGCGTTTCTTGGGCATTTTAAGCCTGGCGGAACCTGAATACAGAAGATTTCTTACAGCGAAAGATAAAAAGTGAGAGAGAAGAAATGAGAGAGATATAGACTGGTACTTTATTTAACGACCTCGAAGGGATGAAAGGCAAAGTTGACCTCGGCCGGTTTTGAACTATCCGACGTTCTAACGATTCCGTCAATTCGCCGTCTTCGGGAGGAAGCATGACATGGAATAATGGCACACAAGATTCTATATACTGTACTAACACATCGTGATTCAGATTATAGATGTATATTTGGGAATCTGTATTTTCTCAGGTCATGTTAAATGTTAGATATGGTTTTTTAAGTGTCAGTTATATTGCTTGAATGCATATCTCGTTCTCTTAAGTATGTTAATTCAATTCTCTAACATTAATCCGTAGTATTAGAGGGACATTTTGGTAGATTGTTATGGTATAGTTTATGTTTTTGTTTGATAACAAGACATTATTGTCAAAATTGTAATGCTTTACAAGAACACTCTTGTTATTTATATCGGATAGCTATTTTACATTCACAGTTTTGAGGGAGAATGTGTATTTTGGTAACCATGTATTTTGTGTAAGTATTTAATCGGATAGAATATTCAGCAGGTATCGGTATCTGCTTTTGGGACATCTCATCAATTGTATTCAATTAATGGCTTATATTTCTTTTCACGTAAGTTTAACAGTAATCACTCGTAATAAAATCTGAAATATTTCTGGGCATTGTATTTATTGCACATTAGAGGTTGAAATCCTTTACAAAATTTATATAACTTGTACGCCTTACTTGGCATTCATCTATAATATTTTTCCACTTATAAGTGTCACGTAAATAATAGATTCCATTATATATTTAATGGGTATTGAGATTGGCATCGAGGTTAGATTATTTTAAGAAACATAATAATAATAATAATAATAATAATAATAATAATAATAACAATATATATATATATATGTGTGTGTGTGTGTGTGTGTGTGTATGTGTGTGTGTGTGTGTGTGTGTGTGTGTGTGTGTGTGTGTGTGTGTGTGTGTGTGTGTGTGTGTGTTTCTGTAAATATATATATGATATTCACCATGGACAGAGTAACACACACGTTGATACATACAGATACACACATACCCAAACACACACACACACACACACACACACACACACACACACACACACACACACACACACACACACACACACACACACACACGCGCGCGCCCATATATATATATATATGTATAATCATTTCTATACTTTTTATTTATATATATATATAATGATTGAAATCTCCAATTGACAGATAATATGTTAAGAGACTGGCGGTGGATTGGCAGTATCGGTAGAGGGTCGGATACCATGCTTTCCAGCATAGTTACGTCCCTTTACGATCTGAGTTCAAATCCCGCCGAGGTTGACTTTGCCTTTCATCCTTACGGGGTCGATAAAATAAAGTACCAGTGATGAACTGGGTAATTGCTGGCCTTGTGCCTAAAGTAGAAACAAATATGTTAAGAGACTTAAAGCATGTGGGAGTATTGCACATTTGCTCACACTTCTTAGGAGATCGTTACAGATATAGAAATACAAACGATAATAGTATTGATTATCTCATGCATATATAAGCCAACCTAGTGCAAAATTACCTCCACTAACTTTAAACCAACAAGAGTACCATATATGACATTGTCACTTCTATTATCCTCACTGTGCCTTAGTTGTACACTTGGTAATCACCAAATGTTTCAACCTCTCACTCTCCATAAAGATATACTCGGAATTTGGAAACGCAAGAAGGAGAGGCACTCGGACTGTGTCAACTGTCACAATTATTTCCAATATTTACAATGTAATGGTGACAGTCATTAATAATTATATTTTTCACCACCTTCAATCATTCTCACTACTAAATTATCACAAATACATCTCTATAAAGCCAAATCTGATGAACACATACTCTCCTATTTCACTCGTTAGTGGACGTTAACTGTTGAAAATATTGTTGTTGTGCCCAGAATCCCGACTTTCACCCGTCTGTCATATCATGTATCAGTAACTTCCTAACAGAACACGCTATCGCGGTGTGCTCATTTTAATCTGTGTGTCCCATATGCTATCTACTTGGGTACCAATAGGTTTCGATGTTATTTCCAGCACTCTTAATTGTCTATATTAAAGTTATAATAGTTATCATCTTTTACAATTCACACTCGTAGACAGATGATAATTCCCTTCATTCTTCCATAATATTCTGCGACGAGTTATCAAACGTATTTAATCACACATCCCATACCACGCAAGCTTGCACTGATATCACGATCAAAACCTTTGAAGCTATATTCGTCTATGGAATTATACCAATCTCGTTTCTCTCCAAAGCAGAAAGAAACAAACTAAAATAGCACAAAATCTTTACACACCACCTTGTATAAGCATGAGTATCACCCAACTAGAACCCTCGCTCTCTCATAATGCTTAACCTCGCTTAAAGTCACAAAACAGCACTCGTTGCGAAAGGACAAAAATCGGAAAGACGGCATCTTCAGACTCTTCCGATTCACTTGTTTCTCTTTCTCCATGTGTCAACCCCTATCCACAACCTTCACACATACTAGTATGACTAGTCCTTCATTCCTATAGCGTCAGTTCATTGAAAGTCCCTTTTTGCTCATGTCTTTCCGAAATGAGTGGGGCCTTAACGCTATGCCACAGTTCGGTCATGGAAGGCCTTTGAAGGTCATGGACACTGTAGAGTTTGTAGTGTTTATCTTGAATTAATATTTTTCCATATTTCTACACTATCTCACTTTGTCATGTTGATGCTGCTGTTGCTGTTTTTTTTCTGTTTTTTTTCTAGGTATTTTCTGATTAAAAAGACTTCTTATCATTGGGAGTCCTTCCGTCATCATATCATAATTTTAGTTCAAATTAGCATAATATGAAGCCATGTAAACTATTCATTCACAAGAGATTAGACGTGATTTGAGGCATAAATTTCTAGTCAGTTGAATGAGCAGGTCAAAGTTATCTTTAGGTTGTTCTAGCTCTATTTAAGAATAGCCAATAGATCAACTGGGTGTATTACTTTCGATTGAGAACTATCCCATATATGAGAAATGTCATTTATATGTCATTCACTTCACGATGAGAAACCATGCTTCTGCATTTGGTCAACCTTGAGGCTTACGATGCATTTGCATTTCCATTAGCATCATTAGGAGCTAATTAAGATGTAAATGAAGGTGATATTATCCAACAAATTCGCTGGAATCTGAGGTAGAAAATAAATTGCTAATGATTTTCAAGAATTTGGTCTGATAGCTCAATACATATACAAGCAGCTCAATACTAATAGGATGAAAACAAATCATACCTGTTAAATCCTTAATTTACTATCGAAAACGAAATCTTAGAGACAAGAATCCAGGGTACTGTTGCTTAAGATGCTAAATTACATGTTTGATAATAGAACTGCTTGGTAATGTTGATTAAGAAGCACAAATTTCCCATGCATATTTCACACCCGTCCTTGCATGGAACTAAAAAACACTTTCATATCACGAGATTCAGGATATCATTATCTAATTATCTTCTTTATTATTTCTTTCACTTACTTTCTTTCTCTTCAAACACAGAAATACACATATGTCACACACACACACACACACACACACACACACACACACACACACACACACACACACACACACACACACACACACACACACACGCACTCACACACACACACACACACACACACACACACACACACACACACACAACTGTTTCAGTACACTGGGCAGTGACCACCGGTTTGTTATGAATGAGGTCCGGGTGAGCTTAAGAAAGAGCAAGGCTCAGTCCCGGAGAGCAATCTATGACTGGAGAGCTTTCAAGGAAGATGATATAAGCTACAGGAGAGGTTCACAGTGGAAGTGAGGAACAGGTTCAGTGCTCTGTGTGGAGAGACAGAGGAGAGAGAGGTTGGAGGGACTGAGGAGAGTGTGCGAGGAGGTACTGGCACTTCACCAATGCAGTGGCGGAAGCAAGTGAGACCCTAGTGCCGAGGAGAAAGAACAAAAGGAAGCACATCAGCTCTGCAGACCCAAAACTGTGTGCAGCCAGAGTACACCTGAAAGTTGCCAAGGACCACATCACTTATGGCAAAGACCCTCAACAGGATGATTCTTAACAGGATCCAGCCCGAGATGGAGAAGTAGCTCAGGGACAACCAGAACGGCTTCAGAGAGGGAAGATAAACCACCAGCCACATCCTGATGCTGAGGAGGATATTAGAGGGAGCTAGAGCAAAGTGCCTTCCTGCGGTCATGGTTTTCATTGACTTTAGGAAGGGCTTTGATTCTGTGGACCGTCACTGCCTGATGAAGATCTTACAGACTTATGGAATCCCCAAGAGGCTAGTGGACCTAATATCACTTCTCTACACCAACACCAAAGCCCAAGTCATTACAACTGACGGGATGACAGAGTTCTTTGAGATACTGGCTGGAGTGCTCCTGGGAGATACATTGCCTCCCTACCTTTTTATCATAGGAGTGGACTATTGTATGCGCCTTGCGCTGTAGAAACACCAGGACTCTGGCTTTACTGTAGCACTGGCTCAGAACAGGAGAGTTAAGGCAAAATAAATATCTGATGCTGAATTTGCCGACGACATAGTTCTGGTGACAAACACAGTGAAGGAGGCAGAGGAGTTGATGCAGGAGGTGGAGAATGTCTCAATGGTGTGGGGCTGAGAATGAATGAGATAAAGACAAAATATCTGGTAGAGAATATTAAGAAGCCAGAGAAGATTACTAATGTAGGCGGGAAGCCGCTAGAATTGTTGGGGACTTCCTGTATTTGGGAGCAAAGATTGGGAATACGGAAGATGATGTGGTCGAGAGGAAGAGCAAAGCCTGGGGGGCGTGGCACAGCTTTAGATCGGTGTGGAAGTCGGACCTTCGTAAAGACCTGAAGATCCGACTCTTCGTTTCTGTAGTGGGGTCTGTGCTGCTGTACAGGTCTGAGACTTGGACACTGACCAAGAAACTCACTTAGATTGTGGATGGGTGCTACACGAGAAGGCTGAGGAAGGTTCTGAACATTAATACACTGAGGGTGAAGAAATCAGAGCTGTATGGGAGCCTCCCAAATGTCAGCTCAAAAATGACACAGAGGAGACTGCGGTTAGCTGGACATGCTCACCGACATCCAGAGTTGATACTGCCCTCAGTGCTCATGTGGGAGCCCCTGCATGGACACACTGGAATAGGAAGACCGAAGTTAACATATGTTGATGCCCTAAGGACAGACACTGGTCTGTTGGAGACGCAGGACATGGCAGCGATAATGAGGGACAGAGACCGCTGGAGAAAAGTCGTCCATGGATCTAGGGAATTTTACCCGCCCTAGATATATATATATATACAGAGAAAGTGTGTGTGAGAGAGAGAGGGAGAGAATAAATATATAGATATATATATATATATATAGATATATATATATATATATATATATATATATATATATATATATATATATATATATATATATATATATATATATATATATATATATATATATATATATATATATATATATATAGGTATATATATATACAGAGAGAGAGAGTGTGTGTGTGTGAGAGAAAGAAGAAAGATTTAGTGAAATATGCTCGACACCTGCCGTAGCGCAGTAAATCGCTTCGACTTCCGCCACCGGTCCATAAGAATTCACGGGGCGAACTCCTCGCTCTGCGTTCCCTCCGTAGCCGAGATGACATCGTCGTCAAACCGGCGGACAAGGGAGGCGCCGTGGTGGTGTGGCGCGCTGACCTCTACACAACCGAAGCCCTCAGGCAGCTACGTAACCCCCTCTTCTACCGCCCTCTACCCTCGGACCCCACATCCCTCTACCAACAACAAGTTTCCTCCACCATCCAACACCTTGTCTCCTCCTCCCTCCTCCCTCCCACCGCTTCCCACCTCATCGTCCGCACCCCCGCACCCCTACTATCTACTTCCTCCCCAAACTCCACAAACCTGACAACCCCGGCTGCCCCGTCGTCTCCGCATGCAACTACCCCACCGAACTCATCTCCGGCTTTCTTGACACCACCCTCGCCTCCCTCGACACCACCCTCTCCTCCCATATCTCCGACATCAACCACGCCCTTCGTCTATTCGACTCCTTCACTTTCCCATCCGACCCACAGCCCCTCCTTTTCACCCTAGATATCAAGTCGCTTTATACTGTCATCTCCCACGCCGACGGCCTACGTGCCCTCAAGCACTACCTCGACCTTCGCCCCTCCCCCATACCCTCCAACCCCATCCTCCTTCGCCTCGCCGAGCTGGTCCTCACTCTCAACTGCTTCTCCTTCTCGAGTGAGTTTTACCAACAGGTCACGGGAGTAGCCATTGGCACGAGTATGGGCCCAAACTATGCCAACCTTTTCGTTGGTCATGTTGAGGCCCAAATCTTTGCCAGTACACCGGCCCCACGCCCGAACTGTACGGTCGTTACATCGACGACTGTATTGGAGCCACGACCCTCACCCGAGAACATCCCCCCGACCCCACGCACACGTACACACGCACCCACCCACACCCACTTACACCACCCACTCTAAACACTCTACCACCACTGACCCCCACTAACACACCCGCATTCAACCCCCCCCCCCCACCAATATACTAACACCCACTAACACACCCTTCACCACACACACACTCATCCAAACACGCACACACACCCCAGTACACTACTCTCCCTCCAACGTCCCCCACACCTTTTCTCTCCCTCTCCCCGCTCCACTCACACCCATTCACACACACACACACACACATTCCACTAACACCTCTACTAATACACACCCCATCCCGCCGCATGACCACTTCCCCAATCTACCTTTCACACCTACCCATCCTCTCCCCTGTCCACCGCACCTCCGCACACACTGACTTTCTCCACCTGCCATCTTCTTCTACTGCTGCTAAGTCTTCTCCTGCTTTGACCCTCTGACCACTTCCTGTTGAGCGCGCACCCCGCATCTCCCTTCTTCCGACTACCACAACCACGGATTACACACCATTGGCCATCGTTCCCACTCTCCACTCTATATCATGGAAAATATCCGGCACCTCTTCACATCCTCTACGGAACTACCTTAGGAACTTACCCACGGACATACACTCACAAAAGTTTTTTCGAACCACGCCACCTACATCCACAAAACGTATAAAGACCAACACACACGTGCGTACCCCCCACATATATACACACTCAGCCTCCGGAATCCTCTCCGCCCCCCTCCACCACCCCTCCGACCCATCCACATCCACACGCACACACACACCGATCTACACCCCCCCCCCCCACACACACCTTTTCCTGAACACGGAACCTCGTTCTTCCCCCAACTCTCACATTCACATACACACACACACACACACGTACACCTACACACATACACACCTTCAGCCCTCCCCGCTCAGACACCACGCCTCCTTCTCCCCACCTCCACCCGCCACCACCCCTACACACCCCACACCCTTCCACGACTTGTTTATCTTCATGTTTATTTTTATTAATATTTTTTTTTATTTGTACCACTTCAACCCTTCCCCCCTCCCACATTTTTCTAAATGTCTCTCCACTCTCCCACACACCCTCGGCACTCTCTTCCCACCCACTTTTCGCCTGAAGAAGGGCTTATGCCCGAAACGTGCGCCCCCCCCCCCCTCTCAAGAGCGTGAAACTAATAAATCTTTGTTTGTACTGCCTCTCTGTTTTGTTCCCGTTCCATTTTTCACTATATATATATATATATATATATATATATATATATATATATATATATAGTATAAATAAAGTTTCATACACTTAACATGTTAGGGCTAACATTAGTTTCGTGGTCCAAATATATATTTTTCCTTATCGAGCTCTCTTTGGATTTTAGCCTTCAAATTGATTATTATTGCTATATATATATATATATATATATATATATATATATATACATATATATATATTGTACTCATATCATTGCATTGCCAGCTGCACAATGCTGTAGATGTGATAAGATTACATGCTTAAGAATCTTCAGTTGAAATTACGATATATCCATTTGGCAATTTAGGTAATAAATCTATACCAGATATTATTTGCATAAAAAATCTGATATCGGTAAAATGTTTGATTGTTTGATAACAAGCTGTGTCTTTCAAGTACATAATTTTTCACGCTGAAATATTTTTCCCTTAAGATCTATGATCGTTGTCAAGTATTTCTCTCAAAGACCGCATAAAATCATTCGATATTTTTGCACCATTCCCAAAGAAATTATCTTCACATGATTGTCAACATGTTTTCTGTTGGTTGCACCTTAATGAGTACATTAGCTCGGTTATAGCTGGAAGGAAGGTATCGTGTTTTCATAATTGTATATTACAATATTGCGTATATGCAAATGTATACTGTTTCCACGTTTGGTTACGATTTATGAAATATCTCTCGTATATATCTTAAAAAAGATAAATAGAATAAAAGAATGAAATATTACGTAATGTAAAGAGAGGAAACAAAGAATTTGTTTATTTTAAATGGCAGCTTCACAGAGTCTGAATGTATTATATTTTTCTATACTAAACTTCAGGAAATATTGAGTTGAACAACCAATTACATAATATAAATCAATTATCAAAAATAAAGTATAATTCTTCCGTTTCAATATTCTTCAATTTCCGATAGTAAATCAAGATATTTAAATTTGATTACATTTCCGCATTCCACATATATATGACTGGTTTACTTTATATCTCATCTTAATGCAAGTATGATTGAAATACATCTGAAAAGAGATAAATAAATTAGTAAAAATGAAAACCAACCACAGTAACGCCCCAACGACGCCACAACGCCGCCACAGATACCCTCACACCACCACCACATATACCCCCTTCACCACCACCACAGATACCCCCTTCACTACCACCGCCAACACCAACAACAACAGCTGCAGCAACAACAATACCAACAATGCTATAGCATAAATAGTTATAATAACAAAAATTCAAAAGTAAAGTTTCTAAAAGATTAACTAGGGGTTCATTTGAGCTATTTAAAAATTATCTTTTAATGCTTAGTCCTCTACATTAGAAAATGGTAAATGGCTTAGGGAAGAAATATATTTTTAATCTTAATGTGGAATTTTTATTTAATAACAATAATCTAATTTATTACAAAGTAAATGAATTTCACTTATAGAAATGATTGAAAATGTATTTCAAAATATATTTTGTTGGATTACAGGAAAATTAAGTTAATTGCACTCTATAATCTATTATGCAATACATTTATTCAGTCAGATCATATTTTTATTC
Organism: Eledone cirrhosa; assembly: GCA_964016885.1. Lineage (NCBI taxonomy): Eukaryota > Metazoa > Mollusca > Cephalopoda > Octopoda > Eledonidae > Eledone > Eledone cirrhosa. The sequence continues at coordinate 65,490,954 of OZ024746.1, read as the reverse complement.
ATAAATAAATTATTTGTGCAATATAAGTATTAATGCGTGTGTATGTAAGTATTTTGTATGTATGTATGTATGCATATATATATATATATATTTATATATATATATATATATATATATATATATATATATATATATATATAGAGAGAGAGAGAGAGAGAGAGAGAGAGAGAGAGAGAGAGAGAGAGAGGGGGGGGGAGATGAAATCGAAAAAGCCACTGGAGTCTTATTTAAAACAAATATATATATATTTATTCATGAGAAAAACCCCAGACCCTCCATCTCAACTCTACTTTTGAAAAGCAGAAGAACTGCAAAACATCTTTTTTTCTTTATACTTTCACTCGTGTAGGACACCGCGGTTATTTTTCATTTTGTAAAAAAAACCTCACTTTCTAATATATATATATACATATATATATGTGTGTGTGTTTGTGTGCGTGCGTGTATCTATGTATACACGTATGTATTTATACATGTACATATGTACATGCTCTTTCGGTAGTGATAATTTACGCACATATATATCAACAGGCGGTTCTAGACACACATATACGCATACATACACTTACATATATATATATATGCATATATATATTCGATCCAATGATGCAATTGAGAGTTCATTTTCATTACACTATTTGTAGTACCTTCAACAATGTCCAATATGCTGAAATATAAGTGGGTCTTCGTCTAATGTTATCTGGCACAATTTCACCCGATTCACATATTATGGGTGGATTGCTGGTTTTGTGTGAGGATCTACGTGGCGTATGCATCAGTTATGCGAATATGTTTTTTATACAACATTTGGTGAATTTAATTCAATATGTCTTCAACAAATCATCGAAACTAATAAATGTTTCCTGCATATTGTCACCACCCTAATTACATGATTCGTTATAACTAACTCGGAATTGAATGTAATGTACAAATATCGATATTCTCTCACAAGAATATTTTCTCTATCAGGTGGAATATCACTGAGTAATTCACCTCAAATCGGTCCTCAACCAAGTATATCCTGAGGCTGCATTGAGAAATGTAAGAGGCATCACTCTGAAAATACGAACATGACATTTTGCCAAGAGAAACCATGTAAAGCGATAATGGATTATGTTGAATTCATCCTGACATATGTAGCAATTGTACGCATCAGGAAATAATCAACTCCCGAGGCTTTTCTTGAATGTTTCGTCAATGTAAACAATGAGAACGTACACTTACATTAGAGAGTGACAAATTAAAGGTAATTCATTTTAAACGATGCCGAAGATGTAATACGTATTTGTGTATGTATGCATGTGTGCCTGTGTATAAATGTTTGTGACAGTGTATATGATAATGATATGCTAAGATAGTAGTTGCCACATTGGTATGAATGTCGTACATGGGTTTTAGTTGTCAGGACATGGGGTGAGAGTCAAGAACACTCGTTGTCACGTGAAAATCGATACAAGCTTTGATTATTTAAGATCTGCCTATGAAGGAAGAATGGCAGTGCTGTGCGGAAATGTTGGATTAATTATTTTGACGTTACTTGACTACGCATCTCTGGTTTTGTCGGTCAAAAAATGTTGTCAACATGTAACTCTACAAAAGATTTGCATCAAGAGCTCTTAATATGATGCAGATTCGTTAATTTATGTTCGAAAATGGTTTTACTATAAATTTGTTGTTAACAACAGTGCAAAGTGTTTGTTCCTTTCATTAGAAATATCCCAACGTACCACACGCAAGAATATACTTAGGGCGTCATAATTGGAAGAAAATTTATTTGCCACTCGACCATTCGTTTGTTGACATATTCAATCACATACATACACATATACACACACACATACTCATACACACAGTTTCGACGTTACATATAAAACAGTTGTTCGATCAACACAACAGCGTGCTCATGAAAATAAAGTGTCATTTGTTAAATATATCACAGACATAGACACACGTGTACATTTACCGTAATCCTCCAAATATATCAGCCTGACAAAAGAAGTGACAAGGCTGGCCTTTTGTATGACTTCAAAGCAATTTCCTTCTACTCGATATCGCTCACAGGGCATGGTAAATGACACTTGCCCAAGAAGATTTCCAGAAGGAACGAACGCGAAGCAAACTCCTTAACAATACGCTCATTATATAAATATATATACGAGATATGTTCAATAAGTAATGACAACATTTCAAGAGGACAGGTATGAGCTCATCCAGGTGTGGGAAGCATGTAGATGCGAGAGATAATTGTTTTGAAGGAGACAAATGTTGTAAACTAATAAGAATAAATGACTCTCCTGAAATGTTCTCATTATTTATGCAGTATAAATAAAGTACCAGTAATGCACTGGGTAATTTGCTGGCCTTGTGCCTAAAGTAGAAACAATTATTTATGCAGTATCGGTAGAGGATCGGGCGCCATGCTTTGCAGCAAAGAGTTACGGACCTTTATGGTCTGAGTTCAAATCCCGCCGAGGTTAACTTTGCCTTTCATCCTTACGGGGTCGATAAAATAATGTGCCAGTAATACACTGATATAATTGCTGGCCTTGTGCCAAAAGTAGAAACAATTATTTATTGAACATATATTGAGCAAAATGTGATGACAAAATAGATTTCTTTAAATCATTTAATTTAAAGAAATCTATTGTCATTTCATCTGTTTTATATGCTCTGTATTATTGAATGTCACTGAATTCATCTATTCTTTAAACAATCTAACATTTCTACTGAATTTCTGTCAGAATGACATAAACACATTGAGCTTGAAAATATTTGTACATAGAGAGAGAGAATTCAAAGAGGGTTAATACTATATTTATATATGGTGAAGGACGGAACTGTAAAGCAAGGTCATTTTCTTTTTTTTACAACATAGCTACGATGCTTCGGCAAAATCCATACCATAAGAATACAAATAAGTGAAAGCTATGACATATAAAAAGAATGTCATGTACAGGAACGACCCAAAACATACTGCAGGTCAGGACGCTATGTTACACTCTCGTAACCAATTCAGAAGAGGAACCCCTTATAGACGAAGATGATCTGACGATGAGATTAGTCTGGACGACATTTTACACAAAGAAACGGAAGAAAAAAAAAACGAATTAAAGGAAACAACTCGACAACGACGTTTAAGAGACAACGACTATTATTGCATTCAAACATTGCACGACAGAATCGCAAAGAAAACTGAAACAATACCAAAAACGATGAACAAAAATTAAAACCATCTTTAAAAAACGAGGAAAAGCTGACACAGAGTCGGATTATTCTTAAGAAAGTTAATTCTTTCATATTGTCCTCGTTGATCAGCTATTCCTATCTCTTAGTTGAAAATATTATTTTCCCTCCGATATAGTTAAGGAATTGTCATTGGATCTGGAAGAAAAGAAAATGCAACAGCATTTGTAATTATAATATAATTCTGCATTATCGTAGACTTTTTACGACCAAAATACTCCCTAATGATATTATAGGTGTTTATCTTTACGTCTCCTATTCCGGAGATTAGTTTATTTTTAAGCATTTTTTAAATATGATTCTTTGCAATAGTAAAATGAACTTCCAGTACACTCTACTGTAAAGCCAACAGTTTGCACTTGGAAATGTTTATATAAGGTTGATTATTTATCTAAACATTCAAAGGAAATTCTAAAGAATTAATGAGAATTTTCTTCCCTTTGAGGAGGCATTCCTGTTTTTTTTTTTTTCAGAGATTTTTCTATATGTTATATTCTTTGATTTCTCAGGTATGATAGTTTTATTTTAGAAACTTGTTTAATTTAAATCGTAAATTGCTTCGTTTGATTTTGTAACGTGTTTTGATTTCTAACACGATTTTGAAATGAACGCTCAGTGTTCTGTATCCCTGTATGATGATTCAATAAGATTGGAAATTACATCGAATAGAAAAATTTAATATATCATAACATCAGAGAAAAGATTAAAATGGTACACTACTAGCATGAGTACTTTATCTCATTGAGCTTCTTTCCTCGATACTCCTTTGTTTTTAATTTCCAGAAATCGGGTTGCTTTTATCTCTCTCGATCAATAAAAATAATAATTGTTTCTACTTTAGGCACAAGGCCAGCAATTATCCAGTACATTACTGGTACTGTATTTTATCGACCCCGTAAGGATGAATGGCAAAGTTAACCTCGGCGATAAAAATAATAATGATTTCTCTTTCTATTATAGGCACAAAGCCAGCAATTTGTGGGAAGAGGGAAATTCGATTAAATCGACCCCAGTGCATTACTGGTGTTTTATTTATCGAGCCCGTAAAAGATGAATGGTAAAGTTAACCTCGGCGGGATTTGAACTCAGACCGTAAATGGCTATAACTCTATGCTGCAAAGCAGGGTGTACGACGCTCAATCAATACTGCCAATTCACCACACTAATAATAATAATAATGATTTCTAGTATAGGCACAAGGCCAGTAATTTGGCGGGTGGGAAAAGTCGATTAAATCGACCCCAGTACATTACTGGTGCTTTATTTTATTGACCCCGTCAGGATGAAAGGCAAAGTTAACCTAGGCGGGATTTGAACTCAGACCGTAAAGGGCCGTAACTCATTGCTGCAAATCATGGTGTCCGATGCTCTACCGATACTGCTAAATAATAATAATAGTAATAATGATGACAGACGGCCATTACTGGGTTTAATTCAACCGAAACTATTTTCAAATAACACTTTAATAATTTCATGTAATAATTGTTTCTACATTAGGCACAAGGCCAGCAATTACCCAGTGCATTACTGGTACTTTATTTTATCGACCCCGTAAGGATGAAAGGCAAAGTCAACCTCGGCGAGATTTGAACTCAGATCGTAAAGGGACATAACTATGCTGGAAAGTATGGCGTCCGACCCTCCACCGATACTGCCAATCCACCAATACACTTTAACCTCATGCGCGTCCTCGTCCGCAGGATTCTTCAAAACACAATAGAACCCTCTGTGTTCAGAGAACGTGAGGCCGCCTGTGAAACGTGGGACCGGCTGGGACTTAGCCCAGTAGATGACCCTCCTCCTTCTCCCCTTACTGACGTCAATCCCCTCAAAGCACTTGGGATGCCATCCAGTGCAGCCTGGCCTCAGACAGGCTCACGGGCCAGCTCGACCAGCGCCCCTTGCCTGCTTTCGTGCGGACTCCAAACCCCACAGTTGTGCCTGGCTCCATCCCCTTCCCTCCTTCTTCACTGGCACACAGCTAGACAACAATAGCCTGCGCATCGGCGTTTTCTTGACGCTCGGCCTCCGGATCTGTGAGCCACACCAATGTCGCTGCGGATCCACCGTGAACTCTTTCGGCCTCCACCTGCTTTCCTGTCACCACAGTGCTGGACGCCATCCACGCCATGCTGCCCTCAACGAAGTCATAAAGCATGGCTTGGACGCTGCAGCCTTCCCATCCCAGCTCGATCCGGTGGGGCTGGACCAAGTGGACGGCAAAAGGCCAGATGGCATGACCATCTTCCCGGTGCACGGTGGAAAACCCCTCGACTGGGGTGCCACTTGCACCGACACGTGTTTCAGCCGCAACCTGGTGCAGTCTGTAACTAACACAGGTTCTGCTGCAGCTCAGGCTGAGGAGGCCAAACTCCTCAAATACCGGTCGCTCTCCGACAGGTTTGCGGTTGTACTCTTGGCAGTGGAGATTTCTGGTGTCCTTGGCTCTAGGGCTACCTCCCTACTCACCACCATAGGCGCTGCGCTGGCCAGCCGCAGGTGTGAGCCCGCGAGTTGGAGTGGCTTTTCCAGCGCGTCTCCCTTGCCGTCTTCCGGAGAAACGCCTTCTCCATTCTGTCCGTCGGGGCTGTTGGGGGGGGGGGGTCATCACGTGTTATTCCACTGAATGAAGTTTTTCAAAATTTATGTGGTAACAGTTTAAAGTGCTTTTTCAGACAATAGAAATGGATACAGATAATATAATTCAGAATGAGAAACAAGTATTTAATGACATACACTTTAAATAATTCAATATAAACTAAGAGAATAGGCAATCATCTCTCGTATACTCATCACTATTTCATAATTATAATTGTTTCTACTTTTAGCACAAGGCCAGCAATTACACAGTACATTGTTGGTACTTTATTTTATCGACCCTGTAAGGATGAAAGGCAAAGTTAACCTAGGCGGGATTTGAACTCAGACCGTAAAGGGACGTAACTATGCTGGAAAGCATGGCGTCCGACTCTCTACCGATACTGCCAATCCACTGCCTAATTATTTTATAATTATAATATAATCTATTTAGAGTTTTTCACTTCATGTAATAGCATGAAATTGTAATATATAAAATTAAGTAACTTCACGATTCTCAATCAGCCCGAGAGATGTTCTATACTTATGGGATTACTCAATAAGTAACTTTTTCATCCATTCATAAAGACGTTACTTATTGTGTAATCCTGTAGTTAGAACATCTCTGTGCCTGGTGGAGAATCGTATGGTTACTTAAATGTGTATATAAAAATTTCATGAGTTCTACAGTGTTCTATTTTTTTTCTTACATAACCACAGCTTTCAGAACTGTCATTTTTACAATTTATTTAGATGCAACCAAACAAATTATTAATGATATTCAGGAGTCTTTATAGTACTAGAGCTACAGAATGATATCTGCATACTACACAATCAATGCACAACCTGGTTAACGCATAATTACACATAATTTCATATACATATTACTAAAGTAACAAGCGAGTAGAGACGATGGCAGATCGTATCCTTACAAAATTTAGAATAACGGACAAAAGAGCAGGTGAATGATTTACAATTCCCTTCATTTTTCAAGGTGTTTGGTGAACTAGAAACATTCTAACGGCCATCAACAAAGAAGATTGCATTAACGTTATCCTGAAACTAACCAACCAAACACCGCAACCATAGCTTACCTGTATTAGACACATATCTCTGGTTAGAATCCATTATGCTAAACCCATAGCCCCCAATTACCTGATACACTGAACCTCAGCTATTTCGGATAATATTAAAGTCAAGCTACTACTTGCGGACATAGTAAAGGGGATGAAAACTGTGTCCCATATGTGCGATCCTAATGGATTAGAGAAACACATACACCACTTCATCATCATATACAGTTCTCTGGCTACAATCACAGAGACAGGATCAGGATGTCTAAAGTATCCAGGGTTAAATGGATGAATATTGCAGAAAATTATGCACATGGGACTTTCCCCATGTTTGGGAGCTTAGTTTGAAATATGTTAAAGAGAACTAATAATACTAATAAGATCAACTCATGGTATGACAGCAATATATACCATAGTGTAACGTTTGTCAATACAAGCCCCAGATGCAAACTAGCATATAGATTTAGAAGGGCCCTAGATAAACTAAATTTGAATATTATCTATCTATCTAAGGCGGATAAAATTCCCGAGATCCATGGACGAGTTCTCTCCAGCGGTCTCTGTCCCTCATTATCGCTGCCATGTCCTGCGTCTCCAACAGACCAGTGTCTGACCTTAGGACATCAACATACGTTAACCTTGGTCTTCCTCTTCTAGTGTGTCCATGTAGGGGCTCCCAAAGGAGTACTGAGTGCAATGTCAACTCTGGATGTCGGTGAGTATGTCCAGCTAACCTCAGTCTCCTCTGTGAATATTAAGATAGTAGAAAAAAACCCTAATTAAGAGAACATTCCATTTTGAGAAAAAACCTTGCACTGATAGAAAATGTATAGTCTGCAACAAACACACACACACACACATATATATATATATATATATATAATTAAATAGCTCTGTACAATATATAGAGCACTCTTCTTTCCTTTACTTTTTCTACGGAAATACTTGACACACACACACATATATATATATATATACATACACACACATACAAACATATATGTGTGGTGTGTGTGAGTGTGTGTGCGCGCGCGCGCCTGTGTGTGAGGTGTGCGTGAGTGTGTGAAATATTTTGTATATATATGCATACATACACTCACACACACACGTGTGACTTCGGTTATACTCACTATTATTATATAATATATATATATATATACATAAATAGATACATATATATAATATATATAGATACATACATACATGCATATATATATATATATATATATATATATATATATATATAGATACATACACACACACATATATATATATATGTATATATATATATATATATATATATATATATGTATATGTGTGTGTGTGTGTGTGTATGTATATATATATATATATATATATATATATATATATATATATATATATATATATATATATATGGTGGCTGCCAACTCGTTTTCAAGTACGGCCACTACTTTATATCCATGTAGGAGAACCCCTACCGATGCGCTGAACGAGTGTGACTTTTTAGTCCAGCCAGCGACTTGATAACTCTGGTACAGACACTACACTTGTGACAATTATTGACACATAGTGCTGGGTCCATGGTACCATGTGACGACAAGTGCAGAGAGATCTCCAGATATAAAACAATACCTGTGCCGTGAAGCTTTTATAGTGAGCAAAGGCACTGCACAAAGCCAGTCCCACTCTCTTAACCAAGATGATATTTACCAAAAAGAAGAACAAGTCAACATCATTGGATACCATCAGGGTATATATATATACATACCCACACATATATATATATATAGTACAATTCAATATAAAATTATGATCAACACTAATGTGTTTTTTTTGCAAATTGACAATAAATTAGCCAGATAGAAATACCTTAATTCAAGTACATAAAGTCCGCCTGTATCGATCTAAAAAATAATAAATTTATACTTACAGACGTAAAATGGCAACTGCCCTGGTGCCTAGACAAGTTTAAATTTCAAAATTCAAACCTTTTCAGCAGATCAGTCCGAACTTCAAAAAATAAACCTGTTTCACAAAGGATGGTATACTAATGAAATAATTAATTTGCAAAAAAAAACAACACATTAGTGTTGATCATAATTTTATATTGAATTGTACTGTAATGCTCAGAAGTATTTCTTAGAGCTTAATAATTGTATTTGACTCATGAGTGAAAACTCTAAATTATTATATATATATATATATATATATATATATAAATTTCTGCGATTCTGTCAAAAACACGTAAAGAAAGAGGAGTAGTTTCACTACCTCATACTACTCCTTTGTCTTTACGTCTGTTGCCTGCGTGGATGTATGTCTATGGGTATGTATTTTTGTAAGCGTGTCTGTGTTTGCCCGTTTATATTTATATATTCATACATATAACTGTATGCATATACACACATGCACACACACACGCACACACACGCGCACACACATACGCTGACGCGTATGCATAACAAGTTCTAGTATATATATAATCCTCTAACGTGCATTTAAATTGATTTTCATGATATTTCTAAATAGATTTAAAGTATATATTTTGCAGTTAATTTCTCCACTTAATATATTACGTTACTATCATGACGGCTGTATAATTGTATATTTTGTATTAGCATTCCATATTGCACAGCCGCCATTTCATTTTATTCAATCAAAATATACACATCAAAATTCGTCCAATGATAGAAATAATGTTATATTTAGAGTTCTTTTCTATCTTTGATGAGTTTGAAATGAATCAAGCCTCTAACATTTACATATTCATACTTCTGAGATGAGATATTGATTTATGACTTTTTTTTATAGTTGAAATAGTTAATATCTTATTTTAGAATTGATGTTTCTACATCACAAACATCTCTTTGAAATAGGTATATATGTAGCAATAGAAACGCTTGAACCTGATCAGAGGTAGCTCACCGAAACGCAATTCAGAAACTACAAATTTGGAGGCTACTTCTATAATGACAGCTATGAAATTTCCATCTTGTGTCTAATTTCTGGATATGTTCGCAGTTTACATAATCCCAATGTGGAATCTATGTACCTGTCCTTGGAAGTAGCATGTAACTGCTTGAGTATTCCAAGGACACTTCATCTTCAGGTAGAATCACCTGTATGTGGCCAGACTAGACTTTGAAATTACAGGTACAATCAATCTGAAGAACTTCCGTCTACCTACTTTGACGCAGATGAATTAGTTTGATCCGAGTGTATAGTAAACGACACGGCCCAAATGAAACACAGTGGTATTGAACCAAAGACCTAGTGATTACAAAGCATATCATGTAACCATTTCCTACTATGCATAACTATTTCAGTCACGGCATTATTCGAAACTTCAAACTGCTCTACAAATTTAGTTACAGAAATAGATGGTATAGATATCAATTAATTCATTCCCGAGAATTCTGTCATCCGAATTATCCGAATTGAAACTGGTATGGCTTGTGAAGAACAAAAATGCGTATAGAAAAATCCAAGCTTCTGCTTATATCAATGATTCACTATCCATTGTACTGCATATACATATATATACTATATATATATCAGGACCCGGCATTGCACGGGGTAGGAAACGTGAAATAGCAACACGTGTGTGCAAAGATTAAGGAATGTAGCTGTGTACATTTTGAATTCCCTTATTCTTAAGGAATGATTGAAGAACGACGTAGTCAACTGTGTAAAAACCAAGTAGGGATGCACGTTTAAGTAGGGATATTGAGATGACGAAATCAGCGTCAGAAGGGGGCCATAGTACAATTAGCACAAACGCTGGGCGGCACTAGTGGCACTGCATTTACACAGCAACAAAGGTACGACAAAAGAGGTCACCGCGGAATTAGCACAACCGTTGTTCGGCGTACTTACGCAGGGCGTTCATACTGCAGTGTAGGTGCAACAAAAGGGATCTTAGTAGAAGCAGCACAGATATGAGTTTTACGGTGTCAATAACACGGCAACGTACACAGGGCCCGGATTTGCGCGTGATGAAAGCACGAAGCGTCAACAGGGCGCCGACAAAAATTTTAAGGTCCCCCTCATTTCCTCAATCCCCCGAAAATGGTCCTGCTTCAAAGTAAGTAAGTATTGTGTCCTCTGTTAAATAAACCAAATTTTTAACGAAATATTATACGATACTTACGATGTTTAAGTAGCGTTTATATTGAAAATGAAAATGGCCTGTAATGACCAATGTTAATTGGTAAATTTCCTATAAACCATTAATGGAATCGGAATTTCTTTTGTCGACAGCAATACGAGGGGATTAACTAATGTGTGCTGCAAATTTAGAGGAAATCAGCTGGATTATCTTTAAGTTAGTCTCAAAATACCTAAAAATGCCTTTAAAATGCGGTTTTTCGTCTAGGGCAGGAAAAGTTAAAATTGCACTTCAAGAAATATAAGTAACGCATGTGTAAAGCTTGAAAATAATCGGTCGGGTACTTCTCGAGTCTTTGGGATTTCCACAGACAGACAGAGAGATATCCTGTTATATATATATATATATATATATATATATATATATATATATATATATATATATATATTAGAAATGTTAGCTATCGCCGTATTTATACTCATCTTTTTCCATTTCTCCGAGGGTTCTTAACCCCACTATCAGGCTAAATAATGTCTTTAATTTCTTTAGTCAAAATACGGCGATAGCTAACATTTCTAATAATTTCAAATCCACTCGGTGTTTCGAAAATATTCTTACATATATATATATATATATCGGATAACACGTGGAATATATATATATATATATATATATATATATATATATATATATATAGAGAGAGAGAGAGAGAGAGAGAGAGAGAGAGAGAGAGAGAGAGAGAGAGAGAGAGAGAGAGAGAGAAACGAGTAGAACACCGACGGCTGAGCTCAAGCCGTTTCGACGGCTAATTCTGGACTGAATTAGCCGTCGAAACGGCTTGAGCTCAGCCGTCGGAGTCCTACTCGTTCCTATTACCCACTCTACTACCCTAAGTATTGAGTAATTTGGTGCGTTGTGGTCCACCTGGTTCCTTACCACATTTCCTTCGTTATATATATATATATATATATATATATATATATATATATATATATATATATATATATATTATTGAGTAAAATGACAGGAGGCCGGACTGGTTGACTATACGGAATGACCAGTTCTGTCCAGTGGTGAACCACTAAATTTGAGTATATATTTATCTATCTATCTATCTATCTATCTCTCTCTCTATCTATCTATCTATATATCTATCTATCCCTCTATCTATCTCGGATTCTATCTAACACGTGGAAAAGGCGCTGGTGAGTAAATGTTTTAATTTCATTGGAAATTGCATGAACTGAATCTACATTCTTACACCATTTTGTAGATAAGCTGCCACCCTACACTTCGTAGGTGGTAGCAACCCCAAATAATAAGCCCATCAGGGCGAAAAACGGAGAAATCCCACAAAATTTCTACCGGAATTTTGAATATAGCCAAAATGGCAAATTCTTTGACCTCATCTTCACGAAAAACATATCAGAGAATTGTGGGGATGGGCTGATAATCTCACCTTCCACAGTACTAGTGACAGGTGAAGGCTGCCTGCCAGCTGCTATCACCAACAACAACAACAGTAACAACAACAGCAACAAAAACAACAACAACATCAAAACTGTCAGCCAACAATTAGACAGAGGTGGTGGAGGGACGGTAAAAGTGTCAAGCCAACAGGCAGCTCGCACCGCCTCATTGAAACACTTCGATATGTTTAAAACACACCCTGACAACAACACCAGCACCACCAACATGAAAACTGTGAATGGCACAAACCAAAACAACGCCATCAACAACAACAGTGACAACGAGAACAAGAAGAACAACAGCGACAACAAAACCACAACCAACAACAACAACAACAACAACAACACCAACAACAGAAAAAACGAAAACAACATCTACAGACACGGGGGCCCGGGCAGGAACCCTTCGAAAAAGATCTGTCCGAAATGCGTGCGCGACGAGGAAACCGTCGCGCACGCATTTGTACACTGCCCGGGGGTAACCGACCTGTGGGGCTATGTAGAACGACTATTGTCGCGGGTGGGACCAATCCAATTGACCACCGAGTCCATTGTCATGATCAAACCGCCACCCTCCTTCAAAAACGAGGGAGAGGCGGTTTTCCTATGTGTTATGGCTATGGTGAAAGAGGTTATATGGTGGACGAGGTTAAAAGGGCTGAGGTCAGACACCTTTCTCTCCGGCGAGCAACTGATTCGTTTTTTCAAATATCATTTTGGAAGAAGAATCAGGATGGAGAGAGAAGTGCTGTAGCCCAGCAAATTTTATAAAAGGTGGGTGGTGAATGTGACAAAGATGGCCCGAGTGGTTGGGCCTTCTCTCTATATAAGCCTGTGGGTTGAGGAAAAATAGGAAGAGAGGAAGGGCGTACTCACACTTGGTGCTCCTGGAGATGAGGGTTGTACATTTTTTCGGGGTGTGTACAACCCCTGTGTAACGCCTCCCCCCTATTGGGAATTTCAATTGTTATTTTATTAATATTTGTATTTTCATATACCTGTATGTAAACTCCCCATTTGTATTTGTCCCCTTCTTTTGTGCCCTTGTGGCTAATAAAGAAAATTATATATCTATCTATCCCTCCTTCTCTCTTCTTTCATTCCCTCTCTCATTTTTTTCTCTCTTTTTCTCTTTTTCCTTATCTCTTTCTTTCTCTCTCTATCTCTCCCTCATATATATATATATATATATATATATATATATATATAAAAGATTATATATATAATTGTAAAATATGTATAATATATATGTATATATATATAACATATATATTTATAAATATATATGTTATGAAAGTATGTATTAACATACACGTGTACATACACTATAGATATCTGAACATAAAGCCATAAACCATATGTGCACATTCACCCACAAATATATGGTGACAAGTAGCCGTTGAATATATTTCCAGTATTTGACTACCAATATGTCCAGTTGGCGGGACATTAGATGTCGAAAATAATTCGAAAATAATAAAATTTGATAATGCATCATATTTATGCGTAGATGGGTTAAGCAATGTTCTTCATGTACATGACTGACAATGTCATATTAATATATGTATATATATATATATATATATATATATATATAACGAAGGAGTTGTGGTGAGGAATCCGATGGACCATAACGCACCATAGTACTCAATACTTAGGGTAGTAGAGTGGGTGATAGGAAAATGTATGGCCCCGACGGCAGAGCTCAAGCCGTTTAGACGTTTCAATGGCTATTTCTGGACTGGAAATAGAAGTAGAAACGGCTTGAGCTTTGCCGTCGGGGTCATACATTTTCCTATATATATATACACACACACACGCATATATATATATATATATAATATACATATATAATATATATATATAATATATAATATATATTTAATATATAAAATATAATATATAATATAATATATATATATATATATAAATACATACATATATATATATATACATACATATATATATATATATATATATATATATATATATATATATATATATATATATAATATATAATATATAAACTATAATATATAATAATATATATATATATATATATATATATATGTACCACCACCCCACTCCCAAGAGCGTGAAATTAATAAACATTCGTTGTACTGCCTCTCTGTTTTGTTCCTGTTCAAATTTTCCATTATATATATATATATATATATATATATATATATATATATATATATAT
>OZ024746.1:65463799-65466299 GCA_964016885.1 Eledone cirrhosa | reverse complement strand
AATGGACATGCATTGTGGTGCACATCGAAGTATCTACTGTTCAAAAGGAGATATTTCCTTGAATTCCAATCACGCAGATACAAAGCAACATATCATTTTTTACAGACTAAGATACTAACATAACTTGTATGTGCCTCTTAAGAAATCTTGATTGAATGTTTAAATGAATTCTATATAGAGATAACACTTGTTCACCCGTCACGCTCCATTTGTTCCCCCAGCAAGACAATGGATCGATGAATAATGCTATGAAATAACTTAATATCCAGCAATTATATGGTATTAGAAATAAAGCCAGACTTGGTACGCCAGTTGTGTTTATACGTATAGAATATGTAGTATTTCTTTCTTTGTTTGATTGTACATATGTTTTTTTCCCCATCGATGTTTGTATATATGTATAAAAGAAATGGAGAAATTAATTACCATGTATTCGTGATAGATATAGAAGAGTAGAAGTAGAAACAAATTAAAAATTGGATGAGACGAGATAGTATAATAGAAAATATGGAAGTACGATAAAGAATGGAGCCGAATGGCAAAAGTTGTTTAAAAAATCGGAAATATGAAAATAAAAGATAATGCTTTGGAAACGACCAGCGTGATACAATAAACTAAAAATCTTATCTAAATGTGATATCAGACTTAGTAACTATAAGGTCAAATTGCTGCAAAATGAAATATAAAACCAACTCTTTTGGTTTGCGCTTTTACACCCAACATTCCCAATAATGATCACCATGATTGCCAGCATCAATAATGATTCACAGCTATTACTGCTAGAACGAGCAACACCGCCAGATAAAACCATAAGGATTACAATTACCGATATCACTACAAATTTTAGTTTATCATCCACCGCAAGGGAAAAAAAAGAAACAATATTAAATAAATTAGTAAATTATAACTAAAGTTTGAAACAACTTCAGCAAGCATAGACTACTGCAAACATGGGAAGCACTGCCTAAGAACAGTAATTGTTTCTACTTTAGGCACAAGGCCAGCAAATACCCAGTGCATTACTGGTACTTTATTTTATCGACCCCGTAAGGATGAAAGGCAAAGTCAACCTCGGCGGAATTTGAACTCAGATCGTAAAGGGACGTAACTATGCTGGAAAGCATGGCGTCCGACCCTCTACCGATACTGCCAAAGAACAGTAATATTGTTAATATATCATTGTATATGGGGATATATTACTGGAATGGGATGTATGTTATGAAATGGGATGTATGGTTGAAGTTGACATCGACTACTTAAGGAATCGAACCGGATCTAGCTGTCGAAACGGCCGGAGCTCAGCCATCGGGGTCCTGACTCTTTTCCTATATATATAAGCGCGTGTGTGACTGTATTCGTGTGTGCGTGTACTGTGCGCTTATGTGTATATCTGTGTGTGTCTGTATACGTGTGTGGGAAATATTTTATAGCAAATGTTATTTACTTTATATATAACAAGTGAAGGGATATTTATAGTTCATCTTAAATTCACTGGGTCCTTTTAATTGGATTTGTATCATTACACACATCTTCACTCACATATATAATTAACTAACTTTCTTCTTACCGGCATCCTCCCTCTCCCTCCATTCTTGACGAAAGTCTATTTATCTTTCCCCGTTCCTGCGTTATGCTTTCGACATTTTACTCTCTAATTTTACTGTATGCCTGATGAGTTGGACTATTTTCATGGAGAAAAGAAGTACGTTCTTTGAAGCTTCTAATTAAATTGTCTCTACTTTTAGTACAAGGCCAGCAATTACCCAGTGCATTACTGGTACTATATTTTATCGATCCCGTAAGGATGAATGGCAAAGTTAACCTCGGTGGGATTTGAACTCAGAATGGCAAAGGCCGTAACTCTATGCTTCAAAGCATGGTGTCCGACCCTCTACCGATTCTGCACATCCACCACCCCTTTGAAGCTTCTAATTTAATGTTAATAAAATATGTATATATAAATACATGAGTAGTGTGCTCATGCGCAATGATGCTATAAGATAGCGTGAAGACCATTAAAAAGACGAAAAAAAGTTTTCCATCAGCCGCTTTCTCCCAGATACCGGTTATGCTCTTTAAACCGTTAAGAGAAAGGACCGCGGCAACTCATACCGTCTTAGGGTAGATAGCTGAATCAACGCTATTGAATGTCAACAAACATCGTGTATACGTAGTCCATCTTTTACGAAGGGCTGGGGGATAAGTTTTTTATAAACATTGATGTGTTCACGTACGGAGATGTTACAAAATATCATATAAAATAGAGTGAGGAACCTTACAGATGAAAAAAACGAAGTTGACATCGACCGCTTCAAGGAGTCGAACCCCATATATATATATATATGTATAACAAAGAAGGTGTGGTAAGATACGAGGTGGACCATAACGCACCAGAGTACTCGACACTAAGGGTAGTAGAGTGGGTAATAGGGAAAAGAGGCAGGACGCCGACGGGGTTCGGATCTAGCTGTCGAAACGGCCGGAGCTCAGCCGTCGGAGT
>OZ024746.1:65456299-65458799 GCA_964016885.1 Eledone cirrhosa | reverse complement strand
AGTATACCATTAATCATATGTCAACTAAACCAAAGATAGTCAACATATTGATTTCCAAGGTGTAAATTAGTTAGGTTTATAATATTTGAAGCAGAATTATGAAGTCAAACAATAGTAAATTATTAATTACATTATAACTAAATTAAAGTTAATAATAGGGAAAAGAAACCCAAATAAAAATAAAATAAAGTATTACATCGGTAGTAGCATATAAATTATATGTAAACTAAGTTAAAAATTATATATTTATTTCAATAGTATATGTTAATTAGTATATGTTAATTAGGTATACAATACATAAAGCAGATATTGTATTTCATCAATAGCATAATATAATTATATGCAAATAAAAATCAAAATTAATACGCATACACATACATATACATACACATACACATACATATACATATATATACACATATATATATATATATATATACATATATATACACACGTACATACATATATAGTCACATAAATATACATACAGATACACATACAATACACACATATATACATATACATATAGATATACATATCTTTTTCAAAAAATTTGCACAGAATATATTAAACTAGGTATATATCCAAAAACACCTCCCATTCTATGATTACATGAAATTCTGCAATTCGTCTGTACAAGGATACTAATTTTAAGCAAATTAAAATTAAAATTAAAGTTTTAGGTTGATTAAAGCTAAAACCAAATAATAAATATATTTCCAAAATGTATATTAATTAGGTCAATAATACTAAAAATTCTTTCTCCGTCATAGGATACATGATATTATTTTGTTATATTTTATCTGTAAAAGAATTATAATAAAAAAAATTTTATAATAAAAGGTTAAACTAAATTAAAAAAAATTAAAAAATTATAATAAAAGGTTAAAATAAGTTAAAATTAATCTATAAATTAAATTACTGAATATATATTAGTAATATTTAAAGGTTTTTCAAAATTAATGATTACATAATATTTTCTCATCTGTAATAAAATATTAATTAAATTAAATTTATAGGTTAACTAACATTTAAATTAAATTAAATTCTAGAATAATGTTATTAATTAGGTTTATAATATTTAAATGTTTTTTTTAGTTTATGATTACACGATATAATTAATTCCTGTCTTTTATTTAATAAGATATCCCTAGACTTCATTATTTCAAATAGTTCTTGGGAACATAATCTACATTCCTTTCTATTATTTTGATAAGGGGTGGCTCTTTTGAGCACACTCCAGGTCAAATCATATTTTATATTTTTATTTTTATAACTATTGATTTTTTCTGCTAGAGATGTTGTATTAGCCAGTGCGGCATTTTTAAAGCTATGTTTGTGGGTATTATACCTTGTCTTAAAATTGTTAGAGGTAGCTCCTATATATGAGCAAATAGAATCTTTAGTTTTAACATTACATTTATAGACTATGTTGTTAACAAGACAATTCCCTTTTAATGGGCAGTTTGTTTTATTTCTACAGTTACATCCTTTCGTTAATTCTATATTTGAGGAGATATTATTGTTAATTTGATGTACTGGTGGTATACTTATAGTTTTCTTACATTTATATGCATTATATGCACTTATATTTTGTTTTATGTTATTTGTTGTAGAATATGAGAATTTAACTGTAGACCTATTTAAGATTTGATGGTATTTGTGGTTTGGCGGGAAGTTTTTCTCAAGGATATAAAAAAATTTTTTAGCAATATTATCCTTAACTTGTAAATTAAAAGGAGCATTATACCAAGTAACTCGTCTATTACGGTTTCTATGTTGTTTATTATTTTTATTATTTTTATATGTTGTATCATGATTTTTACTAGGAGGAATAATGTTAATGATCTCACCACAACTATTTTTAGTTATATTTGTAGATTTAGGTGTTTTATCTTTTTTATTAGGAGTTTTATTATTAATATTTATTATAGTCTTATGATGAGTAGTTTTTTGAGGGTTACTATACTTTATATTAGAAGATTTAGTATTTTGGGGTATACTGTGGGTGGCATTTAGGTGTGTACCTTTCATTTGGTGTTTGTTGGTAATATTTTGCTGTATGTTTTCAGTATTTTTAGTAGAAGTTATATACTCTAATCTATTTTTGTGGCCACTTCTATCTAGAGCTTCATTATAAAAGGTCGCATTTTTATCAAATACATCTTGGTTAGAAGAAAGGTTAGAAATTCTAAGTGATATATTATATGCAAGGTTTTTAAGGATAGATTTAGGGTGATTAGATTGTGAGTGTATGTAATGTAAGTTTTGGTTAGGTTTATGGTAAGGTTGGTATATACCCGTAGCTAAATCTAAAGTTATATCTAGGAAATTTACTACTTTACTTGTTTTTTCAAAAGTAATATTAAGATTATAATAGTCCTTAAGGAAAGTTCTAATATGCTTTTTGTTTTTTTCGATTTCTGAAAGGCTAAGGTTGTTAGAAAGAAGAAGACAGTCATCACGATATAAACCACCTTTGAGGTGGGGAAAAGAGGCA
>OZ024746.1:65403799-65448799 GCA_964016885.1 Eledone cirrhosa | reverse complement strand
GCATTTATCTTTTCCGTATTTCTAGATGTATAAAGAGGAAATTCGAACTTACAGAAATAAAATATCAATTTCTAAATGACTCGATATGATATCCAGTGGCACATAGCATCACACACTTCTTACACTGAAAACCTATACGTGATTAGTTGATATCTTTCCTCGTCTCTATCTTTCTCCATCTCTTTCACGCTCTTCATCCGTCTCATTTTACAAACTTACACACACACACACATACATATGTGCTGTTTGTGTGTCTATTTGTGCATGTGTGTTTATGTGTATAAGTATAAGTAGCATTTGGAATAAAGTTTGCTTCAATGTGTATATATCCTACTATTAATAAGAAATTGTCTGACCTTTATACTTGATCTCTCTCTAACCCTTCTCTCGTTTTACACACACAAGCACACATACAAAAATACACACACACTCACACACATATATATATATATATATATATATATATAGTTCCAAAACAGTATAGTCTCTACGAATAGATTCTTTGTTGTTGACATTTATATTAAAAATGTGTTTAAAGTAAATATTAATGCTTAAATTTCTCCTTTGATATTTGTTAAGTTTTGATCATATATACCAAAACCATTCGCCATAGGTTAAGCGTCAGAAATAGCAAATATATCGTAAAGACGTATTTGTAAACACGTTTATTTTAATCTCGGCTAATAGGTAATAGTAATTGTTAGATCATCGAATAGAATATTTGCGGTATTCGTTGCGGGTATCTGCTCTCTGCGTTCAAATCCAGCAGAGGTCAAATTTTCCTTTCACCTTTTCAAAGTCGATAAAAATGTACCAGTCTAGTACAATCTCTCTTTTTCACTTCATTTATCTTAATTTATCTCCTTCGCTGGAAGAAACTTGTTATGTTCAGACCCGGAGAGGATGTGGGCTTCTTTGTTTTTTGTCATTCAGGGTTCGATAATGTAAGGAACATTTAAGTATTTTGTCATCATGATCGACTTTACCTTTCTTTAGAAGGAATGACCAAGTGGTTAAGGAGACATCAATATGCCAGCTATAGAACGACTTTAATAATGGGTGAAAATAATTGTTTTAAACATTTCTAATTAAAAAAAAAAAAACATTTAGTTCACCAGTTAATTCTTTTTAAGGGTTAGAAAAAAAACCCAGTTTTTAATGCAATACGAGCGAGAGAGGGAGAGATAGAGAGAGGGGAAGGAGAAGAGATGTGAGGAAAGGAGAGATAGGGAGAGAATGAAGAGGAGACAGAGATAGAGGGAAAGAGTGGAGGAGCGAAAAGGAGATGGAGAAAGCTAGAGAGAGAGAGAGAGGGATATGGGAAGAGGGGACGTCGGGGGAAGAGAAAAAGATATTTTTCTGTATTTGGAGTACAAAACGGGCTTGACATAATAAGGTAGAGTAAAATCAAATTTAATAGATTGTTTACGAAAGAAGAAGAAGAAGAAGAAGAAGAAGAAGAAGAAGAAGAAGAAGAAGAAGAAGAAGATCCTCTTTTGTTAGAAGACGAATTTAGAATGTAGATGCAATGATTTACCCTTCACTCTTTGCGCCCTTTGGCTTTGCCAGATTCCGCCTCGCTCAACTCGGTGTTCTGAGGTTAACTTTGCCTTACATCCTTACGAGGTCGATAAAATAAAGTACCAGTAATGTACTGAGGTAATTTCTGGCCTTGTGCCAAAAGTAGAAACATTTATTATTAACACGAAATGACAAAAGAAAAAGGGAAATATCACCTAATTTCTAACATTAGAACATTGATATCAATACAATTCAAGTCAATTAGTATGAAATTTCTTTAACTTGAATTATTATGAATAGACATTAGACACAATTGCAAATTCTAAATGTATCAGATTCCTAATGAAGCAGGAGGGACATGTTGTTTTGGATGGCAATAATTCATGTATATTTAGAGTATAGTGGGTGTAAATATAATTGTTTCTACTTTTGGCACAAGGCTAGCAATTACCTAGTATATTACAGATACTTTATTTTATCGACTCCGTAAGGATGAAAAGCTAAGTTAACCTCGGCGGGATTTGCACTCAGTCCGTAAAGGGACGTAACTCTATGCTGGAAAGTATGGCATCCGAACCTCTACTGACACTGCCAATCCACCGCCTTTAGTGGGTGTAAATATAATGTCAGATATAGTGCTATTAATATCAAGTTCTAACAAAATTTCATAAGTGACATAATGTAGAAAGCCGGAAGTTATGATACATAAAGTTGACTCCAATGGGATTGGAACTTAGAATGTACGAGGTTCCAACTGGTTTTCTCCCTTCTGGGCCCTCTTTCGGGTCTCGGGATACGCAACCTTTGTGCATTGATCCCACGTCTCCCAGGATAGGTTGCAGACCCATCGAGGCAGTAACAAAATATTGCAAAGCATTAAGCCTGTCATTTGACAGATTCTGGCAATCTACCAACATTCAATTGTAGTAATATCAAACGTTACATGACACATTTTGGATAGCATAGTTTATTATATTTGCAGGTGGCCACGAGGTTGAAGACGAAAATTGTTGTAGACCCCAATATATAACATTTTATTAGCTCTTACGGTGCCGTTTGAACTTATAATTTAAATGGAAGTCAAATATTACCGCAAGGCATCTAACATTTTTGTAATTCCATCTCCCCTAGATCAAGGTATTATAATACCAATGACAGAGTAATGACTAACGCCACAAAGTAACTGCTGAATATTACACAACAGCTGCAATCCTATCGTCAAAAGACATGTATTTATAGCTGACTTACATACACAGTATATACCATGTGATATATTATAGTGGTAGCAATGGTAGTGTAAGTAAATATGCATATAGTCGTACAAATGTTTCAGTTTGAACAGGTTTCGCCCACCAGATTGTCTGATGCTATAGAAAATCCGGCCTTTGTTTTTGTCTGAGTGATCTTATGACATAGGCTGACCTCTTGTCACAGACTAGTTCGGAAATAACCTAATCACTAATGTGAACTGTCAATGGTAATAAGCAATGATAATAGGTACTGCTCTTTTCGACGCGACTAACAAGAATATTTCACTCTCTGCAATGAAAAATAACGAAATGAATAGAGACGAAAACCATTTACTGTTAAAATAGATATGAACAGGATATGGAGTAGGTTCATTAAGTTTTTCTTTTGTCTAATTTTCTTGCATTTACTAGAATAAAAATAAAATTATTAGATATAAATAGGTTTCTATATAGATTGCCGATATTATATGAACATTCAAATATATTCAGAAATCCCATAAGGTAGACGAAATTTAATGTGTTATATTCGGAAACCTGACTGACATATCAGACCACATGGTGCTTACATAGTGAAAGAGCCAGATGCACATATGTTTGCATGCATAAATTTAACCAAACTAATTTCCCTTACTGAAAATATAGTTTTACAATCTTGTCTGAACTAACGATTATAAACTCATTAGAAGAAACTTACTTTACGACATTTCAGAGCAAGCGACCCTTTTTCTATAATACTTCAGGATATAGTATGTTAAAGAAAATAACGGCTGGGAAATTAAAGTAAATGTCAAACTGTATATTGATTCGTCATGCTCTTTTAATAGTTACAGTATTTTTATGTGTACCACTAATATATACTTAACTATATTTGAACAGAAGATTCTGTGCAGTTGTACGACCATGCAAGAAATGGTAGCTACATTATCCACAAATCAAACCATAACACTTTAAATCTGGAAGGATTGACTAATATATCGCCTAATACTAGAGACGGGATCGTCACGACTGGAAATCATTTGATCACATGTCAGCTAGATCAGAGACTATATAGGAGTAAGCATCAAAAGCAACATGTACTTAGGTATATTCAGCCTAGCTTGACTGTTGTTTACTTCTGCTAAATTGATCTTCACTAGAATTTTCAGTATTACGAATTGTGAACAATTACTTGAATATAAGAGATGCCTAATTCTAACCGAAATTTCGACACAGTTTCAATATCTGATTGATATAATTGCAATGTATTTATTTATAGAATATTATATTGAAATAGTCCTGATTGGCTCTTATTCTACGGACATCAAAGGAATGGTAGGCAAAATGAGTTACAATAGTCTTTGAATAAGGCATAAAAATGTGGAAAAGGCATAGTCATGGCAGTTGTGTTGTACGTTTATTTATCCCAGCCTCGGTGCTTTAATTTCAAAACCAAACAATGTTTTCGAGTGTGTATGGTATGTTTGATAAAGAAACCTGGTAGGTAATTAATTAATAAAGTCTGGATCATTTACCAGTAAAGTACGTATTTAATCAACTCCGTACGGATGAACGTAAAGGTAACCTCGACGTGATTTGAACTCAGAACGAAAACAGCCGTACCTCTATGCTGCAAAGTATGCTGTTTGCTGCTCTATCCATACTGCCAATCCACAACCTTTAGAACTCACCATTAAAACCATATACTAGTATTGAAGTAGAACAATCTAAGTCATTGGATGAAAATTGGATTAGCTTTAGATTCGGGGAAAATCCATAGTTATATTATCTGAAATACTGCATAAATATGAGTTGCATTTATCATTCTCGGGTATTATTCTGGTAATAACAATTTATACTATCTGATTAAACGCATAATTCTGTACATCTAATTAAATTCTCAAAAATTAATTCTATAATCATTTATAATATAGCAGTGGAAAATTATGCTAATGCTTATAGGCGTGTAACCTAATTTTGATTTCGTCTGTAATAAATGCATCAATTAAGCTATTCTATACATAGTTCTGTCAAACATTGTTATTTCAACTTAAGTAAGGATGGTATTATCTAAGATTTTCTATATGAATAATCGTATAATCATATGTATCATCAAGGTGGGGAAAATAGGCCAAGCCTGACCAGTTTAGAGGAATTCAAACTGAAACGAAATGATCATGCCAGAAGCACTCTACCAGGGTGTTTTCGTAGAAAAAATGAAGACAGAATAGCAAACAATATATATATATATATAGGAAAATTTTAACCCCGACGGCTATTTCTGGAGTCCAGAAACGGCTTGAGCTCTACTGTCGGGGTTAAACATTTTCCTATTACCCACTCTACTACCCTGGGTATTGAGTACTCTGGTGCGTTAGGGTCCATCTGGTTCCTTACCAAACTTCCTTCGTTATATATATATATATATATATATATATATATATATATATATATATATATATATATATATATATATATATATATGTATATATGCGTTTATTTAATTGCGTATGTAAGAGTGGATTTAATGTTTGTGTACTAAGTTGCGACAACATAGTAAATAAGCCCTGACTTGTTCATTTGCTTAAATAATATTTAGATTCTGCTATATTCCACTACAAATTTGGTTTTATGTTATCGATACCAAGAGAATGTAAAACAAAACGAAATGACATCTGGATATTCAAGGTATTTAATGAGGGGTATTTTTTCAGCGTGACTGCCTGCTTGATACATAATCATAAGATTAGAGTTGATTAACTTTAATTTATATTTTCTCAAGAAATACCCCTACATTGATGTGAAATGGAATGTGGAGACCTAGTGTCGCTCATTTATTTCTTATGTACATTTGAAACGAAGTGGAAAGATTCGAGGATTCACCAAAAGTTTCCTATGCTCGTCTAATATATTTTATATTGATTTTGTTTTACGTTAGCACATTGCTGTATGTGAGTGCTACATTAGGTTATATAACATAGCTATAAATATAAGCGTGAGTGCTACATTAGGTTATATAAATTCTTTTACATGATAGATGATTATATTTTATTGGAATTCCGTGATATGTAATACAAATATAAACCCAGCGTGGAATTGCATGCACTGTACAGGGAACTTAGTCTTTTAAAACCTATAAAGTTCATTGTTGTGTTAATTCACCCCAGATTAAAATAATTTCATATCATTATACATGGACGGTTTATTGCCCTGCCGTGCTCTACTAGAATTTCGAACCTTTTTTGCCTAATCATAGTGAATGTTGTGTTAAGAATTTGTTTACTGCTAAAATCTAAAATATTGATTTTCGTACATTTTTAAAACATTGCAAACGCATTTAAATGAACGGTTGCTAAAATCCGATTTAAACATCTAGTATAATTTGCATCTATCCTGTAACTATTATCAAAATACGGTAGAAAAAAGTATTTAGTGAATCAACAGTTTCTGAAAGTCAATGAACTTGTTTCACTGAAAGATTTTCCATCACTATTAAAATGGGTTTAGATATTTTACAGAAAATTACTTAGATAGACGATCGTGTATTTTTGTTTGGAAAGGAACAGACATGATTTTATTACCTAATAATTGTTATACAAGGAATACCATTATAAACCATTTCCAGGACAAACCCTGCAGCATACATATTGATTTACTGAGATTATTTCAATGAATTAAACCAAAATACAAGGTAGAAAACAAACACCATTTTTTCTCAACTAATAGTTTTGCTTCACTAATTTTTTCATAGACTCTGCACATGGTTCCGTCATAAGCAATTTGCCATCTTATTCCTTCTTAAGCTAGTTTCTTGTTTTAAAATGTATTTACTTTACATCTGCGATTTGAAAAGCATTTTTAATTATTAACCGGTTTGCGATCTAATTTTGCTGGAAAATAATCCTAAGTTATTGCGATTTCTTCAAATATTTTTCTAAATTTCACCTTATTGTTCCATCCACAATTTTCCACGTAAACAATATATGACCGGTAATGGTATAACCTAAACTATTTATGTTATGTGACAAAATATTTTCTTATAAGGGAAAATCCGATTACATTGTATACGAGAGGTGACATGTAGTGGCTTCAAAATGGGATGGAAAGCGAGTTGAATTCTTTGTTAGCAAGTAGCTTAACTCTCAAAGAAGGGTTATTATCAGTCTAATCTGAAACATGGAAAATAAAGCATTAAATCCCCGTATAATTTATTCCTGTTAGTTTAAATACGATGAGTTATCATACAAGAATATCTAATATTTAATCAAAATAACATATTAACATCAAATCTGACATATGATCTTGCTTATTCGAGTTGTTAAGCTATGAGCTGGCGTTTTACCGTTACAAGAATTTTGCTTTTAACGTTTCCCACATTTGAAAATATTTTTACAAACAGTAAAATATTTTTAAAAGCAGTTCTAGATACACTTAAAATTTCTTCACGGGTGAAATAATTTTGATCATGCGTATGTTTGCAAAGAAAATTCAATTCGCTTTCCAAGTCCTTTTCAAGACATCCAATTGCACCTCACCTAAAATACTAATGGAACTGGAAAATACACGGACTTCAAAACAACCAAGTTTTATTTAAAATACAAATATGTTTGTCAGTCAAATGAAACTAATGTTTTGATTGTCTAATAAGTTAACTCATTAATGGACTTTGGTCTTTGCTCAAGAATACAATTTGAAAGAATATATTTTCAATTCATAAAACACAATTAGAAGTGAGATTAAAAACAAAACGAGAACAAAGAACAAATAAAGAGGGCAGAGGCAAATTCTACATACTTGGTCGGATAGCATATCTCAGCAAAGAATCACGGATAAAATGTTGACATAGTTGCTGCAAAGAACAGCCAACGAAATCCCATGTACTAGCCATTCTACCACATGGTTCTCATTTCTCTGTCGTGATGCACTAATCCCAATTTAGCAAACTAAGAAATAAAATATTGGTGATAAGATGAACATTGAAACATTTATATATTTTACAATTATACTGAAGCGTTAAAATAACTGCAGAACAATTATTCGAAAATACAAAGTTCCTAAGTTCTTTAAATTCTATTGGTCTTTATGGACAACATTGTTTGAATACTATTGATTATAGATCTGTTGGAATAGGTATGAAGTTTTGCTAAACAACTACACCAGCAACTTTAAAACATTACGTTGCATTACAGATGCCATAATCATTTTACATGAGCAAGATGAAAGATTACTTATTAAGATGGCGCAGCGAAATTCTTTCGAACTATGTCACATCTATATACATAATATCTTAATAATTCAGCTATTCTAATATGCTAGAAACAAATGAATTAACATATCCTGCTGTCCTACGATGAGAATAATACTTTCCATTGATTATTCTACTAGAACGTAAAATTAATATATGTATTTTGATCTTCACTTCCTAATCAGTACCGACAGAGCAGACTTATGATTCAAAAGCTATTCTTGTGACACACGCTCCATCCTTTTACGAATAGCTAGAACTATATTATCTACTGTGACTCTTTTCAGTACGTGAAGCAACCACATACAGGTGCAAAAAAATAATTAAAACGCATATATATTTTCAGACTGTGTGACAAAATTGTTTTAGTTTATATCGCTTAGACTCTGAGTCTCATCAACTCTAAATCCAGAAATATTATTTGCTATAATTGATTTACTTTTAATCCAAATTTGATTTCTATCAGAACATAGTTAATAATTGCTATACTTGATTAAAACACATGTCAATTATATATATTTAGCATAACATTACCAGCAATACTATTCTCATCAGCAACAAAATTGGATTTCTTTGTTATATGAGTGCAGTGCAAAATCCTATAACAGTAGGCTATAATGAAATATTGGTTCAATATTATTATAATAGATTATTTAATTAATATTACGACTTTGAGTAAATATAATATGAACTCAAAACTTTGCATTTGTTCAGAGTTCGAAAATGATATACTATTTCGTGTTTAGACGTCATTCTATGTTGTATTTTCCACCATAGATATGAATCAGATGTTCTGAAGTATATATACTTTAATAACTGGGTCGCAGTCTAATGTTCATGAGGTGAGACAAAATCGGTGCGGCGAATTAGTACATCCGTTAGAACATCAGATAAAGAGGTTTGCGGTACTTGTTGCGGTTCTCCGCGCTTCTTGAGTTCCAATCTCACCGAGATCAACTTTGCTCTTTATCCTTTCGAAGTCGATAAATAAGTATTAGTAGAATACTGGAATCAAATTATTCATCTCTCTCTCTCTCTCTCTCTCTCTCTCTCTCTCTCTCTCTCTCTCTCTCTCTCTCTCTTATTTGAGCTAAATCAACTGTGTTCCAAACTTGAAAGAGAATATGTTCCCCATATGTAAAGTGTCTCTGCCGTGTGTCACGATGATTCGATTAGAAGTTCATGGTTTTTGTTGAACTTAGACCATTCCTGACGCCAAACAAGATACAGTCAAGTGTGTTTCTTTGTATTTCTTTATACATGGACAATGACGTGCAATCAGCCAGAACGCAAATAAATCAGACGTTGAATTCTGGGGAAAGACCATAGAACTTTATACCGAGGGAACAAATATATTGAAGCATATCAATCATATTTCTCGAGTTTTTTTTTTACTATTTCTTTTAATCTTTCTCAATTTGTACAAATATGTGATTGTGTTCTGGATATCCGAGATGTATTTACATCTGTCGGTTTGACATCATGTATTGTTACCATTAAATAACAAATACAAAACAAATAAAAGAAGCAAAACGTAAAACATTGATTTTGTTGTATTTATTCAAAGTCGCTTTAAATATATGTTTAATATGATATGCAATTACAGAATCTTTTTGTTCAGCTCAAATACAAGCAGTACAGCAGAGAATAATGGCTCCTTGTTTCTATTTCTCATCCTCCCTTTTCCTTCCAATTCAGAACTGCACCTGCGCGCGTTTATATATATATTTATTTATATTCATATATATACATACATACATATATATATATATATATATATATATATATATATATATATATATATATATATATATATATATATATATATATGCAAAAGTTCTATTTAAAATTGTTGGGATACAACAAGTAAATATTTTTATAACTGATATAAAGCACTCGACAAGTATTTGGAGTAGATATACGATATTAATAAATCGAAACTATATTTATAAAACCATATTTATTTCATTATACATATTTCAGGGATACCAAATTAAATAATGGTATGCCTTCATCAGACAAAATACAATATATAACAGTTTTACAAATAAGCCTTGACGTACCCTTTTAAAATGCAACCATTATTTTTGGAAGCTATCCGTATGGCTTCCAAAAATAATGGTTGCATTTTAAAAGGGTACGTCAAAGCTTATTTGTAAAACTGTTATATATTGTATTTTGTCTGATGAAGGCATACCATTATTTAATTTGGTATCCCTGAAATATGTATAATGAAATAAATATGGTTTTATAAATATAGTTTCCATTTATTAATATCGTATATATATATATATATATATATATATATATATATATATATATATATATATATATATATATATATATATAATTTTATATGAGCAAGTGTGTGTGTGTGTGTGTGTGTGTGTGTGTGTGTATAGGTTTGTATATATATATGTAAATATATATATATATATATTTATTAAAATAACAGATTAAAGTTTAAGCAAAGAATCGCTGCTTTCACCCTTGTATATATATATATATATAGAGAGAGAGAGAGAAAGACATATATATATATATATATATATATATATATATATATATATATATATATATATATATAATTTTATATGAGCAAGTGTGCGTGTGTGTGTATATGTTTGTAGATATATATATATATATATATATATATATATATATATATATAGAGAGAGAGAGAGAGAGAGAGAGAGAGAGAGAGAGAGAGAGAGAGAGAGAGAGAGAGAGAGAGAGAGAGAGAGAGATGTATGTATGTATGATTGTATATGTGTGTGTGTGTGTGTGTTCATGAGATTGTCATGTTTTCCAACATATGTAGATATCTATGCAAACATTATTGCAACCGACGTGGACAATTTTCTTTAAATAGTCGTTGATAGAAACCGTAAAATGATATGTCAAATTCAGTCAATCGCCTCTTTCTGATGACATGTCGTTATCTGTTATTGATAGGCAAATCCTTCAGCTGAATACTAATCTAAAATAAATTGCTCTCGGATGCTTTTTAGAAATCCAATCCCGGCAAGTAGGAGATAAAGCATGCTTATAAATTATTGCATACCTCAACAAATTTCAAATGTATAAATTTGAATAGAAAATATCACCGATGTATAATTTAAAAAGAAATGAGTAGGATACCTAGACAAACATTTCTGGAAAATATTAGCTTCAATTTCGACCTGAAACAAATATTTACACCTTAAGAAATATACATGTGAAATAGGCCGAAGGCACCCTTCTCTTTTTATTTGATATTTGAATTGCAAACATTTGTAAATATAGAGATCTATCAATTCTTCCGTACAATTTTCAAAGTTGTTTAGAAATTATTAGTTATTGTTTAGTGGCATAGTCAGCACGTTACGCAACACATTAAACATTTGGGGGGATTAATTTCATTAACATGGGTAAGGATTGATACTTAGTGAGAGCAGTATTTTAACTACTACGGAGCAATATATAAAATTCTAAATAAGAGAGATAATCGCACAACTTTGACAGCACAATGCAGATTGGAGTATAACTTGTGTTTAAAGCTTTCTCTTTTTCTCTACCCCAAGTTTCTCTCTCTCTCTCTCTCTCTTTCTCTCTCTTTCTCTTGGCATATGCACACACAGACATATATATTTAGAGAGACTGATATTCATATATATATATATATATATATAAACGGAAAAAATGAAACGAAATTTCATTTCTCACTCTTAGTACGGCTGTTATTTAAATATAAGTATGTATACGTACATACATATATGTATACAGACGTACAGTAGTATGTACATATATATATACATACATGCACACATATATATATGTACGTATGGATTCACCGAACATTTATTATAATGCTCGGTGTGTTTGTAAACAAACATCCCGAATTAAGCGGTACAGTGTCTAGCAACCATCGTTGCTCATTTGTTCAACACTGACAAAGGAACGCTGTACTAGTTTCAAGCTTATTAGCTATCGTCAGCAACGTATACCTTCCTGCCAGATGGTTGAACGTCTGAAAGTATATACTTTCCTTATGCATATTAACGGCTGAGCAGCCTAATTTGCATATCGAGTGAGTTAATCGGCCGGGGTACGGAAAACGATAAACGGAAAAAATGAAACGAAATTCCATTTCTCACTCTTAGTACGGTGTTTTTGCATTTCACTAGGTGATTCTTAAATGAGAAAGCGTTAGTGTTGAGGTGTTCTTTTATTCTTATGTGAAGTGGCCTGATGGTGCTACCTATGTAGAAATTGCTGCATTTGTCGCACTCTAATCTGTATACGACGTAAGCCTGGTGGCATAGGTCTGTGTCGTTGATGGGGAAGTTGGCTAGCCTTCAGCGGCTGTCATGTCTGGTGGAGTGTCTTTTGGTAAGCTGTCCGCGTAGAGAAGATCCTGGGTGGGCTAGCTGGATATCTAGTCCCTCTCGTCTGATAGCTTTGCGGATGGCTGTTGTTGTTTCGTTACTGAAGTGTCGGAGCTTCAGGAAGCAGGTGTTAGTGCCTCGGGTGTGGTGTCCTCTGTTGTTTCTGGCACCGTTCGCCGTGGACGTCGGGTATCCGTTCAGTTTAAGTTCTTCCAGGAAATGTGTGGTGTGTCTCGATCTCTTCCGTCGGTGCATTTGTTGCGGATACGTGTTAGTTCGTTCCTTATGTATCCGAACTTAGCGCTGACTGGGAGGGCCGATCTGAAATGTACGAACAGGTCCCTACTGGTGGCTTTTTTATGGAAGCAGGTGTGGATGTCCCTTTCCTCTGTTACCCTGAGTTGGAATTCTAATAGGGATAGGGATCCGCGGTCATCAGGGTGTTCCATGCTGAACTTTATATTGGCGTCCATGCGTCCATGTATATTTTATCGGCTTCTTCACGGGATGATGTAAGGATGAGTATGTCATCTACATATCGGGTGAAGAAGGTGTAGGAATGGCAGGTGTTGAGGGCTCGGCATTCTAGCTGGTTCATATAAGTGATGGCCAGCAGGCCCGATAGGCTGGATCCCATGGGTAATCCTGTTGTCTGACTGTATATGTGGTGGGGGAAGGTGAAGTACGTGTTGTCCACTGTGAAGGACAAAAGCTGGTGTATGTCCGTCGGATGGAGGCCGTAACAGTGGACGTCTTCTGCGACCACGCACTCCATCAATAAATCGACAGCTGGATAAGCGGGGACTGTAGTGTAGAGGGAGACAACGTGGAGGCTAAAGGCGTATCTATTTAGTTTAAGTTGTTCTGGCTGGAGTTGGTGTAGTCTACGTATGACCTGGTCGGAGCTACTGACATGCCCGGGAAAGGTGGAGAGTAGAGGTTTAAGGACCTGGGAGAGGAGCCAGGAGATTTTGTATAGGGGCGCTTCTATGCTCGAGACGTTGGGTCTTATTTGTGTCTTAGTACTATTCTTGTGGGTCTTTATCGGGTGATAGAAAGTGGGCAGTCTGCTATTTCTAGTGGTGTAGTTGAACTTAAATTTATTTGGGAGTTGTCTTCTACTACAGATATCGAACCAGATGGAGTTGGCCTGTTTTTCGATCTGGGCTGCAGTTATGTCCGGGACCTTTGTATACAGTTCGTTGTCGCTTAAGTGTTCAAAGGCTAGTTTGTTGTATGTGGCTTGAGAGATGACAGAGAACTCTTTACCTTTGTCGGATGGTAAGTATATGAGTTCCCTATTCCGCAGGTTCTTCAGGGCGAGTTGTTGCGTCCTGAAGAGGTTTGGGACTATCTTCTTCTGTTTCCGTAAGATATTAAATACTTCTTCCAGCTCGCGGTTGGCAGGTGGTGGACAGATTGGGCGGTCCAGTTGGTATATCGGGAATCTAGTTGTGTTAGATTCCGTGGTGTTGTTGCCGAGGGTCGATATCCATTTTAGTTAGTAGGCGGCCCGACAGAAATTCGTTTCTATGTTGAGCCATAATTTGTCGTCCAGTCTCTGTTTCAATATGAACTTGGGACCCAGGCTGAGGAGGTCTAGTTCATCTCGGGAGAGAGATCCTGTCAAGTCTGTGACGAGGTGTTTTGCGTCAGGTGTGTTGTTGGTCGGGGCGCCGCTAGGTTCGATGTTGGTACCGTCTTGTTCGCCTCTGTTGGTGCTTAGAGTTGGGTTGTTGTTAAGACGGTCAGCCGTGCTGAGTTGGAGAAATGTTTGCTTTAGGCGTATTTTCTCGTAATCTCGGCGATGGTGGTATGACGTGTCTATAGCGGCGGAAATTACTCTGAGCAGAGGTTCTGAGGTTTCAGCGAGTTGTGGTACTTGGCTGGAAATAGTCCGTATGTGTTGTTGTAGCGTGCGGAGTAGGTGTTGTATGAGTTTTCTTAGTCAGAATTTTTGTATGATCGTTTGAGGCCTGGTGATTTGAAGCATGTTGGTAGGTGCAGGTTTTTGATAATATTTGGGGTAATGTTGTTATTCAGGCACCGTTTGAGGAAGTTTGTTTGGCAGCCGGCTTTGGCGCGATTTTCAGGTAGATGGAAGAGTTTCTTTACAGTTGTAAGCTGGGCCTGGCTCAGACGTAAGGAAAGGAGGAAATAGTAGTTTACTTGAAGCATTGCGTAATGAGGTATAAACGTTTGGAGTTAGAAGGCCAAAACAATGCAGGTATGGATATAGAATATAAATACAAATGCAAAAGATATTGCTGACAATTAGTCTTTTACCTTAAATTTATTTTAATATCCTTAAACAACAGAGAAAACCACACCCGAGGCACTAACACCTGCTTCCTGAAGCTCCCACACTTCAGTGACGAAACAACAACAGCCATCCGCAGAGCTGTCAGACGAGAGGGACTAGATATCCAGCTAGCTCACTCAGGACCTTCTCTACGCGGACAGCTAACCAAAAGACACTCCACCAGACATGACAGCTGTTGCAGGCTAGCCAACTGCCCCATCAACGACACAGACCTATGTCACCAGGCTTACGTCGTATACAGATTAGAGTGCGACAAATGCAGCAATTTCTACATAGACCATCAGACCACTTCATATAAGAATAAAAGAACACCTCAACACTAACGCTTCCTCATTTAAGAAACACCTAGTGAAATGCAAAAACATAATAGTTAGGATAGAAGCTAAGGAAAGAACGTTCGGCAATCTTAGAATTAAAGAAGCACTGATTATAGACAAAACGTACCCACCAATCAATAACAGACTAGAACTCAACAACCAATTTTTAACATGATAGAGCACCTAGCCCCACACTTACACCTCCACGTACCCTCTCTCACACACACACACACACACACGCGCACGCTTACAACTCCACTTATTCTCTCTCACACACACATACACACACAAAGACCAGTTTCAACATGATAGAGCATCTAGCCCCCACATTCACATATAAACATATCCTCTCACACTCATACACACACACACACACACACACATACACACGCATGCTTACACCTTCACGTATTCTTCCACACACACTTAGACATACATGTCCAAACCGTTTTTAAAGGGAGACAACTTTTATCCACCTAACCATCACTCTTTGACATTAGAAATAGAATGGAATTTCTATACCATTTCCTGTCAGCATGACTTGGCAAGCTAATTAGAACACTGGATTAACCCCTTTACTTCCCTCCGAAGAAGAGATACTATCTCGAAAATTAAGGATATTAAAATAAATTTAAGGTAAAAGACTAATTGTCAGCAATATCTTTTGCATTTGTATTTATATTCTATATCCATATCTGCATTGTTTTGGCTTTCTAACTCCAAACGTTTATATCTCATTACGCAATGCTTCAAGTAAACTACAATTGCCTCCTTATATAAGGGGGGGTATGTATATTGATGACCAAAACATCACACTCCAAGGTCAAGGCAAAACACAGTGACTGGTAAATACGACCTAAACATCACAACATGGACATCGGAACAACAGAGATCTAGGAATATCAGATATAATTTCAATAAGGGCATCAATTGAATTTTGTTCGCGTTGAAATACATATAGATGTGTGTCTGTGTGTATTGGACACACGTACACACGAGGAAACTGGTGACCTAGATGTACATGTCATGCCTGACCGAATTCCCAGGAGAATTTTCGGTCAGTTGCTATCTTGACCGCTTGCCCTCACAGTTACTACGTAGCAGTTCTTGCACGTGACTGCTAGACCCGGATGAAACGAAGACGAAGAATTTCCTTGCGTACCGTTATTTACCACAGATGCGATTTCACTCTGCCTCGTTAATGTTCAATCAACACCAAAGTTCTACGTTCTGGGCAATAGATTTGAATCCAACCACCGACAACATAGTTGGATGACCGATAATCAAACCGAACTGGAGTACTCTGATCCTTGTGATTTTGAGAAATACGACCACTGATAGTGTATCGAAGACCAGAAAACCATGCTCCATAATATAGAACCAAGTGACTGATTTATGCGACCAAAATAACAGCAACGAACTAGGAATATTGGATGCTCCGTCAATGACCGGGTAAGCACAAATAGAATTCTATTTGCATTGAAATATATGAACTTGTGGATCTGTTGTGAGGTCGAGCGCAAGCACACACGACCGCACAGATGAGCGATGGACTACGATCTATGGGTTGGACTTGCAAGTGCACTGAAAGATGTGTAACTCTAGTATACATATTATTTATTATTAAGATGTATAAACTTGACACACTTATTATCATCTTATATTCTCTCAACTATTGATTATATTTCTCTCTCCCGTTTTCTCCCCCCATATTTATAATATTCTTATTTAACAAAATCTGTTTTTTTACATTGTGTCTTTCCCCTTCTGATACTTGCTTATATTTTTTTATATATTCTCTATATATTTTTTATATATTTTCTATTTTTATTTTTATTTTCATTTTTATCCTCCTTATATTTTATTTTATTCTTACTTTTATATCTTATTATAGTGTAATCTTCCATATGCCTTATTATACATTATTAACTATAAATTATTCTTATTCTTATTCCATTTCTAATTACCTCATGTACTTTCTCCTCCGTTATATATATATTATGTGCCCTTTGTGTGTGTGTAGCCTCTGCACACCCTCTGCACCCTACTATCAATGCCACCCCATCTATGGCTCGACTAACCACTCGAGTCCCGGGAATGAATATGACCACAGCTAGTAAACAAGGACCCACACCCCACCCTCCCGCACCTAAATTAGACTTATTGTCCCCTGCTTTTGCTCTTTACTCTCTTTACTCTTTGTTCTTGAATGTTTGGTTGGTAGAGTCCATTAAACCAATCAAACCCCTTTTATAGCTCTGAAGGATCCTACGGTTACGTAAGGAAGAAATATTGTAAGCTAATAAAAAATTTGTTGATGTTGTAAACGCTCTTGTGTTCTTTATCATATATATATATATATATATATATATATATATATATATATATATATATATATATATATATATTGAACCCCTTACGTTGTAAGTCAAACTAATCATTAAGTTATTATCATATGTAAATTTTATAACGTGAAATATCGTAAAGTCGGTGATTTAAAAAATGTACACTCTAAAGGACATGTTATTAGACCATGTTAGCATAGTGCGTGGCGTGACGTTAGGATTATTTTGAAAATCACAAACGAGGTTGTACAATTGTTATCAATTTTACAATATTCGCATTAGTTTCAGGAGACGGTTATCTGTACATACACCCATCCACATACCTACACCCACCTCACACACAAACACACACACACACACAGATATATATATATATATATATATATAGATATAGATATGTGTGTGTGTGTGTGTGTGTGTGTGTGTGTGTGTGTGTGTGTGTGTGTGTGTGTGTGTGTGTGTGTGTGTGTGTGTTGTGTTGTTCTTTGTTTTTTTTATTCACTAATCCGTTGTTGGTTGATTAAAGCAATCAACTAATTATAGTGTAATCAGGAGTAAGCGCTCCACAACATAGGCATCCATAAAAGTATTAAATATAAAGTATTAGATGAAGTATAGTTATTACATAAAAGGAAAATAGTTTATACTTTTTATACTTCGGTTTATTATCTAACTTAAGACCTATTATATACATTTCAATGGCATTAATTTGTCTTTGAAATGTTCATAATAGTTGTTATATAAGACATAAAATGGAACTATGAAATGAAAATATGTCTCTTATTCTCATATGTGCTTGTGTGTGTGCTTTTGTGTGTGTAAGTATGTAAAACGTAAACAGGAATAACAATGCTAATAACACACACACATACGCAAACACAGAAATATACACACAGACAGACACACATATTTATATATACACATATATATATATATATGCGTGTGTGTGTGTGTGTGTGTGTGTGTGTGTGTGTGTGTGTGTGTGTGTGTGTGTGTGTGTGTGTGTGTGTGTGTGTGTGTGTGTGTGTGTGTGTGTGTGTGTGTGTGTGGAAGTTTAGTCTATTCATGTGTGTGTACGTGTAAAATATATAACAATATGCTGGTAAACCCGAATTCCGAAACCAGATCATATAATTCGACTAGCAGAGGAATCTACGAAGGAAACTTGATCTAGTTTCATTTAACGTAGCCTCCAGTCAACAAATATTTTATGGGTGGAATTAGGTTGAGGGAAACTGCTTGGAAGCTCGCCAAAGGTTTTGTACCTCTAATTTAAATGGTCTACTTTATAACAGAATGTGGAAGCGAGTCACTTATACATTGATTTCGAACAACTGGAATTCTTATCGGCAAAACACAAATTGAATTGTTTACAGTAGTTGCGAATTGATTCTAACAGACAGTAAAATCACATATTTTTTGTCATATCTTGTTTGTATATAAATCTATCATTTAATTTTAAGTTTATCTGTAATATCGAATTTGCTATATATATTATATATATGCATACACACACACACACACATATATATATATATAGAGAGACAAAATTGAGGTTGGTAATGGCACATGGAATATATAAGAGACAGAATACTTTTTTGTGAAAAAACATATAATTTTATAAGGTAAGGAAATAATAAAGGGTATAAAAAATGACCGGTTTCGATGGGTCTGCAAAAGCCATCTTTTCAAATGTTGATTAATATTAAGAAAAATTAATAATAAGAAGAGTTAAAATTTGAGATTTGAAAATTCAAGTATAGAATTCATTGTGGGATTTCATAGTAGTTTTCATCTTGGTAGCAACGAGTTGCTACCAAGATGAAAACTACTATGAAATCCCACAATGAATTCTATACTTGAATTTTCAAATCTCAAATTTTAACTCTTCTTATTAT
Source organism: Eledone cirrhosa (assembly GCA_964016885.1). Classification (NCBI taxonomy): domain Eukaryota; kingdom Metazoa; phylum Mollusca; class Cephalopoda; order Octopoda; family Eledonidae; genus Eledone; species Eledone cirrhosa. The sequence continues at coordinate 65,429,557 of OZ024746.1, read as the reverse complement.
TAATTTTTCTTAATATTAATCAACATTTGAAAAGATGGCTTTTGCAGACCCATCGAAACCGGTCATTTTTTATACCCTTTATTATTTCCTTACCTTATAAAATTATATGTTTTTTCACAAAAAAGTATTCTGTCTCTTATATATTCCATGTGCCATTACCAACCTCAATTTTCTCTATAACCTTCGTTTTGTGTAGTAAATTACACTTTTCATATATATATATATATATATATATATATATATATATATATATATATATATAGGGGAGTATATATATATGTATGTTAATGTCTATATATAAAGGAATATCCTCTCAGTACGTTATGTAAAGTAGTTAATCTTCAACAATATCCTCTACAGAACCAATGTTTAATTAGGCATATAGCGTAAAAATATAGCAGGGGTAGAACATATGCGTATATAGCCGCGACTGCGACTCACTTTAAGGACAAACGGTATAAACATTGCCATACGTTAAAAAAATATGATAGAAGTGAAGCACAGCTTTATACGTTTTAATCTGACAATTCAGACTGAAACACTCAGAATCCTCTCTTTCATTGTCAACAATTACATCAGCCTATCCATACAACAGAAGGGACAACATTTACAATATATGCATAGAGGAAGGCATGGAGATTATTAGATAAAAACGAACCTAGCATAATAAATAACAATTGTGACCTCTTTGACACCTGTCACCTTCACATTATCAAAAATATTCTTACGACTCCACAAATAAAATTCCCATGATATAAAATCATAATAGGCCAAAAGTGATCAATCATTTCAAACCTTCATCTTACAACAACCAGATCGCTATTCATTATTTATTAGTAAATAAACGGCGGTGGATTGGCAGTATCGGTAGAGGGCCGGACGCCATGCTTTCCAGCATAGTTACGTCCCTTTACGATCTGAGTTCAAATCGAGCCCAGGTTTACTTTGCCTTTCATCCTTCCGGGGTCGATAAAATAAAGTACCAGTAATGCACTGGGTAATTGCTGGCCTTGTGCCTAAAGTAAATAATTTATTAGTAAATAAACGGCGGTGGATTGGCAGTATCGGTAGAGGGTCGGACGCCATGCTTTCCAGCATAGTTACGTCCCTTTACGATCTGAGTTCAAATCCCGCCGAGGTTGACTTTGCCTTTCATCTTTACGGGGTCGATAAAATAAAGTACCAGTAATGCACTGAGTAATTGCTGGCCTTGTGCCTAAAGTAGAAACAATTATTTATTAGTAAATACCCAGGTCTAATCACCGAAGAATCTAAATAAACAAGTGCCTTAACAGTTACTAATCGACTCTATACCAATTCTATGTTATCTATCAGGAAAAATTATTTTATATCCGTCAAACTGGTAGAATTCTTAAAAGACTGTTAACAAACCCAGATTCCTTCGTAAACATATAACATCAATTTAACACGTCACTCTAAATTTAAAGTAACTAAGTGAACTAAACATATCATAAGGATAGCGACTTCATTTATGATGACCGATACCTTAACAACTATTAATTAAAATAATTTGGACATTAGTAAAGAGAATTGCAACTGGGAGATAGTGGCAGCAATGGAAAGACCAAGTTTTACCCCACTCAGTAAGCGGATGAAGTCTACGATCTTGTCAATCGATTTATGTATGTATATAATTAGTCCTATATGTATAGTCCTGTGTTTATCTGCTCGCCTTACCATATTACTACCATATCTCTCATCAAATAACTCCCCTTAATTTATTAAATACTTTCTCACCAGATTTTTCCCGAATATTAGATATGTATGTTTTCATTTTTCATTCCCAGAATGGTGGTTTGTTTTTTACATCGTTATCTCTATTTCGCTACTTTTATTTCGTTATCCTTATTCTACGAATATCCTGTTACTACTCATAAAAAGTCCTCATACTTACCTTATTCTATTACATTCATTATTCTTCTTCACTTTTTTTATGTTTATTTTTTTATCCATCCACTGATTCTTTTTATCCAATTCTTGACTTGTTTCATCATATTAATATATTTTCTTATTTCGTTATTTTTTACACGTATTCTCCTAGTTGTGTTTTCATTATCTATACCTTTGTTGATTTTATGTGTCTCCATGGACTAAATGTATACTTTTTAACCTTTCTACACAAGATAATATAGTTTTATTAAACGTAGCATCTCCCATTCCACATATGCGCTATTAACTAGCAAATTCCTGTCATAGATAATGCCAACATCGGTAAAGTATCATAAACTCATGTCATTCAGTTGGCGACAAACTCTGGCAACGGCCAAAGTATATGTTTATTACCGTCAGTTCATAACCTCACACATCAATCAAAGTCGGGAAACAGAAACACCCTCCCACCACAATGAACAAACGTAGTACACGGCGAATAGAACGTACTCAGGACCCACAAACACTTATCACTAGAAATCACAACTATTTTATAAAATCCTACTCAGCCAACGCCAGGTATATATTAAAATGACACCTGAGTGATACATCGATATGTACAAGCGCAATGGAAAAGTTCAAAAATAGGAATATATATCACAAAATAGAATATGAACCTTAACCTCCTGTCTTCGTTTTAATTCCTATATTAATACTCCGTCGACAACGATACGATCTAGGGAATCGTACTTACGGCGTTGAGTTCTAAATAAGGTTCACACACGGATCGATAATTCAATGTGCCGCACAGAGTAATCACACAATCAATTAAGGATTTTAACGTATTGGATTGACAGTATCGTAGAGGGTCGGACGCCATGCTTTCCAGCATAGTTACGTCCCTTTACAGTCTGAGTTCAAATCCCGCCGAGGTTTACTTTGCCTTTCATCCTTACGGAGTCGATAAAATAAAGTACCAGTAATACACTGGTGATTTGCTGGCCTTGTGCCTAAAGTAGAAACAATTATTTCAACCTGAATATTGAGCTACGTCTTGTGACTGTTTTTTTTTTCCATCCTGTCCAGCCGGAAGATTACCCATGGGCCTCGAATATATATACTTAACACAATATATTAACACATATATATTCCTATATATATATATATAACGAAGGAGTTGTGCTAAGGAATATATATGTGTTAATATATTGTGTTATATATATATATATATATATATAACGAAGGAGTTGTGTTAAGGAACCAGATGGACCATAAGGCACCAGAGTACTCAATACTTAGGGTAGTAGAGTGAGTAATAGGAAAATGTATGACCCCGACGGCAGAGCCCAAGCCGTTTCGACTGCTATTTCTGGACTATTTCTCGTCCAGAAATAACCGTCGAAACGGCTTGAGCTCTGCCGTCGGGGTCATACTTTTCCCTATATATATATATATATATATATATATATATATATATATATATATATATATATATATATGTGTGTGTGTATGTATGTATGTATATATATATCTAAAAGTCTAAAGTCTGTCTTAAGCCAGAAGGCTCGTTTGACCGGTGCTTATCCCGGTTTCATGGAGAGAAGCGACTGAGAGTACAAGATGCACGCTGTCACATCTCTCTGCCGCGTGTTGCAGGACGGTTATCTTATATTTTCTTAGAGTTGTCTGATGAACCATAGGCGCTTCCATTTCAGTCAATAATTTCTTGGCGAAACAGATCTCTTTGGATTTGTACGTGTGTGTTATATAGTTATAGAAGTGCGTATTCGCATTTTAATTTATATTTTTAATTATTGTGTGTCTACCCTGCCTTCCATAGGTTATAGATTCTATACACTGGTGGTTTCACTGTTTTATTGATGGCACACACTCTCTCTCTCTCTAGTGTGTATATATATATATATATATATATATATATATATATATATATTCCCAATCTTTGCTCCCAAATACAGGAAGTCCTCAACCAATTCCAGCGGCTTCCCGCCTACATTAGTGATCCCCTCTGGCTTCTCAACATTCTCTACCAGATATTTTGTTTTAGTCTCATTCATTCTCATACGGAAGATGATGTGGTTGAGAGGAAGAGCAAGGCCTGGGCGGCGTGTCACAGCTTGAGATCGGTGTGGAAGTCGGACCTTCGTAGAGACCTGAAAATCCGCCTCTTCATTGCTGTAGTGGAGTCTGTGCTGCTGTATGGGTCTGAGACTTGGACACTGACCAAGAGACTCACTCAGATGGTGGATGGGTGCTACACGAGAATGCTGAGGATGGCTCTGAACATTAATCAGTATACACTGAGGATGAAAAACTCAGAGCTGTATGGGAGCATCCCAAAAGTCAGCTCAAAAGTGACACAGAGAAGACTGAGGTTGGCTGGACATGCTCACCGACATCCAGAGTTGACATTGCACTCAGTGCTCCTTTGGGAGCCCCTACATGGACACACTAGAAGAGGAAGACCAAGGTTAACATATGTTGATGCCCTAAGGACAGACACTGGTCTGTTGGAGATGCAGGATATGGCAGCGATAATGAGGGACAGAGACCGCTGGAGAGAACTCGTCCATGGATCTCGGGAATTTTACCCGCCTTAGATAGATAGATAGATATATATATATATATATATATATATATATATATATATATATATATATATATATCAGTAAAACATAACGCATGTGACATATAAGAAACGCAGAAAATGTTATATTAGATATATTGTATTATAGGTTTTGTGCTATCACATTGGATGATGGTATGGCTGACTATGGCTGACTATTTAAAAAATAAATTTTCTTTGCAATCCTAAGGTACCGGGATCGATCCATGTCTTCTGGGTGAGATTATGTAAACGAAAAATATGTGGATGTCGGCCAGGTAGATTGTACCTCTAATACAAAGAACTACCTTGTCATATTGTGTCATATTAATTCGGCATCAGAAAAACGTAAACGATGTGGACGTTGAGTTGATAAAAGAATTGAATACGCAACATTGCAACTGACTGATTTATTTATATTGGCGATTTACAAGAGTCTAACACAAATGAGGAGAGCTATATTATGATTAAGACAGTTGGATATGTTCAGTAGCCTTGAGAAATGTATGGATATTAATATTTCCTATTTCCCACCTACCAAGATATACGGATATTTACATCTATATACTGAAGTAGTAAAGAAATTAGATGAATAGCAAATGGGACTAGACATTCTATGTGGTTTATAAAGTATAAGCAATGAATCACGTTGCGTGATATTGCACATGGCAACTCATATTGATAAATATGATCTCTGACGAACATTCCTAATTCTTTCATAAGATCGAAAAGTGAAATACTTTGCTCTATATTATACGGATGTACAGTTTTCTATATTGAGATACAAAATATCCACGTTCAAACATACATGTATGATGTTTGCAGTCTTATGCACCCATATAACATGCACGTGCATATAAACATATGGACAACTACATATCTCATATATTTTTATATATATATATATATATATATATATATAGGAAAATGTTTTCCTATTACCCACTCTACTACCCTAAGTATTGAGTACTCTGGTGCGTTATGGTCCATCTGGTTCCTTACCCCACACCTCCTTAGTTATATATATATATATATTTATATTTATATATAAATGAATATATATTTATATATATATATATACGATATATTAACAAATGGAAACTATATTTATAAAACCATATTTATTTCATTATACATATTTCAAGGACACCAAGTCAAATTATGGTGCGCTTTCATCAGATAAAATATAATATAGATCAGTTTTATAAATAAATATTGACATACCCTTAAAGAATGCGACCATTTCTGTTGGAAGTATATATACATACATGTACATATACATGTATGTATATACACATGTATATATATATATATATATTAGAAAGTGAGGTTTCTTTTACAAAATGAAAAATAACCGAGGTGTCCTACACGAGTGAAAATATAAAGAAAAAAAGATGAAATCGAAAATGCAACTGGAGTCTTATTTTTAAAAAAAATATATATTTATTTGGTTCTTTTACCGGTTTCGCAGTTCTTCTGCTTTTCAAAAGTAGAGTTGAGATGGGGGCTTTGTGGTTTTTCTCACATCTGGTTGGTCTTTGAATGTTACTTGTTTTATATGGAAAAAAGTGGCTCAAAACGCCAGGTTTTTAGAGAAGTAATTTGATTGGTTGGTCAATAAGTGTAATAAATTTCGCGCTATTTTGCGCTATTTTGCGCTATTTCGCGCTATTTTGCGAATTTCTATTTATATATACACTTTTATATGCAGTGAGCTTCTCTTAAGCATTGTCGTGTTGCATTGTGTTCACATACATAAATAGCGCATGACTTCTATATATAGTTTTATATTTCCGTCCCGTCAACTTGCAAAGAACCTATGTTTGTTTAGGATATATAATGATGGAAGACTGTTCGTTGCTTTCAGAAAATTAGTTTATGGACAAGTTCGACACCGAATATCATAGATTGTCTTAAAATGTGTAAATCAGCTAAAGGTAGAGGAACTATCTCCATTGTTTCCAGGCCATGCCCGAGTCAGTTGCTTTAATCGAGTACAAGATATATTTATATATATATATATATATATATATATATATATATATATATGTGTGTGTGTGTGTATATATATATATATATATATATATATATATATATATATATATATATATATTTACAATATTAAATAAATGGAAACTATATTTATAAAACCATATCTATTTCATTATATATATTTCAGGGATATCATATTAACAATTCAACTTTTTCAAATACAAGTCGATGTTGTTACGGTATGTCGAATCTATTTATCTATAAAACTGTTTATATTGTATTTTGTCTGAGGAAGGCATAGCATATTGTTAATATGATATCCCTGAAATATATATAATGAAATAGATATGGTTTTATAAATATAGTTTCCATTTATTTAATATTGTAAATATACTCCAAATACTTGTCGAGTGCTTTTATATCAGTTATAAATATTTACTAGTTGTAACCCAACAATTTAAATATAACTTTCCATATATATATTTATATATATAACGGTAGAACACTGGAAGGTAATATCCGTAGTAATAGAGCACTCAGTCCACGGAACAAGTTTGGTAGAAATGGTAACACAGTAGTTAGTTCTTTATACCGAGAACAATTATTTTACCTTATGCGGATCAGTCCGAGCCGAAGATCCGCATAAGGTGGAACAATTGTGTCTCGGTATGGTGAACTAACTGTTGCGTTACTACTTCTCTCTCTGTCTCTCTCTCTCTCTCTCTCTCTATATATATATATATATATATATATATATATATATATATATATATATATATATATATATATATATATATATATAAAGGGATAACTATATATATATAAATATTTATACATGTGTGTGTGTGTGTGTGTGTGTGTGTGTGTGTGTGTGTGTGTGTGTGTGTGTGTGTGTGTGTGTGTGTGTGTGTGTGTGTGTGTGTGTGTGTGTGTGTGTGTGTGTGTGTGTGTGTGTGTCCATATAACAGTGAAATGTTGGGAAAGATATAAGTTTACGAGAAGAATTTACAATCCCGATTCTGTGTTTTTTGTTGTTCTTCTATTGAATTTGATTTATGAAAGCATACAATCTATATATTCATTAACAGCAGAGCAATATTTTATGCATATAATCTGGTACGTTCGAAGCAATTCTTCATATAAAAGAAACATTCCTGAATTTGCTTTTTATTATAAATTGAATTTATCATTCTGAAATGTAATTTCAAAGAAAAAAAATCGTTAAATTGTTTATATATAAAGATAGTTATTCACCCCGTAATGGATCCCAAGGTTATGTAACATCCATCAGTTACTTCTCACACTGTTCTCTGAAATAAACCACAAAATTCTTGATGTAGCTCTATCGGATCAAATCGGGATTATAATTAGAATATAAATCACAGATTTCTGTTGCTCATCAAGTGGTTTCAACTTAAACCAAACGTGTCGTTATTTGGAATTATCTTTTGTAACTTTCCAAAGGAACCATAGACAATGACGAATGTTGATTTTCCTCAGAGTATAATTATTACTGGTTGCAAAATTTAATGATCTCTGTATTATGTGTGCTTCGTCTTTTGTTCTGTATTTTGCCAGATTCATATAACTACACATGCTCGCAGTCTCAAGTATTACAGTCTATCTAAATATAAGCCGTTCGACTGATGGTCAAATATACACTATGCAATCAACTTTATTTACATAGTGTCTCCTCACTCTTCCCACGTTCAATCACGACTGATCGGCCCTTCTTGAACTTGATAGTTGCATACCTTCATCCAAACACACCAATGACTCACGTCTCTCCGCCGCTCATCAACCATACCATTTCTCCCACACCGATAACACAGTAGCCATTATTTTCATACTTTCAACGCATTGAACCTTTCTTCTTCCCCACTTATTTGCTGCATATGTCCACTTATAAATGTTTACAAATATCAGCAAACTTATTAACCTTACTAGTCTCTGTTGGGCTTCTGCATTTCATAGGTAAAGCATCTTCGTCATGACTACGCCATGTATTTAGCTTTCCAAGTATTGCTAATCATATCTATTTGCTACCTATAATGTTTTTCTCGTGAACAAATTGCTAAACAGATAGCCATATTAGCACTCATTCACTTCAACGTTTAAAAGAATGCATTCAGTTAATAAGCTTAGATGTTTTGTAAATATATTTGTTTTAGATCAATATTTGGGGAGTAATTTTATCGTAGATAATGTGAATGAGGGAAAATGCTGGTACAGAAAGTAATTATGAAAATAAAGATTCTTCGAAGCAAAGTTACGTGTTTCACAAGTATACACAGTTCCCTCTATCTTGCAGGTCTTTGAACTCAGCAAATTTCAATTTACATCCAAGATATCTCTCGCAAATTCTCTAATCCCTAGACGAAAGAGTTCTTCGCATTTACGCAACACCGGACAATCACATATTCACAGAGATACATACACACACATACACACACATTCACACACACACACAGATACACACACATACACACACTGCTATATGTATATACCATCACAACCTTCTCTTTCCTCTGTCCGTATGGGTAATCTAATGTCAGTAATATAAAATAACATATTATCCTCTGCAGGAAATCATGGTATAATGAAATACTCACCCACATGAATTGCCCATAAAAATTCTATATTTTTTGCGAACTTTGCAACGTAGTTTACAGGAGTGTTATTATCATTTTTATGCACGTAATTGAATGTTATAATAATTGTTTTCGTTTGGCCTGAATGAAGGCAGTGAAGCTCCTAACTGGGAATTGAAAGCATGTTGAGCTCTCGATTTGCAAACAGTTTTCTCCGGCCTTAGACTTGTAAAAGTGCAGAAGAAATATTAACTGTGTCGCGTCGGGCTTTTCAAATTCGGGAAGCCTACAGCAATCATGGTTACAGTCCACACCAATCCAGTAAAACAACTATGATGTGACAAAAATTAAAAGTATTCATTTTTTTTATTTCATAACTATAACATGTGCAGTTGTTTAAATAACTGTTACTATAACCGTGAATTTAAAGCAGCACTTACAGGTTGTCTTCACATCCATTGAGTAAAGTATCATTGCCAAGTGGGTTACTTGACAGTTATGTGAAGAGGAGTCTGTGTAGTTTGTATAAGAGTAAGACCCATATTTAAATGGTAAAATCCACAGGTTGATTGAAAATTCAGGTGTAAGCATAATTAGAGAAGTCTCTTTCAACAGCCATTTCTGAACCCATATTCTCACTTGTACTCAGTATTGCAAGTTAATCATGTATGTATTAAATATAAATTTCCAAGCATCCAAACAAATTGTTACCCCGATAGAGCAATCCCTCAACACAGCCAGATTTCGTTCATAACTGCTTGTCACCTCACAATATGCAGATGATGACGCATTTCGCTGCCATTCAATTCAACTCCAACAATCGGTCAACAACTTTTCCAACACCTACTTCCATGTTAGCCAAACTCTGAACAGCAAAAGTCCAGTCCAACCTCCTAACTCAACCTGTTCTGTGACCCCACGTGTTCCATACAACAATTATACTCCTCCTTCATTGTGGTGTCGTTCATGACTAAGGTAGTAAAACGGGGGGGGGGTCTAAATAATCAGTCATCTATAACGACGATGGATTCAACATACTGTCGTGTTGATAACAATGAGATGTACTTAAATAGATGGCACTCCGTCGGTTACGACGGTGAGTATTCCTGTTGATATGATCAACGGAACAGCCTGCCCGTGAAATTAACGTACAAATGGCTGAGCATTCTACAAACACGGTTATTCGTAACGTAGTTCTCAGGGAGATTTAGCATGAAACAGAATGTGACACGGTTGGCCCTTCGAATTACATGTACAATTTGCCAGATGAGTGGACTGAAACAACGGGAAATAAGTGTCTTGCTCAAGGGCTCAAAGTGCCGCCGGAAATCGAACTCATGACCTTACGATCGTAAACAGAATAGTCTAACCAGAAACACAAGCGCCTTCATGGTTTCTACATTCACCTTTAATGGTTTTACATTAATGAGAAGACGTGATTTGAACTTGTTCACAAAACACCCGATGAACAGAAATTACAGAAATGCAACTACAGAAAAATGTAACATATGGCTTTTGTGGGAAAAAAACAACGACGATGCAGCCATAACTTTTTATTTTATCTAGTTTCCATAAACATCGAAAGAAAGTTTATATAAGTGAAAAATGAAGTATTCCACTTGGAATTATACCATTATAGCAAAATTCTAATGTTATCTATCAAAGAATTCCGTTAACTTTAGTTTATTATAATAATAATAATAATAATAATAATAATAATAATAATAATAATAATAATAATAATAATAATAATAAATGAAAAGTGCGGAGGAAATATTGGTTTTTCGGAGGAAAAACAAATTTCATGCAGGATTTGAGAGATAATTCACAACTGATGAAAAAAAATGGCTGCATTATCTTTCCAGGAAAGCTGAGAAAATGAGTAGGCATTTTTAAATTCCACTGCTCCTTAACATTTGTCTTACCACCACCTCTCTCTTTCTCTCTCTCTCTCTCTCTCTCTCTCTCTCCCTCTCTCCCTCTCTCTCTCTCTCTCTCTCTCTCTCTCTCTCTCTCTCTCTCTCTCTCTCTCTCTCTTTATATATATATGACGCTCTAGCAACTTGAGTTTATACAACAACAAAAAGAATGAACTGATATATGTTGCTGCGCATATGTGCATGCATAGATCTTAGCCCGGTATTGGTGTGTATGTAGTACATCCAGTGCTCTGTTACAATAACGATTATATAGCCTTATAACAATGCACTAATGTACATTCGTATATTCTTCAGTCAAAATGAATGAAACATATTTCTTATCAGGAGATGTAGAATCATGCAAACTGACCAGATTCAACTGGAAGGAAGAATCAAGCATACCGTATCAATTATGTAGGTAACCTGTATACACTCAGTAAAGGATCTAATACTGTTGTTAGAATCAAAATTACTATTATTCTTATTGGTACTTCGTTGTTCCGTGAAGACACGGGACGTAATGGTTAGGGTATTCTGCTCATGATCGTAAGTTATATTTATCCATCTTCAGTTTAAAGAAAAATGACACCATGACTATACCCAAACTGGTAAAATTCCCAGGCTACACACGAGGTATGTACGGTATGTTATATTATATCTATTTGTCGGGGTAAGTGAATTTGATAAATGATACTACTGTAGGTTACTTCCAAGTATTATAACCGAATACTAGGTTATGATATCTCAAACTATTTTTCCTTTGGAGAACATGACGTATTTTATATTAAATAGTTATCCACGTTTACGTCTACGGTGCATACGGAATTATAATTGTCTTGGCGGACTAAAGACCTGTATATTGTCTCACTGTGTACTTGTATACTTGTATACTTGTATACTTGTATACTTGTATACATTTATGTTGCTCTATATCAGCTTGCTTCCCTTTGCTGTCATCCAATCATTAATGATCACGATTCACACAAATCATTAGGGCAAGAGATATCTAATTTTAATACCTAAACAGAGTTGTGTCAAGTAAACTTCATTTTAGGAATATCCTTCTCTGGGAAATACTTTTATTCATATATTCTCAATTTTCCTTTCTAGCTTCCTCTCTTTCTCTCTCGTATTTTTTCATGGGCAAGAACTTCAAAATATCTGTCTACAATAAGCTTCGTTTGATAAAGTGAAATATTTCTAAATGCATAAAAATTACCACCCAACATATATGCATAAATATGCTCACTAACACATCTCCAGCGTTTCCCCAACACATTATGTTTCTCGCTCGCTACCTTTTCTGCTGCGAATTCTGTGTTGCTGGTCTCATGCCAACTCAGGTAAGAGGAATATTGTATTTTACTCCTCTCATAAACCATGTTTTATAACCTCTCCATTGTAGGTCCTGCATTAACCACCACGGCCAATCATTTCTGCCAGAACGTCACCCCTTTTACATTGTTTTTGTAGCCGTCAACATGTAACTATTCAAAAGAACAATTAACCACGTTTATCACTCGAGACAAATCGATTAAAGGAATAATTAAATACCATTTGTTCTGAATAACAAAATGACTTTTTATATATCATATTGCATGAAGCCTGTATCTAAAATTAACTGTTTAGACAGTAGTTCTATTGATAATGTGTATGAGACTGTCTCTAATTAGGACCGATTCCAGTGTGCTTCAAACAAATATGTAGGTTCAGACGATCATAGGTGATGTAAAACATTCTAGACGAACCACCAAAATAAATTTCGCTTTTGTGAATATTTTCTATTTATTGAGAACGATCCCTCCTATTTTAAGTATTATATTCTGATATTCAAATATTTTAAACAGCTGCTGAACTTTCTTTTCCCATCAATGTTCTAATAACCAACGTGTCAACGAGGATGCTTCTACATATATCTAATTTCTACAATAAGCATCGAAGCCTCTCTCTCTCCCTCCCTCTCTTTCTCTCTCTCTCTCTCTATATATATATATGCCGGTGCCCCAGCATGGCCTCAGTCGGATGGCTGGAACGTGTAAAAGAGTAATATATATATATATATACAGTAGGAAATTGTCTTACAAAAATAAATTATACATTATACGATTTAATTTTGGATATAATATTCCTGAAAATATAGACAGGATGGTCACAGATGGAACGATTTTGATGATATGTCTGCTCAACCTTTGTAAAGTTAAACAATTGCTATAACTATATTCAAGAAATCTGACATAAAATTTCTCATTTTGGTTATATCTATGATTCCTTAGGTTGTGCGTGTCCTCAATATTAGCTCATGATTTTACTATTGTCTAGATTAACTGAAGACACACTCCGAAGTCAGTAATAACTAATAGTTAACCACTACCCAAAGGTAATTATTTGTTTTACTGTCATCATTTCTAGCTCATTGTGTGATCGACTTGAAAAGATGACTATTTATCATAAGTGAGGAAATTACTTCTTTCGGCAAAAGGGAATATCGTGCTGATCTTGGCTCATAAATCATGAGAATATAAATTATAATAAAATAGTTGTGAACTGCATTAGATTAATATCATTCAATATTTACGAGATGAATGAAAAACATTAAAAGAGCTATAAATATTGTTCTAAATATCGATGTAACATCTACACACGAGGGAATATAAAATTATATAGAATAAATTCCAGCATTATATCGAACATTTTTCGTATTAGGCGTAATGTAAATGAAGCGTATTGTTGAAAATATCTATGTTGCCAGGTTTTATGTTTGGGAGGTATATTAGCAAGCAAACTTCAGACAAATAATCAAACGAATTTTATGACATATTTAGTATTTTTGCAAGACCAGATTTTAAAATAATATACAATAGGAATTTTATAACCTGATGCCCTAATTAAATCGGCACCCCATTTCTCATTCACGATATATATATAACAAGTGGCTATTGTCAGTGGAACAGGCTTCTTATGTTGTACCTAGGGAAACAATTGTTGTCACTTTTTCAATAGTTTAATGAATTATATATATATATAAAAAGATTCAGGACCCCGACGGCTGAGCTCCAGTCGTTCGAGAGCTAAATCCGAATAGTATATATATATATATATATTTATTTATTTATTTATATACATATATATATATATATATATATATATATATATATATATATATCAAAAGATTCAGGACCCCGACGGCTGAGCTCCAGTCGTTTCGAGAGCTAAATCCGAATAGTATATATATATATATTTATTTATTTATTTATATACATATATATATATATATATATATATATATATATATATATATATATATATATATATATATATATATGTAGAAGTTATATTTAATTTGTTGGGATACAACAACATGGGCTACAACATGGGATACAACCGACATGGTTGCATTCTTTAAGGGTATGTCAATATTTGTTTATAAAACTGATCTATATTATATTTTATCTGATGAAAGCACATCATAATTTGCTATGTATAATGAAATAAATATGGTTTTATAAATATAGTTTCCATTTGTTAATATATTGTATTATATATAATACAAGAGCGAGAGATAGAGAGAGAGAGAGAGAGAGAGAGAGAGAGAGAGAGAGAGAGAGAGAGAGAGAGAGAGAGAGAGAGAGAGAGAGAGAGAGAGAGAGAGAGAGAGAGAATTATCAGTTTCGTCTGTATTTCAGAATTGTAACATGCTTTAAAAGTACTTAGTCGCTGTACAATTAAGGATTTGAGTATCTAAAACTCATCTACCCATTTTTTAAATCCTCTTGCTTCATAGTTAACTGAATCAAAATATAATTCGTGTAAATGATATTTGTATATCTATGTTTTTTTAATATGTTGGATATCTTATATGACCTATTTTTTATATCTATTTAACAAAGAAAAATATAGCGAATTACAGAAAAGACACAATATTTTTTTTCCTTAATTTTCAATCATTTCTGAAATAAAATCATGTGAACGTCTTTCCTGTAGTAGAATCAGTGATACATTTACATGGAACGAGCACAACAATCCCATATGAAAAAGTAAAATTGTTTAATTTTTTATAAGCGGCTTGGCTTTGTGCCAAATTCCTGTATCTCGTGTAATAGACCTCTTGTATTTCTATATCAATGGGTATGTGTTTTTCGGTAAAAATACGAGTCGGTAGACACAACTGTTCTTCAACCATTAAGCGTCTTGCAAATGATGGAAATGTGTCGAAGATTTATAAGATTGCAGCTGGAGTTCTAAAATTGCAAGGATAGCCAGGAATATTAAAATGAGTATAATAGTTTCGGATATTGTGGACACGTAACCAAGTTCATGAAATAGCTCTAATATAGAATTAATTCATTTACACTTTTCAAAGACATTGATTTATACATATGCATGAATTCTTGCACAGAGTGTTCGTAATCAAACATATTGGAATATTCGCTTAGAAAATCGCCCACATCACTGACAAAGTGCTGGATCTATAGCCCCAGCTTCTATCATACAATGATGGAACGCTGTTATTAAAATCTCTAACACATCTATAGATTTACTAAAGCTACGTAAATGCGAAAAATTATTTTGCGTCTATTAACTTCCTCAATATTTTTACTCAAGGGCAGCGGATTAGCAGTTTCGGTAGAGCGTCTGACAATATGTTTGCGGCATATAGTTAGAGCCCTCTTCATTCTGAGTTCAAATTCCACCGAGGTTAACTTTGCCTTTCATCCTAACGGGGTCGATAAAATAAAGCACCAGTGATACACTGGGGGTCGATTTAATCGACTTTCCCCTCCCCTCAAATTGTTGGCCTTGTGCTTAAATCAGAAGTAGTTATTTCTACTTAACACTAAGGTATGTTTCTGTACATAACAATGAATGAAACCACTGTATTAAAAACCTGTTCTCCTTCAAATTTGCTTGTATGGTATAGATAAAAAAAGTTTGTCATTTTCTATTATATCAGTTAATCTTGATGTACTTTTAAAATTACTTACATTTTCAAAATCTTTACAATCTTTCATATATTTTGGCATCGAGTTACATACCTGTCGGTAATAGAGAACTGGACATTCATTGAACAGTCAGTAGTTTCATCTGCTTCTACATAATAAAATAACGTCTTTATTATATTATTTCCAATAAAATCGCCTTATTAATCAAGGATCGCAGCTTAATACCCAAATATCTATCATTTAAGCATTAAAGAAGAAGGAATAATGACATTGATCTGTGGATTAAATATAGCTTGGAATTGTATTTTATAAGAATTTTGACCTGAGCAGCTATTAGTAAAATATTAATAGGATTATGATAGCTTAGCTGATTTATATGTGCGTGTCGGTTCATGTTTAATTCTATTCGCCACGATATCTAAAGTCATCTTGTTTTATAAAGAATTTTAATATGAGAGTTACAAAGCGAACATTATGAAATTTCAGATTTAACACATTGAAAATGAAACTAATTTGTTATTCATATAATTTCTATTTCTGTCAAGAACAGGCATGCAAATTAATTATTACAGAGGAAAGAATCAACAACACAAGGTTCGTTTTATATTCTATGCAGCTATCGTATCACCGGAATCCAAGTTGGTTCCCTCGGCAGGTTGCTTTGAAAGACGTTATCAGAAGGTACATGACGTGGTCCATTTACTGTTTAAATTGGTGTGTGTTGGCAACGATCACGGGATGGTAGGATCCCAGGCGGGCTAAAACCTCCCACCTACGAGTGGAATAAATAACTAAACTGAGTGGCTACATGTTAAGATATGTTCTCCTATGCTACTCTTATTGCCTCAATCACAAACCTGAGCACACACCCTCCAATAATTTAGACGAATTAAAGATAACTAATTACGGGCTTTTGGTCAAACGTTTCGTTTTTATGCATCTTGGCGTCGGGATCTCTGTTGTATTCGATCCCCGGACAACATACTAACTCCGCAAAATCGGGAAGATTGTACCAAAGAGACTAAGGGCTGTTCTCTGCAGCATTGCTTTTGTTAATTTGTCCAGGGGCGCTGCTGAGATATGCCATCTAACCAAGGGTGGGGAATTTGTTTTCTCCATTTCTCTTAACCCCTTTCTATATGTTAAGTTATTTTCTCCAGGATCACTAATTTCAAATAACACAGTACAATAAAGAAATATATTACTTTTACGCTTGATATAGTGGGAAAAGAGATTTTATGCTTCGGATGCTAGCCCTTCATCATAAAATAGAATGTGAAATAGAAAGATAGAGGTGTGTGTGCAGTGGCAATAACGATAAAAAAATTAATTCGGGGAAAAAACAGGTCCATTCGTGTCGCCATCTAGGAATGTATGTATGTAGGTAATTATGTGTGAATATATGTATGTATGTATGTTAGAAGATCGCGCGGTTAAACCAGTGGGTGTGAAGGACCTCTAGCCTTTGTCAGTGCATTCTTCTAGGAGAAGGCAACTCAGGAAACTGGGATAACTCCGATATAAAACCTGCGGCTCAGTAGTTACCGATAATGTTGATCTTTTCTTCTTTTCGAGTTATAGCTACTGTCGCTCAGAGAGTGGAATTGGCTCAGTGCACAGTATTTCCTCACTTTAGAAAATATCTTCACGCACAGACATTGTACGATAGAATTAATTAATAATCTATATATATAAAACTGTGGTTGTCTGTCTGTCTATCGATTTTTGGCACACATCTCCTCTTAGAATCTCTCACGGAATTGCACCGAAATTGCTATATTTGTACATTGAGCCCTAGCGAAGACATCGGAAAAAAAAATTTCAAATTGACCCACCCTATGTGACGAAATCGAATATAATGTATCGATTTTTGAGCGTAAGTTATCAGTTATTTCCCTTTGTTCTGTTTACATTGAGCGTCTTACGTAAAAAATTACGCTGGCTTTCTCAGCGTTTAAAATGACATTAACACAATACACGAACGAACAGTTGTCGAGCCACCAAAATTCATCAGTTCGAACACTAAGCTTCCGTTTTGCTTCATTTCCATTTAAAAGCATTTTAAAACAATATTTTTACTTGAAAACAAGTCTATTTAAAGACTACGTAAAACAAGCAAATATTTCGTCGTTAGGCGTGCAGACAGACAGTCGTGCAGAGAGGTGATATAGGCGTGCAGACAGACAGTCGTGCAGAGTGGTGATATAGGCGTGCAGACAGACAGTCGTGCAGAGAGGTGATATAGGCGTGCAGACAGACATAACTGATAATTTGGTTACGCTAATGTTTTTCTCTGCGTTGCAGTGTTTACATTTTCGATCTTTGTTAATAAATAACCAGTGCAGTTTCTATCCCCAGCATCCTCTTTTGTTATAACATTCGGGTTATCGTTATGTTTTCTTAACTTCATAAGGCATATTGTTGGTTGAGGGAATATTAATCAAAAACACCACATGCAAGTCTGCACAGTAGACACTACAGTTTTTAAGCCAAGAAAGAAACTTAACATTGTAACTTTAACACAGCTACTGAGCGACCCCGAGCAACGCCGGGCTTTACTGCTAGTTATTAATAATGGTATATCGTGCAATGGCCATACTCGATATTGAGGGGGCAGCCATCATCTATGTATGTATGTGTGTATGTATGTATGAATGTATGTATGTATGTATGTATGTATGTATGTATGTATGTATGTATGTATGTATGTATGTCAGGTCACCAGTTGGTGCTACTGGTAACATGTATCCCAGTACAACCTGTCTCATGGTCGGGTCGTTGGCGACTAAACTGGCAACCCCACCAAGGTTTCTTGGTGAGGAGGCTGACTTTGGACATCCTGCAGGACTAAAAACAAAACCTGTCAAAGGGCAAAGAGCTCTTAAGAGTCAATGGCCATCCAAAATCACCGGGAGAGATGACCCCTTAGCCTTTGTCAAGGCAGAATTCTAGGAGAAGGAAAACTCTGATATAACACCTGCAACCCTGATGGTATCCAATGATGTCGACTTGTTCTTCTTTTTGGTAAATATCATATTGGTTAAGAGAGTGGGACTGGCTTTGTGCAGTGCCTTTGCTCACTATAAAAGCTTCACGGCACAGGCATTGCTTTATATCTGGAGATCTCTTTGCACTTGTCGTCACATGGTACCATGGGCCTAGCACTATGTGTCAATAATTGTCACAGGTGTAGTGTTCGTACCAGAGTTTTCAAGTCGCTTGCTGGACTAATAAGTCATACTCGTTCAGCGCATCGGTGGGGGTTCTCCTACATGGATATAAAGTAGTGGCCGTACTCGAAAACTAGTTTGCAGCCACCATGTATTAGGCATGCATACGTGCGTATATCAACTCATAGGTATTGGTGGAATCTTGGGCTCTTTAAATTTTTCGAAGGTCTTCCTCTCTCAAAAAGCTGCAACGTGTGTGTATATGTGTGGTGAATGTGTGTGTTAGTTTGTTTGAGTGTATCATTGATACATAGAGATAATATTAGATAGATAGTTAGATATGTATATACAGAAATAGTGAAAGAAAGAAAATGAGTGCTGCAGGTTTGTTTAAACAAATTAGCTATCCGAAACACTATCTTATAAAATGTGTGTATGTATATATATATGTGTGGGTGGGATGGGTGTGGGTGTCTGTGTGTGTGTGTGTGTGTGTGTGTGTGTGTGTGTGTGTGTGTGTGTGTGTGTGTGTGTGTGTGTGTGTGTGTGTGTGTGTGTGTGTGTGTGTGTGTGTGTGTGTGTGTGTGTGTGTGTGTGTGTGTGTGTGTGTGTTTAAACTCTACTTCGGCATTGAGAGAGAGGCTGATAAGTTGATATTTGACAATGTTACAAGTCTAACACGAAATATGAAAATACACAACAGAAATTATCACTAACGATTCTTTTTAAAATATAGTACGCATTATTGAATTTAATTTGTTGCAGTCCCAATAGCTTTTTCTTTATAGAATATTTGCTAATGAACAAATTTATCTCGATATAAAAAGTCATTTCTGTACGATATTACAAACACTTTGTATGTTTATGAGTAATAATTTGTTTTCAAATGATAACTGCTACAAGACAAGGCCACAGAGGTAATTAAATGTGTTCAAAAGGAGAATAGAAGCAGTACAAAATGAAATAGATAATGGTAACCACTGGTTTGAGAGAAACAGAATTTCAGGGCTTGCTATGCTCTCTTTGAAATAAATTTTAACCGACGCTTATTGCTAAATGTTTTATGGTGAACCAGGGTAACGTATGTCTTTTATCAACTTTGGTCATTTACTTAGTTTTGTTTTGTAATTTGGTTTGTTTTTGCTTTTAATTGGTGTCGACTGTACTTGTACATTTAGATAACCTTTTTGGCGGTCCATAAAATCTATGCAGCGGGGAGTGTTACATTCTGTCGATTTATTTATTAGCTTGGTCATAACTTAATTATATATTTTTGAATCAAATATACATACAAACAAACACACACACACACACACAAACACACACACACACACACATATATATATATTTATATATATATATATATATATATATATATATATATATATATATATATATATATATATATAAATATATAACAAATAAAGTGTGGCAAGGAACCAGGTGGACCAAAACGCACCGTTCGGATCTAGCTATCGAAACCGCCGGAGCTCAGCCGTCGGGTTCCTGACTCTTTTCCTATATATATATATATATATATATATATATATATATATATATATATATATTGGCTTCATGCTTGTAGAATAAGGAAAACAATAAAAGGCAATGTACCTCCTGCAGCCAATCTAGTGTCAAATCTCAGGGTTTTACTTGTCTCTATACCCACTCTACATCTCCCTATGCAATGGTAGTACATTGCATCTCCCTATGTAATGGGAGTACATTGAGTACTTCCATGACTAGTGGTCTCCTCGTACAGGTGCTGTACCCCAGCAAGTTTTATGAAAGGTGGGTGAAAGTGAGGAGAATGGCACGAATGAATGGGCTTTCTCTCTATATCAGCCTGTAGGTTGAGGAAAAAGAGGAAGAGAGGAAGGGGGTACTCACCCTTCGTACTCCTGGAGATGAGGGTTGAACATTTTTTTTCGGGGGTATGTGTTACCCATATGTAATGTCTCTCCCTATTGGGGAAAATCGATTAATTTTAAATTCCATTTGTGATAGTATTTTACACGTTTTTATTGTATGTAAACTTCCCCCTTTGTATTTGTCCCCTTCTTTTGTGCTCCTGTGGCTAATAAAGAAACATCTCTCTCTCTCTCTCTCTCTCTCTCTCTCTCTCTCTCTCTCTCTCTCTCTCTCTTCTCTCTCTTCCTCTCTTCTCTCTCTCTCTCTCTCTCTCTCTCTCTCTCTCTCTCTCTCTCTCTCTCTCTCTCTGTATGTTATATATATATATATATATATATATATATATATATATATATATATATATGTATGTATATGATATATTAGGTATGAATCGAAGTTGTAGCTGCCATATAGCAGGTACTATTCCAGTTGTTAGAGGCAATATATATATATGAATGGGTGGATTGAAGCATGAAAATATATAAGTGTATGTGTAATTATGTAAAGGATATATAGATTTTTTAGCTTCGTCTATCATGTTTATATTACATCAGAATTTTCTAGACTCTTCTGTTTTTCTGTCTTACAATCCTCACATGTCTGTCACAAGCAGCTTTTTCACTTTTACACTATCTCTCCTTCTCCATCTCCCTTTCTTTCCCACTCTTATGACTTCCTCGACACTGACTAACTATCTATTTTATTAATACTATTAGTTATTCTTTTCAAAAGTTTATCTGTGATCTATCGATCGAACTTTGCATATCAATAGAATCGATCACTTATATGCATGTATTAATTTCTTAAGAACAAACAACGAGCAAACATTTTAAAGTTATAAACTATTCCTTTTTTTTCTTCTTCGTCTTTCTCTGCTACAAATACACCAAGTTATCAACAATTTGATACACCATGAAACAAGCTTGCAAATAAAAAGAGATTATTCGGTATATTTTCCTTTCTTCTTCGAAGATTATTCTATATTCTTCATTTTAAAGATAACATAAGAAATGTTATTCATCTATTTTTAAGCATATTTTTTCTTGACATCTCTCTCTTTTATACTGCACATTTTGCAAACTTGAATAGTATTTAGTGTACAATATCCGACCTTTGTTATTCACTACTTTGATATTTTTAGTATAAACAGAAATCAAAGAATAAATTTCCTATTGGATTGTAGGTTCTCTCAGACATGGCTTCTTTTCAGTAACAATAATTAGTCAATAGAGTGGAATTTGTTCAATATCATAAAATAGATAACATTGAATAACATAGAGCAATTTATACGTATTTAGTAAGCATAGCGGAGCTTTCAATTCCCACTAGAGGTTATTCCACTTTGTGTGCAAGCGCTCAGAAAAGGCATTATCCTCACCCTTGTTTCCCGTTTTGCCATCTTCGTTTCAAAAAGAAATCTCCTTGCTTAGTCATGAGAAACAGCTTTGTTAGAGGAGATACATCTAAGACGCTGTGAGTACGTACCTAATGAAATTACATATATACATGGTAAGGCTTCGTCAACGATATTGCATGCCATCTAAATATATATTCAATATTTAAGAAACTTACATTGTGTATATGTATATATATATAAGGGACACACAGCAGTCAACTTACTGCTACCAAGATGAAAACTACTATGAAATCCCACACTGAATTTTATACTTGAATTTTCAAATCTCAAATTTTAACTCTTCTTATTATTAATTTTTCTTAATATCAATCAACATTTGAAAAGATGGCTTTTGCAGACCCATCGAAATCGGTCATTTTTTATAACCTTTATTCTTTCCTTCCCTCATAAAATTATATGTTTTTTCACAAAAAAGTATTCTGTCTCTTATATATTCCATGTGCCATTACCAACCTCAATTGTCTCTATATATGTATATATATATATATATATATATATATATATATATATATATATATATATAAACAAAGAAAGTGTGGTAAGAAACCAGGCGAACTATAATGCACTACAGTACTCGGTAGTAGAGAGTTCGGATCTAGCTGTCGAAACGGCCGGAGCTCACCCGTCGGGGTGTGGGGGGTCCTGACTCTTTTCCTATGTGTATATATATATATATATATATATATATATATATTCATATTCTCTACCCAACCCCCATAATTCTATCAACATGATCATTAGCATCACTGCTATTAATAATTATCTGTTATGCGTCTGAAGACTTTCCGAGTTACACACAAGACGCCATAATTTGTTTCCATTCCTTGAGTGTCTGGAATTAATTAATTTCCCGATCTTCAATATATCCGTATACTCGGTACAAGTATATCCTTTTGGGGGCCTTGCAGATATGAGGAGAGTCTTTACGTCAGTCGCTAGAGAACGCCAAACCACGCTTCTTGCATTTTCTTTCACAATACAAACACACACATATAAGTGGGAACTAGATTACTTACCCTTAATTAATCAATTATTTTAACGAAACACACAGACTATAACCTATAACTAATATATATTTATATTTACTCTTAATTTATTTTTTCTTGCGTTTTTTCCTTAATGTATTTTTCTTAATTCACTTTTGTTCACTTACTTAACACGACATTCAACCCAACTGTCATTACTTTTTATAAATGTTTATATCTTTTTATAACCCTCTTGACCTCCACAGAACATATCTCCTTTAATCTGATCTTACTCACCGTCACACACCACTGATTTTGACTAAAATATATTCTCACAGAATTTAGTACCCCTAAACTATGTGGCAGTAGATTGGTTGACTCTCATTGTCGACATAAAAGTATCTATAACGGCCGAATTTCTGTCATCCCTACAAAATCCGACCGCAAACCTTAGTCGCGCCTAGCAAACACACAATGCTTTGCATTGAAGAGTTGCTTATTCGGAGATGAGCTGTAACACCTATCTATATACTATTAAAACTCTGTGTTTTTTGTGCTTGTATGTAATTTAATACAGCCAAAACGGTGTATAATGGGAAAATACTTTGAAAGGAATTTGCCCCTGAAATGGGAATACAAATGGAATAAAATAAGTTTCGCGTAAATCCGAGCACGGGCCCGGAGATACGGGGTTTTTCATGAATTTTTCATAAATAGCCGACAGCTCCGAAATAAAAAAAATATGAATTCAGACGAGATAAAATGAAAAGAAACACTAAGACAGCTAACAACTAGTCTAGTAACATATGTAACATATTTCTCGAGTCATCTGCTTTGTTAGTTCTGAATGCTTTTTACCGTTTTGCATACGTACATACATATGTGTGTGTATGTGTGAGAGTGTATGTGTATGTGTGTGTTTCTGTCTGTGTGTTTCTGTCTGTGTGTGTATTTAATACTATATTATATTCATATTTGTTACTTTGATGCCTCTCAAAACAGGACTGATTGGTAAGTAACCAATCAGTTAACACAACTTTTTATACGTTGGTGCGTTCTATTTTGGAATTGAATTCTTAATGTATTTAGGGTTCCTTGTTCTGACGAAAAAAGTTTCGTATATGTGTGTGTGACTGTTTAAATTTTTACGCATATTTCTTTCTCTCTCTATATGAGTGTTTGGGGGTGGGGGCTGACAAGTAGACAGAGATAACAAAGCAAAGCAGCAACGTAATACACTGTGGAAATGAATCTTAACGCTTCGGACACTAGTCCTTTCTCAGAAGATAAAATTAAAAATAAAAGATAAAAAAAGATAAAGCGTGAAAAGAGGAAGGAACGAGAAAAAATCGGGACAAAAGTTAATAATACACACGAGCGTATCCAGTCAGCCATTTGGGCTAACGGTGAGGCGAAGAAAAGGACCTGAGGTGGTGGAAAGAAGAGGCTAAAACACATAAGTAGAATTAAGAATAAGAGGGGTAGGAAACTAGAGACGGTATCAGGGTGAGAGAGAAATAGAATGGAGAGATGGAGAAGTTGTGAAGGGAATAGTCAGAAGAAAAGTCACAGTAAGGTGTGAGGCATTATATATATATATATATATATATATATATAAATAGATTAAAGTTTAAGCAAAGAATCGCTAATTTCACCCTTAACGGGATCTTCTGAAACTCGTATATATATATATAGAGAGAGAGAGAGAAATGGCTTCTACATGACTAGAACTGTGGTTACCACCGATTGAACCCGGGATGAACATATATATGTGTATATATAAATGTGTGTGTGTGTGTGTGTGCGTACAAAGGAGATGTATGTAGGTAGTTCAGGCATATGAGTGTGTATATTGCGAGCGATTCTTTTTTATTAAAATAAAATAGCGAAAATCTGTAAGAAGTGATGCAATTATGGATGATAAACCATTAGTGCGTTTCCAACTCTACATGTTTTCCAACAAAGTCAAGTTGAAAATCAATAGAGACTTCTGTTTATGAGGCACTACAGATGAAGCAATAAATTCAGAAGAAATTAACTCTTCTAATGACATTAATAAAAGTTTATTTTTATTATCAATATTAATAAGTTTCAGAGTTTTGGTCAATAAAAGTGACAGGCCAAGATTACCTCACTGGCAACTAACAATGAATGAAAAGATATTTAAAGCATATATGTAGATGCAAATCTATGTGGGTATATGTGTATAAATATATATATATATATATATATATATATATATATATATACACACACATATATATTTATATATATATATATACCTATATTAGATTCTAATTAATCCATATCTATTCAACATCCTAAACAAACATTCATTGA
>OZ024746.1:65383799-65388799 GCA_964016885.1 Eledone cirrhosa | reverse complement strand
GGAGATACAAAATATATATATATATATATATATATATATATATATATATATATATATATATATATATATACTGTATATGTATATATGTGTGTGTGTGTGTATTGTTATACTTGGGGAGGGTCATATTGTTGAAATAATATTGTTTCTACATTTGGCACAATGCCAGCAATTAGCCAGTACATTACTGGTACTTTATTTTATCGACCCCGTAAGGATGAAAGACAAAGTTAACCTCGACGGGATTTGAACTCAACCCGTAAAGGGACGTAACTATGCTAGAAAGGGACGTAACTATGTCATAAGTAATAACAGATCACACTCATTGTTTCGTTGGTTTTCGCTTCTGTATCTTTTATATCGCCACAGTTAATTCATTTGGTCCTGAATGTTTATCATTGACTGACCAACGGTCAAAAATACAGATATAAACGCATATATATAGTCTAACAAAGTTCTTTCGTTGCACATCTGCAACTTCATCAGTGGTATTTTTATGTTCCTCCTGTTGTATTTTATGTCTACGCCATTTTTATTTTATCTGTTTATTTATTTATTTATTTTTGTCTTCTTTGCGCATGCGTTTGCGTGTGTGTATAGTGTTGGTGTGTGTGTTCGCGTTTGGGTGACTGTGTTTTGTTTATTGTATTCTATCTTAGTTTACTAGTGTGTGTTTATATGTGTTTGTTGTTGTTGTGCTTGTGTATATATTTATTTATTTATTTATTTATATTTCTCTTAAGTCAGCATTGTTTGTTTTGGTGTTATTATTCCATTCATTTTTTTTCTGTTTAGCTTTGGCCTTCTAAGCTGTATTTTGCTTGCCTCTCTGATTTGCCTACCCACTGGGTCATTTCTATGTTTAGATATTATTTTAATTTCTGTGTTGTCTATGTTACCGTCATGTTGTTGTCTGGCGTGTTCGTATAGTACTGAACCGTTTTTCCGTCCTTTTAATTACCCCCAATGTTGGTCTATTCTGTCTCGCCTATGTAAGTTGTTGTCATGTTTCTGCAAGTACCCTCTGTATATCTTATGCTATAGACTACATTTCTAGTTTTACAGTTTATCTAGGGGTTTATTTTACATATAACACACTTCCTATTAGTACAGTGGGTTTTCTTAAAAGGGTATGTTTTGCTGATCAGGGATTTTATGGTAGTTTCTGACTTTTCTACCACTTTAATCTTTAAGTTACAGAAAACCAATCGGAGTGTCATTAACGACATCAACGATGCTGGGTTTAAAATCACTTCTGAACTCAACATCCAGGACCGGACTGAACCTCTGGACCCTGTTTCTCCCCACTTTACCCTGAAGGATCACGAAACCAATTTCGCCAACAACCCTTCTATTCAGCTAATTAACCCTACGATGTCTGATTTAGGTAGACTTAGTAAAAGGATTTTAGATAGAATTATACCTGAAATTAGGAGCTTGGCCCCTCTTGCACTGTGGAATAATTCCTTCGCGGTGATTGATTGGTTCAATGGCATATGCAACAAGGAACATTGCTGTTTTATCCAATTCGACATCAATAATTACTACTCTTCCAACACTTTACCACTTCTTCTTAGAGCTATCAATTTCGCTAAAACGCTCACGGTGGTTAAGGATTTCGAAGTTGATGTCATCCTCAATGCCCGTAAGTCGGTGATTAATTTCGACGACTCTATTTGGATAAAAATAAATCTACGTGAGTATGGGCGCCAGCGATTCGGCGGAGATTACAGATCTTATCGGTCTTTTCCTTCGTTTCTCTATCAAGGAAGAATTCCTCAATGTCGGCAGTGGTTTGTACCGCGATGAGGACCTTTTGATCATGACTAAGTGCGGTCCACATGCTTGCGATAGGTTCAGAAAAGAATTCACAACCTTCTTTAAAGGCTTCAATCTCTCCATACAGGTTGAGACCAACCTCTCTGTCCTTAATTACCTTGACGTTGCCCTCAATTTGTCGAATGGCCTTCACTACCCGTATAGAAAGCCGAATGATACGCTTAATTACATAAGTAAGCATTCTAACCATCCTGCCAGCATAATCAAGAACCTGATAAAACACGTTTCTTTGAGGCTTTCCCGTCTATCTTCAAACGAGCATATTTTCACCGACCATTCCACATATTACAATGAAGCTCTTGCTCTGAGTGGATTTGTCGATAAGGTAGCATATACTAAGCATGAGCATAGACCAAGGAAAAATAGATCCCGACGAATTACATGGTATAACCCACCATATAATATGGAGGTGGCGACACCATTAGCTAAGATCTTCCTCTCCCGTATTAAGAAGCATTTCCCCTCAGCACATAAATATAACAAAAGTTTTAATAGAAATACCATTAAAATATCTTACTCTATGACTCCTAACCTTGCACATAACATCACTGCTTCAAATTTAGCTAAATGACCTAGCCGTATGAACACGTGCAACCCTGTAGCTAGTACTAACTGTAATTGTAGGAATCGGGATGACTGCCTTCTATCTCGGAAATTCCTCTCCAGTAACATTGTCTACAAATGTAAGGTCGAAACACCCATGTCCGGTAGGGCTTACATATGGTTAACCGCCAATAGATTCAAGCAGCGTCTTTACATGCACACCCATTCTTTTCTTAACCCTTTAAGAAGTAACATGATGTCACTTTCAGCTTATATCTGGAATCCATATATAAATATATATATATATATATATAAGGAACGATCGACTTTTTTGTCAAATCGGACCGAGGGAACAATGTTTCCGTTGGTCTTTCCAATTGCTAATACTATCTATCGGTCGCAACTCCAGGTAGAAGGAGCAACGTCAAATAAAGTGTCTTGCTCAAGGACATAACGCATCGCCTGGTCCAGGAATCGAACTCACAACCTTACGATTGCGAATACAATTCTCTAACCACTCAGCCACACGCCTTCACATATATATATATATAACTGTGCATGTTTATGTGCATATACATGTTAGAGTGTGGTATGTGTGTATGCGTTTGTGCGAGTTTTTATCACTAACACTCTTTCCCGGAAGTATTGTGTTGGAGAATATAATTAAGTGATATATTCTGTCGTAAGTCTAATAAACATTATGGTATAGCTAAAACAGCTGATCCTCACTCCACATTCTTTTCGTTGATGTGCTGATTTTATTAGGCATATTTATTTTCAGTTGAGGCGGTGCATTAGCAGATTCGTTAAAACGTTACTTTTGCTATATTCCTTTTCGGCTCTTTGCTTTCTTATTTCAAATCCTGCCGAGGTCAACCTTACTTTTCATCCTTTCAAGGTCAATAAAAACTACCAGTCTAATACACGGATCGATTCTTCTATTATATATGCTTTTCTCACTTCCTTTCTCTGACTCACTATTCTTCTCTTGAAAACATCAACTGTGTTCAAATCTGGAGAGGAGATGTTCTGCCATTTTAATAAATAATGCCCATAAAAAGCTTTATGTCAATATGTCACTATGGCGTTCGTACGATTCTATTAGGGGTTATGTGTCCTTAAATCCTCAGAAAACGTTCTAAACATGGTCATCCATCTTTTCTCCGAACAATATACCTTATCTAATGAGTGCCTCCGCATTTAAGACATTTGGGTGTGATTAGAGAAACAGATTAAACTGCCACTTCGAACAGGTCGAGTAACCCGGTGATGGCTCTCTTCTGTGGAGAGGCTTGATTACATCCTTTTACACGTGTAGTTGCTTTCAATTCTACAAAATAACGAAACTCTTTAGTTTTGTAATATCTACTCCATAGACTTTCCTTCGCGTTCAAAATATATGTAAAGGGACGCTTACATTTTTTATGATTTTTGTAAGATTGATTAAAATGAGTCATATTCAACTGTGAAATTTAATATGCGGCGTATATATTCAATCAAGCTTTTAAATTAAGTTAATATTTTTTCGATTTTATTCTTATGTAAAAGCAGTGTCAAATACCTTTATAGAGCAAGGTTTAGAGCTAGGAATTATGAATCCAAATCATTATGTGACTGGTATATATTTAAAAATGGAGGCGTTAACATGATATTAGGATACCACCCTTTTTTCATCAAAAGGTTGAAATGACCCACAATAAGACATACTCAATAATACATATACTTTATCACACACGTGCGTACATCAACATAAATATATATATATATTTAATATAACAAGGGCTGCGTTAAAACAACTTGCAGTAAAAAAAATATCTATTCAAAGCTACAATAAAAGAAATTGGAAAATATGTTAATTTTAGACATCTAAAGTAATTTGATTTGGCTATTTCTATTTATTAAAGCAATTTTACAACATACGGAGATTTTTTTATTTTGCTGTTTATTTGTGCATATGTTTATTATTTTGTTAATTCAGGACGCAAACAGAATGCATGTCATTTTCTTTATGATAAAAACTAGAATCAAAATAAAATACTAACAGCAGACAATGAAGCATTTCTATTTGTTTTAAGTATATTTACTTTTCAATATTTTTATATATTTCTATTGGCGTAGAATTTATACAGAAAATGTATTTACAAAATCCTGAATAGTTTTGTATTATATATACTGGGAATATTATAAAACATAATAATTCCAACGAAGATGAAATTATGTTTAGCATAATATTCTTGTTGATATACAGTGCAGAACACATGCATGTCGCTATATTATGGATTTGGTGCACCTATAAAATGTACAGATGTGGCATGAAGGGTAGGTAAATTCTAGAATAATCCTGGAAAAAAATTACCGCAAAGAGGCAGCAATGACATTTGCGTCCGCTACACATCAGCCCTCCTGAACATCTCTAAAAGAGGGTAGATTTCAAATGAAATTGCTCGCATACACAACAGATGCAGCGATGCTACACATAGAACCCCCCATATCCCATGGTGCCGCACACTACCCGGCGTCCTGCACTACCCCACGGCTAAAACCCAGACCCAGAGACTGGGCCAACTCAGACAATATCCCACACCTCAGAGCCATCGGGAGAGAGGGCCTCAATATCAGAC
>OZ024746.1:65371299-65378799 GCA_964016885.1 Eledone cirrhosa | reverse complement strand
TGTAAACGGGCCCTCCTGCTGATTCCATTTCAATAAATGACCTTTGATGAATATAATTGTTTCTACTTTTTGGCACAAGGCCAGCAATTATCCTAGTGTATTACTGGTACTTTATTTTATCGACCCCGTAAGGATGAAAGGCAAAGTTAGCCTCGGCGGGATTTGAACTCAGTCCGTAAAGGGACGTAACTGTGCTGGAAAGCATGGCGTCCGACCCTCTACCGATACTGCCAATCCACCGACCTTTGATGAATATAATGACAGGATGTTTTTCAAATTCTTTTCTTATAGCTGAATCAACTATCTTAAATTTATAAAAAATACCTTCAACAGTTTTCTATATTAAAGATGAACTTTGGTGTGCGTCTGGTGTAAGATACATGTCTTTTGATAAAAATGGGGTGACCACAAAAAAAAAAATAAGGATGGTTTTGGAATATTTGTCAGAAATGAATGTCGTTGATATATATATATATATATATATATATATATATATATATATATATATATATTAATTGATTGATAGGTGACGCATGTTTCGCTATTGATCAGTTCAAGGTTCGATTTGTATCGATCTGGCCGGACTGTGGAATCAAAAGCTCGCTCTTGTATTATTATATTTACTCTCTGTTTAGCTCTACACCTAGCTGCACACGTGAATCTAAACATCGAGTGCTCACCTGGGTGAACCTACAGTAACTTCACGTTACACTCCCTGGATATATATTCCCTGGATATATATATATATATCCAACGAGTGTAACGTGAAGTTACTGTAGGTTCACCCAGGTGAGCACTCAATGTTTAGATTCACGTCTGCAGCTAGGTGTGTGTATATATATATATATATATATATATATATATAAACATGGCGTGCTGCGTGGTTGCAAATGGGTTATATATGAATAAATTTAGTCCTTCATCAGTGATCTTCCAGCCTTCATTGGTATTTCGTCGCTTTAAAAATCATATACCTCTGGTAGGTGCGAGCAACGGCTAAAGAAAGTCGTTGGTACACATAAATGGGGGGGAACGAGCGAGACAGTAAACAAACAAAGATGGTAATGCAACGAAAAGTGAGGAAGAAGGAGAGGGAGTAGCAGAGAGTGAGTGAGTGAAAGTGTGAAGAAGAGGCCAGCAGAGAGAGTGACTGGCAGAGGGGGTAAAAGGAAGTGAGAGATACAGAGAAGGGGGAAGCAGTAAGAAAGAAACAGACGGGTCACAGCGGAGGAAAATATATAAATATATGAAAAATATGAAAACATGGCGTGTTTATATATATATATATATATACACAGTTCAAGAGTAACCAATCTTAAAGCGAGATGGAGATAGGAGAGGAGAGATTGGTGAATTAGTTAGAAGCCAAAGCGTAAAGGCATATACTCAATGTGCAATATGCATATATATGAATAAAGTGGTCCTTCATCAGTGATCTTCCAACCATCATCGGTATTTCTTCGCTTTAAAGACCATATACCTCCGGTTGGTGCGAGCAACGCTAAAGAAAGTCGTTGGGACATGTAAATAAAGGGAACAGCGAGAGTGTAAACAAACAAAGATGGTGAAGCAACGAAAAGTGAGGAAGAGCGAGTCAAGTCCAAAAATTTCCATGAATATAAGTTCGGTGAAATCGTGAACGAGAGAGAATAAAGACCATCAAACCTGGTTGAAATGTGAGCAAGATATATATATATATATATATATATATATATATATATATATATATATATATATATATATGTATATATATATATATATATATATATATATATATATATGTATATATATATATATATATATATATATATATATATATATATATATATATATATATATATATACATATATATATAAATATGATTTTTCGTTTTCTTTATAATTTATATATATATATATATTATAAAGAAAACGAAAAATCCGTGATGCATCTGGACTTAGTTTATTTCGTGTTACAAATGTTTCGCCGGCATGTAGCTCGAGTCATGGTCCTTGTATGGATCTGGCTGATTCTACTTCTGCGGGTTCTTTCAGACACTGGTGTTATGTCCGGAGCAAATTTTATCACTGGGGTGTTATCATCAAAACAACACCCTCAAAAAAACCCTCTTTCCACTCCTGTCATGTCATTGGCTATTCTTACTCCACGTCATCACAAGTTCTGGTCAGTATCTGCGGCCACACGGTTAATAGACCATTTTCCGACCGACACATTTCAACAGAGTCATGCTGGGTTCAGTACTTCACACGTCTGCTCACACTTCAGAGTAAGCACCCACACATACTAGAATAAACACATAGTAACACACAATTATCTTCAAAGTGATATGCACTCAATATTTTGAACTGGTCTATAGAATTCTCTAGGCCTTTTGTCACTTAGTAGAACCTTAAAGAATTAGCTTTAAAGAATCTCCCTTTTCTTTAAATCCATCAACCATGACTGACCCCCATTGATCTTATAGACACCTGAAATCTAGGCATTGTTAGCTTAAGAGAAACTTAAAAATAAGGAGTGGCACCCATCCTGAACTTGTTTATAGAATTCATTCTGCCTTTTTTACTCTAAATATAAACTATAGCTTTGAAGAATTAGCTTTTAATGAATTCCCTTTTCTATCAACCAATGACCTACACCCATCCCACTCCCTACCCTCTCCTACCACCTGAAGAGACCTATAAATACCATACTTATTTTTTGATACCCAGATTCCTGATGATTTCTAAAGAATGAAACAGTTCTAGTCCTGTAGAATCTCATCTATATTAAAACTGTTATACTCTGCATTGTATTGAGTACCTTACTTACTGTGGTTACCTCCGACTCAACCCGGAATAACGTATATATATATATATATATATATAAACACGTTTTCATATTTTTCATATATTTATATATTTTCCTCCGCTGTGACCCGTCTCTTTCTTTCTTACTGCTTCCCCCTACATTTTTTTCCCTCTCTGCCTGACTGCCCCATAGGTGACTGTGGTTCGATTTTCCCCGGTTTCGTAGTTTATGAGATTTCACATACCTTTTATTTTTTATGTAAGTATTGAATCTTTTGCGGTTTATGTAAATCTTATTCTTCTCTTCTTCGTCTCTCAAAAGTAGCATAATTTATCATTGATTTATTTATTGGTCCCTTTTTTTCCTTGTCGATCTAAATTGTTCGAGACGGCATTACTTTTCCCCAATTACCATTTCGGCTATTATTACCCCATCAGATAATTACCATGTTTGTGATTTATATCAGGGTCTTACTTTTACTGAATTTAATCTGGTATTTGTGGCGTGAAATTCTTTGTTTCTTCTGTTTCATAGGCAGATTTGCTGTGTAAGTATATTGTATGACTGTGCTGCACAGGGACCATTTCCTAGAACGATTTACGCAGTTAAATTGTCTATCATTGTCCGCTTAATTTTGTTTATTTGTCTATATTTATATTTCCTTCCAGATGGCTTTCAATAGAGACTTTGATTTTATGTTGTACTGTATGCAATGTTCCAACATTTTTTATATCGTTGATACACATTCACAATAGTCTTACCTAGCAGATTAAGGCTTAATATGATTTCAAATAAACAGACATTGTTTTGACCAGATGCAGTTGTAAGTTTGTAGATATTTGTTTATTAAAAGCTTGGGAGATGTGTATTATTCTTCTTTTTTTTACTTTTCATATACAACCGTATTAGCAATCATTTTAAGGGATGCTTTGTCATGTTAGTCACCACATTTTGACAATAGAGGAAGAGTGATATTTTTTTTAATTTCTTATAATTCCAAATTGATTTCCGTTCTTTGAGTAGATCTGTATTAAGTGAAGATGGATGCCAGTACAATAACCGAGAACTTGATAAAACAATAACAATTAACCCAATGCAGATCTCCCAAACTCTAAAAGCCCAAACCATGAAAAAAGTGTCCCAAATGGGAGAGAAATGAGGCAAAATGGAGAGATTTTACTTAATGAGATTTCACAAGAGAAGGCATCTCTCAACCACTACAAAGTGGGTGGGAGATCTCCCGGCCGGACGGAGAGAGTTGATAGGTCTGCCGATGAAAAGTAGAATAGTACCAGCGTGGTAACCAAATATGTTTATCTATTTATATTCTTTTATTCTTTCAAGTGATTCCTTATCGATTCATAACTTTCATTATCTATATCATGTACCACCAACAGTCTAATTTATAATCTTTTTTCTCTTACATTTTTTCTCTTACATTTTTCTCTTACATTTCTCTTACATTGCTTGTATATTTAATATTTATATTTTTACTTGTAATTTTCATCTTTGTGAATCTTGTTTTATTTATTCTTTGCTCCACAATTTAATAAATGTATTTCAATCTCTGTTTATATATTTTCCAAAGAAGATTCTAGTTCGTTGTTTCTGACGAAGACGGTGAGATGGGTCTTTAGTATCGAGACTAATAATATGGAGTAACATAACTACTATCGATTAGTTTTCTCTATAAATGCCAATCAATCGATTTATCATGATCAAATAACCTTCTGAAATAATCGCAAAACAATGAACTAATTTAGAACTAAGCCACGCCTTTTGTTTTCATTGTTGAACATATCCATGATTCTGTAGCTAGTTTGAATGCTCATCGATATCCAACAAGATGAAAGCCTAAGATAAACACAAGAACTTTCGTCACCTGATCTCGTTGCAATTATTATTTCGTTACTGAATGGTCTTCTAACAGCATGGCAGTATCGGTAGAGGGTCGGACGCCATGCTTTGATGCATAGAGTTACGGCCCTTTCCAATCTGAGTTCAAATTCCGCCGAGGTTAACTTAGCCTTTCATCATTACGGGGTCGATAAAATAAAGTACCAGTAATGCACTGGGTAATTGCTGGCCTTGTGCCAAAAGTAGAAACAATTATTAGCCCTACATAGAGAGGTAGATACCAGTATATAGAGAGAAAGAGGAGGAGAGAGGGGGTACAGATGTGTGTGTTTTGTGCGTATGTGATTTTTCTTATAACTCTGTGTGTGTACATGTATATACAGGAATGAGGAATGTAAAACAAATATTTAATTTTTTTTTCTTATATATATATATATATATATATATATATATATATATATATATATAATATTAAAATATAAGTATTAATAAAATAGATGTTCTTTTGATCAATTACATTTTATTATACATATTTCGGATGTACAACAGTACGTCCTCATCAGACAAAATATAATGACACATGACATACCCTGAGATGTTAAATGGTTAAGATTTAATCAAGGCAGTCTACCTTGATTAAACCTCCGAAATATGTATAATAAAATGTAATTGATCAAAAGAACATCTATTTTATTAATACTTATATTTTAATATTAATAACTCCAGAACATTTTTTTTTACCGTTGAGTGCTTCCAATCTACTGTAAAACTCTTTCTTTGACATAATCATTGAATATTGTTTAACAATTTAAAATTACATATATATATATATGTGTGCGTGTGTACAAAAAAATACAGACAGATAGAGAGATTAATACATACATGGATGTTCGTTAAATAACTAATGTGATGTGTCTTGGCTGCAGGATAATAAAGCAGCAAGAAATGGTGATCTGTTTCAAATGTTGAAGGGAGCGTCAGTGGTTAAGTCAAAGTGAGAGACGATGTGACGGCTAGGTATTGGAATGGTCATTTTTAGGGAGGTGTTAGTGTTGATGTTGTTTAGCCTTGGGATTCGTCTAATTGTGTAAATCTGTGATTACAGTTGTACGAGCCTCGACACATCCGCCTTTTTCAGAGACAGTAATGGTGTAGTTGAAGGGATTTGACTGCTATTTCTCACGATTATAATTGGTTCTGCACAAGGCCAGCAATTACCCAGTACATTACTGGTACTTTATTTTATCGACCCCGTAAGGATGAAAGGCAAAGTTAACCTCGGCGGGATTTGAACTCAGAATGGCAAGAGCCGTAACTCTATGCGTCAAATCATGGTGTCCGACCCTCTGCGGATACTGCCAATTCACCGCCCTCACGGTTATAATGAAGTATAGAGATGTCTTCGATTTCCCGTTAGAAAGGATATAGATAATGGAGATTCAAGGTATTTTATAAGGGTGTTTTCTTTTTATATAAAGTATAGAAGACAAAATACGTTTAGAAACATTGATAGACACTTCGACATGTTTTAGACAACATTCTAATAGAACTATAGGTTTTTATGCACACAACACGCGCTTTTTCTCTATAAATGTCAATCAACTAACCACCGAACCGATACCTTTGTCAGCAGATATTTCTTGTGATATTATTTCGACTACGTATTCGCCAGAGAATATTTTTTGGCGACACCGCTCTTCTATTAGAATAACTAATTATTACGGTTGCACGAATGTATATATATCTGAGCGATAGAATTTCCACTCCCATCTCATTCTACTCGTTGAAACTTTAATTATAACTCTCTATTCTCCGACACTCCTACATTTTTACATTACAACTCACTAAAAGCCCCCGATCTATTCCGCCAAATATATATACTACTTCGAAAAGAGCAGAACTGCCCATAATCACAGTGGTTTACTGATTGGTTCTAATTTATCGCTCAAAGTTTTACTTAACTACTTGGTAAAACTAATCAAGGTTTCCTTTGATGATAGTTTAATGTAATCAACGTCCAATAGCAGTAAAGACTCACTTAACAAATAATTACTTTAATTAGACATTCAGGTCAGTTGCATTCAGTTTTAATGACTGCTTTTCATATTTGTCTTTGAGGAATTCTCCCCAGCCAAACAAATTAGCTATTCATAACTTCCAGATAAAAGATGCAATTATCTAAATTATAAAACTTTCTACACACAATTCTAAAAGTATATTTGTGAAAACAATGAACAGTAACTATGATGAAGAAGAATCGCATATAATATTCATCTATGTCTATTTTGTTTGAAGATAATGCTGACAGTAATTGTACTACACTAAACACAATGTGTGACGGTTGTCATAAGAACCAGGGTTCATAGGTGTATTGTAGAACATTTTTCTATCCTGTTAATATTGATTTGCATAACCGCTTAGCTACCACAATTGCTTAACCAGTATAATGTAAGCCATTCTATTCCTCTTGTCACCATTATACTCACCAATGACCAGTTACCGACAAGATACCATTGGACTTGAAGCACATAGAAACGATCTGATCCGACCATAAAAGAAAACGTGAATAAATCACTGCTCTCAACAGTTCTTTTAATGTTGCTTAGGTCTCTCATTGTAATTATGATAATATTCAATAAATTTTATAATAATGGAATATTTTCTGTCTAGTTTACAAATATATATGCTGCCTCCGCATAACACCCAACAAGTTTGATGTCATATTTATGGATGTATTTCCAAACACACGTACATTCATATGTATGAGTATATTTGTATGTGTGTGCATGTATATATGTATATATATATGTGTGTTTGTGTGTGTGTGTGTGTGTGTGTGTGTGTGTGTGTGTGTG
>OZ024746.1:65293799-65366299 GCA_964016885.1 Eledone cirrhosa | reverse complement strand
AAAGAAGTGTTATTCTCGATATATGTATAAAAAT
This sequence comes from Eledone cirrhosa, assembly GCA_964016885.1. Taxonomy (NCBI): domain Eukaryota; kingdom Metazoa; phylum Mollusca; class Cephalopoda; order Octopoda; family Eledonidae; genus Eledone; species Eledone cirrhosa. The sequence continues at coordinate 65,366,265 of OZ024746.1, read as the reverse complement.
GAAACAATATATGAGAATGAAAAAAATGTTTTAATCAAAGAGAAAGTAATCAATTAATACTAGAGAAAAGAAAACAAACATAGGTACGCACGTACATACACATATATATATAAAATATTTATATACACAAATACGTACAGACAAAAGCGCATGCATGCGTACATACATACACACGAGGCACGTATATATATATATATCGCCACATATATATCTAATCACACGTACGTACGCGACTATATATATATATATACATATATATATACACCCATACATACATATACATATACACACATATACATACACATACACATAAATTCACCCGCATACACGCACACGTATAAATAAGTATGTAAAAAACATAGATATAAAAATATAAAAACACACATACACACACATATATATACTTACGCACGCACACATACGGAGGCATTCGTATAAATATACAGAACGTATACACACATAAGCACACTCACACACATAGATACAGATTATAAACCAGCCGTATGAATAAATGAGTACAAATATAAAATCGGCTGCGAAACAACAGAATATATCTGGAGTGGAAAACGCAAGTGTCATGTATTATCAGGTAGTGAAAGAAAATGGGAAGTAAAATGTGGAATGTGAAGATATTAGGTAAGTGAATCGAAAAAGTATATATATATATATATATATTCATACATACATACATACATACATACATACATACATACATACATACATACATACATGCATACATGCATACATGCATACATACATGGTGGCTGCTAACTCGTTTTCGAGTACGGCCACTACTTTATATCCATGTAGGAGAACCCCTACCGATGCGCTGAACGAGTGTGACTTTTTAGTCCAGCCAGCGACTTGAAAACTCTGGTACAAACACTACACTGTGACAATTATTGACACATAGTGCTGGGTCCATGGTACCATGTGATGACAAGTGCAGAGAGATCTCCAGATATAAAGCAATGTCTGTGCCGTGAAGCTTTTATAGTGAGCAAAGGCACTGCACAAAGCCAGTCCCACTCTCTTAACCAACATGATATTTACCAAAAAGAAGAACAAGTCAACATCATTGGATACCACCAGAGTTGCAGGTGTTATATCAGAGTTTTCCTTCTCCTAGAATTCTGCCTTGACAAAGGCTAAGGGGTCATCTCTCCCGGTGATTTTGGATGGTCATTGACTCTTAAGAGCTCCTTTGCCCTTTGATACATACATACATACATACATACATATATACATACATACATACATATATATATGTGTGTGTGTGTGTGTGTGTGTGTGTGTGTGTGTGTGTGTGTGTGTGTGTGTGTGTGTGTGTGTGTGTGTGTGTGTGTGTGTGTGTGTGTGTGTGTGAAGGCGCATGGCTTAGTGGTTAGAGCATTGGGCTTGCAATCGAAAGGTTGTGTGTTCATTTCTCGGACTGGGAGATGTGTTGTTTCCTTGAGCAAGACACTTTATTTCACGTTGCTCCAGTTTACTCAGCTGTAGAAATGAGTACCGGCCTTCCCACGCAGCCAGTGGGATGGCGTTATCTTATGGCTAAAACAGCACGACTTTCTGTGACCAGTGCCGCCGATTGGCGCCCGACCGACCGGTCGGTCAATGTGATCAAGGTGATATATATATATATATACAGAGTTATGTGTGTGTGAAGTTGAGTGTGTGCGTGTACCTTTGTCTATATGCTTATATACTACATTATAAATGTTTATGTATGTGCGTCTGTGTGTACGACTCTGTATGCCGGCATGTACTTTGTTACTTTACTAAACAATATTTTGGTAAGTCTAAATTATAGAGCGCCTTCCAAAAATATAAAATACAGATAATAAATTGTATGAATGAGATCATTTACGTCTAATTACAGAGTGACCTGCCAGGAAAAGCAAAACCGACGGCAGTGTAGTAAATAACCATTAATGAACATATAATTTCCATTCATTAAACTGAAGAAGTTGACATCTAATTTGCTCTTTGGCAAGCGATTTGATACGTTTTTATATTCATTGCAATTGATATAAACACATACATAAATACAATGTATATATATATATATATATATATATATATAGTAATTGTTTCTACTTTGGGCACAAGGCCAGCAATTACCCATTGCAATACTGGTACTTTATTTTATCGACCCCGTAAGGATTAAAGGCAAAGTCAACCTCGGCGGGATATAGTAATAATAATAAATGTGAAGACTAAAATCTAAAGAGCGCTCGATAAGGATAAATATATATCAGATATATAAGAACCGTAGAGCAAATATTTATTAAAATAACAGATTAAAGTTTAAGCAAAGAATCGCTGCTTTCACCCTTAACGAGATCCCGTTAAGGGTGAAAGCAGCGATTCTTTGCTTAAACTTTAATCTGTTATTTTATAAATATATATATATACATATATATATATATGTGTGTGTGTGTATATATATATATATATATATATATATGTATATATAATATTAAAGCTAAATTTAAACTATATATATATATATACATGTAAGTATATGTGTAAGTATACGTGAAAGTAAATGTGTATGTATATATATGAATATATATATATATATTAAAGTATTTCCTTTGTCTAACATTTTGAATCACCCGCCAAAAACCGGGGGTTATTTCCTTTGCTGGAATTAAAACGTGACAGCTATAGATACGATACACTGCATCTAGCGGCAACATTTAGCCTATCACCCCGTCCTGGGTAGAACGAAAACCTGTTGAAAAACTGAATCCTCTGTTCGATCATAAATACCACGAGCTTGCCTGTCACGTAAGTCTGATATCTGATTTCGGTTTCAAAGAAACACTTGAAACGTATAATCGTTTGATTTGTCCAGGTGTATTTTCCTCAACCTATTAGTTCTATCGTTACTTTGGTACATTATTGTGTTAGATTTTGCCTACCACAATGTTTGATTTGTCAAGCTATTTAAACGTATGTTATTACTCTAAGGACCTACCTTATCGAGTGCTTTACTAACTCATCATTTCATATAAGTAGGCAGAATTTGCTTGCAAACCGCCAGAGATTCGATTTTACTAAATTTCCAATTATATATATATATATATATATATATATATATATATATATATATATATATATATATATATATATATATATATATATATACATATATATATATATATATACATATATATATATACATATATATATATATACACATATATATATATATATATACACATATTATATATATATATATATACACACATATATATATACATATTATATATATATTAGATTGATACTTATAATATGGGCATATATATGAATGCATACATATATATATATATATATATATATATATATATATATATATACATATATATATATATATATATATACAAACATAGATACAAGTATGTGTATAAATAAGTATATGTTATATGTGTATATGTGTGTGCGTAAATTGAGACATGTATGTGTCTGTAATACACATTGATGTTAAAATTATCAGCATTTAAACCCAATAAATAGAAGTATTTTATCTTATAGAATACATTCATTACATCCAAGATTGTTGCTCTATATACCTCTATATTAGTGCAGACAACTGTATTTTAATATTAGCCCTTTAAATCAGCACAGGGTTAAATTTTCTATAGACGCCAGTGTATTCGATATCAATCGATCCAATTTATTACATTTAAATAATACATCCAATCGAAGGATATTAAATATATAACTAATCCTTGTTACTTCATCTCGAATAAAAAATAATTGTTAATACAGTTAAACGAAAGCCTTGTAGTTTAGTGTGGTTTAGTTCAAACGTATCCATGGCCTTTTATGATGTTCTTATACGGCACTTTGGCGATTGCTTTCCCCTCTGACCTTCGGTCAAGACTACTTTTGAAAATAATAATGGGTAGACAATAATTCTCTATATGGAGTTCCAGTGCTAGATTTACCATTGTGCTTAGGTATGCTTAAGCACAGGGCCCCGTTGGCCAGGAGGGCCCATCTTCCTGCCAAAATGCCCCCCCCCCCCCCCCCCCCCCCCCCATCAGGGCCCATGTAAGGGACTTCTCAATTTAACTAGCACAGGGCTTCATTTATCCTAAATCCGGCACTGCGGAGGTCCGTGTGATGGGTTATACCAGTTATTGAATAGTATATTTAATTACCCACCCGGTAATATATTCTGTTGAAAGTATTCCTAACAGATGTCATGTTTGAGAGTTTTCAAACTGTCATCGTTTCTTTGTGTCTTTCCATTACCGGAGAAAGTGTTTCTACAATGCGGGTGTTGCTTTATTGCTTTATAACAATCTCCCAAAAATAAACATGTATGAACTATTTGATATCAAATCAAATGAAAATAGTTTTAGAGATTATTCTATAACACATTTCAAATTTCCGTAACTACTTGTGGACAGATATCGTTTAACGTGATATTTTAGAAAATAAATTAGAAACTATTATAGCCGTTCTTGAAACAAAACTTTCATATTTGTTGCTATGTTTTAGCACCAGGTCATCCTTGTTCTATCAGATCTATGATTAAAGCCATTCCAGCAATGCCTATTTTATCATATATTTCATGTTTAGTGAATCACTGAACACATCTGCAATGTTTATTCTGACAGTGCCGACTGGCAACAGGTGAAACTCCCTGTGAGATACGATGGCTTTGGTCTCCTATCCACTCTTGATCTCGCACTGCTGAGCTATCTCTCCTCAATTTTCACCAGCCACACGCTCATCAACGAGATCCTCTGCAAGACGGCAAATGTATGTCCACCTTCAGGCTGATCGAGTCTTCCTCGGATCAACATCGACTCACCTGACACATCTCCACCTTTTAACCAATCAATTTCTTGGCTCAATTCGATGCCTCGCCAACTACCGATACCCTTCTTGGCGTTCTCTGCTCCTACATTGGAGTGGCACATCACCACGGTCTCTGCGTGTGTGAGACACACAAATTTCGTTTGGAGCAGTTATTGACGCGTTTGGTCTACACGCGTTATCTTTCCAACTTAGTGCAGACCAGCTTCCTCGACACGTCACTCTCGACAGCATCATCAGAAGAATACTCACTCAACGCAGCTACGTTTCCGTCACAAATTGGAGCCGACTGCCTTCGACTGTGGTAATGGCAATCGCACCAACGAAATTAATCTTGCGTGCTTGAGGAAGGAGTGGATATTGCTGTGTATGTCTCCGACCATTCTCTGCGGTAATGCCTTTGCTATTTTGTCTGTAGAGTGTAGCTGAAACACCATTAAGACTGTGGTTTAGTGTCAGCCCCTCACACTTTTCCTTTCTTTCATTGTTTAATTCTTTTCTTTATTTTGTTGTTGTTCTTTTTCATTTTCCTGTCTTGTTTCCTTTAATAGTGTGTTTAGCATTTGTTTAATATTTTTACTAAAGAAATATGTTGCACTGAAAAACAAAGTCAGTTTCAATTCTTAAATATATGTTCAAATACCAGTGCCCCAAGAAGACTCCTAGTTCTACAGCATCGTAATTATTTATATATATCAAACATGAACCAGCATGGTATACTGTTATACTCTTCCTGCTTGTTCTAACCGCTAGAAAGGGCAGCTAAATTTCTCTTTAAAAGCTTTTCTTAAAAAGTAACAATACATTTGATAATGTAGTCCTAGATAGGCTATATCTGAATCAAATTCACAATAAGGAAAAGTTTTGATTATAAGTGTACTCCACCAGAACTGACCTGGACAACATCAAAAAGAAGAAAATATTTTCGGAATTTCTTTATTAAATTAAAATAGACACTGCAGCAACGAATTCGTCAGCGAAGGTTTTCTATTGTATAATTTAATTATCTACAAATACTTCACTCTTAATTTTCTCTTTATACATATATACATATGTGTGTGTGTGTGTGTGTGTGTGTGTGTGTGTGTGTGTGTGTGTGTGTGTGTGTGTGTGTGTGTGTGTGTGTGTGTGTGTGTGTGTGTGTGTGTGTGTGTTTGTGTGTGTGTGCGTGAGCTTGTGTGTGTGTGTGTGTGTTTGTGTGTATATATATAAAAAATTCAATGTGTATAAATTCAATATTGACTGAGTGGAAACTGCTCAAATGGAGATTCAATTAATTCAGAAAATTTCAAAGAACATTTCTCAATATATTCATTGCCATCAAAAGTCATTAGTTGGATGTTTATTGCTAGTGCTGAAAGTTTATAATTTAACCCGAATGGTTAATTTTTATTCGTCATTGTTAAGGATGTGAAGACAGATTTGTTGCTATTTAAATCTTTCTAGCCATTTGTTTTACATCTTAATTACTTAAGAATTACATCTTTATTTACAGGTTTCCCGTGGGCCAATCACGTGTCTAGTGAATTTTTGGTGATACGATTGACATCATTCTGTCTATACCTAGACACATAACAAATTTCTCAAAAGTCTCCGTTTATAAAGCAACAGAATTTCTATTTTGTCGCTAATGTTTATATACTTTATCAATATACATCAATGAAAGATATATAGCTGCATACACATACATACACACAGGCGCACGCCCATACATTTACGAGCACATGCACACACACACATATATATATGAATGCGCGCAGAAGGGACGGCTATAATATATGTTATGTCTGACAAACTCCATTCTCATGATATTGTGAATAGTCAACTTGTAGAAAGATTTGCTGCGCCCTTGGATTGAACACAGAACCATATGATTCCGAAGTCATCTTTTAACCAGACAGCTATACAATACGTTGCACGACTGTCTCATGGTTATTAACAACATTTATTGTGGAATCTTAAGACACGATACTAATTTAGCTTGGATTATAAAGTCCATTTCTACTAAAGATACCAAATCAAAGAAAGAATCAAAATGATCGAATTAGGCTAACTTCATATTGCTTCCAGGCACATATTTCTTTTTTGTTCGTTTTTTTTTCTGTGGTAAAACATGTAGAAATTGACTTTAAAGTTTATAATTTTAGTAAAACAATGGAGTATGCAAAAAACTGATAAAATTGAGTGATAGAATTTAAGGTTAAAAGATATCTAGTTTCTCTGAATCGAAATATTGCCAAAAATTATAATTATACTCATAAACTCTTCAGTGAATTTCAGCAAAACTTAGTTACAACATATAGTTTATCACCAATATAAAGTTATACTGTTATTTTGTTGCAACTTATTAATTGTTTATCGTCAAGCATCTTGTCGGTCAAGTTTTCAACATGTGTTCGATTGTTATTCAAGTTGATATTTCACAGTGGACGAGAAATTTCAATACTTGTAACAATTCTTCCGAATCTAATTATCCCTGCCATTGTTCTCAACACACTAAATAAACATAATTTCTGTGTGTTAAAGAGACATGGGTATTTTCGTGTTGTTAAGCTCTTCTGAGCTACACCTTACTAAACTGGAATCGTTTTCGTTGTAGGAATCAACGTTTTGGCTGCCCGACCTTCTACCTACTGAAAAACCGTGAGCTTAGAGAAGTCGGCTGATGATCGGAATTTCCCATGTATTCATTATGTCTTTGGCGTTCCCCACTTTTTTCCGCAAGATCCTTTATTGTCCTGCATGTTGGTACTTCACCCCATTCAATTTTTGCATTCGATTAATCACATTACAACGCACAGAGTACTCATCTCTCACATTTTGTTTTACTATATATATATATATATATATATACACACACGCACACACACACACACACACTTACATACATATGTGTGAGTGTGTGTGTGTGTGTAACACTAAAAGGATTTAATTACTTATTGATTATTTACCAAACAATTCGTGGCGACATTTTTCTTACATTTATTTAAGGCACTCTGATTTAAATAGAAGTCAAATTCAATTATATAATATGATTTTCGTGACTTTTTCCTCAGGGGAAATTAGTGATATATGTAAAATTAAATAATCAAAAACAGAAAATGAGGGTGAAACTTTAAATCACCTCTCTGGAAGCCTATATTATGTCTACGACTTCTACCAAGGTGCAAGAATGACACACTTATAAGTCATTATGTAAATATATAAGGGACTATTAAGAAAACGAATCCGTTTTCCCTGTACTTCTACAAATATAGAGTTAAAAGTATCTTAATATTTTCTTTTCATTTAACCAGCAATTTGACATCAAGGCGGTGGATTAGCAGTATCGGTGGAGCGTCAGACACCCTGGTTTGCAGCATAGAGTTATGGCCCTTTATGTTCTGAGTTCAAATCCCGCCAAGGTTAACATTGCCTTTCATCCTTACGGTGGTAGATAAAATAAAGTACCAGTAATGCACTAGGGTAATTGCTGACCTTGTACCAAAATTAGAAACAATTATTATCATTATTATTTCACTTGAAAAGGAAAATGAAGGTAGAAAGGAAAGGGCTGCTTTCCATCCAATTTATTAAAAGGTGAGTGAGAATGGCGAGCATGTCCCTTGTGAATGGGCCTGATTTGAATATACGTCTGCACATCGTAGGAGAACAACTGAGGGAGGGCACTTAAAGGTCAGAGTTATCGTAGCATTTTTTGTGGGCTTTCTCCACGAGTGACCATCGGTGTCTCCCAACTTTTGGGGAATTTGTTGTTTGATTTTTTAAACGTTCATTTTCTCAGTTTCTATTTTAAATTTTATTTTACACAAAAAATACACACAATGTACCGTCCTGTGCCGTCTTTAATGTTTTCTTAATGTGATCCCTGAGTGGCTAATAAAGAAACTATTATTATGGTTATTATTATTATTTAACTCTTTTGTTCTGGCAGATATTATACTGACACTATACCAATGGCCAAAGGTCCTTTGAGTCATTCCTTCTCCTTAAACTTTCGAACACCTTTCTTAGAATTATTACTGTTCCCAGCAAGGCTGCTTTCTGCAACAATCATGTCCTGATGGTAATTCCTAGTTTCTCAAACCATGCTCCATCCCTTTATTAACTGTTCCCAGTGTGCCAACCACAGTCGGTACCACTTCAACGTCTCTGATTCTCCACAGTTTCCTGATTTCTCTCTTGGTATTTCTGATGTCATAAAAAAAAATTAATTTAATATATATATTTGTGTGTGCTCTTCGGATATCTTAGACAACAGCTTGCGTTATTCTATAAAAATTCTGTTCTAAAATGCCATTATGTTAAATAATATATAATCATGGTGTAATTTTTACAAATTCTCCGACTATCTTATATATTCTAACATTTTCTTTTCTGTCATAAACTCCTGTAATTTTAAAATTAACTTAAGAATAACATAAACAATATTTTATGAAGTTTTGACTTGTTTCCTTTATATTTTTATGACCCTCACATAGAAAGATTGAATAAAAGTAACATCAAAAAACATTAAATACCAATAACAAAAAGAGAAACATATGTTGATTGTTTTCTTTGAGCATTCATTCTCTGTCATTTCAATATTCGTACAGATTTTGTACTCATTATTTCCCTAATATCTCTTATTTTATTAATCTTATTTTCCAATTAAAAATACGAAACTTTTTCTAACAAGTTTTATTGCTCAACAATATTTTTTCGCAATCGATTATCATTACTTTTGCAATATGTTTGCAAAAACTAATAAACAATCAATCCGCCAATATACACCAATAAAAATTATTTTCCCTATATTTCTTGATGTATTTTTGGCTCAAAGATCTCCCTTATTTCTTTATAAAATGTTATTTATTTCTCATCAATTAAACTTGACAGTTTTCCAATAATTTCTACTTGTTTCCATGTTTTAACATTAGGCTTTCTAACAACCACACGCCTTTACTCGAGTGTATTTCAAAAATATTTATTAACATAGCTAATATTCCTACGTTCGTATAGCTTCTTTTTTTCATCCTTCCTTTCTCATAGCTATCTTTTTGTACATATTATAAGTGTATTATTAAGATGTTTGTCAATAAATGCGAAATAATGATTTTGATATGTTGTTATCGGTCTAGAAACTCAAACTTAATCTGAAATCAGAAGCCATGTCGTAAATCGGAGCATGTGAGAAAATGTAATCATTTCCTGATACACGCCTATCATATCAGAAGGAAAATAACTTGATTGATGACAAAGTGGCTTTTGCCAAGTAAACAAACATCATATTCTCATGTTTCTTTTATTATAGATTATTTCTATTTCTTCATTTTTCCTCTCACCATATCTTTATTTAATTCATTACCAACAAGAAAATGTCTAAAAACAAAAAGTACAATTATCGATTAGTTGGCCAGAGGTCACAGGAAATAGATGACAGATAATGAGTCTTATGAAAATATAGATATATATTTTTATGTCATGTTTATATAGTAATTCTTTTACTTGATCATATTATTGGCATAAACCGCAGTGAAAATTAAAGAAGCTATGACCTCGTAACATTTCTAAGTAGCAGACAGTTCCTCTTTATATTTTTAAGCTATTATACAATAACACGAAATATTTCGGATATTTCCAAGCCAAACGCCAATCACTGAACATTTCCATTTCCCAAACAACACCAAACAGTCGTTCCCAGAATGAATTATAACGTGTTATTTAGGAAGCAGATAAACATGTGTATGTGTGTGTATATATATATATATATATATATATATATATATATATATATAGTTATAGATACTGAGATACATATATATATGTGTATATACATATACATATATATGTAGACAAAGGCATTCGTATATATATATATTCATAATTATGCCTACGTACATATATTTATATATGTGTGTGATATATACTTATACATGCATAAATACATATTTGTGTGAGTGTCTCTGCCTATGTTTGTGCGTGCGTGTGCGTATATAAGGCTGCGAATTGGCAGAGTTTTTAGTACGTTGGATAGAACGCTTTTCAGTATTCGATTCGGCGCTCTGTATTCAGAACCCACCGACGCCAACTTCACATTTCCTTCTCTCGAGGTTGATAAATAAATGCACCAGTCCATTACTGAGGTCAATTCTTCCTCTATATATCTTTCTCACTCCCTTTCTATGAGATTAGTTTTGTTAGTTCGTTTGATTATTTTAATAAACATGAGAACCATTGAGTCGTTGCTCAACCACCATTGCGATAGTGTTATGGTATTCAGAGCTAAGTCAGTCTCAGAGTGTATATATGATGCAATTTTATTGCAAGTAACTTTGGCTCATAAAAATATAATGCATGTTGTCTATAGCCAGGATCAGTTGAAACACTATAGAATAAATTACGAGACATGCTCAGAAGTATATTAAAATGCTGATATTTAATCACAACAGTTGGCCATTTTAATTTCAACGTGCGACATTTTCTTATTTAAGAAAACTATGTTGCTTTCTCCAAGATGTCAAGATGCATATTTTGGGGACCTTTTAAATATGAAAATCATAGTATTATGTAATATTTTCATAATAATCTGTTTTACTTCCATTCTTCAAGCGAAAACACCGAAGCTTAATTGGTAAGCAAGTTCTACCAGATTTGGTTCCACTGAATTATGGTAACAGACATAAATTTCCTTCTCAATTGGTTCAGCAATTAAACGTCTAGATGAAAACAAGAAGCATAACAATCTAATAATTATTTTGACAATTCATAGAACATTAGTAATTTATCAATATTGTTTTCCAATAAAAAAAGGACAACGCTGACAATGACATGTCTGTAAAGTATTTAGATAAAGAATAATGCAAATGAACAATTTTTTTTTTCGTTAGAAGCAGCTTCAATAGTAGTAGTAGTAGTAGTAGTAGTAGTAGTAGTAGTAGTAGTAGTATAGTAGTAGTAGTAGTAGTAGTAGTAGTAGTAGTAGTAACATTATTATTATTATCAAGGGCGGTGGATTGGCAGTAAGCATAGTTACGTCCCTTTACGATCTGAGTTCAAATCCCGCCGAGGTTGACTTTGCCTTTCATCCTTACGGGGTCAATAAAATAAAGTACCAGTAATGCACTGGGTAATTGCTGGCCCTGTGCCTAAAGTAGAAACAATTATTATTATTAATGTTTAGGGCGGTGGATTGGCAGTATCGGTAGAGGGTCGGACGCCATGCATTGCAGCATAAAAATTGCGGCTCTTTATGATCTGAGCTCAAATCCCGCCGAGGTTGACTTTGCCTTTCATCCTTATGGGGTCGATAAAATAAAGTACCAGTCACGCACTGGGCTTGATTTAATCGACTTTCCCCTCCTCCCAAATTACTGGCTTTGTGCCGAAATAAGAAACCATTATTAATGTTGATAGTTTACACAGTAACGGTGATGATAATTGCATATTCTACTCTGTTTCAACAAGCGCCTTAGACAGACAGTGCTTTTCTGGGTTTATGCGCAGTGCTAAACACGGTATTCCTTTCGTGATTTAAGTTCTATTTGCTTCCGGTTTAAGTGATACTGAGCTATATTCAGTTTTAGTGGTATTAAGTCCATAGTTCAAAAGGCAACTGGAATTATCTTGATATTATGAGCTGGTGACAACATTCTTATAAATTGGATTTGCAAGTAAGTATATATTTTTTAATTTCTTTCAATACTATATTGTAGTTTCTAGGGATTATAACATTAATAATCAGGCATCCATGCCTATTTCTCTGTTTAACTACAGTATCAAGCCTGTTGAGTTCAAGCCTCCAGGCTGTTAGTATAGTGAAGTCCCAGTATATCTAAGGATTGCCGTTCACCAAGGATATATGTTGGGGTATACTTGCACCACTGAAACTACAAATCACTTAGACAACTTACCCAACAACCCAATAGGAAAGGACGGCATGCATCTTACTGTTGCTTGAACTTTGTACAAAACAGTTAAAAAGAACTCCGTGTTCACGAATGATGTGCTTCAATAATTTCCCAGAATTTCGTGATGTATTCTTTCTCTTTGTGTTCTTTTAGGAATGAATAAAAATTATATAAATATGTTTTCAGAAATTTCAAACATTTAAATATATACGGCATGCAATTCATGAAAAATTTGTGAGGAAAATTTCTCATCGTTATATAACAGTGATTCATTTACACAAGTATATAATGAAATGATGAAAGAAGGAAGATTAATTTTTTAAGCAAATATCTATTGAAGCTAAATAATGTTATTTTCAAATGTATATTTGTTTTGTCTATACTGATAACCATTTCAGAAAAAAAGAAATATATATCTGCCAAAATTTTCCTATTGTTTCAATATATTAATAACACAAAAGTACTCTGAAAAGATGAAAAGCAAGGTGGATACCTTTGAAATAAGAATTTTGTACAAATTTAAATATTGCGGGCTTATGAAAATATTCACATATTAAACAAACTATTTTCATATTTGCTTTCAATATTACTCATCAGTCATTCACCTCCCAGTATTTGCAAACTCACTGAAGTATAATAGTTAATGCGGTTTACAACATGTGATAAATAAGTGCCGTCAGATGGTTTGTTGCTTTTTGCAATCATTTGCTTAAAATGTGTAACTAACACATTTTATGATCGATTACACCTCTCTCACAAAATTAGCCGCATGCCAAATGTAGTCAGCAAAAATTACTGGCAACGAATATATATATATATATATATACATGTATATATATATTGTTATACTTGGGGAGGGTCATATTGTTGTAATATTGCCAGAAATAATAACAGAACACACTCACTGTTTGGTTGGTTTTCGTTTCTGTATCTTTTATATCTCCATAGTTAATTTATTTGGCAATCTATGTTTATCATTGATTAACCAGCGATTAAAAAAAAACATATATATATATGTATATATATATATATAGTCTATAAATATATTTATATATACATAATATATTATATAGAAAACATGGCAAACTGACATTCCTAGGTACTCGGAGTTTCCCGAAGTGATCTGATATTATTGATGTTTTCTTCGTCAGACAATCACATCAGGGAATTCCCAGTACCTAGGAACGTATATGCCAATTTGTCATGTGTTTTATATAATTTAGTATATTTACCTCTATGTGTACATATTGAGGATTCTGTCTTTAATGATTACAACCCCAAATTGAGGCAACTATATATATATATATATTCTATTCTAGGGCGGGTAAAATTCCTGAGATCCATGGACGAGTTCTCTCCAGCGGTCTCTGTCCCTCATTATCGCTGCCATGTCCTGCGTTTCCAACAGACCAGTGTCTGTCCTTAGGGCATCAACTTACGTTAACCTTGGTCTTCCTCTTCTAGTGTGTCCTAACCTCAGTCTCCTCTGTGTCACTGTTGAGCTATATATATATATATATATATTTAATAATAACAATAATTGTTTCTACATTAGGCACAAGGCCAGCAAATACACAGTGCATTACTGGTACTTTATTTTATCGACCCCGTAAGGATGAAAGTCAAAGTTAACCTTGGCGGGATTTGAACTCAGAATGGCAAGGGCCGTAACTCTATGCGTCAAAGCATGGCGTCCAACCCTCTACCGATACTGCCAATCCACTGCCCTATAATAACAATAATAATAACGATTTCTACTATTGACACAAAGGCCAGCAATTTGTACTATATATGTTTATATATATTTTCATATACACCTCTATTATTTCGAATTAACTTCCACCTCTTTCTTCAGCAAATACATTTTACACTCTATCCATTAAGTTAAATGTGTGTGTTTGGAAAACATATATGGAGTTAATCAGAAGTGATTATATGCTACCACGTAATAACAGTTTCAAGCTCAATGTGTTTATGTCATTATAGATAAAAACAGAAATTCAGAAAAGATGTTATTTAAAGATTAGAAGAATTTAGGGACATATAATAATACAGAGTATATGTTACAATATGATTTGACGGAGTAAATGGCTTTAAACCATTTAATAGCTTTGTAAATGTTTCAATTCATCTTACTCAACTAATGTTTATATTAGTTAAAGGGGTAAAATAGCGTATAACAAAGCATTAGGGTAGTGGATTGACAGTATCGTTGGAAGGTCGGACGCCATGTTTTGCAGTACAGCGTTACGGCCCTTTACGTTCTGAGTTCAAATCCCACCGAGGTTAATTTTGCCTTTCATCCTTAAGGGGTCGATAAAATAAAGTACCAGTAATGCACTGGGATAATTGCTGGCCTTGTGCCAAAAGTAGAAACAATTATTAAATATTGCACATCATCAGATTTTCGGTAATATTTATAATTTCCATTATTTAATTCCCAACTTATTCTTCTAGGTTAACGTTTTATTTTCTTGTCTCCCTCCTACTGTCTCATGTAATCTAACGATTATGCTCCGTCCTGTTTCGTATTCTCCCCTGCGTATTGCTAAATCTATTTTGCCTTGTTACCCGCCCTTTGTCCTGTTGATTCTGAACAGTCACTGAGATCATTTTCCCTATGAATGGGGTATAATTTGAGCGTTCGCAAACATCATCCTTAATCTACCAAAAACTTGAATTTCCTTTGATACCAGTGATATCATTGGGTATTCATGGTTACAATGGGTGCTTGAAGATCGAAAATTATTCTTTTGTTCTGTTCGTATCGACTAATATATACATACATACATATACACACACCTATTCATTTATACATACATATATATTTATTCATTTATTTGTTCTATCAATTAAAATACTCGAATTTCTTTTCCTCTATACACAAACATTTGTTATTTTAAAAGTTATTTTAAAGTCACTGTTTAAATTTAGATTCTTAATTATGTATGACGTCTTCAGGATAATATTAACTTTCATGGAAGAAAGAAAAGCATGACATTCTAACTATTGCTTTTAAAATACATTAGCAATAGAATCTTTTCTGATGCATCATTTTGCTCACATCACGCACTAATTCTTTATGCCTAATGCTGCACCTCAACATTAACTTTTAACGAAGTCATAGTTTGTAACTGTCTAATATTATTAATAACCTGGAGCGAAGATGTAATCCGAATACATTATTTCACGTACAGTTCATATGTCATGAAATTCAAAATCACTACCGCCTTGTGTTTTTCCAGCGGAGATTCACCTTAAATAGCTGTCTTGAAATGCACTCCTTCTCTGAGGCAGGTTCTTTGACTTCATCCAAATCAGTGATAGCAAATGCATTACAATATAATGTGTAATATTCACAAAAACATTGTGGCCATCTATTGTTTGATTACATAGTTCAATAAGAAATTAATAAAGTATTGATGACTCCCAATGACAAAGTCTCTAACTGTTTAGTTGATTTGCTAGAAAGCGTAACCAACACTCCTTCAAATCTCGCCTTAAAGAATTATTAATTGGATATGACTCTAGATGTATTACATATGAAAATCAAAAAAGAAGAGAATTCATGACCTGAATGCCATTTGATCATAAATTTTATGATAATCTGAGGTTAAACAAATCGAACTGATGCAATATGACTAAATCAGTTGTCATTCCAATGTTATTGTTGAAAGATAGATAGATAAATGCGTAGTTAGTGTGTGTGTGTGTGTGTGACAGCTCACACCTATGCAGGTTTAGCTGGCCTCCCCCAAGGTATATCTCGCTGGAGGTGTCTTGGGTGATTTAATGATAGGGACCCCAGTCCTATCATCTCATTTCTACAGCTGAGTAAACTGGAGCAACGTGAAATAAAGTGTCTTACTCAAGGAAACAACATCATCCGGTCAGAGAATTGAACTCACAACCTTTAGATCGCAAGCCCAATGGTCTAAGCACTAAGCCATGTTCCTTCACATAGTAGATAGTGTCGATGTAGATGAATGTAGTTGGGGCGAGAATGAAAAATAGAAAGATCACGTGTTAATATAAAGGGCCGTCGGGTAGTCCAGTTGGACAAGGCACAGAAGACTTTGCGAAGGAGAGGCGCTGGAATAGCTATTCCACCTCGAGGGACTCACACCTGAGGGTAACCAACTCCACCCCGATAACAATGAGTAGAGATGTGATCCGAGGGCCAAGAACACTGGAGAACTCCGCGGCCGCAGCCTCGACCACAAACCTATTAGAAAGCGGCCAATACTTTGACATTCCAAATTATATGGGATAAACTATTATTTGTAGATAATTATAAGGTAGAGGTTGTCTCTCATTCTTTTCACTAACAGAATTGATCACTAAGACCAGAATAATCTTTCCTCAACGCAGGTATAGATTTAATTAATTGAAATGTCTTGGCTCACTTCATTAACTAAGTTTACACTAACCTTACAATTAATTTCTAGGATATTAAGAGAACAGGGAAATCACAGCAAATCTTTAATTATGTAAGGTTGTTTTGTCCCAAAGAAATTTATAAACCATATGTCTAATTAATTAATTTCTTGTTAATTACCGACTTTTTAAATCAACAATATCTTATGGTTTGAAGAAGAAGAAGAAGAAGAAGAAGAAGAAGAAGAACGGTGGTAGTTAACGCTGTTGTAGTAGTGAGGAGGGGCTGGTTGATGAAGAAGTTATGCCAGAGTATATTATCATGAAAGACAATTCAAGGATGTAATTCAAATTGACTGTCGTCAATAAAATTGCCACCGTTGACTGTGAATTAATAGAGGTACGGCAACCAGGTGGTAACTGTAATTAACAACGGAATGAATTTAATTCTGATTAACAAAAGATGACTTTGGCAACATCTAGAGAAGACTGGTTACTAACTGTGATAAACAAAATGTTCTTTATTCCGCCTTCTCGCAGTAAGTTGGTGACCGTCATTAGCGTTAGCTAAGCATCCTCCGTTGTTGTTCATCAACAAAATAGAATGATTGCTTGATGTTGATGATGGCGGAAACGTCACCTTAATAGCCTTCTGTATTCATAGAACGGAAGCTTGGTTACTTTCTAAAAGGTTTTCATTTTATATGGTTTGGCAATATAAGTGGTTATAATCAGTATATTTGTTGTTACTACAAAATAACAGTAAAAGCGAAGAAGAGACTGAATGCCATAGTAATAGTTGATGTTGTTGTTGTTAATTGATATTACTTTGAAAATATCTAACATTTGAAATGTTGGTGCAACTGGATTAAAGAAACACTAGGTAACTAGTAAAGTGAAGCGATTATATTCGGTTAAGTAAATTAAAATATTTAAATTTTAAGCTATGAGATATTCTTTCTTTATTTAATCTATAAAATATTGCAATAAATTATAGGTTATATATAATTGTTTCTACTTTTGGCACAAGGCCAGCAATTATCCAGTACATTACTGGTACTTTATTTTATCGACCCCGTAAGGATAAAAGGCAAAGTTAACCTCGGCGGGATTCGAACTCAGAATGGCAAGGGCCGTATAGGTATATATAAAATGTGTGTGTGTGTGTGTCTGTCTGTATGTTTATGTTCTTCCTCACTTTTCGTTGCTTCACCATCTTTGTTTGTTTACACTCTCGCTGTCCCCTTTATTTACGTGTCCCAACGACTTTTTTTAGCCGTTGCTCGCACCAACCGGGGGTATATGGTCTTTAAAGCGAAGAAATACCTGTGATGGTTGGAAGATCACTGATGAAGGACCACTTTATTCATATGTAACCCATTTGCAACCACGCAGCACGTTTATTCTCATATTTACACATATTTTTTCCCCCGCTATGACCCGTCTATTTTGTTCTTATTGCTTCCTCTTTCTCTGTATCTTTACCCTCTCTAACAGTCACTCTCTCTGTTAGCCTCTTCCTCGCCCTTCACTCACTCACTCTCTGTTACTACCTCTCCTCCTCCTCTCGTTAACGATTTCACCGAACTTATATTCATGGAAATTTGGGACTTGACTCGTTCTTCCTCACTTTTCGTTGCTTCACCATCTTTGTTTGTTTACACTCTCGCTGTCCCTTTTATTTACGTGTCCCAACGACTTTTTTTAGACGTTGCTCGCACCAACAGGAGGTATATGGTCTTTAAAGCGAAGTAATACCTGTGATGGTTGGAAGATCACTGATGAAGGACCACTTTATTCATATGTAACCCATTTGCAACCACGCAGCACGTTTATTCTCATATTTACACATATTTTTTCCCCCGCTATGACCCGTCTATTTCGTTCTTACTGCTTCCTCTTTCTCTGTATCTTTACCCTCTCTAATAGTCACTCTCTCTGTTAGCCTCTTCCTCACCCTTCACTCACTCACTCTCTGTTATTACCTCTCCTCCTCCTCCTTCTTCCCGTTTGACCTGTGCGTAATTCTTTTCTTTCGCACGCTTGATCAGGCTGGTTCGCCTTTTTTCTCTCTCTCGTCTACGATTTCACAGAATTTATGTTCACCGAATTCACAGACTAGACCCCTTCTTCCTCCCGTTAGACCTGTACGGAATTCCTTCCTTGCTCACATTCCAACCAGGTTTGATGGTCTTTATTCTCTCTCGTTCACGATTTCACCGAACTTATATTCATGGAAATTTGGGACTTGACTCGTTCTTCCTCACTTTTCGTTGCTTCACCATCTTCGTGTGTTTACACTCTCGCTGTCCCTTTTATTTACGTGTCCCAACGATTTTTTTTAGCCGTTGCTCGCACCAACCGGAGGTATATGGTCTTTAAAGCGAAATAATACCTGTGATGGTTGGAAGATCACTGATGAAGGACCACTTTATTCATATATATATATATATGTGTGTGTGTGTGTGTGCGTATGTGTGTTTGTGTATGTATGTGTGTGTGTGTGCGTATGTGTGTTTGTGTATGTATGTGTGTGTGTGGCGAGCAAGAGAGGGTGGGAGATTGAGGAGAGATAGACCGAGAGAAATTATCATAATTATCATCCTTGTTGTTTATAGAACAATATTAGAGAGAGGGGCCAAAGAGAGAGCGTTTTCGTTAAAATATATGTACATTGAAACAAACATTCATACAGTATCCATGTATTAGTGTTTTGAAATAATCAGCTTTCATAGTATCGAGTGTGTTGTGTATATAATGATGAATGGAAAAGAAAGTTAGCCTTAGGCATATGCAAATATTCAATTCGTATAAAAACGGCTTTGTTAGGGCGAAACATTAAAATGAAATATTCGATTCACCAATTTTACTTTGCCTTTGCAAAATAAAATTCATTGATTCGTTTTTATTGAATATTGCAGCTAATATAAAATTATGAAGACATATTCATTATTGAAAAACTTCTTGGAAAGTTTTGAATAATTGTGCGACATAAAATAGTAATTATACCACCTTGACAAAATATCGGTTGTGAAGTCCACATAAAAAGCGTACGATGGATAAGAGGACCCATTAAGCTATTGGTCTTGAACGAAAATTGTCATTTTACCCTGTAATTCACCATCAATCTATTATCAATTGCTTTGTATAACCTTATTCTATCTATCAACAAGCGTAAAGAATTCCTTGAGTTTTGATATGGAATAAATTGAACACATTTTGCAACGCCTCTCTTGGTGTTAGTGTAAATGCAACAAAATGATTTTGTAAAAGCCTAATCGAATACTAATCTGAAGGAGCAAGAATACGGGAATATGGGTGCTGAAGTATTTTTTCCAGTTAAAATCCTTTGAGTTCTTTGAGTTATTTGTGCAGTATAGCGACGGGCATTAGCGTCGTGGAGAACGACATCATTTCTGGTTGCAACAAATAGGTGTTTAGGTTTTTTTTGTTTTCTCCAAACCTGTTTCCAAATGGTAAATTGTATTAGAACTGTATATTTTTAACATAAAGTAAGTAATATTTCCTTGTTCTAACATTATATGTTCTCTGTGTTTTTGTACATATATCTAAATTGCTGTACCAATAACAATATCTTGTGAGTTCCCAATCTCCGGAAATTCTAGCGCCTGTACATCGAAAGGTTATTGGTCATCAAGTCATTATATTTTTATATACCGATATTTTCATTATATATATAATTTATACTCAGCAGCACTATATTTAATTCAGATATCACAACAGACTTTGAATTAGAAGCCTTCGCTGTGATTTGAATTAAGTACAAACAGAGATCAAAGCAAATTATCCGGATATTGTTGAAATAGAGAATCAGCCAAAGTAATGGAACTAAAAAGAGTAACAATTCCTTGAAAATACGTAATCAAAACCCCGGACTTACAAATGTGCTTATCATACAGTCAACACTGCTATTAGACACTGAACACGTATTAGAGAATACTTTCACTGCAACAGGAAATACTAACCAAAATAGTACTGCACATAATCAAGAAACACAGAACTGCACTTGGTAGAGAGTGAAAGCAGACAATAAACATAAGACTACTGAAGAACAACAAGAACATTAATAATATTAACGATCTCCTGTCATTTTTTAATGTAGATCTTATCATTTATTCATATCATTTAATCATCCCAGATGTATTGTTTCCTTCTAAGAACGCTTGTTACATTTAACTTGTCGTCTGTTTATGTTTTAAGATCGATGTTAAATTTGCCTTTTAAGTTCAAGTTGCATTTAGTATGGAACACTATAACCAATAACATTTCCATTATATAACATTTCTTTTGAAGAAAAATTTAACCTTTTGAGACTAGAATAAACAGATCATCAATTTTCTTTTCTCGTGTATACTACATTTGCTAGTTGTTTACCTATTACACTAGTTCAACTAAATTTTCCTGTTTCCACGAAAACAAGGTCGCATGAAAGAAAATGAGAATATTAACAGATTAAATAAACTAAATTTTCCAAGTTCGATTTGAATAAATTCTCCTTATAACTACTTCTAATGTGCCAAATAACATTTTGTATATACATCAGATAGTGGCATAATAAATCAGACTAGAATATTGTTACAAACACTTGAACATTAAACGCTTCTAGTTATATGCAGGCTATTAATTTTTCAGTCGCTGTTTGGTAGCAGTAGATGTTACGCTTCTCATTACTTCCAACGTATATGTCTCTTATTACGAGTTCTAGAAGGTCTGAAATTATTTCTGCAATGATTACTTCCACAAATATAGACACCATAGTGAAACATAACAGCCCTACGGGGTTATGAAGCTTAGAATCCAAATTTGAAGATTTTAACTACTTGTACTATGAAAAACATATAAAACTGAATGATAATAAATACATAAACATTTATCGTTTACTGGCTTTAAGTCACTGGAATGCGACCATACTAGAACACCACCTTCAAAGAGTTTCGCAGATTATTTATATGAACTCTAGAATTCATTTTTGTCTACTTTTAGAGTAAGCATATGTTAGTAACGTCAATACTTTTAGACCTTCCATTTCCATATTTCTAATGAAAGACATTGTCTATGTATTTCAAATAATTTTGACAATAATCAAGAATTTAGAAGGATTCGATAGCATAACAAACATTCTCACAACTAAGATTGTATTTAGAGCGGTGGATTGTCACTATCTGTAGAGCGTCAGACAAACGGCTTTGCAGCATTTAGTTACGACATTCTATATTCAAATGCCACTGATATATATATATATATATATATATATATATATATATATATATATATATATATATATATATATATTTATATATATATATATATAGTAATATGCTGTTTTATTTTAATTCTGAAGAGGGTGCAAAAATTTGTGAATTTGCAAATTTTTATTAACGGACAGATTTTGCCGTGTGATTTTGAATGCTAAATTAATTAGTTTTTGTGCCAGAAACATTTGTAAATGAATAAACATTTTTAATGACTCTTAGTTGATTCTCCTCCAATTAATTTTATGTGTTTAACCTATGGTTTCAACTTTTTTGATATATTGTTTTTGTGAAAAACGATTTATATTTCATATATATATATATAGGGAAAGTGTCAGGACCCCGATGGCTGAGCTCCGGCTGTTTCAACAGCTAGATCCGAACAGTTCGGATCTAGCTGTCGAAACGGTCGGAACTCGGCCGTCGGGATCCTAACACTTTTCCTATTACCCACTCTACTACCCTAAGTGTTGAGTACTCTGGTGCGTTATGGTCCACCTCGTATCTTACCACACTCTATTTGTTATATATATATATATATATATATATATATAGTGCAAGATCAACAGTGAAAAACAGTGAAAATATACAGTGAAATGGTTTTCAAAATATGCTATTAGTTTCTGACTTATATGAAATGGAAACATTGGTCCCCTACCAGTAAAGAAATGAGAGTGGGGGATAAGTTAAGAGAGAGAAGAGGTTGGGGGAGAGAGAAGAGGTTAGGATGGAAACATGGAGAGGAAAGAAGAAAAAGACATGGAAAAGAAAGAGAGTAACTTGCAAAATATTAGTGCATTACGGCCACAGCTTTAGAAAAATCCAGAGACTTGTATATCCATGTGAACACACACTTACTTTAATGTGTAATGGATACATATTTTATAGGAATATGTTTGTATGTTGATATATCTGTGTGCATGCATGTGTGTATATATATGTATCACTAACTGTGCGCAATTTCTATATTCTTTATGATTACGAATGCAATACCAAACTGGAGAAAACAGATAACAGAAATAACTCACCGCTTTTCTTTTTGACTTTTCAAAGACAGCGTGTATTTGTAGAGAGCAACGGTTGAAGTTATCTAGAATCTGTTTGCAGAGCGTACTCCGGTTGTAATGTCTTTCTGAATCCATATATATGCCCTGCAGCTTGTCAACACATATATAGTGAAACACGACGTTATTTACTTCTTTGATTTTCCTAAACAAATAGAGAAAATATGAGAATAATATTAACTTATGAAGAGGCGTAGCTCAGAGGATAAAGCATTGGGTTCACAATCGTTAGATTGTGGAATCTATTCCCGGACAGATAGGTGTGTTGTGTCCTTGAGCAAGACACTTTAATTTAGGTTACTTCAGTTCATTCAGTTGTATCAGCCTTTTCTTTGGACAACATGAATAACGTGGAGCTGGGAGAATGGCATGTATGAGCGGCTGCTGGTCTTGCACAAAAACACTATTCCCAGAAGGGATCTTTCTAGGTCGGGTAATTAACTAGTAATCACTACTGTTGTTGTTTTCTGGCTATTTCCGTTATTTTTGTAATAATTTCTGTCTGAGTAGTCCTAAGCTCAAATACATTCCTGTTGTGACTATCACATATTTTTCTTCCTTTTTTCTTTAAATAAAGGATGCATTCATTATTCTAATATTTCCCTTCTTTTGTTTTGTTATTCTTTTCAGTTTTTTTTCTTCGTAAATCAATTAGGTGTGATATTTCAACGTTATTTGAAACTGCAGCATAGAGTTACGGCCCTTTATGTTCTGAGTTCAAATCCGGCCGAGGTTAACTTTGCCTTTCATCCTTACGAGGTCGATAAAATAAAGTACCAGTAATGCACTGGTATAATTGCTGGCCTTTTGCCAAAAGTCGAAACAGTTATTTGTTTACTGTTTCTAACAAGTCAATCAACCACAAACTCTATCTTTAACTCGTTACAGTTACTGTTGCCGTTGTATTTATATATGTGAAGTATTTCCGTAGAAAGGGTAAAGGGAGGGAGGGTGCTCTATGTATACTACAGAGCTATTTAATTATGTAATAGTTGGAAAATCACTGATGAAGGACTATTTTTTTCATATGTAACCCATGTGCAACCACGCAGCACTCAATACTTAGGGTAGTAGAGTGGGTAATAGGAACGAGTAGGACCCCGACGGATGAGCTCAAGCCGTTTCGACGACTAATTCTGGACTCATACTACTATTCTGGACTATATATATATATATATATATATATATATATATATATATATATATATATATATATTTACCCCTAACCTTACGTTCTGCATCAGTGTGTATATATTTTTGCCCGTTATTTTATTTTATTTTATTTTATTTCAGCCTCGCTTTCAATTGTAATAACCTTTGTTTTTAATTTCATATCTTATATCCATATTAAATTTTCCTTAGTAGTAGTAGTAGTAGTAGTAGTAGTAGTAGTAGTAACACTAGTAGTAGTAGTAGTAGTAGTAGTAGTAGTAGTAGTAGTAGTAGTAGTAGTAACAGCAACAGTAGTAGTAGTAGTAGTAGTAGTAGTAGTAGTAGTAGTAGTAGTAGTAGTAGTAGTAGTAGTGGTAACAGCAGTAGTAGTAGTAGTAGTAGTAGTAGTAACAGCAGTAGTAGTTGTAGTAACAGTAGTAGTAGTAGTAACAACAGCAGCAGCAGTAGTAGTAGTAGTAGTAGTAGTTGATGTTAGTGGTCATCGGAACATTGGGTGGGGGGTGGGGGGATTTTGTGGTCATGGCCGTTGTCACAATCCTCATTGTTGTCAGGGTTGTTTTTCTGTGTGATGGGGGGAGGGGTAATGGTGGAGAAAGTGGAAATGATGGGGAGGAGATGATGTTGGTTAGCGTTGTTTTTTTGTGTCGTTTGTGTTTGTTGCTGTTGGGGTATTGATGGGAGAGGTCATCATCATCATCATAGTAATGACATTACTGTTGAACAAACATATGATCAAGGGTATTCCTTTCATAGCTATCCCATATTTTCCTAATGTACAGAGAATCCAGCATGACATTATCCAAGGAGTCTTATTCTTAGAAAATAAGGTGTGATTTGTAGGGGATTTGACTGCTATTTCTAGCAGGTTGTGACACTACATAAAGGCTCCCTCATTGGCCCAGATAGTATTGCTGATAACATTGATGTTCTTGGTGATATTGTTGTTAACAGGCCTAATATTTGAAGCATCCCACCATTGAAAATCTGTCTTGAGGAAATTTAACAGTTATTTCTAGCACGTGAAGTGACCACATAGAGGCTTCCTCTTAGGCTCATAATGATGATGATGATGATGATGATGATGAAGCACATATTGTGTGTGTGTGTATCTACTGATCTTTTATCTAATCTAAGATGGTGGGTCTAAGGAGGATTTAACAGCCATTTCTAGCAGGTCAAGCAATCATTTGTGTTGTTATTGTTATTGTTGGCTAGCCCTGATTGGACAGATCAACAGCATTTCAGTGATAGCCATACAGTCTTTATATCAGATATTATGTATTTCTTCTTTTACTGTCAGGGTGTGATTTAAGGAATATTTAGCTGTTGTTTTTAACCAGTCGAATAAATACAGAAGTTCCTACAATGGCCTGGGGTCCTAGTTGTTTCCTAAGGTAGTGTTGAATAGTTTTGTGTAAATGGATAGCTGGAATTGAGTTAGAAGTTTGCCTTTGTCGATGTTAGATATTATAAGGTGTGAAGTCAATGCCTATTTCAGCTACATTTGAAGGTGAAAAACGATGTCCCTCAGGGCAACACATCAATTGGCAAAATCATGAATTCTCTGGAGGTATGCTTTAGAATTGTATTAAACTATCTATTTGTTTAAGTCACACACATACACACCCACATCCAAGCATGGACAGATCTATACAATGATATATATTAAGTAAGTTAGAATAGTTGGAAAATATCGGAGCATCTGAATCTTTTGGCCTTTTGGGATGTAATGATCAGTGACACTTTTTAAAGAAGCTGATTTCGAACTTTAAGCCTAACATTTTGTTAACTCTGTTAATGCTAATATAAATGTATAAAACTTTTTGTGCTAAATGAAAGATCACAATTTGGTGTAACCATCCTGCCTAAGATATTCTACAAGATGACATAATGTTCAGTGAGATTTCTCCTTCTTATTAGTTCATTTCAGAATCAGCTAAGTTTTACTCAGTCCAAGTTGAACACATACATCTGCATTTTCACTGTAGATAGCGAGATAAACAAAAGTACTTGGTTCTTGTGTAAGAAAGCATCTTAATATGTTGGTGTTAATATTTTGTGATCTGTGCTACAATCACACATGATGTTATAGGAAGAATTATATCACCATTTACAATGTGTTAATTTGGTTCTCTCAACACCTGTTCTCAGACCATTGAAATATTTCTAACTTGCATGGCTTCCATCTGTACAAGGTAGTGGCTATTCATTTGCGACCATTTCTATCATAGTTGCGAGATATAGGCTATTTTTCTTTTCTACCTTGCTTATCATGGTGTGAATCTCAAGGAAAGTGACCTACTTAAAGAATCTTTTCTTTGACTTTATAACTACTCTGAAATGATGCATGACCGAACATAGGACAGCATTCATCTATTTGTCACTGCAGCAGTTCCTAAAAATCACTGGCATAGAGCGTCCCTGCCCCATACATAAATCACACCATAATACATATTTTTTCAAACCAGTCACAAAGACTATTTTTGAAAAGAGATGTTTGGTGGCAGCAGCTATGACATAAATCAAATTTTCAATCAATATGAGATTTTACCCCTCTTAATAAGAATCTAAAATATATATAAAACCCAAGTTGTGGCTGCTTTTTTTTTAGTCATTGATCAGACCTTATTGAAAAATACCTAAAATACATATGATGAAGGATTTTTCTCTGTAATCATCTCTTCTTTTTGGACAGCTTTATCTGTAAAATGCATTATTATTTCATTTAGATACTTATAAAATATCAAGCAACTTCATAGAGGTACTCTTGTTAACTCAGACATCATTAAGATGAAACTTTTTATAGTATTGTTAAACAAATGCTGACTTTAATGTGATGGAGAGTTAAGATTTAATTATAGCCTCCAAACTTCAGCCTTATTTGAAAAGAAATCTATGCCTTTGTTTCTTAATTTTCCCAACAAAGAGTTTATTCTCTACCAAAGATTGGATACAATCAAAACCACTTATTAAATTTAAATCACTAAATATATTTATTTTTCAGATATCAAGTACTTTTGAGAATATAAAAATGCTCTACAGTTTAGAGAATGATGGCTCTGCTTTTATCATTGCATCATTTGCTTAAAACTCTTCTACTAGAAATCAAAATCAAGCTTACTTCTTGCTTTTAAATTTATCTATATTTTCATAGTATATATATTAATTTTTCTGAGGAAGAAGTTATCAATACAATAAGTTATCAATAATTTGAAATCCCAAATAGATTGCATAAAAATCAATGAAGGTTTTTCTTTCTTTTTATAATTATAGAAAATTCTATACAAAATCAATAAATTGAATACTCAAAATGAACAAACCTAATATCAATTCCATGAGATCCATGAGCCTTTGAGCCACTGCCTAAGGATTGGTTCAAGAATGACATGTCAAATATTCCATTTAAAGAGATAAACCTTCCCTGAAATTACATAAAAAAACAAAGCATATCAAAGAGAAAAATTCTATATAAAAATTCATATGTAGAAAATGTTGATTTCATTCAGCTTTGTGATTCATGTTATGTTTTGCATATGATCAGCCATTTTCATACCAACCCACATAAAACTATTTCCATCCTGATGAATCAAAACAACCATTTCAAAAGGTTCCTATTCATATTAAAAGCTACCAACGCAATTTTATGTTTTTGGGCAGAGTTCTTCTGCTAGAGAATGGGTCGCCTGTGGCAGATAGCAATACAGCCACTAGATATGTTGGCTAATTGTGATAAAAGCAGGCAACTGCCAGACAAATAAACAACCTCGGACCAACAGTGGTAAACTAATAGAGGAGATGGAGCAATGGGTGATACCTGTAGCACCCACGAAAACTCTCACAACCCAGTGACATAGCTATAACAAGGTTAGTAAAGGCTGCCTCTTACAAAGCCTAATCTTACCAGATATGACAAACTACTATATTGGTGACTGGTGCAAATAAAGCCACTGAATCTGAAACTGCAATATGATTAGGAAAACAAAAAGAACCTATAAATTCTTCATTAATTAATTCAAATACTTAATTAGAAATAATGACTAAATGACAATTCTTGTTTTGGTGACTGTATGTGATAGAAGTTAGTTCCTAATGATAGTGAATAGGTCAATAAACTGGGATCATACATAAGTTATTAAGGCTTATTAAAAAATGTTAATCAGCTTACCAAGCACATGAAACTTACAAGGCATTAAAGAATACAGACTTACAACTTAAGAGATAATTTGTCTGATATATTTACATATTTCTCAAGAGAACTGATGAGGTACATGATGAGAAGTGGTTATGATAATGGTTTTGTATATAGGCACAAGGCCAGCAATTTTGGGGGAGGGGAAAGTCGATTAAATCGACCCCAGTGCTTGACTGGTACTTTATTTTATCGACCCCGTAAGGATGAAAGGCAAAGTTAACCTCAGCGGGATTTGAACTAAGATCATAAACGGCCATGACTATATGCCGCAAAGCATGTTGTCCGATACCCTACCGATACTGCCAGTCTGCTGCCCTGTGGTTATGATAATAAAAATGGAAACTAGTTTGCACACTTGATGCAAGTTCCAGGTGAAGCACTTCAAAGAGGATTGCAAATATTGTTTGTATTATTTTCACTAAACTTGAGACTAATATGTGTGTGCAAAGATACAGTTGCATTTATGATATCAGTATATTGTGGCTACATAGTTCATCAACCTAGGTGAGATTTGCACTAAGAACAGTGTTAAAAGCATTTACAGTATTTCATCTCAGCCATCATTATGACCTTAAGCTTTCTTACAAGAGGATAAATTATTCATCAAATGTTTGTTATGAAGCTAAATGAGAACACATCTGCTTTGTCACTTTTATCATTGATTAACAAAACAAGAGATGAGTATGTCACACTCTCTTAAATATCACCATGAAAGTTTATTTGATGTGATCATGAATAATTATTTTACCATTTATTACCAGAAGTTAGATTTCTGTAGATGAAATTAGCTCATTTATTTGAGACAATGTTAATACTTCTAAAACAAGGTAATTGATTTAAATGAATGCTGATATTCACAAGTCTGTTTCAGTTTTCTATAGTAATTATTGTATTTATTTTATTTGGTAAATAGATTTGGCAGAATCTGTATAGCAATGAAAAAAGTAAAGTCGCCTACTGTATTTAGTTACATCATTTTATGTTCTGAGTTCAAATCAAACTGTACTCAATTTTATTCTTAAGCGTTTTCATAAAATACAGTACTAGTAAATACACTGGTTTAATCTAAACAATGTGTAACCTTGTGCCAATGTCAAAAATCAATAATAGTAAAGATTTTAAATGATTTTTATTCAATGTTTCTTGGATGTTGACATGAAAGAACAGTCATGAGAAGTCAGGATTAGTGTAAGATGAAGTAAAGAAGATTAATTCATATTTTATTTGAAAAGTTATTATTTTTAATATATTGGGATATTATTTCACCTAATTTTTAAATCTTTTAACCCTTTAGCATTTACATTATTCTATATATACTATTGTATTTTTACAGTAAAGGTTTTACCTCGCATAATTATCTCACATAATATCGAATCTATGAGCTTTTGATATTATTTATTTTGAGAACAATACCTTAACATTGGTATGAGTAATCGGTTACGGCCAGTTTGACAGAAAGGTGGGAGAAAATTCTGGCTGGATATGGCTGATTTAAATGCTAAAGGGTTAAAATGTTTTACTGACAAAATATATGGAAGAAAAATAACATTTGTCAAAATGAAAATTGTGGAAATATTTTAGAATGGTGTGTATGGTTCAAGTAAGTTTGGATTAGAAGAAAACAGTAAAGTACTATTAAAAAAAGTAAAATGGGAAGATGGTATGGGTATTTAAAAAAAATTTGGATACAAGAAAAGAGATTCTTTGATATGTTTTTTAAAGAATTGTCAAATAAGCATGGTTGGGAGGAAATATAATTGAAAAAGAAATCATACAAATATTTATCTGCTAAATATATAATTATAATAACTCAAAAGCATACTAGAATTTAGATATCCACAAAAGTATTACTTAAGTTTATTTATAGGATATCTTACAAGGGATAGAGGGTAAAGACTCCTTCAGTCATAATTGACCATGAGTTTTGCACTGAGAAAGTTCCCCTCTTAGGCACAAGCCCGAACAAGGTGTATTTTGTGTGAGACCACCAGTCACCCATTCATACTAGCCTCACTTCTCCATGCCCCCTATGTCATCCAAGTGAAAGGCAAAAGCTGATACAGTTTAGCACCAAAGATCCCACAGTTACATTCAACTTGAGCAGCATGGACCACAAATCATCGCTCAGTCCAGAAATAAAACTCACAACCTCATGATTATAAATCCAACTCTCTAACTACTAAACTGTGCAACTTCAGGTGATATATATCTTTTGTATAGAATACTAATTAGAATAGATTGAGAACATAGTTGGGCAAACTGTAGTTCATATTTTGTAAACAACACTTAGTAATATTCGCATATAACTATTTATGTATCTATTGAAACATTAGTATGAATATAACAACACACTCACTTCTTGCACACATCCAAACACACATATGTACATTCATACATTCTTAAATATATATTTTTCATTCGGCAACATTCTGCTAGAATGATACAGGTTTGTATGCATAACATCTCATAAAACAAATATTGTAAATGAAATCCCAGCCAATTTATAGTATTTCCTTTTCTTCAATATAACATCATCAATAAAGCCTAATGAAGCAAACTGAAGCTGAGATGTGAGTCAATCTCTTTTAATATACTGTGAATGAAGCATGTTAAGCAACTGCACTAAACTGATACTAAGGTCTTGCAATAAAACTATAAAACAAAACAGTTAGAGAATGTGTTTAAATTATAGTATAAGAATAAAAAAACAATATATACAAGTAAAATAAAGAAAAGAAAAAGACATTTTAATAGGATAAACAAAAGCAACATTAAAACAAGGTAAATATCTAACAAGAAGGGAACATTGAAAAAAGGGAAGCTAGAAAATGTGTTATTTATAAAACTGCTGCTTAGAAAGGTATTATTTCTTTTTTTAATGATAGACAAGTTCTGAGTTCATGGAGGAACAGCTGAATATATCTGTTTTCTTCCAACTAGCATTCTTCAGTGAAGAAAAGTACAGGAAATTACAAAGGTTAAATGCAGAAAACCACAGTGTAATACCTCTTCAAGGCTTTATATACAATTTTCTAGGGGATTATAGAAAATAGCTAGGTGATAATTTAGAATAGATTGAATCATAAACTAATACAAACTTAAAGCTTGGTACTACAGGAAATACAAAAAGTGTGAAACATTTCTACACCTAACACCTTTGCTATTAACCATTGCCCCATTGCAATGAATTACAAAAAAATGATAACTATTTTTACTATTTGTCTCTTCTCTTCTTACTTTTTGGGGAACAGAGGTAGTCATCATCATCATGACAAATGTCTTTGTGTGTCCCCTTTTCCATACTTTTATGGATTAGTCAGTAATAAATGAAACTAGGACATTCCAGTTATGTGTTTGGAGAAGGCACTCATTTACTCATAACAAGCACTGGTCTATGGTGGCTGATTTGCAACAACTTATTCATCATTGAACTCATTATGAGCATTTAGCCACAACTAGATGGCCATTTTTCTTAGTCACTGTTATAGAGATACTCAATATTACAATATACAAATCATTGAAAATAACAAGTAAAATGTCTATTTTTTTTATATTAGACTATGACATTAGAGCATTCACAATTACAACGCCTAAATTGATTATCCAGCAAAATATTTTACAGATTTTAAGGATTAAATCTACACAGACAAATATACTGTTTAGTTGAATGACAGCATTTATAACTTGCCTTATCATTGCTTCCACTCATTACAGAATCATTTGAATTGACTGATAATTGACTTCCTTGCATAGTAGACTTTGTGTGTGTTTCTGAATA
Source organism: Eledone cirrhosa (assembly GCA_964016885.1). Lineage (NCBI taxonomy): Eukaryota > Metazoa > Mollusca > Cephalopoda > Octopoda > Eledonidae > Eledone > Eledone cirrhosa. The sequence continues at coordinate 65,333,683 of OZ024746.1, read as the reverse complement.
TTTGTCCTCATTGCGGAGATGCTCTTCTGAACCTGAAAGAACCATGTAATTATTTAAATGTAATCAGTTATTGGAGATCTCATTCATTAAACAAAATATATCAATTTAACATGTTAATGAAATTACAAAAGACAGTAACTATTTAGTGACTGTTAAAACATAACTATCATTTCATGAATAAATGTAACAGCAGTAAACAGCTTTCTGCTAATGCATCTCATCTAATTCTTTTACATATATATATGTGTGTGTGTGTGTGGAAGATAAACATTAAACGATGATGATGATGATATATATATATATATATACATATATTTACATACAACTATCTCTGATGGTCCTGCAGCTTTACCATTTTTCATCTCTTTGCTTTCTTATTTAACCCTCTGGTCTTTCTGTTGGGTAGGTTGAAGGTAATTTCTCTTCTTCCCATTTATTCTCTTATTTGTGCCAGTCACCAATCTGGCTATATTAGAGGCAGCCATTACTTGCTTCCTCATAGCTACATCACTGGGTTGCTCCATTTCCCCTAGTAGTCCACTGCTGTTGGTCTGGGTTGCTTATTTGTTCAGTAGCTGCCTACTTTTATCACAACTAACTATCATATCTGGTGGCCATTACGCTATCTACCACCTGCGACCTGTTCTCTAGCAGAAGAGCTCTTCTGATTTGGAGGTTAAGCTGAATATCTTAGCTTGTATTAGTGTAGTCTTCAACAAAATTTGTTACAGAGGAAATTTATGGGTGATATTTTCAAAACGTACATCAATCTATTGAAAATACAGAACAGACAAGTTTAGCAACCATCTGCTGCAAACGACCACTCTATTAATCATTCCATGAATCTAACAAATAAACCAAATTTGATAGAAATGACAGCTACACAAAAGATATCAACAGACAAAAACATCTTTTGCATGAAAATTTCGAATTTTTCTGCAAAACAGTATATATCATCCTGTGTCAGTCTAATGAACAATATATGACAGCAAATATCTTGAGAGGTAACATGCAACTGATAGTTGAAACATCCAGTAAAACTGTAGCAATTTCAACCATCAAACATTTCAGTGTTGTGGTTTTTATAGAAAAATTAACTGTTTGTTTTCAAAAATGCCATAAGACCATTTTTATTGCACCTATCATAACCCCCTTACATATTTTGTGGTTTTTATAGAACCTTTAACTAATTACCTCCAAAATTCCACCAAGACTCTTGTCACCTCAACAATCATATCTAATTTAATCATTATGGTTTCTACAGGAAGTGTTAACTACTTAGGTGTAAGCATGGCTGTCTTGTTATGAGGTTTGACACATAACCACATGGTTCAGATTCTAGTTTACACTGCAGCATATTCTTCTATAATCTCAGGTTAAGCAATACTTTGTGGTGGAATTTAGAAGATGGAAACTGTATAGAAGCCATTCAAATACATGTGTATATGTGTGTGATTATGTTCCTGTTTATGTTTACAGCAGTATAGAAATAGTTTATGTTAGCTCCTTTTACATATTATGCTTTAGGGCTTCAGCAACACATATCAATAAAATAAGTACCAAATAGTAAAAAGCAGTATTGGGTAGGAAGGGTTGATATGACTACAAGAACCTTTGGTTGGGGAGATGCTTAGGCATGACTACAGTCTAAGGATGAAGAAAAAAAAAAACATTATTTACCTCCAAAAACAGAGTTCTGTAGCATAAAATGACCAGCACTTTCCATCTTCACGAGCTTAGAATTCTCCAAATACATAAGAAATACTTCAGGGTCTCCAAGAAAAAAATCTTTCATATGCCGCAACCTAAATATTCAGTATATTTTGATTAGCAGCCGCTGGTTTGATTTTATTTTAGACAAATAAAACAAAATAGACGATCTCGATTAGTAACTAGAAATTGTCACACACACACATATAGGTTGAAAATCCGTTCAGTGAAAGATGTCTCCTTTAGTATAGTTTGCTAATTTCTTGTGGAACTAACTCTATAACTCTATACCAAGCTTGTCCTTTGGATTGAGTGCTCTACCTACTATAGATATAACTGACTGTTTTTTTACCACTATATATATACATACATACACGTCTCACACACACACACACACACATATATATATTATACCACTTTGCCTTTTCTGACTATGTACCTGCCACTGCTCATTCTCCTCTATATTTTCATTTTTTTTTATTTCTGATGATGGACTAGCATTCAAAAAACCGTTTCCTACTATATCAAGTGTAAAACTAATATTTTTCTTCATTGTACTACGTTATTTGCTTCGTTATTTCTGTTTACTTTTTACATACATAAACACACACACATATATCTGTATGTTTATCATCATCATCATCATCATCATCATCATCACCGTTTTACGTCCGTTCTTCCACGCTAGCATGGGTTAGACGGGTTGTTCTGATGTGGGCCGTGTCTGGTCGGCTGACCATGCCTTGCTCATACAGGAACTGATCTGGCTTGATTTCTACAGCTGGATGCCCTTCCTAACACCAACCTCATTTACAGTGAGTGCTGGGTGCTTTTTCGTGGCACCTACACGTCCACTTTACAGTGTGGGCTGGGTGCTTTTTTGCCGTGGCACCTCCACGACCACCTTGCGGTGGGGGGAGTGGGGGCATATTGTTTATATGCTTCAGCATGTACCCATGGGAGGTCGGGTACCCTGTATTACTGCGTGACGCCAGAAGTCACGGTCATGTGTCATTGACTTTGAGAGGTGTAGTTGGGTAAGGTCGGCTTTTATCACCTCATCCCAAGTCATCTTGGGTCTCCCCACTCCGCGGTTTCCATCAACTTCTAGTGCTCTGCACCTTTTTATGCAGCTGTCATCCTTCATACGCATCACATGTCCATACCAGCGTAACCGCCTCTCCTGCACGCAGCATTTGATTCCTCTTATGCTCAGTCTCTCTCTCAATTCCTTTATGCTTTGTCGTTCACGTATATTACTGTTACACATCCATCGGAGCATGCAGGCTTCGTTTCTCTCTAATCTACGTAGGTCTTCCACCTTCAGCGCCCAGGTCTCACTACCATGCAACATCGCTGTTCGGATACACGCATCATATAGTCTGCCTTTCATTCTGAGGGAGAAGCCTTTTGCAGCTAGCAGTGGTAGTAGTTCCCTAAACTTCTTCCATCCCGTTCTTACCCTAGTTATTGTACTTTCTGAGCACCCACCTCCGTTGCTAATTCGGTCACCTAGGTAGCAGAAGCTGTCTACTGTTTCTACAGGGCCCTCCCAGAGATTGGTGGTACTTGTTTCCTGTGGCTGTTTGCTTGCTGTTTCAGCACAGCTGCTGCATGTGAATCCTACATTCTTAATTAAGCTTCCTGAGATCCCGCTACATCTCTTGTGTACCCATTGTTTGCATTTGGGGCAGAGAATGGAGTCCCTACCTACACCTTTCCTACATACTGAGCAAAGCCATTTCCCTGAGGGGATCTGGGTTCTGTTTTCTCGTCTACTTACAAGGACCTTAGTCTTTGTCATGTTGACTTTGAGGCCCTTTCTCTCTAGTCCCTGCTTCCAGGTTTGGAATTTATTCTCTAGTTCTACCATAGATTCAGCTATGAGTGCGAGGTCATCAGCATACAGGAGTTCCCATGGGCATCCGGTCTTAAACTCCTCCGTTATTGCCTGCAGGACTATGATGAACAGGAGAGGGCTAAGAACAGAGCCCTGGTGGACCCCAACCTGTACGCTAAATTCCTCGCTATACTCATTGCTAATCCTAACTTTGCTGACTACTCCCCTATACATGGCTTGTACCGCTTTCACAAGCCATTCATCTACTCCTAGTTTTCTAAGAGCCCACCAGATTACTGCACGTGGAACTCTGTCAAAGGCTTTCTCAAGGTCGACAAATGCCAAGTAGAGTGGCTTACTTTTAGCTAGGTACTTTTCCTGTAATTGCCTCACAAGGAAGAGGGCATCAGTGGTGCCTTTCCCTGGTACAAACCCAAATTGCATCTCGTCTATATTCACCCGGTCCCTAATCAGCTGTGCTATAACTCTTTCTGTTACTTTCATGACCTGGTCCATCAACTTTATACCTCTATAGTTTCCTCTATCTAGTGCATCGCCTTTACCTTTGTAGCAGTTGACAATGATGCTACTGCACCAATCTTTTGGTATGGCCCCTTCTAGTATTACCTGGTTAACGATACGTGTGGTTATAGTGTGACCTACAGACCCAGATGCCTTCAGCATCTTGGCAGCTATACCCGATGGACCGGTTGCCTTCCCTATCTTCATATCTCTGATTGCCTTACTTACTACGCTGCCGCTGACTTGTACTGCTGGTCCCTCTATAGGGTCTACGTGGGGTAGGGTCTCTTCTTCCCATGCATTCTCCTCATTTAGTAATCTATCATAATGACTCTTCCATGCATCTTTCTTCTCAGCACTTGTGAGGGCAAGCTCACCTTTATCATTCCGGATACACTTCTCTCCAATGACATCACAACTATCTCTGACACACTGCCTCGCAATCTTGAATACCTCCTGTTTCTGGTCCTCACGTTGTAAAACATGCTTGAATTTTCTATCCTCTGCTTCCCTCCTAGCTAAGTATACTTGTCGCCTAGCTTCCCTCTTGGTCTCTATGTAATGTACCCTGCTCCCCCCGTTCTTCCATTCTTTCCATGCCTGTCTCTTGGCCTTGACTGCTTCATCTACCTTATTGTTCCACCACCAAATCACTCTCCTCCTGCTTGAGGTCTTACTCCAGCCACAAACCTCATCCGTCGCCTCTAGTAAGTTATTTTTTAGGAACTCCCAGTTCTCTTCTACGTTAAATGTCTCTATCTGTTCTTCTTTACTGTCGTAGGCGTTGAGTAAAATATCTTTAAATCTGTTACTGTTACTGTTACTGTTACTTTAAATCTGTTTATATATATATATATAGCCATAGAGATCCTTATTTGTTGGGAGTTCCTTCCAAGACACGTTTAAAGCACCACGGAGCATACGTGTGTATGTCCCGTCTAGCTTTTTCTCCAGTTTCGACGCTGGCATCCAAGTGATAGAGCCATAAACAAGCACAGACTCCACAGCAACTCTAAAGAAATTCCTTTTCAGTTTGGCCGGCAGGTTTGATTTCCATATCTTTTCCATTGCATTCAATGCTCCCCAGGCTTTTCCCAGTCTGATGTTAACCTATCAGCAGGTGAATACGTTGACAGAGACTCAGATTTGCTGGCCACTGTTGGCACAGCAAGGAAGAAATAGCAGGTGATGTGTTGTTATGGAGTCCATCTCATGGAGCAAGAAATGCTGGTCGTCCCAAGAAGACATACGTCAAGCAACTTGAGGACGATACTGGATGCACTGCGGAAGAACTGGCAAACGCTATGAGAGACAGAGATGGATGGAGGAAACATGTCGTAGAAAGCCAAGCAAGCTCGCCTGGTGAAGATATAAGTATATATATATATATATATATATATACACACACACACACACACACATATATATATATATATATATATATATATATATATATATAATGAAGGAGTTGTGGTAATGAACCAGATGGACCATAACGCACCAGAGTACTCAATACTTAGGGTAATAGAGTGGGTAATAGGAGAAAGTATGACCCCGACGGCGGAGCTCAAGCCGTTTCGATGGCTACATACTTTCTCCTATATATATATATATATATATATAATATACATTGGACAGATAGGTGTCCTCGTCGTGTTTTGTTGTTAACACAACGTTTCGGCTGATGTACTCTCCAGCCTTCATCAGGTGTCCTAGTGATGTTATTATTAACGTTTGTTCAGGTCACTGCCTAAAATTGTACTTGGAATCTTGAGGTTAGTAGCCCGCTTTTTAACCACTTTCTTTTCTCGTGAATTTGTTTTTTTTTCTTTTTTTTTTTTCTCGTAAATTTTTAGGGCTTATAAACTGATATTTTTCTATCCTTCCTCAATACCGGTTCCCATTTACTACTCATATCTGCACTAGGTCTGCTTAGGAGGTTATTGTGTCCTAGCATATGTGCTGTCTCTTTTAGTTTTTGTGTTTTCCAGTGGTATTTTCTGTCTATAATTTTAACTTCATCCCACAGGGGAAGGTGGTCTCCGTTTTTCCATACATGATCAGCTATACCCGATTTATTGATCTCTCCTCATGTCACAGCTTTACAATGTTCTTCTACCCTTATTTTGAGGGGGCAGCCTGTTTCGCCTGTGATTGACCTACTGCATGGAATGGAGTACCCACAGTCTTTGGTCATATTCTCTTCTATTGGTGGTTCTACTCAAAGGAGATATTTGCAAAGTGTTGTATTACTCTTGAATACTGTCCTGATGTCATATGGATCGCACATCTTTTGTATCTTTTCTGAGAGGCCTTTTACATAGGGTAGACAGACTGTGGTCAATTTTTGGGTTTCATCCTCTCTCCCCTTCCTAATTGGAGTGGATAGTATGTTTTTTGGATAGTTGTTGCTTAACAAATTGTTACTTAGCTTGATCATTTCTTTGTGGTGTGTATCAGGATCGCTACTTATATTCTTTGCTCAATGTTTTAGGCACTGAAACCATCCCTCTCTTTACACTGTATGGATGGTGGGAATTGTAGTAGAGGTATCGTTCAGTGAACATTGGCTTGCGGTATATATGGATGTCTTGAACCCATACTCAGTGCGTGTTATTAATACATCCAGGAATGCTAGCTGATTGTCTTTTTCTTTTTCCATTGTGAACTGTATGGATGGCTTTATTGAATTCACATGATCTAGCAGTACTTGGACCTCTTCCTGGTGGGGCCAGAGTATGAAGGTCTCATCAACATATTTAAGCCATAGGGTTGGCTTTAGTGGTGTTGATCCTAAAGCTAAATTCTCAAAGTATTCCATGTATATATTGGCTATTATTGGTGATAATGGCGAACCCATAGCTAAACCCTCCTCCTGTCAATATATATCAGTGTCCATTCTGAAGTAGGTAGTCTCTACACAGAATGTCAACATTTCCATCAAGTTTTCCATTGGTACACTAGTGCGTTCTTTTAGATAGGTGTACAATTCTAGGCAGTGACCTGAACAAACGTTAATAACATCACTGGGACACCTATCTGTCCAATGTATATAATGTAAATAATTCCTTGTCTCAAAAATATAGAACAATATATATATATATATAAGTTTATCCTGGATTCAATCCAGGGTAACCACAGTAAGTAAGGTACTCAATACAAAGCAGAGTATAAATATTTATTATAGAAAGGCTTCTACAGGACTAGAACTGTTTCATTCAGGAGAAATCATCAGGAAGCTCTGATGATTTCTCCCTCCCGAATGAAACAGTCCTAGTCCTGTAGAAGCCTTTTTATATTAAATATATATATATATACACACACACATATATACATATATATATATATATATATATGTATATATGTATGTATGTATGTATGTATGTATATATATCCATATAAGTGGAGTGTTATACACCCCTGATCCTCTCCCTAGTATACTATATATATATCCATGCATGCATGCAAGCATACATACATAATTGTTTCTACTTTTGGCACAAGGCCAGCAAATTACCCAGTAGATTACTGGTACTTTATTTTATCGACCCCCGTAAGAATGAAAGGCAAAGTTAACCTCGGCGGGATTTGAACTCAGAATGGCAAGGGCCGTAACTCTATACGTCAAAGCATGGCGTCCGACCCTCTACCGATACTGCCAATTCACCGCCCTTTATACATGCATACATACATAATATTCATATGTGTGTGTGCATGTTCCCAAACACACATTTGATTGTGCGCTTGTTTTTTGTTGTTATGTTATTATGATACTAATATTGTAGAGGAAAGACATTTTTGTGTTTAAATTGTGTTTATGATTTGTTCAGTGTATTTTCATTTGGTTCCCTTGCTCAGAGCACAAAAGAATGGTGCTTAATACAGACTGATATTATTCTTTAGATATCTGAAATGAAACCTTTATTGCCTGGAGTCAGCTTTCATCCTAACAGCTTCAACTGGCAGAATTTGTGGGAATATAGCATTAACAAGATTAAAAAGAAATAAAGGAATGAACTTGTTAAAATGAAGTAAATGAGAAAAGAAAATAGGAATATATATTCTATTTAATATATTTACCTAGAGTCAGAAGATTTAAATAAATTTAAATTTTCCATCTGCTGAAGGGCTGCTTTAGCTTGGTTCACCAGCGGCAGATCTGGCAACAAGTGTCCAGTTTTTTCTTGGCTATTGTTAGTTTCAAAGATGCAGCATATTAGAGATTGTTTCTATAAAAGAAAATGTAATGAAGAAAAAGAGAATTAATGTTTTGCTTTATTACCTTGTTCTGTTTTTCATTAATTCAGTAGAATAATAGATTGTGATGAATAGAAAGTAATGTAAGAATTCATTACAATCTCAATAAGGAGAATGGTTTGTTTTGAGTATGACACGTGGTGTGTGTGTGTGTGTGTGTGTGTGTGTGTGTGTGTGTGTGTGTGTGTGTGTGTGTGTGTGTGTGTGTGTGTGTGTGTGAATATTTTAACATTCTGAAAGCATAAAGAGAGAATATTTGTATATCTGTTATAATATTGAAGCTTTACTATAGTGATGATAACTTGGCAGTTTCAAACTTGTTTTTTTTTTTTGTGTGTGTGGAGCAGAGAGTGTGGAATGCTTCATGTAGAATAATTACCAATGTCTGTATATTTTTTATTCACCTGTTTAGTGTAGTTAGCTAAGATGTGTGTCAGGTTTCGAAACAGGATATTATGATATATCCAATTTTGTGGATACAAAGGTCACTGTATCTCAGGATTTTACTCAGATTTGTATTCAACACTGTAAATCAATGAACTATAGATATGTTATTCAGTCATTTAATTGAATATAGTGCTGAGATTTAATTTCTCTTTGTACAGAATTATGTGGTCTGAATCAAGAGAATTTAAATTTAAATGACTTTTCCAAAAAATTATATAAAATTAGTAATATCAGACAAAAATGTTTTTTAACACATTTCAATAATGTGCTTCATTAATTACAAAAAGAATTTGATGACTGCAACGTCATATTTTGATCATTTATATCATCTTCTGGTGTACATGAGGGGCATCTAGGGAAAAGATTAAACTCTTAACCATTTAACATTTAAACCAGCCGTATCCAGCCAGAATTCTCTCACTTCTTTCTGTTCAAACTAGCCATAACTGGCCGCTTAAGGTATTGTTCTCAACATAAATAATAACATTATCAAAATCTCATAGATTCGATATTATGTGAGATAATTAGGTGAAGTAAAGCCTTTACTGCAAAAATACAATAGTAATGTAAATACTAAAGGGTTAAAGGCTGAGGTCACCAGAGCAATTAAGGTTCTGAAATATGGAAAGTCCTTGAAGAGGATGAATGGACACGTATATTTCACTGATTTTTTTTTTTTGGGGGGGGGGGGGGGGGGGGGGGGGGCTTTTTCGTTTTTTCTATAGTGAGGCATGTTACAATATATTTTATGCTATTCTTTTCATTGATTATATTTACATCCATTACGAATTACATTTTTTGCTTACATAGTTCATACATATTTGTTATCACTTCAAGTCTTAATTTCTACCTCAATCTACTTTCGACCATTCAACACAATGAGGGATGATTACACCATATAACAATCTTGTTATGGATTTTTTAAAAATTATTCTCTGAAGCATTCTGAATCAAATAGTGCTTAAAATTTAATTGTTATCTCTTTGGCAGTTTTCTTTCTAAATTCTGCCATATTTCTATCTATACATATTTTGTTTTACTTGCCTATTTAGTTTCCGCTTCCTTTTATCAGATACAACATATGTATATAATATCATCAAATAATATGTCATTCTTACTTTTGTTTGATTGTATATATCTTTCACTGCGAGTGCCAAAGAGATGCCATATGAGATAACTAAGTCGGTAATTCATTTTTATTTTATTTTATATTATTTTAGTTAGAGATTTCACTATATTTAATGTGCTTATCAATTTTGGAAAAGCAAGCATTTCTTTTACAAGTGAAAGGATCATGCCTGGTGCCAAAGAATCACAATTTCTAATGCTTAGATTAAGTTCAACGTTAATTTCAAGTTCAATCAAAAAGATATTGAAAGCAAGTAACTAGCTGCAACAAAAATGATTCTGACATCTTTATGATAACTCCAAAAATTCTTATCTCATAAAAAATATTTATAAGATAGACACAGCATTAAAGGCACATGAAATCAATCTTCATAATTTCTTATACTATGTTATATATATATATACATATATATGTGTGTGTGTGTATGTATGTATATATGTGTACATACATACTTTATATATATACATACTTTATATATATATATATATATACAGTTCCTGTCCCACCCTTGCAAGCAGGGAAAAAGTGGATGTAAAATGAAATGATGATGATGATGATGATGATATATATATACATACATATGTATGTATGTATGTATATGTGTTTATATATATATATATATATATATATATATATATATATTATAGACATACTTTACTAACAGTGTTGTAGTGTTATATGTTAATTTGCCAGGAAACTTAGTTGAAAACATAGTTGCAATTCTTTTGTCAACAAAACTTTCCTAAAATATTATAATTTATTCATTGTGGATAAGAAGGATTTGTTTTCTGATAACTCTGAATACTCTGGGGAATTCAGAGGTCTTTTAACTATAACATATGGTTACATAAATATAAATGATTCTGATTTTTTCACATATTTATAATCTGTTCAATGTTACTATTTGACCTCACTTCATAAGTCATATTGATGGCGTAATTCCTGACATCGAAAGCAATAAACTATGGTGTAATTATCTCCCAAATGTTTTTAGACATTTACTTTGATAATATTGAAACAGATAGTGTGACAAAGTTCACATGAAATTGTCAGTTCTCTTTGCTTGAAGGTGCTGTTGTTTCAATGATAAAAATAATCTCCATGAGTTATAATGGGTCATACAATAAGGGATTCATATTTCATACACTGAAATGAGAAGAGGTCAGACTACATCCCTCCCTCTCTCATGCCTATAGTAATGGCTTAAATAGGAAGGAATGTGAAACGAAATACTGCAGAAGAGTTTTGAATCAAAATTACTGATTAACAGCAATATATATAAAGTTGTATTCATGTCTGTTTGTTTGTTCACAAACTCCTGCTATGGTTTTGGAGATATACCCCCATAACCATATATATTCTGAAACCACATTGCCTAGGGTACTTGGATAAGTATATTTCATTTTAATCAAAGGGTTCCCCGGGGGGAACAAACCCCCGCTGAAACTTTTTCCCTTCGATTTATATGAAATTTAAACCATAGGTAAATGACAAGATGTGATTCCTATTCACAAAATTTCAGCAAATTTCAATAATATGAAGACACCCTAATGAGAGTTAAACCCCCTATAGTGAAAGTTTTTACCAATAAATGGAACAAGATTTCACGAACTCCTCCTGTGGTTTTGGAGATAGACCCCCATAACCATATATATTCTGAAACTACATTGACCAGTGTACTTGGATAAGTATATTTCATTTTAATCAAAGGGTTCCCCGGGTGCACAAAATCCCCACTGAAAATGTTTTCTCTTCGATTTATATGAAATTTAAACCATAGGTAAATGACAAGATATGATGCCTATTCACAAAAGTTTTCAATAGATATTTTGAAAAAATTATTTAAAAAATTATTTAAAAGAAACAAAATAAAAATAAGATTTAATAATGTAATTTTGAGTTGATATATTACAAAAAATAATGTTTCCAATTTTTCATGCATTACTTTTTACATTGAGTAATATTGAAATGCAGAGTTTTTCTCCATAAATTATATCACTGATTTAAAATCAATCATCATTTTCTTACAAAAGAAATGTGTGAGGTGCAGCAAGGCATGGGTAATTCGGCTAGTTTATATAAAGCGTAGAAATATCCGAGACCCCCAGTAGACAACTGATGAGGAAAACTCTCCCCCCCCCCCGCCCCATTCTTGCTTCCTTCGTATTCCCACTGCATTTTAAGTTACCTTAAATAGCAAGCAACTACACAGCCATTTATATATATATATATATATATATATATATATATATATATGTGTGAAAAAATGGGGAGAAGAATACTGCAGGTTGCACATGGATAACATGTAATAAAATGAGTCCCTCATCAGTGATTTGCCGACGATCATAGATATTTCATTGCATTAAAAATCATATACCTCACGTCGGTGCAATAATAACTAAATTAAGTTATTAGGACAATTAAAACACGTAAAGCGAGTGAGACAAGATAACAACAAAGAGGAGAGCTAACCGTAGAAGGAAGGGAACAAGCTCCATAGTTATTCTGTTAGCATAAGCTAGGTGAATATATGAGCGCTTAGAAAAAAGACCTTTCGGGAACGAATCCAAATGTGAGAAAGAGAGAAAATGTTTTCGTCGCGAACGGGGTGAAGTGAGAAGAGGAGAAACAGTGAGTGAGTGAGTGGAAGTGCGAGGAAGAGTTAACTGACATGACAGAGGGGGCGAAAGAAAGTAGGAGAAACAGAGAGAACGAGGGAGCAGTAAGAGAGAGAGAGAGAAAAAAACAGAATCGCAGTTTAGGTAAATATATGTGAAAAAATGGGGAGAAGAATACTGCAGGTTGCACATGGATAACATGTAATAAAATGAGTCCCTCATCAGTTTGAGAGAAAATTCACATATCTTCTAACTGCCCATATATATATATATATATATATATATATATATATATATATATATATATATATATATGGGCAGTTAGAAGATATGTGAATTTTCTCTCAAAATTTATTTTTATATATATATTCTTTATGAAGACTCATTTCTCATTTTCCATCTGCTTTCACATATCCTCTGCATTTACTATCCATATTTAGCTTCCATGCAACATCACACTTTGCACACATGCATCATATAAGTACCCTTGCATTCATAAAAGGCAAATCCTTCTTATCAACAGAAGTAATACTTCACTGAGCATTTGTCATCCTATACTTAGTCTAGCAACAATGCTTTCAGAATAACCCTCTCCACTGCTAATTAGGTCACCTAGGCTGCAGAAGCTATCAACTACGTCTATGGAGCATTCCTAGGATTAGAAAAAGTTTATTAAATGAGGATTCATATTACTAACTAATCCTGTGCCTTTTCCATATGCAAGACAAACTTTTCTATTTACTTTCCTACACTCCCACAAAACCTCTTGTGTACCATCATCGTTTTTACCTATGCTTTTTCACCCTTGCATTGGTTATATATTGAGCTTTGCCCCTGTCCCTAATGAACCTAAACAATAACAACAGAATATTTGGGAAAAGGTGGTTTTAGACAAATTCAGAATAAAAATCTAACCATTACAATTAAGAGCAAACACCAATGCAGAAAACGTTAAATCGATTCACAAACTAATGGAAATGGAAATTTTAAAAAAAGAGACGTTAAGGACTTCTATGGGAAAATAACTGCTAAACATTGGAGAAAAAATACAAAAATGAAGAATTAACATCTCTTCACTGATGCGAGAAAAGTAATTTTTAGTTCAGTAATTATGAAATTGACTTGAAAAATTAATATTATGCTGATAACCCATTCTTGAAGAAAGCCTAAGTTTATAAACTCCATTCACAAATGGCAAACGAAATACCAAACCATCAAACTTATATTCACTAAGGTTGCCAAAGCTATAACAACAATACATCCAGAATATTTATACAACATAACAACCCCATTTTAAGCATCCAAGCCTCTTCTCTAAGACAGAATATTTTCCAGAGCTGTGAATTCCGACATACACATAGAACAGAAATCATAACCCAAAAAATAATTTCAGACTGGACCAACCACAATCAGGATTGAAGGACATACAAAATAACTATTGAAGATTACTTAACAAAGTTAATGTCAACAAATACAGAAATACCAATTTCTTAGGCCATTTGAAAGACCATATTTTCGACCCAATCATGTAGAATAAACACACACACATTCTCTCAAACACATAAATATATATTGGGTGAAATTTGTATTGTAAGTAACAGCATAAACATTTGGATTGTTTAACACATATATAACGTATACCAGCACAATTTTTTAGAATAGCTAAATTAAACTGTATGAATATCATCATCATCATCATCATCATCACCATCGTTTAACGATAGAATGGTATTGAAGTGTGTATACATTTTTGGGGGACCCTGTGTATATATATGTACACACACACACACACACACATATATATCTATCTATCTAGGGTGGGTAAAATTCCCGAGATCCATGGACGAGTTCTCTCCAGCGGTCTCTGTCCCTCATTATCACTGCCATGTCCTGCATCTCCAAGAGATCAGTGTCTGTCCTTAGGTCATCAACATATGTTAACCTCTCTTTTCCTCTTCCAGTGTGTCCATGCAGGCGCTCCCACAGGAGCACTGAGTGCAGTGTCACATCTGGATGTCGGTGAACATGTCCAGCTAACCTCAGTCTCCTCTGTGTCACTTTTGAGTCAGCTCAAAATATATATATATAAAAAAAAAAATATATATATATATATATAGAGAGAGAGAGGGGGAGAGAGAGAGAGAGAGTTTAATGTAGCTTTTGTAAAAGCTGTGCTGGTATACATTATGCATGCTGTAAACATTTCATGATATGGATTTCTATATGTGCAGAAGAGTAATCTCATTTATTTTGTATCAAAAGGTGACAGTTACATTACACCCAGTTGCTGATAACAATTCGGATAGAGATGAAATTCAGAAGATTTTCTATAGTGTTTGTTTTACATGAATGTCTCTTTGAAAGGAATTTTTATTGTTTTTAAATGCTAGCATAGCTCTCAGTTTTAAGGAGGATTGCATTTATACATACATATATGACTAAACCAGTTTCTTACAGTGTTCATTTGGACAGCTAAAGAAACAAATAGGAACACCAGTCATTCTATTTAGACTAACACACACACACATAAAAGGTTTTTCCCTCAAAATGAAAGGTAGACTGTATGTTGTATGAATACAAACACTATTGCACAGCAACAAGACCTAGGCACTGTGTGCAGAGGACCTGCAAAGATTGGAAAGAAATGAAGCCTCCATACTTCAATGGATGTGCAATAGTAATATAAGTGAATAGCAAAGCATAAATGAACTGCAAGAGAAATTAGGGATAAGAGGGATCGGTTGCAGTGTGAAGTAGTATTGTATTATGGACTTGTGATGCGTATGACAGCTGTATAACAAGGTACAGAGCACTCAAAGTTGTTGGGCAGGCCTACGAAGACTTGGGAAGAGGTGATAAAAACTGACTTTGCACAACTATACCTCTGTAAAATGATGATATGGGACCATTATCTCTGACACTATGCAGTAATACAGAAGACTTGCTCCCCATATGCAGGAGCAGATTCATACATCTAGTATGCATTAACTTCCCTCCCATACTCTTCCCTACTGCAATCATCTCACCCCTATATATATACCCCCCCCCCCCCGCTAATTCCCTAATCCACACTATAAAGTGATCATACTTGAGCCATGAGACAATAAGTGCCCAGTCCACACTGTAAAGTAGTCATGAAGGTGTCACGCCAAAAAGCACCAAGCCCACACTGTAAAGTGGTCGTGCAGGTGTCACAACAACAACGACCAAGGCCACACTGTAAAACAGTCATGTAGAGTTTCGATAAAAAGCATCCAGCCCACATTGTAAATTGATTGTGTAAGTGTTACAAAAAGCACCCAGTATACACTGTAAATGTGATTGGCACTAGGAAGGGCACCCAGCCATAGAAACCAACACAAAATGAGTTCTGCGTGAGCAAAATACGATCACCAGCCTGGATCTCTCACAGTGGGACAGCACGTATTACATATGCTAGCATGGAAATTGGACGTTAAATGATAATGATAATGATATATGTACACACACATACGATGATGATGATATATATGGATTGTCCCATAAATGTGTATTACACACTTCAATAGCATTCTAATCGATATTGTCTGTCCAGGTGATCATAGTGTGTAAACATTTTTGGAGGACACGCCATATATATTTATACATATGTGCGTTTGTACGTGGATGTGTGTATGTATATCTGAGAGTGTGTGTCTGCACATATTCATCGCTGTATGTGAGCACACATACACTGACATTTAAAGAAAAATATTTACCTGAGAAAGAAAAATATTTAAAAGATAAAATGTAAAACATGATACTGTGATAAAATATCTTGGATTTTTGTTGCACAGTATTCCTTTTGTTATATGAATCTTTAATTTTATTTGTTGGAGAGACCATCTGATAAAAGAGCATCAATATTATTTGATTATGCTGCTATGATGTTAAAGCCAAGACGGGAAATTTTATTTTAATGTTTGGTAACAGCAGGAGCAGTCTCAGTGATGAAAAAATATAAACTTCATGAAAAACTAATAGATTATTGTTTTTTTTTAAGCAGGATTTTGTAAATATGTTTACGAAATTTCTTCATTGAGAATCAAGAAAATATACCCAACATCAGTGAGAACTCAGTGACTTCTTTTCATTATTCTTTGTGTTTTCAGGTTTTAAAATTATATATGTATATATATATATATATATATATATATATATATAAGGCGGTGTATTGGCAGTATCGGTAGAGGGTCGGACGCCATGCTTTCCAGCATAGAGTTACGTCCCTTTACGGACTGAGTTCAAATCCCACCGAGGTTAATTGTGCCTCTCCTCCTTACGGGGTCGAAAAATAAAGTACCAGTAATGTACTGGGGTAATTGCTGGCCTTGTTCCAGAAGTAGAAACAATATATATATATATATATACTTAACAAAGGAATTGTGGTAAGGAACCAGATGGACCATAACGCACCAGAGTACTCAATACTTCGGGTAGTAGAGTGGGAAATAGGAAAAAGTATGACCTCGACGGCAGAGCTCAAGCCGTTTCGACGGCTAGTCAAAACGGCTTGAGCTCTGCCGTCTGGGTCATACTTTTTCATATATATACTTATATATATATATATAGAAGGGATTTTGAGGACTCTTCAGCCATATACAAAACATCACCCTCTCTAATGCTGATGCCACGAAAAATATGCCCAGTACATTCCATAAGGTAGTTGGTGATATCAAGAGCATCCGGCTGTAGAAACCATGCCAAAAGGGTTGAGAGAATGTTACAACACCTCTTTAGTGCTGGTGACACAATAAAATACACTCTGTATACTCTATAAAGTAGTTCATGATAGGAAGGGCATCGAGTTGTAGTAAACTTGGAAAACAAAGAATTGAGATGACGCTTCAGTTGTGTCAAAGATAATATTCCTAGTATTGGCACCAAAATCAAATGTACCTATAGAGTATGGGAATGTATATATCACCTGGCCCCTGGTTCATCTAAAAGATCAGTAGTTCTGATAAAGTAGTGACTTGGTCTATGACAAACCATCCAACCCTTACTAGCAGAGAAGGCAGATGTTAAATAAGGATGATGATGATGATATATATATATGTGTGTGTTTGTGCACGTGTGTGTAGAGAGAGAGGTGGAGAGAGACAGAGACAGACAAACAGTGAGACAGACAGACAGAGACAGACAGAGTGATAGGCAGACAGACAGACAGGGGCAAACACACAGAGAGATAGGCAATCAGACAGACAAATAGAGAGACAGAGAGATAGGCAGGCAGCCAGTCAGGCAGACAGGGAGAGACAGAGCAATAGGCAGGCAGGCAGACAGACAGACAGAGACAGACAGTGAGATAGGCATGTAGGCAGGCAGGCAGACAGAGAGAGACAGAGACATATGCTGGCAGGCAGTTAGGCAGACAGACAGAGAGATAGACAGACAAACAGAGAGATATGCTGGCAGACAGGCAGACAAAGACAGACAAACAGAGAGATATGCTGGCAGACAGGCAGACAAAGACAGACAAACAGAGAGATATGCTGGCAGACAGACATACAGAGATAGACAAACAGAGAGATATGCTGGCAGACAGGCATACAGAGACAGACAAACAGAGAGATATGCTGGCAGACAGGCAGACAGAGACAGACAAACAGAGAGATATGCTGGCAGACAGGCAGACAGAGACAGACAAACAGAGAGATATGCTGGCAGATAGGCAGACAGAGACAGACAAAGAGAGAGATATGCTGGCAGACAGTCAGACAGAGACAGACAAACAGAGAGATATGCTAGCAGACAGACATACAGAGACAGACAAACAGAGAGATATGCTGGCAGACAGACATACAGAGACAGACAAACAGAGAGATATGCTGGCAGACAGGCAGACAGAGACAGACAAAGAGAGAGATATGCTGGCAGACAGGCAGACAGAGACAGAGAAAGAGAGAGATATGCTGGCAGACAGACATACAGAGACAGACAAACAGAGAGATATGCTGGCAGACAGGCAGACAGAGACAGACAAACAGAGAGATATGCTGGCAGACAGGCAGACAGAGACAGACAAACAGAGAGATATGCTGGCAGACAGGCAGACAGAGACAGACAAAGAGAGAGATATGCTGGCAGACAGGCAGACAGAGACAGACAAACAGAGATATATGTTGGCAGACAGACATACAGAGACAGACAAACAGAGAGATATGCTGGCAGACAAGCAGACAGAGACAGACAAACAGAGAGATATGCTGGCAGACAGGCAGACAGAGACAGACAAACAGAGAGATATGCTGGCAGACAGAGACAGACAAACAGAGAGATATGCTGGCAGATAGGCAGACAAAGACAGACAAACAGAGAGATATGATGGCAGACAGGCAGACAGAGACAGACAAACAGAGAGATATGCTGGCAGACAGACATACAGAGACAGACAAAGAGAGAGATATGCTGGCAGACAGACATACAGAGACAGACAAACAGAGAGATATGCTGGCAGACAGGCAGACAGAGACAGACAAACAGAGAGATATGCTGGCAGACAGGCAGACAGAGACAGACAAACAGAGAGATATGCTGGCAGGCAGGCAGACAGAGACAGACAAATAGAGAGATATGCTGGCAGACAGGCAGACAGAGACAGACAAAGAGAGAGATATGCTGGCAGACAGGCAGACAGAGACAGACAAAGAGAGAGATATGCTGGCAGACAGACAGACAGAGACAGACAAACAGAGAGATATGCTGGCAGACAGACATACAGAGACAGACAAACAGAGAGATATGCTGGCAGACAGGCAGACAGAGACAGACAAACAGAGAGATATGCTGGCAGACAGGCAGACAGAGACAGACAAACAGAGAGATATGCTGGCAGACAGGCAGACAGAGACAGACAAACAGAGAGATATGCTGGCAGACAGGCAGAGAGAGACAGACAAAGAGAGAGATATGCTGGCAGACAGGCAGACAGAGACAGTCAAAGAGAGAGATATGCTGGCAGACAGACAGACAGAGACAGACAAATAGAGAGATATGCTGGCAGACAGGCAGACAGAGACAGACAAAGAGAGAGATATGCTGGCAGACAGGCAGACAGAGACAGACAAATAGAGAGATATGCTGGCAGACAGGCAGACAGAGACAGACAAACAGAGAGATATGCTGGCAGACAGGCAGACAGAGACAGACAAATAGAGAGATATGCTGGCAGACAGGCAGACAGAGACAGACAAATAGAGAGATATGCTGGCAGACAGGCAGACAGAGACAGTCAAAGAGAGAGATATGCTGGCAGACAGACAGACAGAGACAGACAAACAGAGAGATATGCTGGCAGACAGGCAGACAGAGACAGGCAAAGAGAGAGATATGCCGGCAGACAGACATACAGAGACAGACAAACAGAGAGATATGCTGGCAGACAGACATACAGAGAGAGACAAACAGAGAGATATGCTGGCAGACAGGCATACAGAGACAGACAAACAGAGAGATATGCTGGCAGACAGGCAGACAGAGACAGGCAAAGAGAGAGATATGCCGGCAGACAGACATACAGAGACAGACAAACAGAGAGATATGCTGGCAGACAGACATACAGAGAGAGACAAACAGAGAGATATGCTGGCAGACAGGCAGACAGAGACAGACAAACAGAGAGATATGCTGGCAGACAGGCAGACAGAGACAGACAAACAGAGAGATATGCTGGCAGACAAGCAGACAGAGACAGACAAACAGAGAGATATGCTGGCAGACAGGCAGACAGAGACAGACAAAGAGAGAGATATGCTGGCAGACAGGCAGACAGAGACAGAAGAACAGAGAGATATGCTGGCAGACAGGCAGACAGAGACAGACAAACAGAGAGATATGCTGGCAGACAGGCAGACAGAGACAGACAAAGAGAGAGATATGCTGGCAGACAGGCAGACAGAGACAGACAAACAGAGAGATATGCTGGCAGACAGGCAGACAGAGACAGACAAACAGAGAGATATGCTGGCAGACAGGCAGACAGAGACAGACAAACAGAGAGATATGCTGGCAGATAGGCAGACAAAGACAGACAAACAGAGAGATATGCTGGCAGACAGACATACAGAGATAGACAAACAGAGAGATATGCTGGCAGACAGATATACAGAGACAGACAAACAGAGAGATATGCTGGCAGATAGGCAGACAAAGACAGACAAACAGAGAGATATGCTGGCAGACAGACATACAGAGACAGACAAACAGAGAGATATGCTGGCAGATAGGCAGACAAAGACAGACAAACAGAGAGATATGCTGGCACACAGACATACAGAGACAGACAGAGAGATATGCTGGCAAACAGGCATACAGAGACAGACAAAGAGAGAGATGTGCTGGCAGACAGACAAACAGAGACAGACAAACAGAGAGATATGCTGGCAGACAGGCAGAAGAGACAGACAAACAGAGAGATATGCTGGCAGACAGACATACAGAGACAGACAAACAGAGAGATATGCTGGCAGACAGGCAGACAGAGTCAGACAAACAGAGAGATATGCTGGCAGACAGACATACAGAGACAGACAAACAGAGAGATATGCTGGCAGACAGGCAGACAGAGTCAGACAAACAGAGAGATATGCTGGCAGACAGGCAGACAGAGACAGACAAACAGAGAGATATGCTGGCAGACAGGCAGACAAAGACAGACAAACAGAGATATGCTGGCAGACAGGCAGACAGAGACAGACAAACAGAGAGATATGCTGGCAGACAGGCAGACAGAGTCAGACAAACAGAGAGATATGCTGGCAGACAGGCATACAGAGACAGACAAACAGAGAGATATGCTGGCAGACAGGCAGACAAAGACAGACAAACAGAGATATGCTGGCAGACAGGCAGACAAAGACAGACATACAGAGAGATATGCTGGCAGACAGGCAGACAGAGATAGACAAACAGAGAGATATGCTGGCAGACAGGCAGACAGAGTCAGACAAACAGAGAGATATGCTGGTAGACAGGCAGACAGAGACAGACAAACAGAGAGATATGCTGGCAGACAGGCAGACAGAGACAGACAAACAGAGAGATATGCTGGCAGACAGGCAGACAGAGACAGACAAACAGAGAGATATGCTGGCAGACAGGCAGACAGAGACAGACAAACAGAGAGATATGCTGGCAGACAGGCAGACAGAGACAGGCAAAGAGAGAGATATGCTGGCAGACAGGCAGACAGAGACAGACAAAGAGAGAGATATGCTGGCAGACAGACAGACAGAGACAGACAAACAGAGAGATATGCTGGCAGACAGGCAGACAGAGACAGACAAACAGAGAGATATGCTGGCAGACAGACATACAGAGACAGACAAACAGAGAGATATGCTGGCAGAGAGACATACAGAGACAGACAAAGAGAGAGATATGCTGGCAGACAGACAGACAGAGACAGACAAACAGAGAGATATGCTGGCAGACAGACATACAGAGACAGACAAAGAGAGATATGCTGGCAGACAGTCAGACAGAGACAGACAAACAGAGAGATATGCTGGCAGACAGGCAGACAGAGACAGACAAACAGAGAGATATGCTGGCAGACAGGCAGACAGAGACAGACAAACAGAGAGATATGCTGGCAGACAGACAGAGACAGACAAACAGAGAGATATGCTGGCAGACAGACATACAGAGACAGACAAAGAGAGAGATATGCTGGCAGACAGGCAGACAGAGACAGACAAACAGAGAGATATGCTGGCAGACAGGCAGACAGAGACAGACAAAGAGAGATATGCTGGCAGACAGGCAGACAGAGACAGACAAACAGAGAGATATGCTGGCAGACAGGCAGACAGAGACAGACAAACAGAGAGATATGCTGGCAGACAGGCAGACAGAGACAGACAAACAGAGAGATATGCTGGCAGACAGGCAGACAGAGACAGACAAACAGAGAGATATGCTGGCAGACAGGCAGACAGAGACAGACAAGCAGAGAGATATGCTGGCAGACAGGCAGACAGAGACAGACAAACAGAGAGATATGCTGGCAGACAGGCAGTCAGAGACAGACAAACAGAGAGATATGCTGGCAGACAGGCAGACAGAGACAGACAAACAGAGAGATATGCTGGCAGACAGGCAGACAGAGACAGACTAACAGAGATATATGTTGGCAGACAGAGACAGACAAAGAGAGAGATATGCTGGCAGACAGGCAGACAGAGACAGACAAACAGAGAGATATGCTGGCAGACAGAGACAGACAAACAGAGAGATATGCTGGCAGACAAGCAGACAGAGACAGACTAACAGAGATATATGTTGGCAGACAGACATACAGAGACAGACAAACAGAGAGATATGCTGGCAGACAGAGACAGACAAAGAGAGAGATATGCTGGCAGACAGAGACAGACAAAGAGAGAGATATGATGGCAGACAGGCAGACAGAGACAGACAAACAGAGAGATATGCTGGCAGACAGAGACAGACAAACAGAGAGATATGCTGGCAGACAGAGACAGACAAACAGAGAGATATGCTGGCAGACAGAGACAGACAAAGAGAGAGATATGCTGGCAGACAGAGACAGACAAAGAGAGAGATATGCTGGCACACAGGCAGACAGAGACAGACAAACAGAGAGATATGCTGGCAGACAGAGACAGAGAAACAGAGAGATATGCTGGCAGACAGAGACAGACAAAGAGAGAGATATGCTGGCACACAGGCAGACAGAGACAGACAAACAGAGAGATATGCTGGCAGACAGAGACAGACAAAGAGAGAGATATGCTGGCAGACAGAGACAGACAAAGAGAGAGATATGCTGGCACACAGGCAGACAGAGACAGACAAACAGAGAGATATGCTGGCAGACAGAGACAGACAAAGAGAGAGATATGCTGGCAGACAGGCAGACAGAGACAGACAAACAGAGAGATATGCTGGCAGACAGGCAGACAGAGACAGACAAACAGAGAGATATGCTGGCAGACAGGCAGACAGAGACAGACAAACAGAGAGATATGTTGGCAGACAGACATACAGAGACAGACAAACAGAGAGATATGCTGGCAGATAGGCAGACAAAGACAGACAAACAGAGAGATATGCTGGCAGACAGACATACAGAGACAGACAAACAGAGAGATATGCTGGCAGATAGGCAGACAAAGACAGACAAACAGAGAGATATGCTGGCACACAGACATACAGAGACAGACAGAGAGATATGCTGGCAGACAGGCATACAGAGACAGCCAAAGAGAGAGATGTGCTGGCAGACAGACAGACAGAGACAGACAAACAGAGAGATATGCTGGCAGACAGGCAGACAGAGACAGACAAACAGAGAGATATGCTGGCAGACAGACATACAGAGACAGACAAACAGAGAGATATGCTGGCAGACAGGCAGACAGAGTCAGACAAACAGAGAGATATGCTGGCAGACAGACATACAGAGACAGACAAACAGAGAGATATGCTGGCAGACAGGCAGACAGAGACAGACAAACAGAGAGATATGCTGGCAGACAGGCAGACAGAGTCAGACAAACAGAGAGATATGCTGGTAGACAGGCAGACAGAGACAGACAAACAGAGAGATATGCTGGCAGACAGACAAACAGAGAGATATGCTGGCAGACAGGCAGACAGAGTCAGACAAACAGAGAGATATGCTGGCAGACAGGCAGACAGAGACAGACAAACAGAGAGATATGCTGGCAGACAGGCAGACAGGGTCAGACAAACAGAGAGATATGCTGGCAGACAGGCACACAGAGAAAGACAAAGAGAGAGATATGCTGGCAGACAGGAAGACAGAGACAGACAAACAGAGAGATATGCTGGCAGACAGGCTGACAGAGTCAGACAAACAGAGAGATATGCTGGCAGACAGGCAGACAGAGACAGACAAACAGAGAGATATGCTGGCAGACAGGCAGACAGAGACAGACAAACAGAGAGATATGCTGGCAGACAGGCAGACAGAGACAGACAAACAGAGAGATATGCTGGCAGACAGGCAGACAGAGACAGACAAACAGAGAGATATGCTGGCAGACAGGCAGACAGAGACAGACAAACAGAGAGATATGCTGGCAGACAGGCAGACAGAGACAGACAAACAGAGAGATATGCTGGCAGATAGGCAGACAAAGACAGACAAACCGAGAGATATGCTGGCAGACAGGCAGACAGAGACAGACAAAGAGAGAGATATGCTGGCAGACAGACATACAGAGACAGACAAACAGAGAGATATGCTGGCAGATAGGCAGACAAAGACAGACAAACAGAGAGATATGCTGGCAGACAGACATACAGAGACAGACAAAGAGAGAGATATGCTGGCAGACAGACAGACAGAGACAGACAAACAGAGAGATATGCTGGCAGACAGGCAGACAGAGACAGACAAAGAGAGAGATATGCTGGCAGACAGGCAGACAGAGACAGACAAACAGAGAGATATGCTGGCAGACAGGCAGACAGAGACAGACAAACAGAGAGATATGCTGGCAGACAGGCAGACAGAGACAGACAAAGAGAGAGATATGCTGGCAGACAGACAGACAGAGACAGACAAACAGAGAGATATGCTGGCAGACAGGCAGACAGAGACAGACAAAGAGATAGATATGCTGGCAGACAGGCAGACAGAGACAGACAAACAGAGAGATATGCTGGCAGACAGGCAGAGAGAGACAGACAAAGAGAGAGATATGCTGGCAGACAGACATACAGAGACAGACAAACAGAGAGATATGCTGGCAGACAGGCAGACAGAGACAGACAAACAGAGAGATATGCTGGCAGACAGGCAGACAGAGACAGACAAACAGAGAGATATGCTGGCAGACAGACATACAGAGACAGACAAACAGAGAGATATGCTGGCAGACAGGCAGACAGAGACAGACAAACAGAGAGATATGCTGGCAGACAGGCAGAGAGAGACAGACAAAGAGAGAGATATGCTGGCAGACAGACATACAGAGACAGACAAACAGAGAGATATGCTGGCAGACAGGCAGACAG
This sequence comes from Eledone cirrhosa, assembly GCA_964016885.1. NCBI lineage: Eukaryota > Metazoa > Mollusca > Cephalopoda > Octopoda > Eledonidae > Eledone > Eledone cirrhosa. Next base: position 65,308,131 of record OZ024746.1, on the reverse strand, counting down.
AGACAGACAAACAGAGAGATATGCTGGCAGACAGGCAGACAGAGACAGACAAACAGAGAGATATGCTGGCAGACAGACATACAGAGACAGACAAACAGAGAGATATGCTGGCAGACAGGCAGACAGAGACAGACAAACAGAGAGATATGCTGGCAGACAGGCAGACAGAGACAGACAAAGAGAGAGATATGCTGGCAGACAGGCAGACAGAGACAGGCAAAGAGAGAGATATGCTGGCAGACAGACAGAGACAGACAAATAGAGAGATATGCTGGCAGACAGGCAGACAGAGACAGACAAAGAGAGAGATATGCTGGCAGACAGACAGACAGAGACAGACAAACAGAGAGATATGCTGGCAGACAGGCAGACAGAGACAGACAAACAGAGAGATATGCTGGCAGACAGACATACAGAGACAGACAAACAGAGAGATATGCTGGCAGAGAGACATACAGAGACAGACAAACAGAGAGATATGCTGGCAGACAGACAGACAGAGACAGACAAACAGAGAGATATGCTGGCAGACAGACATACAGAGACAGACAAAGAGAGATATGCTGGCAGACAGTCAGACAGAGACAGACAAACAGAGAGATATGCTGGCAGACAGGCAGACAGAGACAGACAAACAGAGAGATATGCTGGCAGACAGGCAGACAGAGACAGACAAACAGAGAGATATGCTGGCAGACAGGCAGACAGAGACAGACAAGCAGAGAGATATGCTGGCAGACAGGCAGACAGAGACAGACAAACAGAGAGATATGCTGGCAGACAGACATACAGAGACAGACAAACAGAGAGATATGCTGGCAGACAGACAGACAGAGACAGACAAACAGAGAGATATGCTGGCAGACAGACATACAGAGACAGACAAAGAGAGAGATATGCTGGCAGACAGGCAGACAGAGACAGACAAACAGAGAGATATGCTGGCAGACAGGCAGACAGAGACAGACAAAGAGAGATATGCTGGCAGACAGGCAGACAGAGACAGACAAACAGAGAGATATGCTGGCAGACAGGCAGACAGAGACAGACAAACAGAGAGATATGCTGGCAGACAGGCAGACAGAGACAGACAAACAGAGAGATATGCTGGCAGACAGGCAGACAGAGACAGACAAACAGAGAGATATGCTGGCAGACAGGCAGACAGAGACAGACAAGCAGAGAGATATGCTGGCAGACAGGCAGACAGAGACAGACAAACAGAGAGATATGCTGGCAGATAGGCAGACAAAGACAGACAAACAGAGAGATATGCTGGCAGACAGACATACAGAGACAGACAAACAGAGAGATATGCTGGCAGATAGGCAGACAAAGACAGACAAACAGAGAGATATGCTGGCAGACAGGCAGACAGAGACAGACAAACAGAGAGATATGCTGGCAGACAGGCAGACAGAGACAGACAAAGAGAGAGATATGCTGGCAGACAGGCAGACAGAGACAGACTAACAGAGAGATATGCTGGCAGACAGGCAGACAGAGACAGACAAACAGAGAGATATGCTGGCAGACAGGCAGACAGAGACAGACAAACAGAGAGATATGCTGGCAGACAGGCAGACAGAGACAGACAAACAGAGAGATATGCTGGCAGACAGAATTACAGAGACAGACAAACAGAGAGATATGCTGGCAGACAGGCATACAGAGACAGACAAACAGAGAGATATGCTGGCAGACAGACATACAGAGACAGACAAAGAGAGAGATATGCTGGCAGACAGGCAGACAGAGACAGACAAACAGAGAGATATGCTGGCAGACAGGCAGACAGAGACAGACAAAGAGAGAGATATGCTGGCAGACAGGCAGACAGAGACAGACAAACAGAGAGATATGCTGGCAGACAGGCAGACAGAGACAGACAAACAGAGAGATATGCTGGCAGACAGGCAGACAGAGACAGACAAACAGAGAGATATGCTGGCAGACAGACATACAGAGACAGACAAAGAGAGAGATATGCTGGCAGACAGACATACAGAGACAGACAAACAGAGAGATATGCTGGCAGACAGGCAGACAGAGACAGACAAACAGAGAGATATGCTGGCAGACAGGCAGACAGAGACAGACAAAGAGAGAGATATGCTGGCAGACAGACATACAGAGACAGACAAACAGAGAGATATGCTGGCAGACAGGCAGACAGAGACAGACAAACAGAGAGATATGCTGGCAGACAGGCAGACAGAGACAGACAAACAGAGAGATATGCTGGCAGACAGGCAGACAGAGACAGACAAGCAGAGAGATATGCTGGCAGACAGGCAGACAGAGACAGACAAACAGAGAGATATGCTGGCAGACAGGCAGACAGAGACAGACAAACAGAGAGATATGCTGGCAGACAGGCAGACAGAGACAGACAAGCAGAGAGATATGCTGGCAGACAGGCAGACAGAGACAGACAAAGAGAGAGATATGCTGGCAGACAGACAGACAGAGACAGACAAACAGAGAGATATGCTGGCAGACAGACATACAGAGACAGACAAAGAGAGATATGCTGGCAGACAGTCAGACAGAGACAGACAAACAGAGAGATGTGCTGGCAGACAGGCAGACAGAGACAGACAAACAGAGAGATATGCTGGCAGACCGGCAGACAGAGACAGACAAACAGAGAGATATGCTGGCAGACAGGCAGACAGAGACAGACAAGCAGAGAGATATGCTGGCAGACAGGCAGACAGAGACAGACAAACAGAGAGATATGCTGCCAGACAGACATACAGAGACAGACAAACAGAGAGAAAAGCTGGCAGACAGACAGACAGAGACAGACAAACAGAGAGATATGCTGGCAGACAGACATACAGAGACAGACAAAGAGAGAGATATGCTGGCAGACAGGCAGACAGAGACAGACAAAGAGAGAGATATGCTGGCAGACAGGCAGACAGAGACAGACAAAGAGAGAGATATGCTGGCAGACAGGCAGACAGAGACAGACAAACAGAGAGATATGCTGGCAGACAGGCAGACAGTGACAGACAAACGGAGAGATATGCTGGCAGACAGGCAGACAGAGACAGACAAACAGAGAGATATGCTGGCAGACAGGCAGACAGAGACAGACAAACAGAGAGATATGCTGGCAGACAGGCAGACAGAGACAGACAAGCAGAGAGATATGCTGGCAGACAGGCAGACAGAGACAGACAAACAGAGAGATATGCTGGCAGATAGGCAGATAAAGACAGACAAACGGAGAGATATGCTGGCAGACAGACATACAGAGACAGACAAACAGAGAGATATGCTGGCAGACAGGCATACAGAGACAGACAAAGAGAGAGATATGCTGGCAGACAGGCATACAGAGACAGACAAACAGAGAGATATGCTGGCAGACAGGCAGACAGAGTCAGACAAACAGAGAGATATGCTGGCAGACAGACATACAGAGACAGACAAACAGAGAGATATGCTGGCAGACAGGCAGACAGAGACAGACAAACAGAGAGATATGCTGGCAGACAGACATACAGAGACAGACAAAGAGAGAGATATGCTGGCAGACAGACATACAGAGACAGACAAAGAGAGAGATATGCTGGCAGACAGGCAGACAGAGACAGACAAACAGAGAGATATGCTGGCAGACAGACATACAGAGACAGACAAACAGAGAGATATGCTGGCAGACAGGCAGACAGAGACAGACAAAGAGAGAGATATGCTGGCAGACAGGCAGACAGAGACAGACAAACAGAGAGATATGCTGGCAGACAGACATACAGAGACAGACAAACAGAGAGATATGCTGGCAGACAGGCAGACAGAGACAGACAAACAGAGAGATATGCTGGCAGACAGACAGACAGAGACAGACAAACAGAGAGATATGCTGGCAGACAGGCAGACAGAGACAGACAAACAGAGAGATATGCTGGCAGACAGACATACAGAGACAGACAAACAGAGAGATAGGCAGGAAGGCAGGCAGACAGAGACAGACAAACAGAGAGATATGCTGGCAGCCAGAATTACAGAGACAGACAAAGAGAGAGATATGCTGGCAGACAGGCATACAGAGACAGACAAAGAGAGAGATATGCTGGCAGACAGACAAACAGAGAGATATGCTGGCAGACAGAATTACAGAGACAGACAAACAGAGAGATAGGCAGGAAGGCAGGCAGACAGAGACAGACAAACAGAGAGATATGCTGGCAGACAGAATTACAGAGACAGACAAACAGAGAGATATGCTGGCAGACAGGCATACAGAGACAGACAAAGAGAGAGATATGCTGGCAGACAGACATACAGAGACAGACAAAGAGAGAGATATGCTGGCAGACAGGCAGACAGAGACAGACAAACAGAGAGATATGCTGGCAGACAGGCAGACAGAGACAGACAAATAGAGAGATATGCTGGCAGACAGGCAGACAGAGACAGACAAACAGAGAGATATGCTGGCAGACAGGCAGACAGAGACAGACAAACAGAGAGATATGCTGGCAGACAGGCAGACAGAGACAGACAAACAGAGAGATATGCTGGCAGACAGAATTACAGAGACAGACAAACAGAGAGATATGCTGGCAGACAGGCATACAGAGACAGACAAAGAGAGAGATATGCTGGCAGACAGACATACAGAGACAGACAAAGAGAGAGATATGCTGGCAGACAGGCAGACAGAGACAGACAAACAGAGAGATATGCTGGCAGACAGACATACAGAGACAGACAAACAGAGAGATAGGCAGGAAGGCAGGCAGGCAGACAGATAGACAAACAGACAGACAGAGACAGACAAACAGGGAGTTAGGCAGGCAGACAGGCAAACAGACAGAGAAAGATAAAGAGAAATAATGAAATAATTCTTTCTACTTTTGACACAAGGCCAGCAATTATTCCAGTATATAACTGGTACTTTATTTTATCGAGCCTGTAAGGATGAAAGACAAAGTTAACCTTGGCGGGATTTGAACTCAGATCATAAAGGGGCGTAACTCTATGCTGCAAAGCATGGCGTCCGGCCCTCTACCAATACTGCCAACCCAAGAAATAATATTAGTAGACTAGTGATACATATATGAGTGTGTGTTTGTGTGTGTTGGTGTTTGATAAAATGTTACAATTTTGTGCTTTGTAAAGAGGTGTTATTCTTCACCATGTCTCTTCCAATGGACAACTTGTTATAGCTTGCTATATTTACTTGGTATAAAGAATAAAATTCAGGAAGCATCAACGTGTGATTAACTTGTTTCTGCTTTCTTTTATTAGAAAGTGTATCCATACAAATAGGTATAAAATAACTGAAATATTTACTTTTGTTTTTCCGTTTGTTTGTTCTTTTTGTTTTTTTTTTGTTTGTTTGTTTGTTTTGTTTTGTTTTTTAATCAATGATTACAGAAGTAAAATGTTGTATACTAACCTGTCCAACTATGAAAATAAAACATTTCTTTGGTTTCTGATTATATCCTGGAGTAGAAGGTGACATTTCATTGGACTTTTGATGACGTGATAAGAACACTTCATGCCAAACTATTAATTCACTGAAGTTATGTTCTTGACTGAATGATGCCAATCCTAGGCATTGACATATTAGCCAAACATCAAGCAAGTCAGATTTTTCCAAATGACTGCAGATTATATGTCCCTATAATAACAAGAAAATAATCATTTCAGTTACTACAAGCAAATCATTAAATATTACATGATATTATTTAATGTCTAAATGTTATTAACCCCCAAGCAAAAGCAGCATGAATGATCGAGTGGTTAGAATACTGAATCTGAAAACCAACTGAGAGATTGTAGGTTTGCTTCTTGTCAACAATCTGTTTCACTGTATGGCCAAAAGAATTAATTCTCAAAATATCGATAACAACAGGCAATTTAATAATGTATTGCTATAGGCACTAACGAAACTAATGTGTAACATTGGCAAAAGGTGTTTAAGTGAAAGGGAAACAGAAATAGTCACAATGACCTCTATGTGACTTCAAAGACTAATGAAATTGATGCCACTACTGTCCACCTACCCTGAATATCTATATGTAAATGTTTGTTGAAAAGCCTATTCCTAGCTATAAAATAAACATTTCATACTACCATTAATAACCATTGCAATAATGGTTTCTTATATAGGCACATGGCCAGCAACTTTGGGGGAGGAGAAAGTCGATTAAATCGACCTCAGTGCATGACTGGTACTTTATTTTATTGACCCCGTAAGGATGAAAAGCAAAGTTAACCTCAGCAGCATTTGAACTCAGACTACAAAGGGCTGTAACTTTATGCTGCAAAGCATGGCGTCCGACCCTCTACCAATACAGCCAATCCACTGCCCTAATAACCATTGCAATGATAACACTAGAAGATAATCCATTAAGAATAACATGACTACCATTAATTCCATAGATTTACCATGTCCTTGGCATTGATGAATTGCATTACCTATGAATTAAATTAAAAAGTCTGTTAGAAACCATTTATAACAGTTAATGTTTCTCTCTTGTACTCTTTTTTTCTGTCAGTTTTTAAATTGATTTACAGTACAAAACAAAACATACCAACAATAGCTATATAAAGGTCAGAATAAATGTCATTTTCCAGCATAAATGTCAACAATAATTCTTGATTATCTAAATGCAACAAATATGTATTTCCTCGTTTTTAAATTTAAATCTGTTAGATTTCTGTTTGAGATAATATTTTTAAACTAATATTCCTTGATAACAAACATGGTTAAATTAAAAGATTATGTTAGGTGCTTGAGTGATTTATTTAAAGTGATTTAGAATAGAGACTACAAGGGTTGCTTTAATATCTCTTGCTATGTCTGATTACTTTGAAATCCTAATGTTTGGTTTGAAGCATATTTAAATGAAAATGTTGCAGAGATTATCAAACACATGAGACTTCAAATTATTTGTGAAACTGTCTCAACTGCTTCTTACAATTTATACTGTTATATCAAAATTAAATCATGAAAAAAAAGACAGGTTTTTACCTTAAATATTAAACAAGTTCCAATGATACAAAACTGTCGTCTGGAACTGATAAGATCTTTCTGAAAATTGAAGAAAATATATTAATAGTTATTCCAAGTAATACTAGGAAGAAATTTTTTATGTAATTCTTGTAATTTGGTCACATAAAATTATTTCTGTACACTGTTTTCTAGATGAACGGGTGGAAGATAAAAAGTTATAAAAATTTTAAGAGCATTTTTGTCTCTTATCAACACTCTTAGGAATGTTTAACAGTTGATAGATGAAAATAACAATATCGAATGTTTGCAAAACTTTCTAACTTCAATTATTAGAAAATAAATATCGTTTTATACTGTGATACATCATTCATTTGCAACATACTCTCACCTGCATGATACATATGTGTCTTGAATTTTGCATCATTTTGAGTCCAACTGAAGGAAAATTTTTCAGTTATAAGAATATATCTTATTTCACATTCCAACGTGAAAATAAGAATCTAATGACAGATGTTTCATTTCCTCATCCTTTTTACCACAAGCATATTATTTAGAATATTTTGGAGACACTGGTACAAGAATGTTGTTTACCTTTCATTCAAATTGAATTAATGCTCGTTCAAGCTGTGTCTGTTTATATCACGAGAATAGTAAATCTGTTTGCAATTCCAAAACTTACTTCAAGACAGGAGAGTTGAATTCGTGATATAATGTAAAATAGAGATTAATGTAAACTTCGAAAGAAAGACTGAGACAGAAAGGAAAGTAATAAATCTTGGTATTTTTCTCAGAAAAAAATAATATTTTTAGAATATGTTCTAAATTATTTAGAATATGTTCTAAATTAAACAGAACTAGCATTCGAAATATGACCACTGCAGCAGGCAAAATTGACATAGAATGTACATTAAATGTAAATAAAGTTAATTTCGATGTTTTTTTATGTCTCATATTATTATGAGAAACACTAGTAATATTTTAGACAACAACACGTACACAAATAGAAATATGTTGCTTTATTTATATATTTATAATGAATATAAATATATACATAATTATTTCTCACTTTTTTTATCTTGAATATTAAATTTAATTCTACTGTCTATGTTGCCTGTAACAAAAACCAAAAAGCCATTACTGCATACTCGTATATGAGATAATTGAGAAGCACTAAAAATCATAGACTTGAGGCAAAATACATGAGCAACACAGATTCCACTGATGATTTCAGTTATTTCATTTAGTCAGCTTAATCCACTTAAGGAAGGTATGAATGTCAAAATGTTATTCTTCTGCATAATGATCTCCATAGGTTTGATTGTTTATTGATAAATACTTTTGATTACAAGCATGGAAAATAAATGTTGAGTGGTCATAGTGGTGATGATGATGATGATGATGATGATGATGATATCATGCTAATATGTTGCAAATTAGTAGGGTCATTAAAGGGCCAGGTATAATGCCTTGTAGCAATCGTTCTGACCCTTTGCACTTCAAATTACTCTGACATTAACTTTCTTTCATCTATTTAAGATAGACTAGCAGAATGCCCCGGTGTTGCTCGGGATTCTAAACATAGATTGGCATGTCTATCCCTCATTTCTGGAATAGTACAGAGAAGTACGGAATACTTCAGCCTTGGGATGGTGTCTACATTTTGTGCTTATAAAAAAAATTGTCGTTGATTACCAGGGGTTTAACTTAATTGGGCAGCAATGAACAGAAAATTAGCAAAGATAATACGTCAGCAATGAGAACAATATTTGCTCTAGGGTTCTTATAGATTTGATATATATTTATCCTTATCGAGCCTCGTGAAATAAATACGTTTGTTTATATTTTGTTATTGTGTATGCAAAAATATCTGTACATGAATATATAATTATATAAATATATATATATATTAAAGTTTAAGTGAAGAATCGCTGCTTTCACCCTTAACGGGATCTTCGGAAACTAAAAAATTCAATCTGTGAACGCAGAAGTAAATATTTCGAAAAACGTTACACACTATATATATATATATACACACACACACACACTATATATACATATATACACACACAGATAGTGTCATAATGTCATAATGCAGACACCAGACATACAGACAGATATTTTAAGGGTGCAACATCATAACTATGTATCTATCTGAAAAGACAGACTAAGAAAGACAGAAAGAGATCACTAAACAGCGCCTAATGCGGTCCCTAGTTCATTGAAAATTGGAAATAATTTTTGCTCAAAACACTCACACGACCATAAGTATTACATGTGTAAAGATTGAAAAAATTTTGTTGGGTGGTTCTCGAATGTTAGGGAGTCAGTCAGACATTCTCTGTTTTAGATATATAGATTACTAGAGCACCAGTACAGAGTGTGGCATTGGTAAAAGTGGTGCCAGGTTGGGCAAAAGGCTTTGCACTATCTACTCTGATTCCTTCTGGCAATGCCTCAGACAACATGGTGCCAAAATTTATTGACCTTTGCCTTTCATTTGGACAACAATGGGGATGTAGAAAGAGGAAATTTGCATGCATGGGTAACATGTTATCTTGTATAAAAAAATTAGTGTAGAACTATAGTCTTATAAATCATATGGAAGCTTCTGATGTAGGATAAATAAATATATTTTTATGAGCCATATTACAGTTGGTATTCTCAGATTATGGAGCAAAGTTCATGTCTTTTTATCTTTTATGCCTTGTATAAAAAAAAACAGTATAAACAAATACAATTTTTATGTCTAAGAAATGGCAACTTATTATTTGTGTAACCACAATATCAATTATTAATTATCTCCAAGTGAGAAAAAGAAAACAAGAATATTGCTCATTTTGCTTAGTGCAGAGTTTGTAAATACAATGCAAAATATTTCTATAATCTGGTGCAAAATGTGGTCAAAAGATATGAGTACCAAAATAGTTTACATGTTTCAATGTATTCTATGTGCAAATTCAGAGTAATGTATCTCTTTTCATAAAAGTCTAAAGTCTGTCTTAAGCTATTTAAGTCTCGTTAGGCCAGTGTTTATCCCAGATTCATGGAATGGAGCAACTGAGTGTACAAGACTCTCCCCTGGACAGTCCATCACAGGGTTATACCCCCAGCTATTGATGGTATTCATTTTCAGCTGAGTATACTCAAGCAATGTAAAATGTTTTGATCAAGAACACAACACACCCAGGAATCAAACCCACAAAATTATGATTGTAAGTCCAACACCTTTACCACTAGGCCATGCACTTCCACGTTTTAAAAAAGTAAAACAAAATTTTCCATTTCCCAAGCTCTGAAAATTTTTTTGTTTAATTCAAATAAATGAATATGATACTTACTTGGGAAACAAAATCTCCAGATTCAAAGCTACTGAGAATTTCATCAAACATCAACTGAAACAAAATAATATTCTGTTTAAAAAGTTTAAAAGAGTGTGCTGTTGTTTGAGTGCATACAATAACAAGCAACCAACCAAGCAATTGTTGACAGTTCATATGTTCACCTTTCTGCTGTGTATGTGGTTAAAACACAACATTGAAATAACCCAGTCTTCTGAACTGTAAGTAACTACCAGAGTGTAGAAACAACAGTGATGATGTGTCAAGGACTTTTCTATTCTATTTAATATGCAGATTTGAGTTCAATCTATATATGAAAACATTTTCCTTTCACTCAATTGATGCTGTAACAACTGGTTATGTGGATTAGTATGCAAAAGAACAGGATTTTTGCCTATAGTTGTCATGAAAGTCATGACAACCACTCCTGTACACTTGGTAGAATATGAGACCACACATAAGCGATATGCAGATCACTGACCTGTCTAGGAAGTCAGTAGCCCTGCTTCAGTACTGCTTTAATCTATATAGACCCGTCCAATGCTTGCCATATGAAAGCGAATGTTAAAATGATGCTCATGATATACATATGTATATAAGAAAGAAAATAAAGATGAATTAGCTGCTACAAACCTTTATTTCTTCTTCTAAAGACAACCATCGAGCTTCAAAGAAACCATTTGTAATCGAAGTCATAGTAATAGTTGTTTTGCCATGCAGAATTGGGACCAATCCATAGAAGAGAAGTGCTAGAATCTGATTTAACTGGGAATGAAGTTGTGGGTCTTTGAATGGTCTGAAATAATATTAGCATCAAGTGAATAAGATATCATGGTAGAGATGATAGAAAATGTTAGGGGATGGAAATGGTAACTATTTTATGCCTAATCATCAAATAAAGGTCTATATATCTCAATGTATATAATAAAGAATGATAAATTAATAGAGAATAAGCATATTTATTTTATATAGAAAGGACTTCTACAAGAATAGAACTGTTTTATTTGTATGAAACAGTTCTAGACTTGTGTCAAAGTAATTTCTATATTGTACACATACATGCATACATAGATACATACATACATATATATATATATATATATATATATATATATATATATATATATATATATATATATATATATATATATATAAATTAGTTTTTTTTTGTTTTTTACTTTACTTTTATTTTCTGTATCTACCCTTTGCGATCTTGCATCTAACCTTTCCTGCCCCTGAAGAAAGGCTAAAGCCTGGCATGTTGAACTTTTTTCCCCCTTTTCATATAAAGCATGAAACTAAAAAGAATATTTGTTCCTCTGTTTGTTGTTTCCTTTTTTGCTGTGGCACCTCCACGTCACTTTGCAGTGGGAGGGTGTAAGGGGGAAAAGACAATATGATTCAGCTTGTACCCATGGGAGGTCGGGTACTCTGTATTACTACATATATATATATATATATATATATATATGTATGTATATATATATATATATATATATATATATATATATATATATATATATATATATATATATATATGTATGTGTATGTATATATATATGTGTATGTATATATATATATGTATATATATATATATGTGTATATATATATATATAGATTATTATATATTTGAAAATTGACCGGTTAATACATTTACATACATCTATATTATTATATATTTGAAACCACATGTTTTCGAACTTGTGAGTACATTTTCCTTTAACTACAAATTATTATTATATACTTTCGTCTTTTCATTAACTTAATTAATTTCAAATAACCAGAATATACATATATATATATATATATACTCATATTTATATATATACTCTTCTCACTCACACACAAGAAAAACAAAAAACAAAAATAAATCAAAAATAAATTTTAAAAAAATATATATATATTGAAATACTTAACTAAAACACACACACACTCAAAACTAGAATGGCTAACCAGCAAAAATCCAAACAGAACTGGTCTGATAATGAAATCGACATTCTAATAAACACATGGCATTGCCTTTCCCAAACAGAAGATATAGATGCTTCATCTCTGAACGACATTGCTAAACGTACAGTTCAATTTTTGAAAACTCGATCTGAACAACAGATTCAAAATAAATTAAAGCAAATCGAAATTGCTTTTAAATTAATCAATAAACATTTGGATAAACTACGGTGTGTTTTCTCTTCGAATGCCGTCCAGCAGCAGCAACAACAACAACAGCAGCTACAACAGCAACAACAACAACAGCTACAACATCAACATCAGCAACAGCAGCAGCAGCAGCAGCAGCAACAACAACAACACCAACACCAACACCAACAACAACAACAACAACAGTGTGAACCACTCCTTGATTCATCAACAATGGCCGATCTACTAAATGAAACTATTGACCCCCCAGTAGCCTCTGTCTCACAGCATGAAACGCCACATCCTTTCTCTGGCCCAGCAGTCCAATCATCACCACTGCCAACATCTCTGCCTACTACTACTACTACTACTGCAACATTTTTGTCTACTGCTATGTCAAGGAATTTACCTTCTAATACCAGTACAAGAACTCTCCCTCCCACAGTCCACAAAGGTCGTCAAATCCTACCCAAACCATCATCTACACCTCTCACAACACACACACCCACATACCCACCCACTCGAAACCCCATCATTTGCCGCTACTCTCTACGCTATAGAATATGTACGGATAGTGGCTGCAAATTCACCCATTTACCTAGGACAAAACGATCTATCCCCACAAACAGCCACCACCATAATACATACTCTAATTTAACACCAACACAACCACCAATAACTCAAACAAGGAATCCACAAATCTGCCGTTTTTCCCTGCGAGACAGATTGTGTTTAGACCGGGATTGTCCCTTTACCCATCTCCCGGGGACCCGTCGGACAAATGAAAATAAAATTAAAAATAAAAGCAAAAACAAAAACCATAACCTACATAAAAATAACCACTACCACAGTCACCAACAGTCTTCTAAACAGGAAACTTCTTCCTCTTTTTTAGCCATAATGAATCTGGCAAAAGAACTGGAAAAAAACATTCGAGCTATCACCCAGCACCACCCTCCACTATCACCCCACTGCACAAACTCCCATTGCTGCCATTAACAAACAAACAAATTAACAACACACCAAAACAATTAAAACCATCCACTCTCGCCTCTACATTTTTGCTTAACGCCCAAGGCATCAGCCCTTCCACCAATACTCAAAAATGGAAGATCAAATTCCTGGAGGACTGGATTGATGTCCATCCAAACCACATCCCTTTCTTCGTCCTCACTGAAACCCATCTCAGTAACCTCCACTTGGAAGCCGAGGTGAAAGTGAAAAATTTCAAAGCCATCCGTGCTGATCGCGCTGGCAGAAGAAAGGGCGGAACTGCCATTTATGTCCATAATTCTTTCTCAACAGAGGCTATGAACATATTCACTAATGGATACTGTGAGGCAGTCACTGTATTCCGTCAAACCAACAACCTATTAGTAGTTGGGCTCTATAGGCCACCCCAAACGCCTGTACCATGCTTCAAGGAATGCCTCAACAGCATAAAGTGTTTCATCCAAGAGTGTCACCCTGACAACATCTTAATGATGGGGGACTTCAACCTCCCCGGAGTTGACTGGTCCACAAACAGCCTGCCACCAGGTTCTTCTGCCTCAACCTCTGACAGGGAAGCTGTGGAATCGCTTCTTGACTTCATGGATGATTTCTTCCTATCCCAACTGGTGCTCGAACCAACGAGGTGCCACAAAAACGTCCTAGACTTAATTTTCAGCAATCACACTGACAATATCCACAATATTGCAGTGGAGAAAACTTTACTCTCTGATCATGTCATGGTTCTCTGTGATCTGAGATTCCACCGTCCAATATACAAACCCAATGTCATCTCTCCTGTCCATCCGTTTGACGCTATGGATTTCCACAATGCAAACTGGGAAGCGATCAGTCATGATCTTGCACATGTCGACTGGTCCTTCAC